>CM076681.1:111595921-112795921 GCA_038501925.1 Xenopus petersii
GGCTCGGGTCTTAGGGTTTTCTGCATAACAGAGCTTTTAGTAATTTGGATCTTCATACCTTAAGTCTACTAGAAAATCATGTAATCATCAAGTAAACCTAAGAGGCTGGTCTTGCTTGGATTAAGGATTAATTATATGTATGTGGATCAAGTATAAGGTGCTGTAAAAAGGAAATAATTTTAAAAAAATTGTATTATTTGGCTAAAATGGAGTCTTTGGAAGATGGCCTTTCCATAATTAAGATAACTGTGGATAATGGGTTTTAGTATAACAAATCCTATAACTGTATTTTCAGTAGGGATGTGCCAAAGCCAGTGTTCAGTTTGTGCCACCGTTCAGATTTAGCCAAATCCTGAGTGTCTAGCTAAATTGAATCTGAATGTCAATGTAACATGACTTCAAAGTGTAAGAAAAGAAATCTGAATATGCAAGTTTTGGTTTTGAAGGATTTGGAGTAAGGTATTTGGTCGAATCTTTTGTAGAGCATTCAGCTTTTGGACAAATAGATTCATTTTTACTCCTGAATGCTCTCAAATGCATGTACACAAACCTAAATATGAATAAACATACTCATTGTTGGACACATAAAGGAGGCTCAGACCAAAGGGGCTCTAACCGCAGCCTTGGAATTAATTCTGACCCTTTTTTATGTGTGTTTTCAGTGTGGAAATAAGTTCTCTTTCAGTATCTTCTATAATATACATTGCCAAAAACTTTTTCAAGGGGAACCTTTCTTTCACGTTCAAAAACCAAGATTTTATATGAAAATATGACACTATTCTGGCAGTTTTTGAAGAGTCTTAGATCTCTTTCGATCAGGAAAAAACATATTTCATAGCGTGTCAGTTACATTCCTCTCTCTTTCAGATCAAAGAATTATTGAAACCACTAGATGGACAGAATTTTCTGCAGTCAGTGGAAAACACTCTGTCTTTAGACATATCCTTCATAAATTACATATAACTAAATTCCAAATTAAAATATCCCCCAAAATTCAGACGTTCATCAATTTGCATTGTAAAATACATTCTTACCAGTAAAGTGTTATAGGAATAAAGCAACACATTTAACTTAACACAATATTGTAATATAAAAACTTGTTTCAGAATGTGCCATCTGGACTGAATTAAATGTATATGCCTAAAAGCAGACATTTTTATACATGAATCCACAGGCATTTTCTTGCTCATATTTTTATGTATGAACATAACCAGCTTTTTTTTTTTTCATTCTAATGCAACAATTAGTAAATTCCATTCTTCATTAATTAGAGCTACCAGAAAGTCATAAACATGCTATGCCTTTTTGTATTTCTCTTTGCAATCACATTAATTCTGTTTGAAAAAGTGAACAAAAAGTGAACTTTTTACAATTGTCATCTTGTTTAAAGGAGATATACTAGGCCTAAAATAGACATATAGGGCCACAGTCTCTCTTTTGACAGCTCAACCTGCAGTCCCTCATTTGTACTGGAAATTTGCGTTTTCTCTGCACTGAACAGCCAGAAAAAGAAACACAGTTTCTAACTTAATTGGCTTTTGGCAGAGAGCCCAGAACAGCCACAACAGAAGATAAGATACATCTGTAACAATTCAAATGTATCCAGATAATTGTAACAACATAAGATAACAGGTCCCTTGAAAAAGCTCAACTCACAGCTTAAAGGGCAATTCACCTTCATTAGCAAAACTGTAATAACTGAAAAAAATGGTAAAATTTAAAGATCTATATTATATAAAAAGCATACAGTGCTGCAAAATATTTGCATATCCTAGTGATGTCACTGGTACCGAAGTCCCTAGGAAAAGAGCTTCTGAAGCAGCTGATTTCTGCCTGTGCACAAATAGTTCTCTGACATCAAGGAATGCTTACATTACATTGAACTTGTTTATTAATGACCTGGAGGTGGGCATTGAAAGTACTGTTTCTATTTTTGCAGATGATACTAAATTGTGCAGAACTATAGGTTCCATGCAGTATGCTGCCACTTTGCAGAGTGATTTGTCTAAACTGGAAAACTGGGCAGCAAACTGGAAAATGAGGTTCAATGTTGATAAATGCAAGGTTATGCACTTTGGCAAAAATAATATAAATGCAAGTTATACACTAAATGGCAGTGTATTGGGAGTTTCCTTAAATGAGAAGGATCTAGGGGTCTTTGTAGATAACACGTTGTCTAATTCTGGGCAGTGTCATTCTGTGGCTACTAAAGCAAATAAAGTTCTGTCTTGCATAAAAAAGGGCATTAACTCAAGGGATGAAAACATAATTATGCCTCTTTATAGGTCCCTGGTAAGGCCTCATCTGGAGTATGCAGTGCAGTTTTGGACTCCAGTCCTTAAGAGGGATATAAATGAGCTGGAGAGAGTGCAGAGACGTGCAACTAAATTGGTTAGAGGGACGGAAGACTTAAATTATGAGGGTAGACTATCAAGGTTGGGGTTGTTTTCTCTGGAAAAAAGGCGCTTGCGAGGGGACATGATTACACTTTACAAGTACATTAGAGGACATTATAGACAAATAGCAGGGGACCTTTTTACCCATAAAGTGGATCACCGTACCAGAGGCCACCCGTTTAGACTAGAAGAAAAGAACTTTCATTTGAAGCAACGTAGGGGGTTCTTCACAGTCAGGACAGTGAGGTTGTGGAATGCACTGCGGGTGATGTTGTGATGAGCTGATTCAGTTAATGCCTTTAAGAATGGCTTGGATGATTTTTTGGACAGACATAATATCAAAGGCTATTGTGATACTAAGCTCTATAGTTAGTATGGGTATATAGAATTTAATTAAAAGTAGAGGGGTGTATGTATGGATGCTGGGTTTTCATTTGGAGGGGTTGAACTTGATGGACTTTGTCTTTTTTCAACCCAATTTAACTATGTAACTAACTTTGTAACATGCGCACACTGAATTTGGCCACAGGTATGGGACCTACTATCCAGAATGCTCTGGGGCTTTCCCAATAATGGATCTTTCCATAATTTGGATCTTCCCATCTTAAAGGGGTTGTTCACCTTTACATTAACTTTTAGTATGATGTATAGAGGGATATCCTAAGACAATTTTCAATTGGTTTTAATTTTTTATTATTTAAGGTTATTTAGCTTTTTATTCAGCAGCTCTCCAGTTTGCACTTTCAGTAATCTGGTTGCTAGGGTTCAAATTCCCCTAGCAACCATGCACTGATTTGAATAAGAGACTGGAATATGAATAGGCGAGGGCCTGGATAGAAAGATGCGCAATTAAAAAATAGCAATTACAATACATTTGTAGCCTTACAGAGTATTTGCTTTTTAGATGGGGTCAGCGATGCCCATTTGAAAGCTGCAAAGAGTCAGAAGCAAAAGGCAAATAACTATAAAACTATGAAAAATAAATAATGAAGACCAATTGAAGTGTTGCTTAGAATTGGCAATTCTATATCATACTAAAAGGTTAACCACCGCTTTAAGACTACTAGAAAATCATCTAAACATTAAAGAAACCCAATAGGTTGGTTTTGCTTCCAATACGGATTTACTGTATCTTAATTTGGATCAAGTACTATTTAATAATTGCAGAGAAAAAGGATATTGTTTTTAAAATTTTGGATTATTTGATTATAATGGAGTCTATGGGAGACGGCCTTTCCGTAAATCGGAACTTTCTGGATAATGGGTTTCCGGATAGCGGATCCCATACCTGTATTCAGGGGATTACTTATAGTCAGTGTCAGACTGACAGGTCAGAGGCTGTCCAGGGCTTTCAACCACATGCACCATCACCCTCCCTGCCTTTGCCGCAACCCCCCTACTGGCCCCCAAGAGTTCATGTCTTGGAGCGATCGGGGTCAGAAGGTGAGATCGGGGGGCAGAGAAAGTGGTAAAGGGTGCAGGTCTGGGTTGACAGTGCCCAGAAGGTCTGAGGCCCACTGGGTTTTTACCCAGTGTCCTGCTGGCCCAGTCCAACCCTCCTTATAGTGACAATGATGGGAATTTGATATTTTTGGCAGATGGACCTGATGTGCTGCACATGTGCCAATTGCAGAGATTTAGGTGCCCCTACCCTTAAAACTTATTTAGAGAAGCCTACCCTACCCTGGGCAGATGGGAACCCTAAAATCAGCCATGTTAACTTAATGAAGAAGGACTTTTGCTGCTGTTAAACTGGCTTTAAGCTGCAATTTTCACTATGTTGCCACTATAATAAAAATACTTTCTTTAAGAGGCTTTAACACTGTAAGGGATCAGAGAGTCCTTCCCTGTTCTGCCTGTGACATGATCCAGCCCGGTTACAGGCAGGCAATGAACTGATTGGTGGGGAGGCGGGAGAAATGCCTGAGGCATGCTGGGAGCCCCAGAGGCATCTGGGAAAAGAGGAGGACCCAGTGAGAGCCTCCCCCTGTATAATTTTCCAGAAAAGTGAGTGAGAGAGCCGCCCAGGATACAGAAAGGATCTGTGACAAGCTGTGGTGTGCTGGGCTTGGGTGAGAAGCCTAGGGCTCTAGCTATACAGGAAGAGCCCATCCTACTCTGTGCCCAGTTTCCTGTGAATCCCTCTGTCAGCTTTGTGAGTCCCCAGTGTGTGATGCACCAGAGGGAAGGTATTGGAAGGTACCAGTGTGTAGCCCCCTGTGTGAGGACATGAGCCTGATACATAGGAGCAACTGACTAGTCCAAAGGAGAGACACTCCGGAGCAGGTAGCCAGGGCCGCCATCAGGGGAGGGGGACAGTTGTCCCAGGCCTGTGGATTTTTGTGTGTTAGGGGGGTCCGGCCATGTTTCACTTACTTGATAAGATGGGTCCCCCTGCTGTCAGCCTGCTGTAAAGGACAGGAGCTCTGGTGTACCCTCATTGGTTGCTTAAGTTTAGGTCCCGGTAAAGCTGTACAGGGTTTGGATGAGTAGGAACTTCCCCTCCAGCCTATCCAAACCCAGTGCAGCTTCACCGGGACTTAACTTAATCGACCAATGAGGGTACAGAGAACTGAATAACTGAATAATAATGCTGGCACCAGAGCTCCTGTCCTCTTTTCTAAACTTTGCAGCAGGCTGACAGCAAGGGGGGGGGGTTAATCAAGTATGTGAAGCATGGCTAGGCCCCCCCTTAAGAGCCAAACGTATGGGGGACTGGTCATCAATATTTTCTTTTTTAACTTAAAGGAAGGTCCTGGCCACCAGGCTTTATATAACTTGTGGGGGGGCCCAGCTATATTGTTTTTTACTTGCAGTAGGGGCCCTGAACTTCAATGGCTTTTTGCACCACCTTTATAACTTAGGGGGGTTACTGTTTTCGCTCTGATTTCTGTTTGTTTTTTTTACTGTCGGGTGGGCGAGATATGAGGTGGGGCTTAGGGGCGGGGACCAGGGGGCCCAGAAAATTTTGCTGTACAGGGCCCTGTGATTTCTGAAGGCGGCCCTGCAGGTAGCACTATCTGGGGTTTATTAAGATTTCTTGGGGAAAAGACACATTGGCAGGCACTGAACTGAGCAGTTACATTGTCCATCTGGAGTAGAATGGGGGACTTGAAAGTCTGTGATAGTGAGTTAGACTGATCCCACATGTCGTACAGTGCAGGAATCCTAATTGCATTTATCATTTTTGCTTGTTTCATCTTTATATAAAGTGTATTTTTGTTGCTGCAAACTCTGTGTGTTTTATTTTTCCTAGAGACATAGCTGGAGGCACTGTGAATCCCAGTATCTCTTATAAGCAAAGAGATCCAGGTCTGTTGGATTGCCACAGGAAGTGCACCAGAGGTAAAACCAACAAAGCCATCTCTCTGTCCATCAGAGTAGTAACAACTAGGGTTCAACTGGGCCGACAGGACACCGGGTTAAAATTCATTGGACCCTGCCAACCCAGACCCTGAACATCCCACTTATTCCCCTCCCCCAGCCCAATCGCAGACCCAGCTATGTACATAGTGCATACCTCCCAACGGTCCCCTTTTTTGGTGGCAGTCCAGATCTTAAATACATATCCCACTGTCATGGATGGTGGGATTCAATCTATGTTTTTCTTAGGGATGCACCGAATCCACTTTTTTGGATTCGGCCGAACCCCCGAATCCTTCACGAAGGATTCGGCCGAATACCGAACCCGAACCCTAATTTGCATATGCAAATTAGGGGTGGGAAGGGGAAAACATTTTTACTTCCTTGTTTTCTGACAAAAAGTCACGCAATTTCCCTCCCTGCCCCTAATTTGCATATGCAAATTAGGATTCGGATTTGGTTCGGCCGGGCAGAAGGATTCGGCCGAATCCGAATCCTGCTGAAAAAGGCCGAATCCTGGCCGAATCCCGAACCGAATCCTGGATTCGGTGCATCCCTAGTTTTTCTGCATTGATATTTCTGGCATGACTGGTATTAATGGAGTCAGTGCTCATTTGCCATTTTTTCTGTGCTCTTACTGGCTTGTCTGTGGTTGCTGGAGTACTTGTTGGCCATTTTTACAGTGATCTTAATAATGCTGATTATAAATTCTATGTAGTAATTATACAGGCACATCTAGGGGTTAATATGCTCATTATCCATTTTATCTAGTGATTCTACTGGCATATCTAGGGCTAACTTGTCCTTTATCCAGTTTATTTAGTGATTCTACTGGCAAGTCTAAGGCTAATATGACATTTATCCATTGTATTTAGTGATTATACTGGCGTGCCTGGGATGTGTAAGTAGATATGGTATGTGAGGGTGTGGTCAAAAATGTTTTCCATGTGAACCAGATCTTTTGGTTCCTCTTTCTCTTTCTAAAATGTTGGGAGGTATGATACTGTACATAGTGAGTAGCTTTCTCATACTTTGTCACACAGTAGTAAGAGTCTCTCAATGTACAAAAATATCCCTTAAACTTAAAAGAGTGGGCCACATTCCTATTCTGCCTAGTCCATGCTCCCATTCAACCTTAACCAAACCATGCCCTCTTTAATCCTGACCAAACCCCTCTGCTACCACTAAGGGGTATACATAATGGTAGCTCCTGAAAACAACTGGGTGGGACGACAGATCTGAGCTTATGATGTACTAATAAACTATGCTCGTATGCCTTTTCTTTCTATTCCCATCATAATCACCTTGCATTCTACAAATATACTTTACTGTTTTAAAAGCTTTTCCATTTCACACTTTAATTATTGTACTAAAGCTGTACAATCACACTGTCATACATTCATCTAAAGAAGGCATCCAACCAATAGCACCAACCAGTATATATATATAAGGATTCAAGCTTTACTAGTTTTGTTGTTATTTATCTTTTATATACTTTAATGTAGAGCAGCATACATTTTTTGCTCTCAAAAGTTTACTTTTCTTCTGAATTAAAGAAATGTTTGTAGTAGCATAGTCTTCAGCTGTCAATTGCATGCTTGTTACTCTATGGTAAACCCAATGATGTCGCATGCCACTGCTGTGGTCACATGACACACCTAGCTTAACTGACACTGCTAGTTCAGACCAACTGCCGCTAGGACAGTGAGTAGGAGAGAGGAGGAGTGTTACGCTAGCGAGAGATAAATTCATACAAATTGCGAAAAAATAAAAAATAGTATAGGAGGTATAGTATCGGAGTAAAGGAGAACATGGATTTGCGTGAGAAAAGGAGTGTGAGTCCGGCTGGACAGGTAAGAAATGTAGTGAAAAGCTGCATTGAAGAGAAGACTAACAGAAACTGGATCAAGGTTTCAGGAGAAAGAAAAACAGATACAGAAAATACGAAAAGTTGCATAAATGCACAGACAAGTCAAAATCGTAGAAAACGTGTAAAGAAACAGACAGAAAACAAAGAGAAGACCATTAAAAGGAGAAGAAATGAAAAAGGACAGATTGAAAAAGAAAGACTGGCAGAGAAGACCAGTAAAGATGGGAGAATAGAAAGGAGAAGATTTGAAGAAGGACAGATAGCAAAGGAAAATCAGACAGAGAAGATCAGTGAAGATGAGAGAATTAAAAAGAGAGGAATTGAAGAAGGACAGATAGAAAAGGAAAGCCAAGCTGAGAAGAAGACCAGTAAGGATGCAAGGATTAAAAGGAGAAGAGTTGAAGAAAGACCGTTACAAAAGGAAAGCCATGCAGACAAGAAGACCAGTGAGCATGAGAGCTATAAAAACAGTCAGATCGACGAAGAGAATAAAAAAATCACTGAAGAAAAGAGTAAAGGAACAAATATAGAACAAAAAGAAGAGAAGAACAAAAGATTAAGATCAGAAGACCCCTTAGAAAGTAAGGAAACTTTACTACTCTTTTTATCAATTAGGATGAACATACACATTTCTTTAATCCCTAGCTAGAATTGAATCTAGGTGTCCAGTACTACAAGGCAGTCCCACATTGATATTAACAGTATATGGACTATTGTAAATGACAAAAGTCCTTATTATAGCAAGCTGGACATTTTTACATTGTCCTAATGTACCCTTTACGTGCCCTTCAACCAATCCCCTCACTTGCTAACAAACAGCAACAAAACTGCTAATTTCCCTATATACCCTGTGCTGTTAAGTGTCTAACATACGCTACTATGTACAGACTAATAATGATACGTTTATTCGTTTTCACAGAAAAATTGTCAAACTGCTGAAATTTTTTTGAAACGTATTAAATTCTTAGTGGGCAATCTTTTTACAAATGAATTGTCAGTGGGTGTTTATTCTCACTCTTAATTTATAAATATAAAGTCAGTGGGGGTCATTTATAAGCACTGGGTACATTTGCACCTGGGCAGTAACCCATGACAACCAATCAGATGATTACTTTCATTGCTTAACCTGCAGTTGGCTGGAAAAAGCTAATCACTGGTTGCTATGGGTTACTGCCAAGATGCAAATTTGCCCAGCGTTTATAAATGAGACCCAATGGATGTTTTTTCCATTGGTGCTCCTCACTACAGTTAAGCTGTGATGTGCACTGTTAACGTAATTCTTTTCTCTAACAAGGTGGAAGCATACAGAAGAGACCCTGTCTGGACATTGAAAGACCTGCTCCCCTGGATGTCAATAACTACAGCTTCCACTCTATACTTGGACGGGGAGGCTTTGGCTGGGTGAGTGAAGGATTTCCCAAGTCATAAAGCATGTTTGTATAGCAAGATACATTGCTTTTGTTTCTACAAGAGACCCTGTGATATTCAATCTTTTCTCTTATTTTTATTAGGTGATGTTAGCTTCTTTTAGGCCAAAGAAACAACTCGTGGCAATGAAGATCTTGACGAAGCAGTCTGAGAAGAACGACTGCCATGCCATCGCTAAAGAGGCCCGTCTACTGAAGATCAGCAGAGAATGTGCATTTTTATGCCAATCTTATGCAGTTTTTCAGTCAGAGGTAAAGTATACTGGGCCTCATGTACAATAACAGGTTAAACATAGCACTTTCCATATGTGCCTGAGATTTAGTTCTCGACACTCACAGGACTTATTGTCAGGGGTACTTAAATATATTAAAGTCACATGGCTTTGAAATGCACGCTACACAACTCCTAATACTGCCCTATTTGCCCTGTTAAGCAGTGATCACTGCCAGATTGTTGGGGAAATGCCATCAAGCAGAAATAGATTGCAGCTACCAGATCCACAGCGCAACTCTGCATTTTATTAACAGGTACTAGCAAATGGGGCAGTATTAGGAGTTGTATGTGATGCAGTTCGGTGATGTAGTTCGGGGGGGGGGGGGGGTTTGAAGTTACTGCAGATGGCCCAAGTTGCATAGATGGTTTTGTTCCCCTTTAAACAAGTACCTTGAAGCCCATCTTATCACCAGCTCCATTTATTGGTATTAATGTCTCATGTCTCACATTCTTCTATTCTGCACTTACCAGCTGGAAGCCTTCTTTGTCCTGGAATATGCCAGTGGGAAGTCTTTAGGGGAAATGATTTCCCGTGAAGGAAAGCTATCAACATCAAGAATCAGGTGAGTAATATTTGGCCGAATTAATAATTCCAGATAGGGTTGCCACCTTTTTTGGAAAAAAAAATACCAGCCTTCCTATATGTTTGCTTTTTTCCCCTATATCCAGGACAAGTAAAAGGGAAATAGGTGCAATGCATATACCTTTTCACATTAGCTCTTTTGATCTTGCACCCAAATCCTCTATTTATATACCTATATATGGGTAATGAGCATGGTTTATATTTGAAATCTAATTATGCAAGATTTGAACATGTTTGTCCTATTTATAGGGATGGTTCACCGTTAAGGTAACTTTTAGTATGTTATAGAATGGCTAATTCTAAGCAACTTTTCAATTGGTCTTTATTATTTACTTTTATAGTTATTTGCCTTTTTCTTCTGACTCTTTGCAGCTTTCAAATGGGCATCACTGACCCCTTCTAAAGAGCAAATGCTCTGTAAGGCTACAAATTAATTGCTATTGATACTTTTTATTACTCCTCTTTCTGTTCAGGGCATCTCCCATTCATATTCCAGTCTCTTATTCAAATCAGTACATGGTTGCTAGAGGAATTTGGACCCTAGCAACCACATGCAAATCGAAGAGCTGCTGAATAAAAATCTAAACAACTCAAAAACCTTAAATAATAAAAAGTGAAAACCAATTGCAAATTGTCTCAGAATATCACTCTCTGCGTCATACTAAATGTTATCTCAAAGATGATCAACCACTTTAAGAAATAATTTAAACAATAGGCAAAAAGTAAGTTCATCCAACACACTTTTCCCTGCACTCATGTTAAACAAGGGGGTATTATGTCCCATTAATACATTTATTTTTTCTGGAAACATAGTGTGTATGTCTCAATTACTCTTGGCATACACAAACACAAGGCACATGATTGGGACAACTTGTGCCTAATAAAATACTTTATTTAACAAAAAACTGTGTTCCTCGCAGGATGATTTTTTTTTTGCCATGATACTTAATACACTAATTGATATACAGATAAGTGCATTACTTCTGAGAGAAACATTAGAAATGGTGTGATACAGGAATGTTGATTATTTTCTTCTTTGTAAAGGTTCTACACAGCAGAGATGGTGGTTGCCCTCCAGTTCCTGCATTCCAAGGGAATCATTCATCGGTCAGTAAAATCTCAGTATATTGTGTTAAACCTTTAATGTATAACTGTTATGATCAGGGCCGGGCCAAGGTATTTTGGCACCCTAGGCAAGGACTTCAATCAGTGCCCCCACCCGGTCCTACATTACCATTTCCCACCTTACCATTCAAATTGCACACCCATTATGTTGCCCCATGTACCTGTGCCAGCACCTATCATATTGCCCCATATATACCTGTGCCAACTGCAGTCAATCTCTCAGATTGCTCCCAAAACCCCAATCTGCCAGCATAAGACAAAACATCCATCATATTGTTACCCCCAGTCTGTAATTACGCCAGCAGCAGCCAAAATAATCCATCATATTGCCCCTAATTTGTACCTGTGCCAGCAGAAGCCAAAAATCCATCATAATGCCCCAAACATCTGTGTACCTGTTTCAGCAGCTATCATATTACCCCCATTTGTACCTGTACCAGCAGCAGCCAGAAAATCCACAATATTGCCCACAAATATGTACTTGTGCCAGCAGGAGCCAAAAATCCATCATATTGCCCACAAATATGAACCTGTGCCAGCAGCTGCCAAGATGGAAGTGGGGAGTGCCAGCCGTACAAATCACAGGCAAGAGGGGGTTGGAATAGGCGGTTTATAAAATTAAAAAACTATTAAAGGCCAAGCAAACCAGGGTTTAAAAGAAGAAAAGAAAACAATAGCCTCTTAAAAGTGCGCCCCCATCATGATTGCGCCCTAGGTGGGCACCTACTCTGCCTACCCCTAGTTCAGGCCCTGGTTATGATTCCAATGACTGGTAGAGATCTGTCTTGTAAAGTTCTTTGAGATACCAGTTAATTTAATACAGGCATTTAGATATACACAAAAGGCCTTTGTCATACTGGGGGGGGGGGTTAGAAGTGGATACTTGTTAGCTATAAATAAGTTGCATATATTATGCCTTCAATCAATCAAGGACAGTGGCACACAGTGGTTTTTATCGCCCGCTTAATTTCTCAGTTGCTGGCAGGTGACAAATTGCTGAAAAATACCCTTCAATAGAAGATAATGGTGCCAACTCTAATTGAAAGTGTATTTTTCTGCAATTTATCTCCACTACCTTCATGTAAAAAAATGGGCAATAATATGTTCTCTTTTTCTAGCAGGATGCAGGTAGCAGCTTCTAAAATATCTGTGTGGCAGATTAATTAATACATTTATGGGAAGCTTGTTCATGGATCACATTTGCATAACATAGGGGTGCAAACCCCCACAACTGCAGATTAGTACATAGGAACTGGGAGGTAGGGAGACTGGACATCAAAGAAGGGGGCCATCGAATATCCCTGATGCAGTGGCATAACTACAGGTTGCAGGGGAGGCCAGGGCAACAGAGGGTGTGACATGTAGGGCTATGGGTGAACTAGTAACACTTGATTTTGCCCACATCACAATTTCATGTAAGGGGGTCTTGTGAAAACTATTTTTAGGGGGCGGGCTTTTGAAGATACACCACTGCTCTGATGCCTATGTTTGTGCAGACATACTGCAGGTCATTCTCATGCAACAAATATGGGGATGGTCATGTGGACCCAGGGTCACACCCCTGACATTAAAGGCAATATGTGATTATAGGAAACCTATACAGGCCTTTATCTTATTAAATAGCTCTTGTCCTCTTTCCAAGAACTCCCTCTGAATTTCTATGAAACTAAATTGTTCCTAATATTTAACCTACAGTGATCTCAAGCCGGACAACATATTGATTGATAAAGACGGCCATATAAAGATCTGCGACTTTGGTATTGCAGAAGAAAACATCATTGGCCAGAGGAAGACCTACGGCTTAGCAGGAACCCCTGGATACCGGGCACCAGAGGTAACATCATTTCTTGTAAAATATGTACAATATATCCATAATAGTATAAATATATAAGGAAGAAAGGTTTGTAAAACTATAAAACAAAAAGTATAGAATAGCATCAGAATCTCAGATGATCCCATTCCCAAGGGAAACCATCACCTAACAAGTGTGCAATCCTACTATACAGTATGTCAGACAATTTATATTCTTGGAAGAGTTTAGACTGGTCTGAACCCAATATGGCCTTTAAAAATGATTACTGAAATTAAATTATGAAATTTTATGCTAAAACCTTTACACTTTTACCAGAAGATGGATTGACTTTGTTGTCTGAAAACCATTTAAACACACTACTTCAATATTAAAAGAAATATATTAAGCAACAGGCTAACGGTACTTCCCACCTAAAAATCACTGGTGACTAAAAGGAGGGGCCTCTCCTGTTGCAAGTAAACTTTAATTAACAACACAAAGTATACTCAATTACATTCAGTAAATATCAGTTGAAGGTACAAATTCTTAAATGTGACCTTAGAATCAATAAGTTGATTATAAGAGTCAGGGCTGGGCCAGATCGGGCGGTGCCCCAAGCAACCCGTCTGATTGCGTCGCCCCCTCTACTATGCCATGCCATGCGCACGCACACATGCTGTCAGGTCTTGTTTCCATGTGTGCATGCTTACTGACAGGTGCCCCAGGGAACCAGTCTGGTCTCGTTGTCCCCTCTACTATGTGTGTGCTGCGCACACACACACACGCTGACAGATTTTGTTTCCATGTGCGCATGCGCACACCACCCACCCCTCATGTAGGCACACATGTATGCACGCCTATCACAGAATTCTTCAGGCTGGACTGGGGTAGGCAGTGGTTAAAGATACGTGCCGGGCTCCCTCCAAGCTTTGCACCCTAGGCACGTGCCTACTCTGCCTACCCCTAGTTTCGGCCCTGATAATAGTTTAGGCACAGCAGTACTGTAATTCCTCCCCTTGCACAGGGTCCTGCTGTGGGAACACATGAATCCACTGGCAATTCCTGATATACATTGGAGTACATGAAATATCCAGAACTCCAATGCAAATTATATTGTATCCCACCCTTGTGTGATTCACTTTGTTAGTAGTTTGGGAAATTGCAAATTAAATTAAAGAGGATACTCCACATACCTTGTTCACAAGCGCATATGTTCCTCTCAATTACCCACCAGTGATTTAAGGGATGGATGTACTTTTTTAACCTGTTTGGTCTACTCACTGCTGCACATACACCGTAGAGGGAAAAGCCAAAATTTATCAAAAGTGTCAGCTATTTCATTCTACTGCACATGCGTCTGCCCCGGGAAATTTGAAAACCGTGAATCAGGAAGAGTATTGATCCATGGGGTTTGCTGGAATAACCCCAGGTCAGTGCAGTTTTCTGCTGATAGGAGCACTGGCCCTGGGTAGGTAAGTTAAGTAAATATAATCACTTGCAGGTGCCTAACTTTTGGTATTCCCAAGTGTAAATTGCCTTCCTTCTCCTTTAATGTTTTACGTGGTTTTAAAATAACTGAGTCAGTCCTTTTTCTGATGCAGTTTAGATGTTCCAATTTGCAAAAAGGCATCCCATGTTCTAGGCAAGAATCTCGTTGCTATGACATAAGCAGAGTGATTCCTATTGACAGTAGTGAGAAACAGTTTATAGCAATTCCATGGAGAAAACTGCCAATGTAACCTTGTAATTAACTTTCAATGCTTGGTTCTCTATACTAACATAAATAAAAAGAGTAATTTATGTTTTTTTGCTGCAGTAATTTTTATCATTTATTTTCTCTTCAAAGATTCTATCATATGAGGACTACAATGCAGCTGTGGATTGGTGGTCTTTTGGGGTTACAATGTACAAAATGGCCACAGGAGTCTTGCCGTTTTCAGCATCAGGCAGCATTCAAAAACAACGTTTGGTAATTATTATGAAACCACCAACTTACCCGTGTGATATGAGCGAGGAAATGCTGGACCTCCTGCCTAAGGTAAATTGGTATACTGGCATACTGCATCTTTACCTGCCCATAATGCAGACAGTTACCCATTATAACAATTGCAGTACTCAAATATATGATCATGTTTCCCTTTTAGCTTTTGGAAATGAATGTGACTCAACGGATTGGACTGAATGGTAACATCAGGGAGCATGCTTTCTACAGCACCATCAACTGGGAAGATCTGGAGAACCGAAGACTAGAGACCCCTTTTCAGCCAGGAATGGTAAATGAATGTGCTGGGCAATCAATATGATACATTTAGTAAGACTCACCCTGCAGGTGCACTACTACTCTTTTTGTATAATTTCATGAATTGGTAGGGCAGAGGTCTTCTGACATGGGTTAAGGCTCTCATTTTTAGCTGTATGAGTTATATAAAAACAGTCATAACCATCATTCTCCCATTGTTTCAGTGATGGTCAGCTAAAACTTTTACCCTTAGGTAGACAGCCCCATCATTTGCTGCTGCTGATATCTACCAGAGTAATAGGGGATAGTAGAGTTAAGATAAAGAGGTTGTCCCAGTTGCATACAACAACCCTTGCTGTTATTGGGATGGAGGGCAGGTCAGCTGCATTACAACACCAGGTAACTGAGTTTGCCCCTTTTCTTCCTTGTAGTGAGGAAGCCCTCAGTGACCAATAAGGTGCAAAAACAAATCTACATAAAAACACAAGTCAAATAAATACTAAATTCTGCCATGTGAAATGTTATATAAAAGGTTAAGTGCTTTTCCCTTGTTCACAGCCACCTGTAGACGACTTCGAAGAATTTCCGATAACATTCTCCCGTCAAAGTTCCAGTGAAAATCTGAAAGATTTCTCCGAAGTTGATCCCAACTGGAACTGGCAGGAGTAAGGCATTACCTTTGTTCTAACATGGGACACCATCTTTAGTTGCTGCCTGTAACAACCTGAGGCCCTTAACATCATACCATCTTTGGCAAGCTCCACCCCTAAACAACCAATCCACCTGTATTGTCAATCCTAAACCATCTCCTGTGAATGTCACCTGGTTCTACCATCAACACCAGCACCAGACGGGATCTTTGACTGTAGCTTCTAAAGGATGGAAATACAAAGGTACTGTGGCGAGTTTACATCTTGAATGAAGAGTACTAAATAAAACCAGTTTACCCCCCCCCCCAAACTTCTGCCTCCCTCCTATTCCCTTACCCATGACTAACCCTCATCCTAAGTGGCTCACGCCAGTGGCATAATCATAAAGGAAGTAGACCCCATGGCCGCGGGGGGCCTGGTCTACTTCCTTTATATTGTCTCTCTCCTACTCCCTTATCCCTGACTTCCCTCATCCTGATCAGTAAACCACACCCAAACCTCTGTCACTCTTATTCCCTCACCTATGATTAACCCCTTTCCTAAATGGTCCACGCCAGTGGCATAATTATAAAGGAAGTAGACCCCATGGCTGCGGGGGGCCCTGGTCTACTTCCTCTATACTGTTTCCTCCTACTCCTTTTCCTCCGATTTCCCTCAATCCTAATCATTACACAACACCACATCTGCCTTCCTCCTATTCCTTTACCTGTGATTAACCCTTTTCTTAAGCAGTGGTGTAACGATAAAGGAAGCAGACACCCTGGCCGCGGGGGGCCCAGGTCTACTTCCTCTATACTGTCTCCCTTCTGCTCCCTTATCCCTGATTTCCCTCCTTCCTAATCACTACTAAGATTCTGCTTCCCTCCTATTCCCTTACCTGTGATGACATAACTATAAAGAAAGCAGACCCTGTGGTCGCGGGGGGCCCAGGTCTACTTTCTCTATACGATCTCCTCCTACTCCCTTTCCAGCCTCATTCTCTATTCTCTCCCAGCACCTTTCCTTGCCTGTTCCCATTTTCTGTGTATGTGTGTTCTGTGTGAGTATATGTTGTGTGTGTATGAGTATTGTGTGTGTGTGTGTGTGTGTGTATGAGTGGTGTGTGAGTATATGTGCTGTATGTGTATGCGTGGTGTGTGTATGAGTACTGTGTGTGTGTGTGTGTGTGTGTGCTGTTTGAGTATGTGAGCTGTGTGTGTGTTCTATGTATATGTGCTCTGTGTGAGTGTGTGTGCTATGTGTATGAGTGCTGTGTGTGTGTGAGTTCTGGGTGTGTGCTGTGTGTGTGTGTGTGTTTGAGTGCTGTGTGTGTATGTGTGCCGTCTGAGTATGTGGGCTGTGTGTGTTCTATGCATATGTGCTCCGTGAGTGTGTGTGCTGTGTGTATGAGAGAGAGAGAGAGAGAGAGAATGTGTGTGTGTGTGTGTGCTTGAGTGTAAGTCAGTTTAGTAATTTGAAATGCTCACCCATTTGTTAAACAGGAGAACACTGAGATATATTTCTTTACTATTATCCACTAGCATTTCTAGGTGCTTCTAGGGCCATTTTACTTGCAGTCCATGGCCAGTTCAGCATTCAGTGTGTTTGTAGATCTTGTATTAACAGCACAGCTGCGACTGACTACACTGCAGGTGAAATTGACTTAGAAGCCCCTTCAAATGTCTAATGTGTGTGTATTTACATCCTTACTGTTCTCCTGTTCAACGAACCAGTCACCAGTATCAGGATATTTTTATAACCTGGTACTTTAGCAAATGTACTGTATGCCAATACTGAACCAACCCATACGCCCTGTATGTAGCATTGTACTTACTGTACAAGGCTACTGTTATTAGTATAATTAGGCACCATTGATCCAGGGATTATACCGATTGCCATTTTGGAGTCAGGAAGGAATTTTTTCCCCCTTCTGAAGCAGATTAGAAGCTGCTGCAGACGGGGTTTTTTTGCCTTCCTCTGGATCATCTAAAAATAAGGTAGTATTTGTTTCAGCAAACGGTTGAATTTGGGCATCTTTTTTCAACCATAAGGCCAATGCCACACCAGACTGAAAAAGCTGATTTGCTCCTATTCACTTCATTATATACTGTATATGGAACAGATTATGGCATGGAAATGCATACAGTGCAGTTCCACACCAAAATCCGAGTCAGTGCACTTACACCATGGAGTGGATGAAGCGGATCTGCTTTTTTACAGCCTGGTTGGGACGTTAGGGTAGGGGCACACTGGGCGATTCGGGAGATATAGTTGCTTGGCGACTAATCGTCTTTGCGGTGATCAATCTCACCTAATGCCTTCCCTCTGTCTTGCGCCGGCTATAATGAAAAGTCGCCTGCGGCATGGCACACGTGGTGCTTCGTATTCTGAAGTCGTCCGAAGTTTCCTAGTGAGGCAATTTTGGGGCGACTTCGGAATACGAAGTGCCATGTGTGCCATGCCGCAGGCGACTTTTCATTATAGCCGGCGCAAGACAGAGGGAAGGCGTTCCCCAAATCGCCCAGTGTGCCCCTACCCTTAATCTCACTGTTAAGTAACTATGTCAGTACATATAAGACCATTAACATCGCCATTAAAATATAAATAAAACCAACTAAAAATCCCTAAAAAACAAAAGGGGTACTAAAATTAATCAAATAGAAGGGGGTTCAGTGCTGTCTTTTTTAAGACGGCGATTGGCTACATATGAAACTAGGATTAGGGACTAATACAGCAAACTACAGCAATAATATTAGCTTCTATATACCAGTAGCTTACTCAGTGACTTGCTTTAATGTGTATGAATGTTGTATGGTTTTGTGAGACGTGTGTAAATAAGCGTAAATAGGCCACATTGTAAAAATAAGCCCAAAATATCTAGGGCTGTATCTGGCATAAAATGCATGGAAGTTTAGAAAAAACAGGACAGGGCTTGATTAACAAAATGCTGCCTAGACACCACATGCTTTGTACCCCCAAGTTTGAGTTAGTAATTTGATCAGCTAAATAGGGTCATCATTAATCATCCACCAGTATTTATAATCTAAAATCCTTACTGGTTAGGGGAGTATTGCAACAAATCATGTGTTTAGCCAAGCAATGGAGGTAGAACTCCCACCTGTACTAGCTCTCAATGTGGTTTGCTCCAACTCAGAAACAATCGCCAGTGTATGTGTGAGTGAAAGTCTGTGCTGTGTCTGAATGTTTACCTAAAAAAATCCCAGTGAAGAGCTTTAGGGAACAAATAGGGAATGATTGCAGCAAATCATATGGTTAGCAAAGCAGTGGGGATTTAATTCTCCTTAGGGAGAAACTCCACGGTGCAGCTCGAGCCGAGACGTCGATATTGCGACTAAACGCATGTGACATGTCAGATGTTCTGAAGATACAGGAAGTGAAGGAAGAATCGCAGGTAAAAACTACATTTATCTGACTGTCGGATGAAAACGCGTTGTGCAGCATTTTCATCCGACAGTCAGATAAATGTAGTTCTTACCTGCGATTTCTCCTTCACTTTCTGTATCTTCAGAACATCTGACACGTCGCATGCATTTTGTCGTATGGCGACGTGTCAGCTTGAGCCGCACCGTGTAGTTCCTCCCTTATGCCTATGATCACCAGCTGATTTGCTCCAATAAAATAAAACTAGCTAGCTATGTGTGAATGAAATGTAATTCTATGTGTGTGTATGAATGTTTAGCTTGCTCCTTGTACCTCTCAGTCATTACTGAAGAGGAAAGGTCCCATGACGGTTTGTCACTCAGTGCTGGACCAGCTAGGGAACTATTGCAGTAAATGAGAGGGTGAGCCATTTGCTGCAATAGGTGTGTGAATGGACAGTAACAAGAGTTGAAGCCTTGACGTGGCGTTACTGCTCATATGGGTAACCATGTGCCAATTCAACCATTTGGACTTGTGTCTTGTAAATGTCTTTAGACCCTTGAACCAGTCTCTCATTTTCTAATCTACTAATCTTATGTGTACGCTTTGTTTTTATTGAAAAGGAAATATACAGTTTGCATAGGTATTCATTTCCCACATTCTGTAAAGTTGCAGCAATAACAGGTTTAAGCACTTGGATAAGCAAATACCAGCAGGGGGTTGGGCTACTGCCAGAGGGACTGGGCTTCCTACATAATGTGGGGTTCATTGGTTTGTGGCGGATGAGGGGGGTGGATTTAAGGATCAAGGCATTTCCAGGTGGGAGTGAAGCTCTACAATTCCTTCATTAACCTTAATTGTAGGGCAATTTCTATCTATAAGGTTTCCCCTGGTCTGGTGACCCTTTTCAGAAAGAAATTGTAGTGGCACATGTTACTTTCTGTAGCAGCTACAAGCCACAACTTTCCTTTACTTTCCCACATTTAGACTTGTGTAGAGTTAAATTGTCTTTCCTGATGAAAAGCAGCCCCATAGCAAGGGCCAATTCCATCATGGTTGCAGTCTGCTTACCATGAGTTGAACCAAACAGAGCATTTCTGATTGGCCTGTCATTGATCGCATGAGCAAATGAAATTGCAGAGCTAGAGATGTTCTTCATCGCTGTAGCTGTCAGTAATGTAGAATCTATTTTGCTGGTGCTCTGGTATCTGCCAATGCCTTGCAGTTAAAGGGTTAAACATCCAAATGACAGCAGAAACTTTCAAAAAAATGTATTTATTATTTACAGTATGTTGTATGCTTTGCTCACCTTTGCCCATCAAAACAGCCTGGACCATCATTAACCATTTCATCTGCAGTTACTCTGAAATGAAGCTTCCCCCAGACCCCTCTTTTTTTTTTTGTTCTTACGTTTTCTTTAAAAGACAATAAAAAGTCCCATTTCCCGGCTTTATTCCCAGGAGCTGACAGCACCTGCAGGCCAAGCAGAGTTAAATGGTCAGTGGTAGAAAATGCACAGACGTGGTACAGAATGGACTAATCCATTTGATTTCTCTTAACCTTATTAACTCCAAGTAAATGATATAGTAAGTGTGTGTGTGTGTGTGTGAAGTTTGGTTAATAGAACTGCCACATATTTGTTTGGGGCCCAACAACTGGGCCATTGACTTGGGCCTTAAAGTGACCCTGGGTGTCACCATATATGCTTGGGGAGGTGGTCTGGCCAAAATATATCCTTCTTTTGGAAACCTTTTATTGCTCTTTGGGCCTCCCTTCTTTTAGCCCTGGACTTGCTGCATGAGCAATTGTGAACTGCTGTGAGGATCCCATTATGGGGAATCTTCTCTATCTCTGACCCCTTAAAGACATCAGTTATGACCTTTAATATAATCTTACCAAATTTGCCTAAACAAAAACAAACGTACACCCCCCCACACACATAAAAACAGGTAAAAGAATACTCCTTCCTTAGTTATTATGTGATTACCCATACCTCCCAACTGTCCCGTTTTTAGAGGGACAGTCCCTCTTTTAACAGCTCAACCTGCAGTCCTTAATTTGTACTGGAAAGTCCAGTTGTTCTCTGCACTGAACAGCCAGAAAAAGAAACCAAGTTTCTAACTTAATTGGCTTTTGGCAGAGAGCTCAGAACAGCCACAACAGAAGATAAGATACATTTGTAACAATTCAAATGTATCTAGATAAGCAAATAAGTAATTGTAACAATATAAGATAACAGGTCTCTTGGGAACAGTTAGACTCACAGCTTAAAGGGCAATTCACCTTCATTAGCAAAACTAATGTAAAAATAAATGTAAAA
Source organism: Xenopus petersii (assembly GCA_038501925.1). Classification (NCBI taxonomy): domain Eukaryota; kingdom Metazoa; phylum Chordata; class Amphibia; order Anura; family Pipidae; genus Xenopus; species Xenopus petersii. The sequence goes on from CM076681.1 coordinate 111,617,321, forward strand.
TCAAAAGAAATATTATATATAAATCATAAAGTCCTGCAAAATGTTTGCATGTTCTAGTGATGTCACTGGAATCTAAGTCACTAGGAAAAGAGCTTCTGAAGCAGCTGATTTCTGCCTGTGCACAAATAGTTCTCTGACATCACGGAATGCTTCTGTACATGCGCATACTGAATTTGGCCAGAGAAACTTGGGCACAGGTATGGGACCTACTATCCAGAATGCTCTGGAGCATTCCCAATAACGGATCCATAATTTGGATCTTCACATCTTAAAGGGGTTGCCTCTCCCGGAAAATCGCTCTTAAAGTACCAGGTACCTAGTGGGGTGCTGCCGCCTGAGGCGACAGCCTCAACTCACCTCATTGGCGAAGCGCCCTTGTTTATAAAGGCTACAATAGTTTATAGAAAAACTGTAGCCATGGGGGCAGCCATTTAAGGTGAAAAAGAAGAAAAGGCACAGGTTACTTACCAGATAACAGATAAGCACTGCAATAGAAAACAATGGTATTCCACGGTGTGTTATCTGATATGTAACCTGAGCCTTAAATGGCTGCCCCCATGGCTACACTGTAGCTTGTTTATATGAACTTTAGTAGTGTTTCTGAAGTACATTATATTTTAATTACTTTAATGCACTTTCATTTTTTGTTGTTACTGTTTTTTTAACCAGAGAGGTTTCTCAGCCAGTTTCACTCTTGCAAATTGTAAATGGTCATGTTGATATTTTAATCCTCAAATGTTTTTTCCGGATACAAATGGTTCTATACAGGAGCATGGTGCCAACACACACACATAATTAACTTGCCAGAACTTTACAATATTAGAAACAGTTAATCAAGAGTTCAGACCTCATTTGAAGTGTGCTATACATTTACTCATCTCTTAATTCATTACAGGGTGAAGAAAAAATGAAACTGACCATACTTCCATTGCTCAACAAACCACTGACTAGGTTTCCCTCTTCCTGGTCTGTCTCGTGACTTCACATGCCCTTTTCTTACAATCTGTCCCTTTTTATACAAACTCGTGCAAAATGAGCTTTGTAATTGTTTTCTGGGTGGTTTAAGGGGAGTTTTTTTTTCCAGTACTCTGAAACAGGCCAGGGTTTCTATTGCTGTACCTATGTGAGGTCAAAGGCCCTCAGGACAATGGTTTTGTTATTTACACAATGCAGTGAAAGTTTGATTCACTGGACCAATATCTTAGGCAATGCCAAGTGAAACACACAAAAGTTCTGGGCAACGCACTCTTCGGATCACCCAAGGAATCGCTTAGTCTTCAGATCATTGGTAAAAAACTTTAGTTTTATTAGAGATTTAACATTTTCGTGCAGTGACACGAAACGCGTCAGACCTCATGGCGCAGGATTACACAGTTTGTTAAAATGTTAAATCTCTAATAAAACTAAAGTTTTTTACCGATGATCTGAAGACCAAGAGATTGCCCAGAACTTTTGTGTGTGCAACATTGCGTTCTCCCTTAGCGACGGACTCAGGACGGCTGCACCTGGGTCACAACGAAGTCCAGGTAAGATCACATACTTTCATCTATTTGGGGAACCGTATCCAGCGAACTCGTGAGGGGTCCGGGGCATGGTGCACCCGGACCCACTATCCTTAAAGGTGAGCTGGAACCGGCATTTGAGCAGAGAATTGAAATAGATTAACCTATAATAGTTTTCCATGTATGCTGATTTACCATAGGACCCGTAGTAAAGATAACCGTTTGTGAAGTCCCAATAAGTGACGCTGGGGAAACTGTTTGGTGATAATGCCAAGTGAAATCCAAAAGCTACATTTCAAACAATCTTTAAAATGGCATTTTTGCGAATGTTTAGCGATGTTCTCAATATAAAATCATCGGATAGCGTTAAAACCTACTCGTTTCGTTAAATATTTCATCGCAAAATACACTTTGCAATTGCAACATTTTATTACATACACTGCGAATGTTCTCAAAAGCCATTTGGTCACATTTGGTAGCCATTTGGCTACTGTCTACCATCACGAGTCAAGGAGATCAAACTACTATGGCCCAAATTCACTAAGAATCGTAGTTGCGCCAGGTGCAAATTCGCCGCACTTCGCCACACTTCGCCAGGCGTATTTTCGCCAGCGCTCCGCAAATTCACTAAAATCCGAAGTTGCGCACAGGGGTAGCGTAAGTTTGCGAAGTTGCGCTAGCGTTAATTCGCCAAGCGAAGTTTCGCTAGCGATGGTTTATTTGCATACGGCACCAAATTCAAGTTTCAATGGAGGAACACGTATCACCACTTCAAATGCCTAGAAAACCTTCAAATCAGCAAATAAAAATGTTATTTTGCCCTACACATGTGCCCACTGTCTAGGTAAGTTGCCATGAGTCAGGAAATGTAGGGGGGAAGGAGGGGAGCCCCAAAAATATTTTCGAACTTTTTCAGCCTATCACCCATCATGTAGAAAACACGCCAGCGTTTTTTGGGACTTAGAAAAAAATTTGACTTTTTTTGAAACAATCCCTATCTACTCTATTGTGCTTCGCCAGGTCTGAGGTGGCGAAGGAAGTCTAGCGTAAAAGGTAGCGTTCAGTACACTGCGCAAGTTAGTGAATTTGCGTAGTTACGTCGCTAGCGAAAATTCGCCTGGCGTAAGGGTGCGAAGTAACACTAGCGAATTTACGCCAGCGTTCGTTAGTGAATTTGCGCAGTAACGAAAAATGCCAAACGCTAGCGTTCGGCGCTTAGTGAATTTGCGCCTATGTCTCTACTACTACTTTGGCTTTAGACCTCTCTCACCAGCTACCTCTGAGCAAGGGCTAACTGTGTGAGGAGCTGTAAGCCACGAAACAAAAAAGCAACGTTTTGTATTTTTTCTTCTTCTAACGCTAGCTTATTTAAGAACAAACTTCAGCCAAATATTTGAGTTTGTGTTTTTTTGTGGGAAAAAAGTTGTACACCAGTGAGAGAATAACAGGTACAGGGTCAGGTCAGTTTGTCAATGAGAGTCTAGTGATCAGTAATTCCCGACCTGTGGCTGGTGGGCACCATGTTGCTCACTAATTTCTTGGAGATTGCTCCCAGTGGCCTTTAAAGCAGGTGCTTATTTTTGAATTCCTGGCTTGAAGGCATACATTAATTGCTTGAAAACCATGTGAACAGACAAACAGAGCCTCCTGTAGGTTCACATAGGTGCTACCAATAGCAAGTTGGACCCCACATTTGGCACCCCAAGGAACTTTGGTCATGCTTGTGTTGCTCTTCAACTTTTTTTTTATAATTGAATGTGGCTCACGGGAATAAAAAAGGCTGGGGACCCTGGGTCTAGATCAGTGGTCCCCAACCAGTAGCTCCTGAGCAACATGTTGCTCTCCGACCCCTTGGATGTTTCTCCCAGTGGCCTCAAAGCAGGAGCTTATTTTTCAATTCCAGGCTTGGAGGCAAGTTTTGGTTGTATAAAAACCAGGTGCACTGCCAAACAGAGCCTCAATGTAGGTTGACAATCCACATATGGGCTACTAAATGGCCAATCACAGCCCTTTTTTGGCACCCCAAGAACATTTTTCATGCTTGTGTTGCTCCCCAACTCCTTTTACTTCTGAATGTTGCTCAGGGGTTCTAAAGGTTGGGGATCCCTGCTCTAGATGAATAGGAAGGAGGCACCAAGATATAAAATATATCTCTCTAGACATAGCAGGTTATACTAATGTTACTTGATCTATACTTTCTTTTAAGTAATATACATGTATGTCAAGATACATGTTTGAGTGTTTATTCTGTGAATTACTGTGCAGTATTTTCTGCTTGCAAAAAGATATCCTATAAGATAGGATAGACAATAAGCTGGTGAGGGCCCAGCTTGGAATACTTCCTGTTCTATCCTGTTCAAACATAATAAAAGTGAAGCAGTAAACCTGTTCTCATAGTTTTGCATTACAGCTCTGGTCTTTGGTGATTATACCTTTCCTCTGGTATTTCTGAGTGTAAATGGAGATAAAATAGATACAGATTACAGGGGCAGAGGAGAAACATAGGTTTCCCACCTTATCCCTTCAAAGGCATGAAGCAGTTCCCATGCAACATACCTTTGCCGTTTGCACGTGAACTACAATACAGAAACATGGCTCACGTGAATTATAACTTGAACGTTTCGAGGCTTATTCATTATAAAATTAATTTTAATTAGCCACTTACAATTTAATAGAGCCAGCCTCCAAAAATATAACATGGGAATTTTATGGCTAACATAAGAAGCCAATTTCTTTCCCCTTGGGCTGGATAAAATATGACATTTGAGCACCCCTATTTGCTACAGTGTTGAATATTGATCTCAAGGCGCTAGTAATAAAGGGGGGCACTTTGACAATGAGGCGAGTCGAGGCTGTTGCCTCAGGCGGCAGCGCCCCACTGGGTACCAGGGGCGGCAAAAGTGCTGCTCCTGGAACTCTTATTTAGGATCTCTGAGCTACTATCTCCTGTGCCTCCAAAGTGTTTCTGAACCAATGTGGGTGTGGTTGGACAGCATGCCGCCCCCTGAAATCCTGCCACCCTAGGCACGGGCCTTGGTGGCCTCTCCACAAATCCGGTCCTGGTTCCAAGACCTGACCTCTACCCAATCCTAACCAGCAATGGTTGTCTCCTGCAAAATCCTCCAGACCCGATGACAGTAAACTTGAGCATGCGCACAAAACTTGTAGGGGAGCCAGGGCTAGAGGGGGTATAGGAACTCTCTGGCCTAGGGGGGCGCACAATTATGTAATCCAGGCCTGCCTACAGCTGTCTGGGACTGGAACTGTCTTGACTTGGTCAGGGATGGAGTGAGCGCAGGCTTCAGGAACAATACTACAGCCAAGCTGATTAAAGCGGTCTCTACTACACTAGTTATCTTATGTGTGGCAAGGCTGGGGTTAATAGAGTGCTCTTTGACCATTTCTGCAGTGATTTCACTGGCATGTCTAGGAGGTTTTGTAGCTCTTTAAATCTCCTGTGCAAATCCTCTGGACCTGATGACAGAAAATCTGATCATGTACGGGAGGAATGGCCAGAGTGGGTACAGGGATCCGGGAACACAGGGATCTGGAGAAACATAGGGGACCCAAATTCAGGGTCAGACTAGAAAAAACCTGTTAGGCCCTGTTGACCCAGACCCACTCCCGTTGAAGCCCTTGGTGCTGCCTGACCTCCCACTGGCCCTGATCACAGCCACAAAAAGAGTAACCAAGGTGCGCAACAAGTTACACCCTGGGGTAGTGGGGGTTGCGGCACTGGGTGGACCTCAAGGCTGGGTCGTGAGGCCCTGGAGTGTGTGTGTGGGCCTTAAGGTGGCACCGGAGCACCCAGTCCGATGCTGCCCAGATTCTGAAATCCCTCCTCCCTATATCTGTCCTACACTGATGAAGTCACAACTATCTTGCTGTGGGGTTGAAACATATATTTCATAGCGTGTCAGTTACATTCCTCTCTCTTTCAGATCAAAGAATTATTGAAACCACTAGATGGACAGAATTTTCTGCAGTCGGTGGAAAACACTCTGTCTTTAGACATATCCTTCATAAATTACATATAACTAAATTCCAAATTCAAATATCCCCCAAAATTCAGACGTTCATCAATTTGCATTGTAAAATACATTCTTACCAGTAAAGTGTTATAGGAATAAAGCAACACATTTAACTTAACACAATATTGTAATATAAACACGTGTTTCAGAATGTGCCATCTGGACTGAATTAAATGTATATGCCTAAAAGCAGACATTTTTATACATGAATCCACAGGCATTTCACACTTTCTTGCTCATATTTTTATGTATGAACATAACCAGCTTTTTTTTTTCATTCTAATCCAACAATTAGGGGCCGATTCACTTAGGGTCGAATTTCGAAGTTAAAAATACTTCGAAATTCGACCCTCGAATTGAAATCCTTCGACTTCGAATATCGAAGTCGAAGGATTTAGCGCAAATCCTGCGATCGAACGATCGAAGGATTTTTCGTTCGATCGAACGATTAAATCCTTCGAATCGAACGATTCGAAGGATTTTAATCCAACGATCGAACGAAAATCCTTCGATCAAAAAATCACAGGCAAGCCTATGGGGACCTTCCCCATAGGCTAACATTGACTTCGGTAGCTTTTAGCTGCCGAAGTAGGGGGTCGAAGTTTTTTTTAAAGGGCAAGTACTTCGACTATCGAATAGTCGAACGATTTTTACTTCGAATCGTTCGATTCGAAGGTCGTAGTCGAAGGTCGAAGTAGCCCATTCGATGGTCGAAGTACCCAAAAAATACTTCGAAATTCGAAGTATTTTTCATTCGAACCCTTCACTCGAGCTGAGTGAATCGGCCCCTTAGTAAATTCCATTCTTCATAAATTAGAGCTACCAGAAAGTCATAAACATGCTATGCCTTCTTGTATTTCTCTTTGCAATCACATTAATTCTGTTTCAAAAAGTGAACAAAAAGTGAACTTTTTACAATTGTCCTCTTGTTTAAAGGAGATATAATAGGCCTAAAAAAGACATATAGGGCCACAGTCTCTCTTTTGACAGCTCAACCTGCAGTCCCTCATTTGTACTGGAAATTCACGTTTTTCTCTGCACTGAACAGCCAGAAAAAGAAACAAAGTTTCTAACTTAATTGGCTTTTGGCAGAGAGCCCATACCAGCCACAACAGAAGATAAGATACATCTGTAACAATTCAAATGTATCTAGATAAATAAATAAGTAATTGTAACAACATAAGATAACAGGTCCCTTGGAAAAAGCTCAACTCACAGCTTAAAGGGCAATTCACCTTCATTAGCAAAACTGTAATAACTGAAAAAAATGGTAACATTTAAAGATATATCATATATAAATCATACAGTGCTGCAAAATATTTGCATGTTCTTGTGATGTCACTGGTACTGAAGTCCCTAGGAAAAGAGCATGAAAAAACAAAAAAAGGAAAGCACACTCTGTAATTAAATAAAAAGAAAATTTTATTGCATGCTAGTTACCCCACATGGCAACAGCATGTCGCCCTACGCGTTTCGACCTATAAGGGTCTTCATCGGGGCACAAAAATCAAAAGAAAAAGGCAGAAAGAACAATACAAGCAAGACAGTTAAATACCTTGTGGCACATACAGTCAATCAGTGGCAAACGATCGCACATCAGCGCGTGTGACGTCACTTCCGGTTTGCAAACTGAACAATTCATCACCAATGCATTATGGGAGTACTTCCGGAACGCAAATGCGTTCCAAAGACCGGAAGTGAGCGGAACACGCATATTTATACATAGAGAGGAAAGCTAAACACAATAATTGCGATGCTAACATATATAAAATCCAATAATATGATGTTCAGAACCATTTCAATTATATTTAATGCTTCCAGCAATACTTCTGTAGATCCAGGTGCATTCTGGGATGCCCTCTGGAACGCAAATGCGTTCCACCATCTGGAAATGCATTTCTAATTGAAACTGAAGGGCCATAAATAGGGTATGTAATAAATATGAGATCTACAAAAATATCCAAAACATGCACAACGAATATAAAAGGCAGTATATCTCAGGCATTACTGCTTTAACACTTTCAGTAACGCGTCCCTTTTGGTCCAACATCTCATATAGGTACATTATCAGCATTTAATGGGGTAATGAGTTTAACCCCTGAAACAAGAAGAAAAAAAAAAAATGTGTTATTAAATAAAATAAATACAACATTTACCACAGTTATTGTATATATCGGGGCAGTCATACATACCAGGAGGTATATCTCTTATGAGTCTTATGGTATCTCCACAGGCTGAGCAAAGGCCATCCACATTATCTGGTCTGCAAAAAGCAGGACAAATTCAATGTATCGTTCAGACCCAAAGGGGTAACAGTGTCGAGGCGGAAAATCCATTCAGCCTCTCTCCTCAAAAGTAAAGTGTTCCTATCAATGCCCCCCCCAGAGGAAATTATTTGATCAATTCCCATAAGACGCAGAGATGATATGTTATGATTATGTTCTCTACAATGTGTTACCAGCGGAGTGGTGTCTTTCCCAATTTTTATAACACTTTTGTGTTTCAAGAATCTATCCTTGAGTTTTTGTATTGTTTTGCCAATGTAGTAAAGACCACATGGGCAAACAATCATGTAAACCACATGTGTAGACTGACAGGTGATTCGGTGTTTGATCTGGAATCTTTGTGTTGTACGTGGATGTGCAAATGATGACCCCTGTAACATACTATTGCAAACCGAACAATTATAGCATATGAAATTGCCAGGCTGTGGGTTAGACAAAAAGTGTTGTGTCAGATAATGTGATTTATTATCCGCCCTAACAAGTACATCTTTTAAATTCTTTCCCCGTTTGTAGGCAAACATTGGGGTATCATGACAAACAGGTCCCAAGATGGCATCTGTCTGTAAGTGATGCCAATGTCTCTGCACAGTATGTTTGATATATCTACTGGCCGTGGTATATTTTGTTACAAAGACCTTCCTTTCTTTAGTATCATCTCTTTTTTGCCGTTCTGCATTTACCTTCACTAACGCTTGTTCCACTACTTCTTGCGTATAGCCGCGCTCACGAAACCTGTCAGCCATAACTGTTAACGACTTCCCCAATTCCTCTGTTTCAGATGTAATCCGTTTGACCCTAAGCATCTGTGAATATGGTAATGCTTTAATTAATGCCGGTGGGTGAAAACTTGTGGCATGTAAAAGATTGTTGCGATCTGTTGATTTGCGAAAAATGCTTGTTTCAAATTTACCTGATTGATAGGTAATCATTATGTCAAGGAATGAAACTGCAGTCCCACTCCAAGATGCCGTAAACCGAATAGTAGATGGAATATTGTTAAGATAATCAATAAAGGAAACCAAGGAAGATTCATCTCCCTGCCAAAGAAAAAAGAGATCGTCTATATAACGATAATAACCCAAAATGTACTGCCAAAACTCAGATTTGTAAATGTGTTGGTCTTCATACTGTGCCATAAACAAATTGGCATAGGATGGGGCCACATTACTCCCCATCGCTGTGCCTTGCTTTTGTCTGTAAAATTTATTTTCAAATCTAAAGTAATTATGGTCCAGTATGAAGCAAAGCAATTGGTGAATGAAAAGGGCCAGAGTATTTTCTATTTGCCCGTTCATGAGCAATGCCAAAATTGCATCTTTTCCCAAATCATGGGGTATGTTGGTATAAAGGCTAGAGATATCCATAGTCACCAAAAAAATATTGGTCTGTTTGGTTTGATCAATTTCAATGGAATGTAATTTAGACAAAAAGTCAAAAGAGTCTTTTATGAACGACGGAATTTGTATCACAAACGGCTGCAGGAATGAATCCACAAACTGTGCAAGGGGCTGACTTATAGAACCTGAAGCCGAAATGATCGGTCTCCCCGGGGGGGTTAACCAACGATTTGTGGATCTTTGGGAGAAGATATAGGCAAGGGCGACGCGGATAGTTCATAATGAGAAACTCGCTAGTTTTTAAGTCAATGAGGTTTGCCACCAAAGCAGCACTCACCATATCCTTAATTTTCCTCAAATATTCAAATGTGGGGTCAATCGGCAACTCCTCATAACATATGCTATCAGATAGTTGTCGCAAAGCTTCTGCTTTGTAATTTACATAATCCATTATGACTATCCCCCCGCCCTTATCTGCTGGTTTAACAATCCTAGTTGTATCACTTGACAATTCTTTAATCAATCTCATATCATCACGTTTCAGGTTTCTGCAATATTTGTGTCTCTGTTTGACGTATCTTCGTACATCACGTCTTACATTATTTGCAAAAGTACTTACAGACTTATTTTGTATGGGTGGCATGAAAGTGGATTTCAATTTAAGTTGCCTTGACATTGTGGTGGCCTGTTGCTCAGCTTCTGGATCAGCCTGCTCCTCAGTAAATCTGGAAAGAAAGAAAGAATTCAAATTAAGCTGTCGACAAAATTTAAATAATTCAACCTCGAAGTTAAACGGGTTGAAATTAGTGGTCGGGACAAAACTTAATCCCCTACTTAACACACCAACCTGTGTGTCTGTCAATGTTGTGGACGATAAGTTGAAAATTATTTGTCTCTCTTGCTGCGAGTTTTGACCGGGCTCAGATTGATTCCTTGAGACCCCTCCTGTAATGTTTGACTGTTTCCCCTTTGACTTTCCTCTCCTAGTTTTTTTCTTGAACGGTTTTGTTTGGCCTTGGATAAAAAACCAGACTTATGTCGTTCACCAGAAGAGTCACTATCAGCTGGATCAACGCCACTTCCAGAGGACGAAGATCTAATTCCTTGTGGATGAAATCTAAATTTACGTGGTCTCCTAAATGAATAATCACCCTTTAACCACCTATACACAGTATCAGTCTTATAATCATGGACAACCTGCAGAAGTTTCTTCTTTTTGAATGCTAACAGATCTTTCCTAAATGTCTCTAATTTAATAGCTAATTCGGTGGACCAATTATTTCTCTCCTCTTGGTTTGAAACCTTATCAAATTCCAATTCGGTTTTAAGTATTTCCGTCCTTATTTTGGACAGATTATTACTTGTGTGCTCTATAACAAGTATCATCAAATCAAGAGATGCTTTATTTAAAATAGCACACCATTTCTGGCAAAAATCCTTGTCATCTCGGCCATTAGTAGGTGTATTCGTAATTCTAAATCCACGAGGGATTAGTTTTTGTTTATAATATTCACTTAGGGTAACCCCATGTAAATGAAGTTCCACTTCTTTCTTTTTTAGTCGTTCTAAATTTTTCGTGAGGTCCTGTGGACTATCTGGACCAAATGCCTCAAGAGGACTACTATTAAATAATATAGAATTAATTTGGTTGTCCGAAAATGACAAGGTTTCAGCTCTATTGGTGATATCTTTTGTTAAAGTTTCAATTTGTTCCATGAGGAAGAAATATTATGCACAGTATAGTTTATAATGCAAAAATACAACAAAAAATTTTTTAAGCAGGCAATATCTCAATAAGACTTTGAGACATCAAAAATTCACATAAAAAGCAGTGTGACATAGCAAATAACATATGAATGGTATACCAGGGCCCTGGTTGACACGTATAGACTCACAAGACATAAAACAGACACATACAAAAAAATGTTTACAAAAAAATTTTTTTGGAAAAAAAACAAAAAAATTTTCAAAAAGAACGCATTTGCGTTCCAGAAGTACTCCCATAATGCATTGGTGATGAATTGTTCAATTTGCAAACCGGAAGTGACGTCACACGCGCTGATGTGCGATCGTTTGCCACTGATTGACTGTATGTGCCACAAGGTATTTAACTGTCTTGCTTGTATTGTTCTTTCTGCCTTTTTCTTTTGATTTTTGTGCCCCTGATGAAGACCCTTATAGGTCGAAACGCGTAGGGCGACATGCTGTTGCCATGTGGGGTAACTAGCATGCAATAAAATTTTCTTTTTATTTAATTACAGAGTGTGCTTTCCTTTTTTTGTTTTTTCATGCATGATTTTTTGGAAACTACAGATGGGTGGTGTCCTTAAGGATTAGCACCTCGCATAATTATACTTTTGTCAGTTTTTGATTTTCTATTTGGGAGTGTGCGCCTTCTACCTTTGATGTTTTGTATATATCTTCCCATTTAGCGGGCAGCACCTCCAGAAGGATACAGGTATTTGTACCTTGTTTTTTTCTTTGATTTGGCAGCATTTTAACCTTTTTTTTCTTTTTGAAATTTTTTTTGTTTTTTTTCCAAAAAAATTTTTTTGTAAACATTTTTTTGTATGTGTCTGTTTTATGTCTTGTGAGTCTATACGTGTCAACCAGGGCCCTGGTATACCATTCATATGTTATTTGCTATGTCACACTGCTTTTTATGTGAATTTTTGATGTCTCAAAGTCTTATTGAGATATTGCCTGCTTAAAAAATTTTTTGTTGTATTTTTGCATTATAAACTATACTGTGCATAATATTTCTTCCTCATGGAACAAATTGAAACTTTAACAAAAGATATCACCAATAGAGCTGAAACCTTGTCATTTTCGGACAACCAAATTAATTCTATATTATTTAATAGTAGTCCTCTTGAGGCATTTGGTCCAGATAGTCCACAGGACCTCACGAAAAATTTAGAACGACTAAAAAAGAAAGAAGTGGAACTTCATTTACATGGGGTTACCCTAAGTGAATATTATAAACAAAAACTAATCCCTCGTGGATTTAGAATTACGAATACACCTACTAATGGCCGAGATGACAAGGATTTTTGCCAGAAATGGTGTGCTATTTTAAATAAAGCATCTCTTGATTTGATGATACTTGTTATAGAGCACACAAGTAATAATCTGTCCAAAATAAGGACGGAAATACTTAAAACCGAATTGGAATTTGATAAGGTTTCAAACCAAGAGGAGAGAAATAATTGGTCCACCGAATTAGCTATTAAATTAGAGACATTTAGGAAAGATCTGTTAGCATTCAAAAAGAAGAAACTTCTGCAGGTTGTCCATGATTATAAGACTGATACTGTGTATAGGTGGTTAAAGGGTGATTATTCATTTAGGAGACCACGTAAATTTAGATTTCATCCACAAGGAATTAGATCTTCGTCCTCTGGAAGTGGCGTTGATCCAGCTGATAGTGACTCTTCTGGTGAACGACATAAGTCTGGTTTTTTATCCAAGGCCAAACAAAACCGTTCAAGAAAAAAACTAGGAGAGGAAAGTCAAAGGGGAAACAGTCAAACATTACAGGAGGGGTCTCAAGGAATCAATCTGAGCCCGGTCAAAACTCGCAGCAAGAGAGACAAATAATTTTCAACTTATCGTCCACAACATTGACAGACACACAGGTTGGTGTGTTAAGTAGGGGATTAAGTTTTGTCCCGACCACTAATTTCAACCCGTTTAACTTCGAGGTTGAATTATTTAAATTTTGTCGACAGCTTAATTTGAATTCTTTCTTTCTTTCCAGATTTACTGAGGAGCAGGCTGATCCAGAAGCTGAGCAACAGGCCACCACAATGTCAAGGCAACTTAAATTGAAATCCACTTTCATGCCACCCATACAAAATAAGTCTGTAAGTACTTTTGCAAATAATGTAAGACGTGATGTACGAAGATACGTCAAACAGAGACACAAATATTGCAGAAACCTGAAACGTGATGATATGAGATTGATTAAAGAATTGTCAAGTGATACAACTAGGATTGTTAAACCAGCAGATAAGGGCGGGGGGATAGTCATAATGGATTATGTAAATTACAAAGCAGAAGCTTTGCGACAACTATCTGATAGCATATGTTATGAGGAGTTGCCGATTGACCCCACATTTGAATATTTGAGGAAAATTAAGGATATGGTGAGTGCTGCTTTGGTGGCAAACCTCATTGACTTAAAAACTAGCGAGTTTCTCATTATGAACTATCCGCGTCGCCCTTGCCTATATCTTCTCCCAAAGATCCACAAATCGTTGGTTAACCCCCCCGGGGAGACCGATCATTTCGGCTTCAGGTTCTATAAGTCAGCCCCTTGCACAGTTTGTGGATTCATTCCTGCAGCCGTTTGTGATACAAATTCCGTCGTTCATAAAAGACTCTTTTGACTTTTTGTCTAAATTACATTCCATTGAAATTGATCAAACCAAACAGACCAATATTTTTTTGGTGACTATGGATATCTCTAGCCTTTATACCAACATACCCCATGATTTGGGAAAAGATGCAATTTTGGCATTGCTCATGAACGGGCAAATAGAAAATACTCTGGCCCTTTTCATTCACCAATTGCTTTGCTTCATACTGGACCATAATTACTTTAGATTTGAAAATAAATTTTACAGACAAAAGCAAGGCACAGCGATGGGGAGTAATGTGGCCCCATCCTATGCCAATTTGTTTATGGCACAGTATGAAGACCAACACATTTACAAATCTGAGTTTTGGCAGTACATTTTGGGTTATTATCGTTATATAGACGATCTCTTTTTTCTTTGGCAGGGAGATGAATCTTCCTTGGTTTCCTTTATTGATTATCTTAACAATATTCCATCTACTATTCGGTTTACGGCATCTTGGAGTGGGACTGCAGTTTCATTCCTTGACATAATGATTACCTATCAATCAGGTAAATTTGAAACAAGCATTTTTCGCAAATCAACAGATCGCAACAATCTTTTACATGCCACAAGTTTTCACCCACCGGCATTAATTAAAGCATTACCATATTCACAGATGCTTAGGGTCAAACGGATTACATCTGAAACAGAGGAATTGGGGAAGTCGTTAACAGTTATGGCTGACAGGTTTCGTGAGCGCGGCTATACGCAAGAAGTAGTGGAACAAGCGTTAGTGAAGGTAAATGCAGAACGGCAAAAAAGAGATGATACTAAAGAAAGGAAGGTCTTTGTAACAAAATATACCACGGCCAGTAGATATATCAAACATACTGTGCAGAGACATTGGCATCACTTACAGACAGATGCCATCTTGGGACCTGTTTGTCATGATACCCCAATGTTTGCCTACAAACGGGGAAAGAATTTAAAAGATGTACTTGTTAGGGCGGATAATAAATCACATTATCTGACACAACACTTTTTGTCTAACCCACAGCCTGGCAATTTCATATGCTATAATTGTTCGGTTTGCAATAGTATGTTACAGGGGTCATCATTTGCACATCCACGTACAACACAAAGATTCCAGATCAAACACCGAATCACCTGTCAGTCTACACATGTGGTTTACATGATTGTTTGCCCATGTGGTCTTTACTACATTGGCAAAACAATACAAAAACTCAAGGATAGATTCTTGAAACACAAAAGTGTTATAAAAATTGGGAAAGACACCACTCCGCTGGTAACACATTGTAGAGAACATAATCATAACATATCATCTCTGCGTCTTATGGGAATTGATCAAATAATTTCCTCTGGGGGGGGCATTGATAGGAACACTTTACTTTTGAGGAGAGAGGCTGAATGGATTTTCCGCCTCGACACTGTTACCCCTTTGGGTCTGAACGATACATTGAATTTGTCCTGCTTTTTGCAGACCAGATAATGTGGATGGCCTTTGCTCAGCCTGTGGAGATACCATAAGACTCATAAGAGATATACCTCCTGGTATGTATGACTGCCCCGATATATACAATAACTGTGGTAAATGTTGTATTTATTTTATTTAATAACACATTTTTTTTTTTTCTTCTTGTTTCAGGGGTTAAACTCATTACCCCATTAAATGCTGATAATGTACCTATATGAGATGTTGGACCAAAAGGGACGCGTTACTGAAAGTGTTAAAGCAGTAATGCCTGAGATATACTGCCTTTTATATTCGTTGTGCATGTTTTGGATATTTTTGTAGATCTCATATTTATTACATACCCTATTTATGGCCCTTCAGTTTCAATTAGAAATGCATTTCCAGATGGTGGAACGCATTTGCGTTCCAGAGGGCATCCCAGAATGCACCTGGATCTACAGAAGTATTGCTGGAAGCATTAAATATAATTGAAATGGTTCTGAACATCATATTATTGGATTTTATATATGTTAGCATCGCAATTATTGTGTTTAGCTTTCCTCTCTATGTATAAATATGCGTGTTCCGCTCACTTCCGGTCTTTGGAACGCATTTGCGTTCCGGAAGTACTCCCATAATGCATTGGTGATGAATTGTTCAGTTTGCAAACCGGAAGTGACGTCACACGCGCTGATGTGCGATCGTTTGCCACTGATTGACTGTATGTGCCACAAGGTATTTAACTGTCTTGCTTGTATTGTTCTTTCTGCCTTTTTCTTTTGATTTTTGTGCCCCTGATGAAGACCCTTATAGGTCGAAACGCGTAGGGCGACATGCTGTTGCCATGTGGGGTAACTAGCATGCAATAAAATTTTCTTTTTATTTAATTACAGAGTGTGCTTTCCTTTTTTTGTTTTTTCATGCATGATTTTTTGGAAACTACAGATGGGTGGTGTCCTTAAGGATTAGCACCTCGCATAATTATACTTTTGTCAGTTTTTGATTTTCTATTTGGGAGTGTGCGCCTTCTACCTTTGATGTTTTGTATATATCTTCCTAGGAAAAGAGCTTCTGAAGCAGCTGATTTCTGCCTGTGCACAGATAGTTTTCTGACATCAAGGAATGCTTCTGTACATGCGCACACTGAATTTGGCCACAGGTATGGGACCTACTATCCAGAATGCTCTGGGGCTTTCCCAATAATGGATCTTTCCATAATTTGGATCTTCCCATCTTAAAGGGGTTGTTCACCTTTACATTAACTTTTAGTATGATGTATAGAGGGATATCCTAAGACAATTTTCAATTGGTTTTAATTTTTTAATATTTAAGGTTATTTAGCTTTTTATTCAGCAGCTCTCCAGTTTGCACTTTCAGTAATCTGGTTGCTAGGGTTCAAATTCCCCTAGCAACCATGCACTGATTTGAATAAGAGACTGGAATATGAATAGGCGAGGGCCTGGATAGAAAGATGCGCAATTAAAAAATAGCAATTACAATACATTTGTAGCCTTACAGAGTATTTGCTTTTTAGATGGGGTCAGCGATGCCCATTTGAAAGCTGCAAAGAGTCAGAAGCAAAAGGCAAATAACTATAAAACTATGAAAAATAAATAATGAAGACCAATTGAAGTGTTGCTTAGAATTGGCAATTCTATATCATACTAAAAGGTTAACCACTGCTTTAAGACTACTAGAAAATCATCTAAACATTAAAGAAACCCAATAGGTTGGTTTTGCTTCCAATACGGATTTACTGTATCTTAATTTGGATCAAGTACTATTTAATAATTACAGAGAAAAAGGATATTGTTTTTAAAATTTTGGATTATTTGATTATAATGGAGTCTATGGGAGACGGCCTTTCCGTAAATCAGAACTTTCTGGATAATGGGTTTCCGGATAGCGGATCCCATACCTATATTCAGGGGTTTACTTATAGTCAGTGTCAGACTGGCAGGTCCGAGGCTGTCCAGGGCTTTCAACCACATGCACCATCACCCTCCCTGCCTTTGCCGCAACCCCCCTACTGGCCCCCAAGAGTTCATGTCGTGTAGTTTGGAGCGATCGGGGTCAGAAGGTGAGATTGGGGGGCAGAGAAAGTGGTAAAGGGTGCAGGTCTGGGTTGACAGTGCCCAGAAGGTCCGAGGCCCACCGGGTTTTTACCCAGTGTCCTGCTGGCCCAGTCCAACCCTCCTTATAGTGACAATGATGGGAATTTGATATTTCTGGCAGATGGACCTGATGTGCTGCACATGTGCCAATTGCAGAGATTTAGGTGCCCCTACCCTCAAAACTTATTTAGAGAAGCCTACCCTACCCTGGGCAGATGGGAACCCTAAAATCAGCCATGTTAACTTAATGAAGAAGGACTTTTGCTGCTGTTAAACTGGCTTTAAGCTGCAATTTTCACTACGTTGTCACTATAATAAAAATACTTTCTTTAACAGGCATTAACACTGTAAGGGATCAGAGAGTCCTTCCCTGTTCTGCCTGTGACATGATCCAGCCCGGTTACAGGCAGGCAATGAACTGATTGGTGGGGAGGCGGGAGAAAGGCCTGAGGCATGCTGGGAGCCCCAGAGGCATCTGGGAAAAGAGGAGGACCCAGTGAGAGTCTTCCAGGGGCGCCCCCTGTATAATTTTCCAGAAAGTGAGTGAGAGAGCCGCCCAGGATACAGAAAGGATCTGTGACAAGCTGTGGTGTGCTGGGCTTGGGTGAGAAGCCTAGGGCTCTAGCTATACAGGAAGAGCCCATCCTACTCTGTGCCCAGTTTCCTGTGAATCCCTCTGTCAGCTTTGTGAGTCCCCAGTGTGTGATGCACCAGAGGGAAGGTATTGGAAGGTACCAGTGTGTAGCCCCCTGTGTGAGGACATGAGCCTGATACATAGGAGCAACTGACTAGTCCAAAGGAGAGACACTCTGGAGCAGGTAGCCAGGGCCGCCATCAGGGGAGGGGACAGTTGTCCCAGGCCTGTGGATTTTTGTGTGTTAGGGGGGTCCGGCCATGTTTCACTTACTTGATAAGATGGGTCCCCCTGCTGTCAGCCTGCTGTAAAGTTTAGAAGAGAGGACAGGAGCTCTGGTGTACCCTCATTGGTTGCTTAAGTTTAGGTCCCGGTAAAGCTGTACAGGGTTTGGATGAGTAGGAACTTCCCCTCCAGCCTATCCAAACCCAGTGCAGCTTCACCGGGACTTAACTTAATCGACCAATGAGGGTACAGAGAACTGAATAATAACTGAATAATAATGCTGGCACCAAAGCTCCTGTCCTCTTTTCTAAACTTTGCAGCAGGCTGACAGCAAGGGGGGGGTTAATCAAGTATGTGAAGCATGGCTAGGCCCCCCCTTAAGAGCCAAACGTATGGGGGACTGGTCATCAATATTTTCTTTTTTAACTTAAAGGAAGGTCCTGGCCACCAGGCTTTATATAACTTGTGGGGGGGCCCAGGCCATCAATATTTTTTTTTACTTGCAGTAGGGGCCCTGAACTTCAATGGCTTTTTGCACCACCTTTATAACTTAGGGGGGTTACTGTTTTAGTTCTGATTTCTGTTTGTTTTTTTTACTGTCGGGTGGGCGAGATATGAGGTGGGGCTTAGGGGCAGGGACCAGGGGGCCCAGAAAATTTTGCTGTACAGGGCCCTGTGATTTCTGAAGGCGGCCCTGCAGGTAGCACTACCTGGGGTTTATTAAGATTTCTTGGGGAAAAGACACATTGGCAGGCACTGAACTGAGCAGTTACATTGTCCATTCGGAGTAGAGTGGGGGACTTGAAAGTCTGTGATAGTGAGTTAGACTGATCCCACATGTCGTACAGTGCAGGAATCCTAATTGCATTTATCATTTTTGCTTGTTTCATCTTTATATAAAGTGTATTTTTGTTGCTGCAAACTCTGTGTGTTTATTTTTCCTAGAGACATAGCTGGAGGCACTGTGAATCCCAGTATCTCTTATAAGCAAAAGAGATCCAGGTCTGTTGGATTGCCACAGGAAGTGCACCAGAGGTAAAACCAACAAAGCCATCTCTCTGTCCATCAGAGTAGTAACAACTAGGGTTCAACTGGGCCGACAGGACACCGGGTTAAAATTCATTGGGCCCTGCCAACCCAGACCCTGAACATCCCACTTATTCCCCTCCCCCAGCCCAATCCCAGACCCAGCTATGTACATAGTGCATGCCTCCCAACAGTCCCCTTTTTTGGTGGCAGTCCAGATCTTAAATACATATCCCACTGTCATGGATGGTGGGATTCAATCTATGTTTTTCTGCATTGATATTTCTGGCATGACTGGTATTAATGGAGTCAGTGCTCATTTGCCATTTTTTTCTGTGCTCTTACTGGCTTGTCTGTGGTTGCTGGAGTACTTGTTGGCCATTTTTACAGTGATCTTAATAATGCTGATTATAAATTCTATGTAGTAATTATACTGGCATGTCTGGATGTCTGTGGGGTTAATATCCATTGTATTTTGTGATTATACAGGCACATCTAGGGGTTAATATGCTCATTATCCATTTTATCTAGTGATTCTACTGGCATATCTAGAGCTAACTTGTCCTTTATCCAGTTTATTTAGTGATTCTACTGGCAAGTCTAAGGCTAATATGACATTTATCCATTGTATTTAGTGATTATTCTGGCGTGCCTGGGATGTGTAAGTAGATATGGTATGTGAGGGTGTGGTCAAAAATGTTTTCCATGTGAACCAGATCTTTTGGTCCCTCTTTCTCTTTCTAAAATGTTGGGAGGTATGATACCGTACATAGTGAGTAGCTTTCTCATACTTTGTCACACAGTAGTAAGAGTCTCTCGGTGTACAGAAATATCCCTTAAACTTAAAAGAGTGGGCCACATTCCTATTCTGCCTAATCCATGCCCCCATTCAACCTAAACCAAACCATGCCCTCTTTAATCCTGACCAAACCCCTCTGCTACCACTAAGGGGTATACATATTGGTAGCTCCTGAAAACAACTGGGTGGGACGACAGATCTGAGCTTATGATGTACTAATAAACTATGCTCGTATGCCTTTTCTTTCTATTCCCATCATAATCACCTTGCATTCTACAAATATACTTTACTGTTTTAAAAGCTTTTCCATTTCACACTTTAATTATTGTACTGAAGCTGTACAATCACACTGTCATACATTCATCTAAAGAAGGCATCCAACCAATAGCACCAACCAGTATATATATAAGGATTCAAGCTTTACTAGTTTTGTTGTTATTGATCTTTTATATACTTTAATGTAGAGCAGCATACATTTTTTGCTCTCAAAAGTTTACTTTTCTTCTGAATTAAAGAAATGTTTGTAGTAGCATAGTCTTCAGCTGTCAATTGCATGCTTGTTACTCTATGGTAAACTCAATGATGTCGCATGCCACTGCTGTGGTCACATGACACACCTAGCTTAACTGTCACTGCTAGTTCAGACCAACTGCCGCTAGGACAGTGAGTAGGAGAGAGGAGGAGTGTTACGCTAGCGAGAGATAAATTCATACAAATTGCGAAAAAATAAAAAATAGTATAGGAGGTATAGTATCGGAGTAAAGGAGAACATGGATTTGCGTGAGAAAAGGAGTGTGAGTCCGGCTGGACAGGTAAGAAATGTAGTGAAAAGCTGCATTGAAGAGAAGACTAACAGAAACTGGATCAAGGATTCAGGAGAAAGAAAAACAGATACAGAAAATACGAAAAGTTGCATAAATGCACAGACAAGTCAAAATCGGAGAAAACGTGTAAAGAAACAGACAGAAAACAAAGAGAAGACCATTAAAAGGAGAAGAAATGAAAAAGGACAGATTGAAAAAGAAAGACAGGCAAAGAAGACCAGTAAAGATGGGAGGATGGAAAGGAGAAGATTTGAAGAAGGACAGATAGTAAAGGAAAATCAGACAGAGAAGATCAGTGAAGATGAGAGAATTAAAAAGAGAGGAATTGAAGAAGGACAGATAGAAAAGGAAAGCCAAGCTGAGAAGAAGACCAGTAAGGATGCAAGGATTAAAAGGAGAAGAGTTGAAGAAAGACCGTTACAAAAGGAAAGCCATGCAGACAAGAAGACCAGTGAGCATGAGAGCTATAAAAACAGTCAGATCGACGAAGAGAATAAAAAAATCACTGAAGAAAAGAGTAAAGGAACAAATATAGAGCAAAAAGAAGAGAAGAACAAAAGATTAAGATCAGAAGACCCCTTAGAAAGTAAGGAAACTTTACTACTCTTTTTATCAATTAGGATGAACATACACATTTCTTTAATCCCTAGCTAGAATTGAATCTAGGTGTCCAGTACTACAAGGCAGTCCCACATTGATATTAACAGTATATGGACTATTGTAAATGACAAAAGTGCTTATTATAGCAAGCTGGACATTTTTACATTGTCCTAATGTACCCTTTACGTGCCCTTCAACCAATCCCCTCACTTGCTAATAAACAGCAACAAAACTGCTAATTTCCCTATATACCCTGTGCTGTTAAGTGTCTAACATACGCTACTATGTACAGACTAATAATGATAAGTTTATTCGTTTTCACAGAAAAATTGTCAAACTGCTGAAATATTTTTGAAACGTATTAAATTCTTAGTGGGCAACCTTTTTACAAATGAATTGTCAGTGGGTGTTTATTCTCACTCTTAATTTATAAATATAAAGTCAGTGGGCGTCATTTATAAGCACTGGGTAAATTTGCACCTGGGCAGTAACCCATGACAACCAATCAGATGATTACTTTCATTGCTTAACCTGCAGTTGGCTGGAAAAAGCTAATCACTGATTGGTTGCTATGGGTTACTGCCAAGATGCAAATTTGCCCAGCGTTTATAAATGAGACCCAATGGATGTTTTTTCCATTGGTGCTCCTCACTACAGTTAAGCTGTGATGTGCACTGTTAACGTAATTCTTTTCTCTAACAAGGTGGAAGCATACAGAAGAGACCCTGTCTGGACATTGAAAGACCTGCTCCCCTGGATGTCAATAACTACAGCTTCCACTCTATACTTGGACGGGGAGGCTTTGGCTGGGTGAGTGAAGGATTTCCCAAGTCATAAAGCATGTTTGTATAGCAAGATACATTGCTTTTGTTTCTACAAGAGACCCTGTGATATTCAATCTCTTCTCTTATTTTTATTAGGTGATGTTGGTTTCTTTTAGGCCCAAGAAACAACTCGTGGCAATGAAGATCTTGACGAAGCAGTCTGAGAAGAACGACTGTCATGCCATCGCTAAAGAGGCCCGTCTACTGAAGATCAGCAGAGAATGTGCATTTTTATGCCAATCTTATGCAGTTTTTCAGTCAGAGGTAAAGTATACTGGGCCTCATGCACAATAACAGGTTAAACATAGCACTTTCCATATGTGCCTGAGATTTAGTTCTCGACACTCACAGGACTTATTGTCAGGGGTACTTAAATATATTAAAGTCACATGGCTTTGAAATGCACGCTACACAACTCCTAATACTGCCCTATTTGCCCTGTTAAGCAGTGATCACTGCCAGATTTTTGGGGAAATGCCATCAAGCAGAAATAGATTGCAGCTACCAGATCCACAGCGCAACTCTGCATTTTATTAACAGGTACTAGCAAATGGGGCAGTATTAGGAGTTGTATGTGATGCAGTTCGGTGATGTAATTCGGGGGGGGGGGGTTTGAAGTTACTGCAGATGGCCCAGGTTGCATAGATGGTTTTGTTCCCCTTTAAACAAGTACCTTGAAGCCCATCTTATCACCAGCTCCATTTATTGGTATTAATGTCTCATGTCTCACATTCTTCTATTCTGCACTTACCAGCTGGAAGCCTTCTTTGTCCTGGAATATGCCAGTGGGAAGTCTTTAGGGGAAATGATTTCCCGTGAAGGAAAGCTACCAACATCAAGAATCAGGTGAGTAATATTTGGCCGAATTAATAATTCCAGATAGGGTTGCCACCTTTTTTGGAAAAAAAAATACCAGCCTTCCTATATGTTTGCTTTTTTCCCCTATATCCAGGACAAGTAAAAGGGAAATAGGTGCAATGCTTATACCTTTTCACATTAGCTCTTTTGATCTTGCACCCAAATCCTCTAATTATATACCTATATATAAGGGTAATGAGCATGGTTTATATTTGAAATCTAATTATGCAAGATTTGAACGTTTGTCCTATTTATAGGGATGGTTCACCTTTAAGGTAACTTTTAGTATGTTATAGAATGGCTAATTCTATGCAACTTTTCAATTGGTCTTCATTATTTTATTACTTTTATAGTTATTTGCCTTTTTCTTCTGACTCTTTGCAGCTTTCAAATGGGCATCACTGACCCCTTCTAAAGAGCAAATGCTCTGTAAGGCTACAAATTAATTGCTATTGATACTTTTTATTACTCATCTTTCTGTTCAGGGCATCTCCCATTCATATTCCAGTCTCTTATTCAAATCAGTACATGGTTGCTAGAGGAATTTGGACCCTAGCAACCAGATGCAAATCGAAGAGCTGCTGAATAAAAATCTAAACAACTCAAAAACCTTAAATAATAAAAAGTGAAAACCAATTGCAAATTGTCTCAGAATATCACTCTCTGCGTCATACTAAAAGTTATCTCAAAGATGATCAACAACTTTAAGAAATAATTTAAACAATAGGCAAAAAGTAAGTTCATCCAACACACTTTTCCCTGCACTCATGTTAAACAAGGGGGTATTATGTCCCATTAATACATTTATTTTTTCTGGAAACATAGTGTGTATGTCTCAATTACTCTTGGCATACACAAACACAAGGCACATCATTGGGACAACTTGTGCCTAATAAAATACTTTATTTAACAAAAAACTGTGTTCCTCGCAGGATGAATTTTTTTTGCCATGATACTTAATACACTAATTGATATACAGATAAGTGCATTACTTCTGAGAGAAACATTAGAAATGGTGTGATACAGGAATGTTGATTATTTTCTTCTTTGTAAAGGTTCTACACAGCAGAGATGGTGGTTGCCCTCCAGTTCCTGCATTCCAAGGGAATCATTCATCGGTCAGTAAAATCTCAGTATATTGTGTTAAACCTTTAATGTGTTATTTAATGTATAACTGTTATGATCAGGGCCGGGCCAAGGTATTTTGGCACCCTAGGCAAGGACTTCAATCAGTGCCCCCACCCGGTCCTACATTACCATTTCCCACCTTACCATTCAAATTGCACACCCATTATGTTGCCCCATGTACCTGTGCCAGCACCTATCATATTGCCCCATATATACCTGTGCCAACTGCAGTCAATCTCTCAGATTGCTCCCAAAACCCCAATCTGCCAGCATAAGACAAAACATCCATCATATTGTTACCCCCAGTCTGTAATTACGCCAGCAGCAGCCAAAATAATCCATCATATTGCCCCTAATTTGTACCTGTGCCAGCAGAAGCCAAAAATCCATCATATTGCCCCAAACATCTGTGTACCTGTTCCAGCTCCTATCATATTACCCCCATTTGTACCTGTACCAGCAGCAGCCAGAAAATCCACAATATTGCCCACAAATATGTACTTGTGCTAGCAGGAGCCAAAAATCCATCATATTGCCCACAAATATGTACCTGTGCCAGCAGCTGCCAAAATGGAAGTGGGGAGTGCCAGTCGTACAAATCACAGGCAAGAGGGGGTTGGAATAGGCGGTTTATAAAATTAAAAAACTGTTAAAGGCCAAGCAAACCAGGGTTTAAAAGAAGAAAAGAATACAAGAGCCCCTTAAAAGTGCGCCCCCCATCATGATTGCGCCCTAGGTGGGCGCCTACTCTGCCTACCCCTAGTTCAGGCCCTGGTTATGATTCCAATTACTGGTAGAGATCTGTCTTGTAAAGTTCTTTGAGATACCAGTTAATTTAATACAGGCATTTAGATATACACAAAAGGCCTTTGTCATACTGGGGGGGGTTAGAAGTGGATACTTGTTAGCTATAAATAAATTGCATATATTATGCCCTCAATCAATCAAGGACAGTGGCACACAGTGGTTTTTATCGCCCACTTAATTTCTCAGTTGCTGGCAGGTGACAAATTGCTGAAAAATACCCTTCAATAGAAGATAATGGTACCAACTCTAATTGGAAGTGTATTTTTCTGCAATTTATCTCCACTACCTTCATGTAAAAAAATGGGTAATAAAATGTTCTCTTTTTCTAGCAAGATGCAGGTAGCAGCTACTAAAATATCTGTGTGGCAGATTAATTAATACATATATGGGAAGCTTGTTCATGGATCACATTTGCATAACTATAGGGGTGCAAACCCCCACAACTGCAGATTAGTACATAGGAACTGGGAGGTAGGGAGACAGAGGAACTGGGAGGTAGGGAGACCGGACAGCAAAGAAGGGGGCCATCGAATATCCCTGATGCAGTGGCATAACTACAGGTTGCAGGGGAGGCCAGGGCAACAGAGGGTGTGACATGTAGGGCTATGGGTGAACTAGTAACACTTGATTTTGCCCACATCACAATTTCATGTAAGGGGAGTCTTGTGAAAACTATTTTTAGGGGGCGGGCTTTGAAGATACACCACTGCTCTGATGCCTATGTTTGTGCAGACATACTGCAGGTCATTCTCATGCAACAAATATGGGGATGGTCATGTGGACCCAGGGTCACACCCCTGACATTAAAGGCAATATGTGATTATAGGAAACCTATACAGGCCTTTATCTTATTAAATAACCCTGTCCTCTTTCCAAGAACTCCCTCTGAATTTCTATGAAACTAAATTGTTCCTAATATTTAACCTACAGTGATCTCAAGCCGGACAACATATTGATTGATAAAGACGGCCATATAAAGATCTGCGACTTTGGTATTGCAGAAGAAAACATCATTGGCCAGAGGAAGACCTACGGCTTAGCAGGAACCCCTGGATACCGGGCACCAGAGGTAACATCATTTCTTGTAAAATATGTACAATATATCCATAATAGTATAAATATATAAGGAAGAAAGGTTTGTAAAACTATAAAACAAAAAGTATAGAATAGCATCAGAATCTCAGATGATCCCATTCTCATGGGAAACCATCACCAACAAGTGTGCAATCCTACTATACAGTATGTCAGACAATTTATATTCTTGGAAGAGTTTAGACTGGTCTGAACCCAATATGGCCTTTAAAAATAATTACTGAAATTAAATTATGAAATGTAATGCTAAAACCTTTACACTTTTACCAGAAGATGGATTGACTTTGTTGTCTGAAAACCATTTAAACACACTGTACTTCAATATTAAAAGAAATATATTATGGCTTTCCCCTTCAGTACCTCCACTTTCGCTAGTTAAACAAAAATTTCACTACATCTTCCACATGGACTGGTTGGAGGCCACCACAAATAAAGAGAAATACACAGAAGCCTTTTTTTCCACTTGGATGACATACATATCCTCCCTCCCCACCCATATTAAACATTTGACGATTTACACGTTTCGGAGTACCACGTGGTTTGATACTGAACTGTTATGCAGCAATACTGTGGTACAAGAGTCAGATCAATATATACGGAATCTCCATAGCTCACAGACACAGAACCACCAATCACCCCCCAGGAGTCACCACATCAACAGACTGCTATCTCTAAATAATGTGTAAGCGATATGGAAGGCTTTTTGGGTATGGGCTTTTATATCTTATGTCTGTTGTTTGCTGATTATGATAGAGATCTGTGAATGTCTTGCTCACCGTTTATATCCTGTAATTTTCTGTGCTTCTCCAAATTCCTCTCAGATTATTTTCCTGCTCTATTTGATTTTGTTTTGTTCTCTGAAAAATAAATAAAAACAGTTGTTAAAAAAAAAAAGAAATATATTAAACAACAGGCTAAGAGTACTTCCCACCTAAAAATCACTGGTGACTAAAAGGAGGGGCCTCTCCTGTTGCAAGTAAACTTTAATTTACAACAAAAAGTATACTTAATTACATTCAGTAAATATCAGTTGAAGGTACAAATTCTTAAATGTGACCTTAGAATCAATAAGTTGATTATAATAGTCAGGGCTGGGCCAGATCGGGCGGTGCCCCAAGCAACCCGTCTGGTTGCGTTGCCCCCTCTACTATGCCATGCCATGCGCACGCACACTGGGAGGCCGATTCACTATGGGTCGAATATCGAGGGTTAATTAACCCTCGATATTCGACTGTGAACTAAAATCATTCGACTTCGAATATCGAAGTCGAACGATTTTGCGCAAATCCTGCGATCGAACGATTCGAAGGATTTTAATCCAACGATCGAACGAAAATCCTTCGATCAAAAAATCACAGGCAAGCCTATGGGGACCTTCCCCATAGGCTAACATTGACTTCGGTAGCTTTTAGCTGCCGAAGTAGGGGGTCGAAGTTTTTTTTAAAGGGACAGTACTTCGACTATCGAATAGTCGAACGATTTTTAGTTCGAATCGTTTGATTCGAAGTCGAAGGTCGTAGTCCGAAGTAGCCCATTCGATGGTCGAAGTAGCCCAAAAAAACTTCGAAATTCGAAGTTTTTTTCATTCGAACCCTTCACCCGAATTTAGTGAATCGGCCCCATGCTGTCAGGTCTTGTTTCCATGTGTGCATGCGTACTGACAGGTGCCCCAGGGAACCAGTCTGGTCTCATTGTCCCCTCTACTATGTGTGTGCGCAGCTGGGGTAGGCAGCGGTTAAAGGTACGTGCCGGGCTCCCTCCAAGCTTTGCACCCTAGGCACGTGCCTACTCTGCCTACCCCTAGTTTCGGCCCTGATAATAGTTTAGGCACAGCAGTACTGTAATTCCTCCCCTTGCACAGGGTCCTGCTGTGGGAACACATGAATCCACTGGCAATTCCTGATATACATTGGAGTACATGAAATATCCAGAACTCCAATGCAAATATATTGTATCCCACCCTTGTGTGATTCACTTTGTTAGTTGTTTGGGAAATTGCAAATTAAATTAAAGAGGATACTCCACATACCTTATTCACAAGCGCATATGTTCCTCTCAATTACCCACCAGTGATTTAAGGGATGGATGTACTTTTTTAACCTGTTTGGTCTACTCACTGCTGCACATACACCGTAGAGGGAAAAGCCAAAATTTAACAAAAGTGTCAGCTATTTCATTCTACTGCACATGCGTCTGCCCCGGGAAATTTGAAAACCGTGAATCAGGAAGAGTATTGATCCATGGGGTTTGCTGGAATAACCCCAGGTCAGTGCAGTTTTCTGCTGATAGGAGCACTGGCCCTGGGTAGGTAAGTTAAGTAAATATAATCACTTGCAGGTGCCTAACTTTTGGTATCCCCAAGTGTAAATTGCCTTCCTTCTCCTTTAATGTTTTACGTGGTTTTAAAATAACTGAGTCAGTCCTTTTTCTGATGCAGTTTAGATGTTCCAATTTGTAAAAAGGCATCCCATGTTCTAGGCAAGAATCTCGTTGCTATGACATAAGCAGTGTGATTCCTATTGACAGTAGTGAGAAGCAGTTTATAGCAATTCCATGGAGAAAACTGCCAATGTAACCTTGTAATTAACTTTCAATGCTTAGTTCTCTATACTAACATAAATAAAATGAGTAGATTAGGTTTTTTTGCTGCAGTAATTTGTATCATTTATTTTCTCTTCAAAGATTCTATCATATGAGGACTACAATGCAGCTGTGGATTGGTGGTCTTTTGGGGTTACAATGTACAAAATGGCCACAGGAGTCTTGCCGTTTTCAGCATCAGGCAGCATTCAAAAACAACGTTTGGTAATTATTATGAAACCACCAACTTACCCATGTGATATGAGCGAGGAAATGCTGGACCTCCTGCCTAAGGTAAATTGGTATACTGGCATATCTTTACCTGCCCATAATGCAGACAGTTACCTATTATAACATCTGCAGTACTCAAATATATGATCATGTTTCCCTTATAGCTTTTGGAAATGAATGCGACTCAACGGATTGGACTGAATGGTAACATCAGGGAGCATGCTTTCTACAGCACCATCAACTGGGAAGATCTGGAGAACCGAAGACTGGAGACCCCTTTTCAGCCAGGAATGGTAAATGAATGTGCTGGGCAATCAATGTGATACATTTAGTAAGACTCACCCTGCAGGTGCACTACTACTCTTTTTGTATATTTTCATGAATTGGTAGGGCAGAGGTCTCCTGACATGGATTAAGGCTCTCATTTTTGTTATAGCTGTATGAATTATATAAAAACAGTCATAACCATCATTCTCCCATTGTTCCAGTGATGGTCAGCTAAAACTTTTACCCCAAATAGTTGTTAAGTTAGGCCTCCCTTAATAATGTAAGGCGCCCTTAGGTAGACAGCCCCATCATTTGCTGCTGCTGATATCTACCAGAGTGATAGGGGATAGCAGAGTTAAGATAAAGAGGTTGTCCCAGTTGCATACAACAACCCTTGCTGTTATTGGGATGGAGGGCAGGTCAGCTGCATTACAACACCAGGTAACTGAGTTTGCCCCTTTTCTTCCTTGTAGTGAGGAAGCCCTCAGTGACCAATAAGGTGCAAAAACAAATCTACATAAAAACACAAGTCAAATAAATACTAAATTCTGCCATGTGAAATGTTATATAAAAGGTTAAGTGCTTTTCCCTTGTTCACAGCCACCTGTAGACGACTTCGAAGAATTTCCGATAACATTCTCCCGTCAAAGTTCCAGTGAAAAAAACAATCTGAAAGATTTCTCCGAAGTTGATCCCAACTGGAACTGGCAGGAGTAAGGCATTACCTTTGTTCTAACATGGGACACCATCTTTAGTTGCTGCCTGTAACAACCTGAGGCCCTTAACATCATACCATCTTTGGCAAGCTCCACCCCTAAACAACCAATCCACCTGTATTGTCAATCCTAAACCATCTCCTGTGAATGTCACCTGGTTCTACCATCAACACCAGCACCAGACGGGATCTTTGACTGTAGCTTCTAAAGGATGGAAATACAAAGGTACTGTGGTGAGTTTACATCTTGAATGAAGAGTACTAAATAAAACCAGTTTACCCCCCCCCCAAACTTCTGCCTCCCTCCTATTCCCTTACCCATGACTAACCCTCATCCTAAGTGGCTCACGCCAGTGGCATAATCATAAAGGAAGTAGACCCCATTGCCGCGGGGGGCCTGGTCTACTTCCTTTATATTGTCTCTCTCCTACTCCCTTATCCCTGACTTCCCTCATCCTGATCAATAAACCAAACCCCAAACCTTTGTCACTCTTATTCCCTCACCTATGATTAACCCCTTTCCTAAATGGGCCATGCCAGTGGCATAATTATAAAGGAAGTAGACCCCATGGCCGCGGGGGGCCCTGGTCTACTTCCTCTATACTGTTTCCTCCTACTCCCTTTCCTCTGATTTCCCTCAATCCTAACCATTACACAACACCTCAAACATCTGCCTTCCTCCTATTCCTTTACCTGTGATTAACCCTTTTCTTAAGCAGTGGTGTAACTATAAAGGAAGCAGACACCCTGGCCGCGGGGGGCCCAGGTCTACTTCCTCTATACTGTCTCCCTTCTGCTCCCTTATCCCCAATTTCCCTCCTTCCTAATCACTACTAAAATTCTGCTTCCCTCCTATTCCCTTACCTGTGATGACATAACTATAAAGAAAGCAGACCCTGTGGTCGCGGGGGGCCCAGGTCTACTTTCTCTATACGGTCCCCTCCTACTCCCTTTCCAGCCCCATTCTCTATTCTCTCCCAGCACCTTTCCTTGCCTGTTCCCATTTTCTGTGTATGTGTGTTCTGTGTGAGTATGTGTGTTGTGTGTGTATGAGTATTGTGTGTGTATGAGTGGTGTGTGAGTATATGTGCTGTATGTGTATGCGTGGTGTGTGTATGAGTACTGTGTGTGTGTGTGTGCTGTTTGAGGATGTGAGCTGTGTGTGTGTTCTATGTATATGTGCTCTGTGTGTGTTTGAGTGTTGTGTGAGTGTGTGTGCTGTGTGTATGAGTGCTGTGTGTGTGTGAGTTCTGGGTGTGTGCTGTGTGTGTTTGAGTGTTGTGTGTGTACAGTATGAGTGCTGTGTGTGTATGTCTGCTGTCTGAGTATGTGGGCTGTGTGTGTTCTATGCATATGTGCTCCGTGAGTGTGTGTGCTGTGTGTATGAGTGCTCTATGAGTGTGTGTGTATGTGTGTTTGTGTGTGTGTGTGCTTGAGTGTAAGTCAGTTTAGTAATTTGAAATGCTCACCCATTTGTTAAACAGGAGAACACTGAGATATATTTCTTTACTATTATCCACTAGCATTTCTAGGTGCTTCTAGGGCCATTTTACTTGCAGTCCATGGCCAGTTCAGCATTCAGTGTGTTTGTAGATCTTGTATTAACAGCACAGCTGCGACTGACTACACTGCAGGTGAAATTGACTTAGAAGCCCCTTCAAATGTCTAATGTGTGTGTATTTACATCCTTACTGTTCTCCTGTTCAACGAACCAGTCACCAGTATCAGGATATTTTTATAACCTGGTACTTTAGCAAATGTACTGTATGCCAATACTGAACCAACCCATACGCCCTGTATGTAGCATTGTACTTACTGTACAAGGCTACTGTTATTAGTATAATTAGGCACCATTGATCCAGGGATTATACCGATTGCCATTTTGGAGTCAGGAAGGAATTTTTTCCCCCTTCTGAAGCAGATTAGAAGCTGCTGCAGACGGGGTTTTTTTGCCTTCCTCTGGATCATCTAAAAATAAGGTAGTATTTGTTTCAGCAAACGGTTGAATTTGGGCATCTTTTTTCAACCATAAGGCCAATGCCACACCAGACTGAAAAAGCTGATTTGCTCCTATTCACTTCATTATATACTGTATATGGAACAGATTATGGCATGGAAATGCATACAGTGCAGTTCCACACCAAAATCCGAGTCAGTGCACTTACACCATGGAGTGGATGAAGCGGATCTGCTTTTTTACAGCCTGGTTGGGACGTTAGGGTAGGGGCACACTGGGCGATTCGGGAGATATAGTTGCTTGGCGACTAATCGTCTTTGCGGTGATCAATCTCACCTAATGCCTTCCCTCTGTCTTGCGCCGGCTATAATGAAAAGTCGCCTGCGGCATGGCACACGTGGTGCTTCGTATTCTGAAGTCGTCCGAAGTTTCCTAGTGAGGCAATTTTGGGGCGACTTCGGAATACGAAGTGCCATGTGTGCCATGCCGCAGGCGACTTTTCATTATAGCCGGCGCAAGACAGAGGGAAGGCGTTCCCCAAATCGCCCAGTGTGCCCCTACCCTTAATCTCACTGTTAAGTAACTATGTCAGTACATATAAGACCATTAACATCGCCATTAAAATATAAATAAAACCAACTAAAAATCCCTAAAAAACAAAAGGGGTACTAAAATTAATCAAATAGAAGGGGGTTCAGTGCTGTCTTTTTTAAGACGGCGATTGGCTACATATGAAACTAGGATTAGGGACTAATACAGCAAACTACAGCAATAATATTAGCTTCTATATACCAGTAGCTTACTCAGTGACTTGCTTTAATGTGTATGAATGTTGTATGGTTTTGTGAGACGTGTGTAAATAAGCGTAAATAGGCCACATTGTAAAAATAAGCCCAAAATATCTAGGGCTGTATCTGGCATAAAATGCATGGAAGTTTAGAAAAAACAGGACAGGGCTTGATTAACAAAATGCTGCCTAGACACCACATGCTTTGTACCCCCAAGTTTGAGTTAGTAATTTGATCAGCTAAATAGGGTCATCATTAATCATCCACCAGTATTTATAATCTAAAATCCTTACTGGTTAGGGGAGTATTGCAACAAATCATGTGTTTAGCCAAGCAATGGAGGTAGAACTCCCACCTGTACTAGCTCTCAATGTGGTTTGCTCCAACTCAGAAACAATCGCCAGTGTATGTGTGAGTGAAAGTCTGTGCTGTGTCTGAATGTTTACCTAAAAAAATCCCAGTGAAGAGCTTTAGGGAACAAATAGGGAATGATTGCAGCAAATCATATGGTTAGCAAAGCAGTGGGGATTTAATTCTCCTTAGGGAGAAACTCCACGGTGCAGCTCGAGCCGAGACGTCGATATTGCGACTAAACGCATGTGACATGTCAGATGTTCTGAAGATACAGGAAGTGAAGGAAGAATCGCAGGTAAAAACTACATTTATCTGACTGTCGGATGAAAACGCGTTGTGCAGCATTTTCATCCGACAGTCAGATAAATGTAGTTCTTACCTGCGATTTCTCCTTCACTTTCTGTATCTTCAGAACATCTGACACGTCGCATGCATTTTGTCGTATGGCGACGTGTCAGCTTGAGCCGCACCGTGTAGTTCCTCCCTTATGCCTATGATCACCAGCTGATTTGCTCCAATAAAATAAAACTAGCTAGCTATGTGTGAATGAAATGTAATTCTATGTGTGTGTATGAATGTTTAGCTTGCTCCTTGTACCTCTCAGTCATTACTGAAGAGGAAAGGTCCCATGACGGTTTGTCACTCAGTGCTGGACCAGCTAGGGAACTATTGCAGTAAATGAGAGGGTGAGCCATTTGCTGCAATAGGTGTGTGAATGGACAGTAACAAGAGTTGAAGCCTTGACGTGGCGTTACTGCTCATATGGGTAACCATGTGCCAATTCAACCATTTGGACTTGTGTCTTGTAAATGTCTTTAGACCCTTGAACCAGTCTCTCATTTTCTAATCTACTAATCTTATGTGTACGCTTTGTTTTTATTGAAAAGGAAATATACAGTTTGCATAGGTATTCATTTCCCACATTCTGTAAAGTTGCAGCAATAACAGGTTTAAGCACTTGGATAAGCAAATACCAGCAGGGGGTTGGGCTACTGCCAGAGGGACTGGGCTTCCTACATAATGTGGGGTTCATTGGTTTGTGGCGGATGAGGGGGGTGGATTTAAGGATCAAGGCATTTCCAGGTGGGAGTGAAGCTCTACAATTCCTTCATTAACCTTAATTGTAGGGCAATTTCTATCTATAAGGTTTCCCCTGGTCTGGTGACCCTTTTCAGAAAGAAATTGTAGTGGCACATGTTACTTTCTGTAGCAGCTACAAGCCACAACTTTCCTTTACTTTCCCACATTTAGACTTGTGTAGAGTTAAATTGTCTTTCCTGATGAAAAGCAGCCCCATAGCAAGGGCCAATTCCATCATGGTTGCAGTCTGCTTACCATGAGTTGAACCAAACAGAGCATTTCTGATTGGCCTGTCATTGATCGCATGAGCAAATGAAATTGCAGAGCTAGAGATGTTCTTCATCGCTGTAGCTGTCAGTAATGTAGAATCTATTTTGCTGGTGCTCTGGTATCTGCCAATGCCTTGCAGTTAAAGGGTTAAACATCCAAATGACAGCAGAAACTTTCAAAAAAATGTATTTATTATTTACAGTATGTTGTATGCTTTGCTCACCTTTGCCCATCAAAACAGCCTGGACCATCATTAACCATTTCATCTGCAGTTACTCTGAAATGAAGCTTCCCCCAGACCCCTCTTTTTTTTTTTGTTCTTACGTTTTCTTTAAAAGACAATAAAAAGTCCCATTTCCCGGCTTTATTCCCAGGAGCTGACAGCACCTGCAGGCCAAGCAGAGTTAAATGGTCAGTGGTAGAAAATGCACAGACGTGGTACAGAATGGACTAATCCATTTGATTTCTCTTAACCTTATTAACTCCAAGTAAATGATATAGTAAGTGTGTGTGTGTGTGTGAAGTTTGGTTAATAGAACTGCCACATATTTGTTTGGGGCCCAACAACTGGGCCATTGACTTGGGCCTTAAAGTGACCCTGGGTGTCACCATATATGCTTGGGGAGGTGGTCTGGCCAAAATATATCCTTCTTTTGGAAACCTTTTATTGCTCTTTGGGCCTCCCTTCTTTTAGCCCTGGACTTGCTGCATGAGCAATTGTGAACTGCTGTGAGGATCCCATTATGGGGAATCTTCTCTATCTCTGACCCCTTAAAGACATCAGTTATGACCTTTAATATAATCTTACCAAATTTGCCTAAACAAAAACAAACGTACACCCCCCCACACACATAAAAACAGGTAAAAGAATACTCCTTCCTTAGTTATTATGTGATTACCCATACCTCCCAACTGTCCCGTTTTTAGAGGGACAGTCCCTCTTTTAACAGCTCAACCTGCAGTCCTTAATTTGTACTGGAAAGTCCAGTTGTTCTCTGCACTGAACAGCCAGAAAAAGAAACCAAGTTTCTAACTTAATTGGCTTTTGGCAGAGAGCTCAGAACAGCCACAACAGAAGATAAGATACATTTGTAACAATTCAAATGTATCTAGATAAGCAAATAAGTAATTGTAACAATATAAGATAACAGGTCTCTTGGGAACAGTTAGACTCACAGCTTAAAGGGCAATTCACCTTCATTAGCAAAACTAATGTAAAAATAAATGTAAAATCAAAAGAAATATTATATATAAATCATAAAGTCCTGCAAAATGTTTGCATGTTCTAGTGATGTCACTGGAATCTAAGTCACTAGGAAAAGAGCTTCTGAAGCAGCTGATTTCTGCCTGTGCACAAATAGTTCTCTGACATCACGGAATGCTTCTGTACATGCGCATACTGAATTTGGCCAGAGAAACTTGGGCACAGGTATGGGACCTACTATCCAGAATGCTCTGGAGCATTCCCAATAACGGATCCATAATTTGGATCTTCACATCTTAAAGGGGTTGCCTCTCCCGGAAAATCGCTCTTAAAGTACCAGGTACCTAGTGGGGTGCTGCCGCCTGAGGCGACAGCCTCAACTCACCTCATTGGCGAAGCGCCCTTGTTTATAAAGGCTACAATAGTTTATAGAAAAACTGTAGCCATGGGGGCAGCCATTTAAGGTGAAAAAGAAGAAAAGGCACAGGTTACTTACCAGATAACAGATAAGCACTGCAATAGAAAACAATGGTATTCCACGGTGTGTTATCTGATATGTAACCTGAGCCTTAAATGGCTGCCCCCATGGCTACACTGTAGCTTGTTTATATGAACTTTAGTAGTGTTTCTGAAGTACATTATATTTTAATTACTTTAATGCACTTTCATTTTTTGTTGTTACTGTTTTTTTAACCAGAGAGGTTTCTCAGCCAGTTTCACTCTTGCAAATTGTAAATGGTCATGTTGATATTTTAATCCTCAAATGTTTTTTCCGGATACAAATGGTTCTATACAGGAGCATGGTGCCAACACACACACATAATTAACTTGCCAGAACTTTACAATATTAGAAACAGTTAATCAAGAGTTCAGACCTCATTTGAAGTGTGCTATACATTTACTCATCTCTTAATTCATTACAGGGTGAAGAAAAAATGAAACTGACCATACTTCCATTGCTCAACAAACCACTGACTAGGTTTCCCTCTTCCTGGTCTGTCTCGTGACTTCACATGCCCTTTTCTTACAATCTGTCCCTTTTTATACAAACTCGTGCAAAATGAGCTTTGTAATTGTTTTCTGGGTGGTTTAAGGGGAGTTTTTTTTTCCAGTACTCTGAAACAGGCCAGGGTTTCTATTGCTGTACCTATGTGAGGTCAAAGGCCCTCAGGACAATGGTTTTGTTATTTACACAATGCAGTGAAAGTTTGATTCACTGGACCAATATCTTAGGCAATGCCAAGTGAAACACACAAAAGTTCTGGGCAACGCACTCTTCGGATCACCCAAGGAATCGCTTAGTCTTCAGATCATTGGTAAAAAACTTTAGTTTTATTAGAGATTTAACATTTTCGTGCAGTGACACGAAACGCGTCAGACCTCATGGCGCAGGATTACACAGTTTGTTAAAATGTTAAATCTCTAATAAAACTAAAGTTTTTTACCGATGATCTGAAGACCAAGAGATTGCCCAGAACTTTTGTGTGTGCAACATTGCGTTCTCCCTTAGCGACGGACTCAGGACGGCTGCACCTGGGTCACAACGAAGTCCAGGTAAGATCACATACTTTCATCTATTTGGGGAACCGTATCCAGCGAACTCGTGAGGGGTCCGGGGCATGGTGCACCCGGACCCACTATCCTTAAAGGTGAGCTGGAACCGGCATTTGAGCAGAGAATTGAAATAGATTAACCTATAATAGTTTTCCATGTATGCTGATTTACCATAGGACCCGTAGTAAAGATAACCGTTTGTGAAGTCCCAATAAGTGACGCTGGGGAAACTGTTTGGTGATAATGCCAAGTGAAATCCAAAAGCTACATTTCAAACAATCTTTAAAATGGCATTTTTGCGAATGTTTAGCGATGTTCTCAATATAAAATCATCGGATAGCGTTAAAACCTACTCGTTTCGTTAAATATTTCATCGCAAAATACACTTTGCAATTGCAACATTTTATTACATACACTGCGAATGTTCTCAAAAGCCATTTGGTCACATTTGGTAGCCATTTGGCTACTGTCTACCATCACGAGTCAAGGAGATCAAACTACTATGGCCCAAATTCACTAAGAATCGTAGTTGCGCCAGGTGCAAATTCGCCGCACTTCGCCACACTTCGCCAGGCGTATTTTCGCCAGCGCTCCGCAAATTCACTAAAATCCGAAGTTGCGCACAGGGGTAGCGTAAGTTTGCGAAGTTGCGCTAGCGTTAATTCGCCAAGCGAAGTTTCGCTAGCGATGGTTTATTTGCATACGGCACCAAATTCAAGTTTCAATGGAGGAACACGTATCACCACTTCAAATGCCTAGAAAACCTTCAAATCAGCAAATAAAAATGTTATTTTGCCCTACACATGTGCCCACTGTCTAGGTAAGTTGCCATGAGTCAGGAAATGTAGGGGGGAAGGAGGG
Source organism: Xenopus petersii (assembly GCA_038501925.1). Classification (NCBI taxonomy): domain Eukaryota; kingdom Metazoa; phylum Chordata; class Amphibia; order Anura; family Pipidae; genus Xenopus; species Xenopus petersii. Next base: position 111,655,085 of record CM076681.1, read on the forward strand.
GAGCCCCAAAAATATTTTCGAACTTTTTCAGCCTATCACCCATCATGTAGAAAACACGCCAGCGTTTTTTGGGACTTAGAAAAAAATTTGACTTTTTTTGAAACAATCCCTATCTACTCTATTGTGCTTCGCCAGGTCTGAGGTGGCGAAGGAAGTCTAGCGTAAAAGGTAGCGTTCAGTACACTGCGCAAGTTAGTGAATTTGCGTAGTTACGTCGCTAGCGAAAATTCGCCTGGCGTAAGGGTGCGAAGTAACACTAGCGAATTTACGCCAGCGTTCGTTAGTGAATTTGCGCAGTAACGAAAAATGCCAAACGCTAGCGTTCGGCGCTTAGTGAATTTGCGCCTATGTCTCTACTACTACTTTGGCTTTAGACCTCTCTCACCAGCTACCTCTGAGCAAGGGCTAACTGTGTGAGGAGCTGTAAGCCACGAAACAAAAAAGCAACGTTTTGTATTTTTTCTTCTTCTAACGCTAGCTTATTTAAGAACAAACTTCAGCCAAATATTTGAGTTTGTGTTTTTTTGTGGGAAAAAAGTTGTACACCAGTGAGAGAATAACAGGTACAGGGTCAGGTCAGTTTGTCAATGAGAGTCTAGTGATCAGTAATTCCCGACCTGTGGCTGGTGGGCACCATGTTGCTCACTAATTTCTTGGAGATTGCTCCCAGTGGCCTTTAAAGCAGGTGCTTATTTTTGAATTCCTGGCTTGAAGGCATACATTAATTGCTTGAAAACCATGTGAACAGACAAACAGAGCCTCCTGTAGGTTCACATAGGTGCTACCAATAGCAAGTTGGACCCCACATTTGGCACCCCAAGGAACTTTGGTCATGCTTGTGTTGCTCTTCAACTTTTTTTTTATAATTGAATGTGGCTCACGGGAATAAAAAAGGCTGGGGACCCTGGGTCTAGATCAGTGGTCCCCAACCAGTAGCTCCTGAGCAACATGTTGCTCTCCGACCCCTTGGATGTTTCTCCCAGTGGCCTCAAAGCAGGAGCTTATTTTTCAATTCCAGGCTTGGAGGCAAGTTTTGGTTGTATAAAAACCAGGTGCACTGCCAAACAGAGCCTCAATGTAGGTTGACAATCCACATATGGGCTACTAAATGGCCAATCACAGCCCTTTTTTGGCACCCCAAGAACATTTTTCATGCTTGTGTTGCTCCCCAACTCCTTTTACTTCTGAATGTTGCTCAGGGGTTCTAAAGGTTGGGGATCCCTGCTCTAGATGAATAGGAAGGAGGCACCAAGATATAAAATATATCTCTCTAGACATAGCAGGTTATACTAATGTTACTTGATCTATACTTTCTTTTAAGTAATATACATGTATGTCAAGATACATGTTTGAGTGTTTATTCTGTGAATTACTGTGCAGTATTTTCTGCTTGCAAAAAGATATCCTATAAGATAGGATAGACAATAAGCTGGTGAGGGCCCAGCTTGGAATACTTCCTGTTCTATCCTGTTCAAACATAATAAAAGTGAAGCAGTAAACCTGTTCTCATAGTTTTGCATTACAGCTCTGGTCTTTGGTGATTATACCTTTCCTCTGGTATTTCTGAGTGTAAATGGAGATAAAATAGATACAGATTACAGGGGCAGAGGAGAAACATAGGTTTCCCACCTTATCCCTTCAAAGGCATGAAGCAGTTCCCATGCAACATACCTTTGCCGTTTGCACGTGAACTACAATACAGAAACATGGCTCACGTGAATTATAACTTGAACGTTTCGAGGCTTATTCATTATAAAATTAATTTTAATTAGCCACTTACAATTTAATAGAGCCAGCCTCCAAAAATATAACATGGGAATTTTATGGCTAACATAAGAAGCCAATTTCTTTCCCCTTGGGCTGGATAAAATATGACATTTGAGCACCCCTATTTGCTACAGTGTTGAATATTGATCTCAAGGCGCTAGTAATAAAGGGGGGCACTTTGACAATGAGGCGAGTCGAGGCTGTTGCCTCAGGCGGCAGCGCCCCACTGGGTACCAGGGGCGGCAAAAGTGCTGCTCCTGGAACTCTTATTTAGGATCTCTGAGCTACTATCTCCTGTGCCTCCAAAGTGTTTCTGAACCAATGTGGGTGTGGTTGGACAGCATGCCGCCCCCTGAAATCCTGCCACCCTAGGCACGGGCCTTGGTGGCCTCTCCACAAATCCGGTCCTGGTTCCAAGACCTGACCTCTACCCAATCCTAACCAGCAATGGTTGTCTCCTGCAAAATCCTCCAGACCCGATGACAGTAAACTTGAGCATGCGCACAAAACTTGTAGGGGAGCCAGGGCTAGAGGGGGTATAGGAACTCTCTGGCCTAGGGGGGCGCACAATTATGTAATCCAGGCCTGCCTACAGCTGTCTGGGACTGGAACTGTCTTGACTTGGTCAGGGATGGAGTGAGCGCAGGCTTCAGGAACAATACTACAGCCAAGCTGATTAAAGCGGTCTCTACTACACTAGTTATCTTATGTGTGGCAAGGCTGGGGTTAATAGAGTGCTCTTTGACCATTTCTGCAGTGATTTCACTGGCATGTCTAGGAGGTTTTGTAGCTCTTTAAATCTCCTGTGCAAATCCTCTGGACCTGATGACAGAAAATCTGATCATGTACGGGAGGAATGGCCAGAGTGGGTACAGGGATCCGGGAACACAGGGATCTGGAGAAACATAGGGGACCCAAATTCAGGGTCAGACTAGAAAAAACCTGTTAGGCCCTGTTGACCCAGACCCACTCCCGTTGAAGCCCTTGGTGCTGCCTGACCTCCCACTGGCCCTGATCACAGCCACAAAAAGAGTAACCAAGGTGCGCAACAAGTTACACCCTGGGGTAGTGGGGGTTGCGGCACTGGGTGGACCTCAAGGCTGGGTCGTGAGGCCCTGGAGTGTGTGTGTGGGCCTTAAGGTGGCACCGGAGCACCCAGTCCGATGCTGCCCAGATTCTGAAATCCCTCCTCCCTATATCTGTCCTACACTGATGAAGTCACAACTATCTTGCTGTGGGGTTGAAACATATATTTCATAGCGTGTCAGTTACATTCCTCTCTCTTTCAGATCAAAGAATTATTGAAACCACTAGATGGACAGAATTTTCTGCAGTCGGTGGAAAACACTCTGTCTTTAGACATATCCTTCATAAATTACATATAACTAAATTCCAAATTCAAATATCCCCCAAAATTCAGACGTTCATCAATTTGCATTGTAAAATACATTCTTACCAGTAAAGTGTTATAGGAATAAAGCAACACATTTAACTTAACACAATATTGTAATATAAACACGTGTTTCAGAATGTGCCATCTGGACTGAATTAAATGTATATGCCTAAAAGCAGACATTTTTATACATGAATCCACAGGCATTTCACACTTTCTTGCTCATATTTTTATGTATGAACATAACCAGCTTTTTTTTTTCATTCTAATCCAACAATTAGGGGCCGATTCACTTAGGGTCGAATTTCGAAGTTAAAAATACTTCGAAATTCGACCCTCGAATTGAAATCCTTCGACTTCGAATATCGAAGTCGAAGGATTTAGCGCAAATCCTGCGATCGAACGATCGAAGGATTTTTCGTTCGATCGAACGATTAAATCCTTCGAATCGAACGATTCGAAGGATTTTAATCCAACGATCGAACGAAAATCCTTCGATCAAAAAATCACAGGCAAGCCTATGGGGACCTTCCCCATAGGCTAACATTGACTTCGGTAGCTTTTAGCTGCCGAAGTAGGGGGTCGAAGTTTTTTTTAAAGGGCAAGTACTTCGACTATCGAATAGTCGAACGATTTTTACTTCGAATCGTTCGATTCGAAGGTCGTAGTCGAAGGTCGAAGTAGCCCATTCGATGGTCGAAGTACCCAAAAAATACTTCGAAATTCGAAGTATTTTTCATTCGAACCCTTCACTCGAGCTGAGTGAATCGGCCCCTTAGTAAATTCCATTCTTCATAAATTAGAGCTACCAGAAAGTCATAAACATGCTATGCCTTCTTGTATTTCTCTTTGCAATCACATTAATTCTGTTTCAAAAAGTGAACAAAAAGTGAACTTTTTACAATTGTCCTCTTGTTTAAAGGAGATATAATAGGCCTAAAAAAGACATATAGGGCCACAGTCTCTCTTTTGACAGCTCAACCTGCAGTCCCTCATTTGTACTGGAAATTCACGTTTTTCTCTGCACTGAACAGCCAGAAAAAGAAACAAAGTTTCTAACTTAATTGGCTTTTGGCAGAGAGCCCATACCAGCCACAACAGAAGATAAGATACATCTGTAACAATTCAAATGTATCTAGATAAATAAATAAGTAATTGTAACAACATAAGATAACAGGTCCCTTGGAAAAAGCTCAACTCACAGCTTAAAGGGCAATTCACCTTCATTAGCAAAACTGTAATAACTGAAAAAAATGGTAACATTTAAAGATATATCATATATAAATCATACAGTGCTGCAAAATATTTGCATGTTCTTGTGATGTCACTGGTACTGAAGTCCCTAGGAAAAGAGCATGAAAAAACAAAAAAAGGAAAGCACACTCTGTAATTAAATAAAAAGAAAATTTTATTGCATGCTAGTTACCCCACATGGCAACAGCATGTCGCCCTACGCGTTTCGACCTATAAGGGTCTTCATCGGGGCACAAAAATCAAAAGAAAAAGGCAGAAAGAACAATACAAGCAAGACAGTTAAATACCTTGTGGCACATACAGTCAATCAGTGGCAAACGATCGCACATCAGCGCGTGTGACGTCACTTCCGGTTTGCAAACTGAACAATTCATCACCAATGCATTATGGGAGTACTTCCGGAACGCAAATGCGTTCCAAAGACCGGAAGTGAGCGGAACACGCATATTTATACATAGAGAGGAAAGCTAAACACAATAATTGCGATGCTAACATATATAAAATCCAATAATATGATGTTCAGAACCATTTCAATTATATTTAATGCTTCCAGCAATACTTCTGTAGATCCAGGTGCATTCTGGGATGCCCTCTGGAACGCAAATGCGTTCCACCATCTGGAAATGCATTTCTAATTGAAACTGAAGGGCCATAAATAGGGTATGTAATAAATATGAGATCTACAAAAATATCCAAAACATGCACAACGAATATAAAAGGCAGTATATCTCAGGCATTACTGCTTTAACACTTTCAGTAACGCGTCCCTTTTGGTCCAACATCTCATATAGGTACATTATCAGCATTTAATGGGGTAATGAGTTTAACCCCTGAAACAAGAAGAAAAAAAAAAAATGTGTTATTAAATAAAATAAATACAACATTTACCACAGTTATTGTATATATCGGGGCAGTCATACATACCAGGAGGTATATCTCTTATGAGTCTTATGGTATCTCCACAGGCTGAGCAAAGGCCATCCACATTATCTGGTCTGCAAAAAGCAGGACAAATTCAATGTATCGTTCAGACCCAAAGGGGTAACAGTGTCGAGGCGGAAAATCCATTCAGCCTCTCTCCTCAAAAGTAAAGTGTTCCTATCAATGCCCCCCCCAGAGGAAATTATTTGATCAATTCCCATAAGACGCAGAGATGATATGTTATGATTATGTTCTCTACAATGTGTTACCAGCGGAGTGGTGTCTTTCCCAATTTTTATAACACTTTTGTGTTTCAAGAATCTATCCTTGAGTTTTTGTATTGTTTTGCCAATGTAGTAAAGACCACATGGGCAAACAATCATGTAAACCACATGTGTAGACTGACAGGTGATTCGGTGTTTGATCTGGAATCTTTGTGTTGTACGTGGATGTGCAAATGATGACCCCTGTAACATACTATTGCAAACCGAACAATTATAGCATATGAAATTGCCAGGCTGTGGGTTAGACAAAAAGTGTTGTGTCAGATAATGTGATTTATTATCCGCCCTAACAAGTACATCTTTTAAATTCTTTCCCCGTTTGTAGGCAAACATTGGGGTATCATGACAAACAGGTCCCAAGATGGCATCTGTCTGTAAGTGATGCCAATGTCTCTGCACAGTATGTTTGATATATCTACTGGCCGTGGTATATTTTGTTACAAAGACCTTCCTTTCTTTAGTATCATCTCTTTTTTGCCGTTCTGCATTTACCTTCACTAACGCTTGTTCCACTACTTCTTGCGTATAGCCGCGCTCACGAAACCTGTCAGCCATAACTGTTAACGACTTCCCCAATTCCTCTGTTTCAGATGTAATCCGTTTGACCCTAAGCATCTGTGAATATGGTAATGCTTTAATTAATGCCGGTGGGTGAAAACTTGTGGCATGTAAAAGATTGTTGCGATCTGTTGATTTGCGAAAAATGCTTGTTTCAAATTTACCTGATTGATAGGTAATCATTATGTCAAGGAATGAAACTGCAGTCCCACTCCAAGATGCCGTAAACCGAATAGTAGATGGAATATTGTTAAGATAATCAATAAAGGAAACCAAGGAAGATTCATCTCCCTGCCAAAGAAAAAAGAGATCGTCTATATAACGATAATAACCCAAAATGTACTGCCAAAACTCAGATTTGTAAATGTGTTGGTCTTCATACTGTGCCATAAACAAATTGGCATAGGATGGGGCCACATTACTCCCCATCGCTGTGCCTTGCTTTTGTCTGTAAAATTTATTTTCAAATCTAAAGTAATTATGGTCCAGTATGAAGCAAAGCAATTGGTGAATGAAAAGGGCCAGAGTATTTTCTATTTGCCCGTTCATGAGCAATGCCAAAATTGCATCTTTTCCCAAATCATGGGGTATGTTGGTATAAAGGCTAGAGATATCCATAGTCACCAAAAAAATATTGGTCTGTTTGGTTTGATCAATTTCAATGGAATGTAATTTAGACAAAAAGTCAAAAGAGTCTTTTATGAACGACGGAATTTGTATCACAAACGGCTGCAGGAATGAATCCACAAACTGTGCAAGGGGCTGACTTATAGAACCTGAAGCCGAAATGATCGGTCTCCCCGGGGGGGTTAACCAACGATTTGTGGATCTTTGGGAGAAGATATAGGCAAGGGCGACGCGGATAGTTCATAATGAGAAACTCGCTAGTTTTTAAGTCAATGAGGTTTGCCACCAAAGCAGCACTCACCATATCCTTAATTTTCCTCAAATATTCAAATGTGGGGTCAATCGGCAACTCCTCATAACATATGCTATCAGATAGTTGTCGCAAAGCTTCTGCTTTGTAATTTACATAATCCATTATGACTATCCCCCCGCCCTTATCTGCTGGTTTAACAATCCTAGTTGTATCACTTGACAATTCTTTAATCAATCTCATATCATCACGTTTCAGGTTTCTGCAATATTTGTGTCTCTGTTTGACGTATCTTCGTACATCACGTCTTACATTATTTGCAAAAGTACTTACAGACTTATTTTGTATGGGTGGCATGAAAGTGGATTTCAATTTAAGTTGCCTTGACATTGTGGTGGCCTGTTGCTCAGCTTCTGGATCAGCCTGCTCCTCAGTAAATCTGGAAAGAAAGAAAGAATTCAAATTAAGCTGTCGACAAAATTTAAATAATTCAACCTCGAAGTTAAACGGGTTGAAATTAGTGGTCGGGACAAAACTTAATCCCCTACTTAACACACCAACCTGTGTGTCTGTCAATGTTGTGGACGATAAGTTGAAAATTATTTGTCTCTCTTGCTGCGAGTTTTGACCGGGCTCAGATTGATTCCTTGAGACCCCTCCTGTAATGTTTGACTGTTTCCCCTTTGACTTTCCTCTCCTAGTTTTTTTCTTGAACGGTTTTGTTTGGCCTTGGATAAAAAACCAGACTTATGTCGTTCACCAGAAGAGTCACTATCAGCTGGATCAACGCCACTTCCAGAGGACGAAGATCTAATTCCTTGTGGATGAAATCTAAATTTACGTGGTCTCCTAAATGAATAATCACCCTTTAACCACCTATACACAGTATCAGTCTTATAATCATGGACAACCTGCAGAAGTTTCTTCTTTTTGAATGCTAACAGATCTTTCCTAAATGTCTCTAATTTAATAGCTAATTCGGTGGACCAATTATTTCTCTCCTCTTGGTTTGAAACCTTATCAAATTCCAATTCGGTTTTAAGTATTTCCGTCCTTATTTTGGACAGATTATTACTTGTGTGCTCTATAACAAGTATCATCAAATCAAGAGATGCTTTATTTAAAATAGCACACCATTTCTGGCAAAAATCCTTGTCATCTCGGCCATTAGTAGGTGTATTCGTAATTCTAAATCCACGAGGGATTAGTTTTTGTTTATAATATTCACTTAGGGTAACCCCATGTAAATGAAGTTCCACTTCTTTCTTTTTTAGTCGTTCTAAATTTTTCGTGAGGTCCTGTGGACTATCTGGACCAAATGCCTCAAGAGGACTACTATTAAATAATATAGAATTAATTTGGTTGTCCGAAAATGACAAGGTTTCAGCTCTATTGGTGATATCTTTTGTTAAAGTTTCAATTTGTTCCATGAGGAAGAAATATTATGCACAGTATAGTTTATAATGCAAAAATACAACAAAAAATTTTTTAAGCAGGCAATATCTCAATAAGACTTTGAGACATCAAAAATTCACATAAAAAGCAGTGTGACATAGCAAATAACATATGAATGGTATACCAGGGCCCTGGTTGACACGTATAGACTCACAAGACATAAAACAGACACATACAAAAAAATGTTTACAAAAAAATTTTTTTGGAAAAAAAACAAAAAAATTTTCAAAAAGAACGCATTTGCGTTCCAGAAGTACTCCCATAATGCATTGGTGATGAATTGTTCAATTTGCAAACCGGAAGTGACGTCACACGCGCTGATGTGCGATCGTTTGCCACTGATTGACTGTATGTGCCACAAGGTATTTAACTGTCTTGCTTGTATTGTTCTTTCTGCCTTTTTCTTTTGATTTTTGTGCCCCTGATGAAGACCCTTATAGGTCGAAACGCGTAGGGCGACATGCTGTTGCCATGTGGGGTAACTAGCATGCAATAAAATTTTCTTTTTATTTAATTACAGAGTGTGCTTTCCTTTTTTTGTTTTTTCATGCATGATTTTTTGGAAACTACAGATGGGTGGTGTCCTTAAGGATTAGCACCTCGCATAATTATACTTTTGTCAGTTTTTGATTTTCTATTTGGGAGTGTGCGCCTTCTACCTTTGATGTTTTGTATATATCTTCCCATTTAGCGGGCAGCACCTCCAGAAGGATACAGGTATTTGTACCTTGTTTTTTTCTTTGATTTGGCAGCATTTTAACCTTTTTTTTCTTTTTGAAATTTTTTTTGTTTTTTTTCCAAAAAAATTTTTTTGTAAACATTTTTTTGTATGTGTCTGTTTTATGTCTTGTGAGTCTATACGTGTCAACCAGGGCCCTGGTATACCATTCATATGTTATTTGCTATGTCACACTGCTTTTTATGTGAATTTTTGATGTCTCAAAGTCTTATTGAGATATTGCCTGCTTAAAAAATTTTTTGTTGTATTTTTGCATTATAAACTATACTGTGCATAATATTTCTTCCTCATGGAACAAATTGAAACTTTAACAAAAGATATCACCAATAGAGCTGAAACCTTGTCATTTTCGGACAACCAAATTAATTCTATATTATTTAATAGTAGTCCTCTTGAGGCATTTGGTCCAGATAGTCCACAGGACCTCACGAAAAATTTAGAACGACTAAAAAAGAAAGAAGTGGAACTTCATTTACATGGGGTTACCCTAAGTGAATATTATAAACAAAAACTAATCCCTCGTGGATTTAGAATTACGAATACACCTACTAATGGCCGAGATGACAAGGATTTTTGCCAGAAATGGTGTGCTATTTTAAATAAAGCATCTCTTGATTTGATGATACTTGTTATAGAGCACACAAGTAATAATCTGTCCAAAATAAGGACGGAAATACTTAAAACCGAATTGGAATTTGATAAGGTTTCAAACCAAGAGGAGAGAAATAATTGGTCCACCGAATTAGCTATTAAATTAGAGACATTTAGGAAAGATCTGTTAGCATTCAAAAAGAAGAAACTTCTGCAGGTTGTCCATGATTATAAGACTGATACTGTGTATAGGTGGTTAAAGGGTGATTATTCATTTAGGAGACCACGTAAATTTAGATTTCATCCACAAGGAATTAGATCTTCGTCCTCTGGAAGTGGCGTTGATCCAGCTGATAGTGACTCTTCTGGTGAACGACATAAGTCTGGTTTTTTATCCAAGGCCAAACAAAACCGTTCAAGAAAAAAACTAGGAGAGGAAAGTCAAAGGGGAAACAGTCAAACATTACAGGAGGGGTCTCAAGGAATCAATCTGAGCCCGGTCAAAACTCGCAGCAAGAGAGACAAATAATTTTCAACTTATCGTCCACAACATTGACAGACACACAGGTTGGTGTGTTAAGTAGGGGATTAAGTTTTGTCCCGACCACTAATTTCAACCCGTTTAACTTCGAGGTTGAATTATTTAAATTTTGTCGACAGCTTAATTTGAATTCTTTCTTTCTTTCCAGATTTACTGAGGAGCAGGCTGATCCAGAAGCTGAGCAACAGGCCACCACAATGTCAAGGCAACTTAAATTGAAATCCACTTTCATGCCACCCATACAAAATAAGTCTGTAAGTACTTTTGCAAATAATGTAAGACGTGATGTACGAAGATACGTCAAACAGAGACACAAATATTGCAGAAACCTGAAACGTGATGATATGAGATTGATTAAAGAATTGTCAAGTGATACAACTAGGATTGTTAAACCAGCAGATAAGGGCGGGGGGATAGTCATAATGGATTATGTAAATTACAAAGCAGAAGCTTTGCGACAACTATCTGATAGCATATGTTATGAGGAGTTGCCGATTGACCCCACATTTGAATATTTGAGGAAAATTAAGGATATGGTGAGTGCTGCTTTGGTGGCAAACCTCATTGACTTAAAAACTAGCGAGTTTCTCATTATGAACTATCCGCGTCGCCCTTGCCTATATCTTCTCCCAAAGATCCACAAATCGTTGGTTAACCCCCCCGGGGAGACCGATCATTTCGGCTTCAGGTTCTATAAGTCAGCCCCTTGCACAGTTTGTGGATTCATTCCTGCAGCCGTTTGTGATACAAATTCCGTCGTTCATAAAAGACTCTTTTGACTTTTTGTCTAAATTACATTCCATTGAAATTGATCAAACCAAACAGACCAATATTTTTTTGGTGACTATGGATATCTCTAGCCTTTATACCAACATACCCCATGATTTGGGAAAAGATGCAATTTTGGCATTGCTCATGAACGGGCAAATAGAAAATACTCTGGCCCTTTTCATTCACCAATTGCTTTGCTTCATACTGGACCATAATTACTTTAGATTTGAAAATAAATTTTACAGACAAAAGCAAGGCACAGCGATGGGGAGTAATGTGGCCCCATCCTATGCCAATTTGTTTATGGCACAGTATGAAGACCAACACATTTACAAATCTGAGTTTTGGCAGTACATTTTGGGTTATTATCGTTATATAGACGATCTCTTTTTTCTTTGGCAGGGAGATGAATCTTCCTTGGTTTCCTTTATTGATTATCTTAACAATATTCCATCTACTATTCGGTTTACGGCATCTTGGAGTGGGACTGCAGTTTCATTCCTTGACATAATGATTACCTATCAATCAGGTAAATTTGAAACAAGCATTTTTCGCAAATCAACAGATCGCAACAATCTTTTACATGCCACAAGTTTTCACCCACCGGCATTAATTAAAGCATTACCATATTCACAGATGCTTAGGGTCAAACGGATTACATCTGAAACAGAGGAATTGGGGAAGTCGTTAACAGTTATGGCTGACAGGTTTCGTGAGCGCGGCTATACGCAAGAAGTAGTGGAACAAGCGTTAGTGAAGGTAAATGCAGAACGGCAAAAAAGAGATGATACTAAAGAAAGGAAGGTCTTTGTAACAAAATATACCACGGCCAGTAGATATATCAAACATACTGTGCAGAGACATTGGCATCACTTACAGACAGATGCCATCTTGGGACCTGTTTGTCATGATACCCCAATGTTTGCCTACAAACGGGGAAAGAATTTAAAAGATGTACTTGTTAGGGCGGATAATAAATCACATTATCTGACACAACACTTTTTGTCTAACCCACAGCCTGGCAATTTCATATGCTATAATTGTTCGGTTTGCAATAGTATGTTACAGGGGTCATCATTTGCACATCCACGTACAACACAAAGATTCCAGATCAAACACCGAATCACCTGTCAGTCTACACATGTGGTTTACATGATTGTTTGCCCATGTGGTCTTTACTACATTGGCAAAACAATACAAAAACTCAAGGATAGATTCTTGAAACACAAAAGTGTTATAAAAATTGGGAAAGACACCACTCCGCTGGTAACACATTGTAGAGAACATAATCATAACATATCATCTCTGCGTCTTATGGGAATTGATCAAATAATTTCCTCTGGGGGGGGCATTGATAGGAACACTTTACTTTTGAGGAGAGAGGCTGAATGGATTTTCCGCCTCGACACTGTTACCCCTTTGGGTCTGAACGATACATTGAATTTGTCCTGCTTTTTGCAGACCAGATAATGTGGATGGCCTTTGCTCAGCCTGTGGAGATACCATAAGACTCATAAGAGATATACCTCCTGGTATGTATGACTGCCCCGATATATACAATAACTGTGGTAAATGTTGTATTTATTTTATTTAATAACACATTTTTTTTTTTTCTTCTTGTTTCAGGGGTTAAACTCATTACCCCATTAAATGCTGATAATGTACCTATATGAGATGTTGGACCAAAAGGGACGCGTTACTGAAAGTGTTAAAGCAGTAATGCCTGAGATATACTGCCTTTTATATTCGTTGTGCATGTTTTGGATATTTTTGTAGATCTCATATTTATTACATACCCTATTTATGGCCCTTCAGTTTCAATTAGAAATGCATTTCCAGATGGTGGAACGCATTTGCGTTCCAGAGGGCATCCCAGAATGCACCTGGATCTACAGAAGTATTGCTGGAAGCATTAAATATAATTGAAATGGTTCTGAACATCATATTATTGGATTTTATATATGTTAGCATCGCAATTATTGTGTTTAGCTTTCCTCTCTATGTATAAATATGCGTGTTCCGCTCACTTCCGGTCTTTGGAACGCATTTGCGTTCCGGAAGTACTCCCATAATGCATTGGTGATGAATTGTTCAGTTTGCAAACCGGAAGTGACGTCACACGCGCTGATGTGCGATCGTTTGCCACTGATTGACTGTATGTGCCACAAGGTATTTAACTGTCTTGCTTGTATTGTTCTTTCTGCCTTTTTCTTTTGATTTTTGTGCCCCTGATGAAGACCCTTATAGGTCGAAACGCGTAGGGCGACATGCTGTTGCCATGTGGGGTAACTAGCATGCAATAAAATTTTCTTTTTATTTAATTACAGAGTGTGCTTTCCTTTTTTTGTTTTTTCATGCATGATTTTTTGGAAACTACAGATGGGTGGTGTCCTTAAGGATTAGCACCTCGCATAATTATACTTTTGTCAGTTTTTGATTTTCTATTTGGGAGTGTGCGCCTTCTACCTTTGATGTTTTGTATATATCTTCCTAGGAAAAGAGCTTCTGAAGCAGCTGATTTCTGCCTGTGCACAGATAGTTTTCTGACATCAAGGAATGCTTCTGTACATGCGCACACTGAATTTGGCCACAGGTATGGGACCTACTATCCAGAATGCTCTGGGGCTTTCCCAATAATGGATCTTTCCATAATTTGGATCTTCCCATCTTAAAGGGGTTGTTCACCTTTACATTAACTTTTAGTATGATGTATAGAGGGATATCCTAAGACAATTTTCAATTGGTTTTAATTTTTTAATATTTAAGGTTATTTAGCTTTTTATTCAGCAGCTCTCCAGTTTGCACTTTCAGTAATCTGGTTGCTAGGGTTCAAATTCCCCTAGCAACCATGCACTGATTTGAATAAGAGACTGGAATATGAATAGGCGAGGGCCTGGATAGAAAGATGCGCAATTAAAAAATAGCAATTACAATACATTTGTAGCCTTACAGAGTATTTGCTTTTTAGATGGGGTCAGCGATGCCCATTTGAAAGCTGCAAAGAGTCAGAAGCAAAAGGCAAATAACTATAAAACTATGAAAAATAAATAATGAAGACCAATTGAAGTGTTGCTTAGAATTGGCAATTCTATATCATACTAAAAGGTTAACCACTGCTTTAAGACTACTAGAAAATCATCTAAACATTAAAGAAACCCAATAGGTTGGTTTTGCTTCCAATACGGATTTACTGTATCTTAATTTGGATCAAGTACTATTTAATAATTACAGAGAAAAAGGATATTGTTTTTAAAATTTTGGATTATTTGATTATAATGGAGTCTATGGGAGACGGCCTTTCCGTAAATCAGAACTTTCTGGATAATGGGTTTCCGGATAGCGGATCCCATACCTATATTCAGGGGTTTACTTATAGTCAGTGTCAGACTGGCAGGTCCGAGGCTGTCCAGGGCTTTCAACCACATGCACCATCACCCTCCCTGCCTTTGCCGCAACCCCCCTACTGGCCCCCAAGAGTTCATGTCGTGTAGTTTGGAGCGATCGGGGTCAGAAGGTGAGATTGGGGGGCAGAGAAAGTGGTAAAGGGTGCAGGTCTGGGTTGACAGTGCCCAGAAGGTCCGAGGCCCACCGGGTTTTTACCCAGTGTCCTGCTGGCCCAGTCCAACCCTCCTTATAGTGACAATGATGGGAATTTGATATTTCTGGCAGATGGACCTGATGTGCTGCACATGTGCCAATTGCAGAGATTTAGGTGCCCCTACCCTCAAAACTTATTTAGAGAAGCCTACCCTACCCTGGGCAGATGGGAACCCTAAAATCAGCCATGTTAACTTAATGAAGAAGGACTTTTGCTGCTGTTAAACTGGCTTTAAGCTGCAATTTTCACTACGTTGTCACTATAATAAAAATACTTTCTTTAACAGGCATTAACACTGTAAGGGATCAGAGAGTCCTTCCCTGTTCTGCCTGTGACATGATCCAGCCCGGTTACAGGCAGGCAATGAACTGATTGGTGGGGAGGCGGGAGAAAGGCCTGAGGCATGCTGGGAGCCCCAGAGGCATCTGGGAAAAGAGGAGGACCCAGTGAGAGTCTTCCAGGGGCGCCCCCTGTATAATTTTCCAGAAAGTGAGTGAGAGAGCCGCCCAGGATACAGAAAGGATCTGTGACAAGCTGTGGTGTGCTGGGCTTGGGTGAGAAGCCTAGGGCTCTAGCTATACAGGAAGAGCCCATCCTACTCTGTGCCCAGTTTCCTGTGAATCCCTCTGTCAGCTTTGTGAGTCCCCAGTGTGTGATGCACCAGAGGGAAGGTATTGGAAGGTACCAGTGTGTAGCCCCCTGTGTGAGGACATGAGCCTGATACATAGGAGCAACTGACTAGTCCAAAGGAGAGACACTCTGGAGCAGGTAGCCAGGGCCGCCATCAGGGGAGGGGACAGTTGTCCCAGGCCTGTGGATTTTTGTGTGTTAGGGGGGTCCGGCCATGTTTCACTTACTTGATAAGATGGGTCCCCCTGCTGTCAGCCTGCTGTAAAGTTTAGAAGAGAGGACAGGAGCTCTGGTGTACCCTCATTGGTTGCTTAAGTTTAGGTCCCGGTAAAGCTGTACAGGGTTTGGATGAGTAGGAACTTCCCCTCCAGCCTATCCAAACCCAGTGCAGCTTCACCGGGACTTAACTTAATCGACCAATGAGGGTACAGAGAACTGAATAATAACTGAATAATAATGCTGGCACCAAAGCTCCTGTCCTCTTTTCTAAACTTTGCAGCAGGCTGACAGCAAGGGGGGGGTTAATCAAGTATGTGAAGCATGGCTAGGCCCCCCCTTAAGAGCCAAACGTATGGGGGACTGGTCATCAATATTTTCTTTTTTAACTTAAAGGAAGGTCCTGGCCACCAGGCTTTATATAACTTGTGGGGGGGCCCAGGCCATCAATATTTTTTTTTACTTGCAGTAGGGGCCCTGAACTTCAATGGCTTTTTGCACCACCTTTATAACTTAGGGGGGTTACTGTTTTAGTTCTGATTTCTGTTTGTTTTTTTTACTGTCGGGTGGGCGAGATATGAGGTGGGGCTTAGGGGCAGGGACCAGGGGGCCCAGAAAATTTTGCTGTACAGGGCCCTGTGATTTCTGAAGGCGGCCCTGCAGGTAGCACTACCTGGGGTTTATTAAGATTTCTTGGGGAAAAGACACATTGGCAGGCACTGAACTGAGCAGTTACATTGTCCATTCGGAGTAGAGTGGGGGACTTGAAAGTCTGTGATAGTGAGTTAGACTGATCCCACATGTCGTACAGTGCAGGAATCCTAATTGCATTTATCATTTTTGCTTGTTTCATCTTTATATAAAGTGTATTTTTGTTGCTGCAAACTCTGTGTGTTTATTTTTCCTAGAGACATAGCTGGAGGCACTGTGAATCCCAGTATCTCTTATAAGCAAAAGAGATCCAGGTCTGTTGGATTGCCACAGGAAGTGCACCAGAGGTAAAACCAACAAAGCCATCTCTCTGTCCATCAGAGTAGTAACAACTAGGGTTCAACTGGGCCGACAGGACACCGGGTTAAAATTCATTGGGCCCTGCCAACCCAGACCCTGAACATCCCACTTATTCCCCTCCCCCAGCCCAATCCCAGACCCAGCTATGTACATAGTGCATGCCTCCCAACAGTCCCCTTTTTTGGTGGCAGTCCAGATCTTAAATACATATCCCACTGTCATGGATGGTGGGATTCAATCTATGTTTTTCTGCATTGATATTTCTGGCATGACTGGTATTAATGGAGTCAGTGCTCATTTGCCATTTTTTTCTGTGCTCTTACTGGCTTGTCTGTGGTTGCTGGAGTACTTGTTGGCCATTTTTACAGTGATCTTAATAATGCTGATTATAAATTCTATGTAGTAATTATACTGGCATGTCTGGATGTCTGTGGGGTTAATATCCATTGTATTTTGTGATTATACAGGCACATCTAGGGGTTAATATGCTCATTATCCATTTTATCTAGTGATTCTACTGGCATATCTAGAGCTAACTTGTCCTTTATCCAGTTTATTTAGTGATTCTACTGGCAAGTCTAAGGCTAATATGACATTTATCCATTGTATTTAGTGATTATTCTGGCGTGCCTGGGATGTGTAAGTAGATATGGTATGTGAGGGTGTGGTCAAAAATGTTTTCCATGTGAACCAGATCTTTTGGTCCCTCTTTCTCTTTCTAAAATGTTGGGAGGTATGATACCGTACATAGTGAGTAGCTTTCTCATACTTTGTCACACAGTAGTAAGAGTCTCTCGGTGTACAGAAATATCCCTTAAACTTAAAAGAGTGGGCCACATTCCTATTCTGCCTAATCCATGCCCCCATTCAACCTAAACCAAACCATGCCCTCTTTAATCCTGACCAAACCCCTCTGCTACCACTAAGGGGTATACATATTGGTAGCTCCTGAAAACAACTGGGTGGGACGACAGATCTGAGCTTATGATGTACTAATAAACTATGCTCGTATGCCTTTTCTTTCTATTCCCATCATAATCACCTTGCATTCTACAAATATACTTTACTGTTTTAAAAGCTTTTCCATTTCACACTTTAATTATTGTACTGAAGCTGTACAATCACACTGTCATACATTCATCTAAAGAAGGCATCCAACCAATAGCACCAACCAGTATATATATAAGGATTCAAGCTTTACTAGTTTTGTTGTTATTGATCTTTTATATACTTTAATGTAGAGCAGCATACATTTTTTGCTCTCAAAAGTTTACTTTTCTTCTGAATTAAAGAAATGTTTGTAGTAGCATAGTCTTCAGCTGTCAATTGCATGCTTGTTACTCTATGGTAAACTCAATGATGTCGCATGCCACTGCTGTGGTCACATGACACACCTAGCTTAACTGTCACTGCTAGTTCAGACCAACTGCCGCTAGGACAGTGAGTAGGAGAGAGGAGGAGTGTTACGCTAGCGAGAGATAAATTCATACAAATTGCGAAAAAATAAAAAATAGTATAGGAGGTATAGTATCGGAGTAAAGGAGAACATGGATTTGCGTGAGAAAAGGAGTGTGAGTCCGGCTGGACAGGTAAGAAATGTAGTGAAAAGCTGCATTGAAGAGAAGACTAACAGAAACTGGATCAAGGATTCAGGAGAAAGAAAAACAGATACAGAAAATACGAAAAGTTGCATAAATGCACAGACAAGTCAAAATCGGAGAAAACGTGTAAAGAAACAGACAGAAAACAAAGAGAAGACCATTAAAAGGAGAAGAAATGAAAAAGGACAGATTGAAAAAGAAAGACAGGCAAAGAAGACCAGTAAAGATGGGAGGATGGAAAGGAGAAGATTTGAAGAAGGACAGATAGTAAAGGAAAATCAGACAGAGAAGATCAGTGAAGATGAGAGAATTAAAAAGAGAGGAATTGAAGAAGGACAGATAGAAAAGGAAAGCCAAGCTGAGAAGAAGACCAGTAAGGATGCAAGGATTAAAAGGAGAAGAGTTGAAGAAAGACCGTTACAAAAGGAAAGCCATGCAGACAAGAAGACCAGTGAGCATGAGAGCTATAAAAACAGTCAGATCGACGAAGAGAATAAAAAAATCACTGAAGAAAAGAGTAAAGGAACAAATATAGAGCAAAAAGAAGAGAAGAACAAAAGATTAAGATCAGAAGACCCCTTAGAAAGTAAGGAAACTTTACTACTCTTTTTATCAATTAGGATGAACATACACATTTCTTTAATCCCTAGCTAGAATTGAATCTAGGTGTCCAGTACTACAAGGCAGTCCCACATTGATATTAACAGTATATGGACTATTGTAAATGACAAAAGTGCTTATTATAGCAAGCTGGACATTTTTACATTGTCCTAATGTACCCTTTACGTGCCCTTCAACCAATCCCCTCACTTGCTAATAAACAGCAACAAAACTGCTAATTTCCCTATATACCCTGTGCTGTTAAGTGTCTAACATACGCTACTATGTACAGACTAATAATGATAAGTTTATTCGTTTTCACAGAAAAATTGTCAAACTGCTGAAATATTTTTGAAACGTATTAAATTCTTAGTGGGCAACCTTTTTACAAATGAATTGTCAGTGGGTGTTTATTCTCACTCTTAATTTATAAATATAAAGTCAGTGGGCGTCATTTATAAGCACTGGGTAAATTTGCACCTGGGCAGTAACCCATGACAACCAATCAGATGATTACTTTCATTGCTTAACCTGCAGTTGGCTGGAAAAAGCTAATCACTGATTGGTTGCTATGGGTTACTGCCAAGATGCAAATTTGCCCAGCGTTTATAAATGAGACCCAATGGATGTTTTTTCCATTGGTGCTCCTCACTACAGTTAAGCTGTGATGTGCACTGTTAACGTAATTCTTTTCTCTAACAAGGTGGAAGCATACAGAAGAGACCCTGTCTGGACATTGAAAGACCTGCTCCCCTGGATGTCAATAACTACAGCTTCCACTCTATACTTGGACGGGGAGGCTTTGGCTGGGTGAGTGAAGGATTTCCCAAGTCATAAAGCATGTTTGTATAGCAAGATACATTGCTTTTGTTTCTACAAGAGACCCTGTGATATTCAATCTCTTCTCTTATTTTTATTAGGTGATGTTGGTTTCTTTTAGGCCCAAGAAACAACTCGTGGCAATGAAGATCTTGACGAAGCAGTCTGAGAAGAACGACTGTCATGCCATCGCTAAAGAGGCCCGTCTACTGAAGATCAGCAGAGAATGTGCATTTTTATGCCAATCTTATGCAGTTTTTCAGTCAGAGGTAAAGTATACTGGGCCTCATGCACAATAACAGGTTAAACATAGCACTTTCCATATGTGCCTGAGATTTAGTTCTCGACACTCACAGGACTTATTGTCAGGGGTACTTAAATATATTAAAGTCACATGGCTTTGAAATGCACGCTACACAACTCCTAATACTGCCCTATTTGCCCTGTTAAGCAGTGATCACTGCCAGATTTTTGGGGAAATGCCATCAAGCAGAAATAGATTGCAGCTACCAGATCCACAGCGCAACTCTGCATTTTATTAACAGGTACTAGCAAATGGGGCAGTATTAGGAGTTGTATGTGATGCAGTTCGGTGATGTAATTCGGGGGGGGGGGGTTTGAAGTTACTGCAGATGGCCCAGGTTGCATAGATGGTTTTGTTCCCCTTTAAACAAGTACCTTGAAGCCCATCTTATCACCAGCTCCATTTATTGGTATTAATGTCTCATGTCTCACATTCTTCTATTCTGCACTTACCAGCTGGAAGCCTTCTTTGTCCTGGAATATGCCAGTGGGAAGTCTTTAGGGGAAATGATTTCCCGTGAAGGAAAGCTACCAACATCAAGAATCAGGTGAGTAATATTTGGCCGAATTAATAATTCCAGATAGGGTTGCCACCTTTTTTGGAAAAAAAAATACCAGCCTTCCTATATGTTTGCTTTTTTCCCCTATATCCAGGACAAGTAAAAGGGAAATAGGTGCAATGCTTATACCTTTTCACATTAGCTCTTTTGATCTTGCACCCAAATCCTCTAATTATATACCTATATATAAGGGTAATGAGCATGGTTTATATTTGAAATCTAATTATGCAAGATTTGAACGTTTGTCCTATTTATAGGGATGGTTCACCTTTAAGGTAACTTTTAGTATGTTATAGAATGGCTAATTCTATGCAACTTTTCAATTGGTCTTCATTATTTTATTACTTTTATAGTTATTTGCCTTTTTCTTCTGACTCTTTGCAGCTTTCAAATGGGCATCACTGACCCCTTCTAAAGAGCAAATGCTCTGTAAGGCTACAAATTAATTGCTATTGATACTTTTTATTACTCATCTTTCTGTTCAGGGCATCTCCCATTCATATTCCAGTCTCTTATTCAAATCAGTACATGGTTGCTAGAGGAATTTGGACCCTAGCAACCAGATGCAAATCGAAGAGCTGCTGAATAAAAATCTAAACAACTCAAAAACCTTAAATAATAAAAAGTGAAAACCAATTGCAAATTGTCTCAGAATATCACTCTCTGCGTCATACTAAAAGTTATCTCAAAGATGATCAACAACTTTAAGAAATAATTTAAACAATAGGCAAAAAGTAAGTTCATCCAACACACTTTTCCCTGCACTCATGTTAAACAAGGGGGTATTATGTCCCATTAATACATTTATTTTTTCTGGAAACATAGTGTGTATGTCTCAATTACTCTTGGCATACACAAACACAAGGCACATCATTGGGACAACTTGTGCCTAATAAAATACTTTATTTAACAAAAAACTGTGTTCCTCGCAGGATGAATTTTTTTTGCCATGATACTTAATACACTAATTGATATACAGATAAGTGCATTACTTCTGAGAGAAACATTAGAAATGGTGTGATACAGGAATGTTGATTATTTTCTTCTTTGTAAAGGTTCTACACAGCAGAGATGGTGGTTGCCCTCCAGTTCCTGCATTCCAAGGGAATCATTCATCGGTCAGTAAAATCTCAGTATATTGTGTTAAACCTTTAATGTGTTATTTAATGTATAACTGTTATGATCAGGGCCGGGCCAAGGTATTTTGGCACCCTAGGCAAGGACTTCAATCAGTGCCCCCACCCGGTCCTACATTACCATTTCCCACCTTACCATTCAAATTGCACACCCATTATGTTGCCCCATGTACCTGTGCCAGCACCTATCATATTGCCCCATATATACCTGTGCCAACTGCAGTCAATCTCTCAGATTGCTCCCAAAACCCCAATCTGCCAGCATAAGACAAAACATCCATCATATTGTTACCCCCAGTCTGTAATTACGCCAGCAGCAGCCAAAATAATCCATCATATTGCCCCTAATTTGTACCTGTGCCAGCAGAAGCCAAAAATCCATCATATTGCCCCAAACATCTGTGTACCTGTTCCAGCTCCTATCATATTACCCCCATTTGTACCTGTACCAGCAGCAGCCAGAAAATCCACAATATTGCCCACAAATATGTACTTGTGCTAGCAGGAGCCAAAAATCCATCATATTGCCCACAAATATGTACCTGTGCCAGCAGCTGCCAAAATGGAAGTGGGGAGTGCCAGTCGTACAAATCACAGGCAAGAGGGGGTTGGAATAGGCGGTTTATAAAATTAAAAAACTGTTAAAGGCCAAGCAAACCAGGGTTTAAAAGAAGAAAAGAATACAAGAGCCCCTTAAAAGTGCGCCCCCCATCATGATTGCGCCCTAGGTGGGCGCCTACTCTGCCTACCCCTAGTTCAGGCCCTGGTTATGATTCCAATTACTGGTAGAGATCTGTCTTGTAAAGTTCTTTGAGATACCAGTTAATTTAATACAGGCATTTAGATATACACAAAAGGCCTTTGTCATACTGGGGGGGGTTAGAAGTGGATACTTGTTAGCTATAAATAAATTGCATATATTATGCCCTCAATCAATCAAGGACAGTGGCACACAGTGGTTTTTATCGCCCACTTAATTTCTCAGTTGCTGGCAGGTGACAAATTGCTGAAAAATACCCTTCAATAGAAGATAATGGTACCAACTCTAATTGGAAGTGTATTTTTCTGCAATTTATCTCCACTACCTTCATGTAAAAAAATGGGTAATAAAATGTTCTCTTTTTCTAGCAAGATGCAGGTAGCAGCTACTAAAATATCTGTGTGGCAGATTAATTAATACATATATGGGAAGCTTGTTCATGGATCACATTTGCATAACTATAGGGGTGCAAACCCCCACAACTGCAGATTAGTACATAGGAACTGGGAGGTAGGGAGACAGAGGAACTGGGAGGTAGGGAGACCGGACAGCAAAGAAGGGGGCCATCGAATATCCCTGATGCAGTGGCATAACTACAGGTTGCAGGGGAGGCCAGGGCAACAGAGGGTGTGACATGTAGGGCTATGGGTGAACTAGTAACACTTGATTTTGCCCACATCACAATTTCATGTAAGGGGAGTCTTGTGAAAACTATTTTTAGGGGGCGGGCTTTGAAGATACACCACTGCTCTGATGCCTATGTTTGTGCAGACATACTGCAGGTCATTCTCATGCAACAAATATGGGGATGGTCATGTGGACCCAGGGTCACACCCCTGACATTAAAGGCAATATGTGATTATAGGAAACCTATACAGGCCTTTATCTTATTAAATAACCCTGTCCTCTTTCCAAGAACTCCCTCTGAATTTCTATGAAACTAAATTGTTCCTAATATTTAACCTACAGTGATCTCAAGCCGGACAACATATTGATTGATAAAGACGGCCATATAAAGATCTGCGACTTTGGTATTGCAGAAGAAAACATCATTGGCCAGAGGAAGACCTACGGCTTAGCAGGAACCCCTGGATACCGGGCACCAGAGGTAACATCATTTCTTGTAAAATATGTACAATATATCCATAATAGTATAAATATATAAGGAAGAAAGGTTTGTAAAACTATAAAACAAAAAGTATAGAATAGCATCAGAATCTCAGATGATCCCATTCTCATGGGAAACCATCACCAACAAGTGTGCAATCCTACTATACAGTATGTCAGACAATTTATATTCTTGGAAGAGTTTAGACTGGTCTGAACCCAATATGGCCTTTAAAAATAATTACTGAAATTAAATTATGAAATGTAATGCTAAAACCTTTACACTTTTACCAGAAGATGGATTGACTTTGTTGTCTGAAAACCATTTAAACACACTGTACTTCAATATTAAAAGAAATATATTATGGCTTTCCCCTTCAGTACCTCCACTTTCGCTAGTTAAACAAAAATTTCACTACATCTTCCACATGGACTGGTTGGAGGCCACCACAAATAAAGAGAAATACACAGAAGCCTTTTTTTCCACTTGGATGACATACATATCCTCCCTCCCCACCCATATTAAACATTTGACGATTTACACGTTTCGGAGTACCACGTGGTTTGATACTGAACTGTTATGCAGCAATACTGTGGTACAAGAGTCAGATCAATATATACGGAATCTCCATAGCTCACAGACACAGAACCACCAATCACCCCCCAGGAGTCACCACATCAACAGACTGCTATCTCTAAATAATGTGTAAGCGATATGGAAGGCTTTTTGGGTATGGGCTTTTATATCTTATGTCTGTTGTTTGCTGATTATGATAGAGATCTGTGAATGTCTTGCTCACCGTTTATATCCTGTAATTTTCTGTGCTTCTCCAAATTCCTCTCAGATTATTTTCCTGCTCTATTTGATTTTGTTTTGTTCTCTGAAAAATAAATAAAAACAGTTGTTAAAAAAAAAAAGAAATATATTAAACAACAGGCTAAGAGTACTTCCCACCTAAAAATCACTGGTGACTAAAAGGAGGGGCCTCTCCTGTTGCAAGTAAACTTTAATTTACAACAAAAAGTATACTTAATTACATTCAGTAAATATCAGTTGAAGGTACAAATTCTTAAATGTGACCTTAGAATCAATAAGTTGATTATAATAGTCAGGGCTGGGCCAGATCGGGCGGTGCCCCAAGCAACCCGTCTGGTTGCGTTGCCCCCTCTACTATGCCATGCCATGCGCACGCACACTGGGAGGCCGATTCACTATGGGTCGAATATCGAGGGTTAATTAACCCTCGATATTCGACTGTGAACTAAAATCATTCGACTTCGAATATCGAAGTCGAACGATTTTGCGCAAATCCTGCGATCGAACGATTCGAAGGATTTTAATCCAACGATCGAACGAAAATCCTTCGATCAAAAAATCACAGGCAAGCCTATGGGGACCTTCCCCATAGGCTAACATTGACTTCGGTAGCTTTTAGCTGCCGAAGTAGGGGGTCGAAGTTTTTTTTAAAGGGACAGTACTTCGACTATCGAATAGTCGAACGATTTTTAGTTCGAATCGTTTGATTCGAAGTCGAAGGTCGTAGTCCGAAGTAGCCCATTCGATGGTCGAAGTAGCCCAAAAAAACTTCGAAATTCGAAGTTTTTTTCATTCGAACCCTTCACCCGAATTTAGTGAATCGGCCCCATGCTGTCAGGTCTTGTTTCCATGTGTGCATGCGTACTGACAGGTGCCCCAGGGAACCAGTCTGGTCTCATTGTCCCCTCTACTATGTGTGTGCGCAGCTGGGGTAGGCAGCGGTTAAAGGTACGTGCCGGGCTCCCTCCAAGCTTTGCACCCTAGGCACGTGCCTACTCTGCCTACCCCTAGTTTCGGCCCTGATAATAGTTTAGGCACAGCAGTACTGTAATTCCTCCCCTTGCACAGGGTCCTGCTGTGGGAACACATGAATCCACTGGCAATTCCTGATATACATTGGAGTACATGAAATATCCAGAACTCCAATGCAAATATATTGTATCCCACCCTTGTGTGATTCACTTTGTTAGTTGTTTGGGAAATTGCAAATTAAATTAAAGAGGATACTCCACATACCTTATTCACAAGCGCATATGTTCCTCTCAATTACCCACCAGTGATTTAAGGGATGGATGTACTTTTTTAACCTGTTTGGTCTACTCACTGCTGCACATACACCGTAGAGGGAAAAGCCAAAATTTAACAAAAGTGTCAGCTATTTCATTCTACTGCACATGCGTCTGCCCCGGGAAATTTGAAAACCGTGAATCAGGAAGAGTATTGATCCATGGGGTTTGCTGGAATAACCCCAGGTCAGTGCAGTTTTCTGCTGATAGGAGCACTGGCCCTGGGTAGGTAAGTTAAGTAAATATAATCACTTGCAGGTGCCTAACTTTTGGTATCCCCAAGTGTAAATTGCCTTCCTTCTCCTTTAATGTTTTACGTGGTTTTAAAATAACTGAGTCAGTCCTTTTTCTGATGCAGTTTAGATGTTCCAATTTGTAAAAAGGCATCCCATGTTCTAGGCAAGAATCTCGTTGCTATGACATAAGCAGTGTGATTCCTATTGACAGTAGTGAGAAGCAGTTTATAGCAATTCCATGGAGAAAACTGCCAATGTAACCTTGTAATTAACTTTCAATGCTTAGTTCTCTATACTAACATAAATAAAATGAGTAGATTAGGTTTTTTTGCTGCAGTAATTTGTATCATTTATTTTCTCTTCAAAGATTCTATCATATGAGGACTACAATGCAGCTGTGGATTGGTGGTCTTTTGGGGTTACAATGTACAAAATGGCCACAGGAGTCTTGCCGTTTTCAGCATCAGGCAGCATTCAAAAACAACGTTTGGTAATTATTATGAAACCACCAACTTACCCATGTGATATGAGCGAGGAAATGCTGGACCTCCTGCCTAAGGTAAATTGGTATACTGGCATATCTTTACCTGCCCATAATGCAGACAGTTACCTATTATAACATCTGCAGTACTCAAATATATGATCATGTTTCCCTTATAGCTTTTGGAAATGAATGCGACTCAACGGATTGGACTGAATGGTAACATCAGGGAGCATGCTTTCTACAGCACCATCAACTGGGAAGATCTGGAGAACCGAAGACTGGAGACCCCTTTTCAGCCAGGAATGGTAAATGAATGTGCTGGGCAATCAATGTGATACATTTAGTAAGACTCACCCTGCAGGTGCACTACTACTCTTTTTGTATATTTTCATGAATTGGTAGGGCAGAGGTCTCCTGACATGGATTAAGGCTCTCATTTTTGTTATAGCTGTATGAATTATATAAAAACAGTCATAACCATCATTCTCCCATTGTTCCAGTGATGGTCAGCTAAAACTTTTACCCCAAATAGTTGTTAAGTTAGGCCTCCCTTAATAATGTAAGGCGCCCTTAGGTAGACAGCCCCATCATTTGCTGCTGCTGATATCTACCAGAGTGATAGGGGATAGCAGAGTTAAGATAAAGAGGTTGTCCCAGTTGCATACAACAACCCTTGCTGTTATTGGGATGGAGGGCAGGTCAGCTGCATTACAACACCAGGTAACTGAGTTTGCCCCTTTTCTTCCTTGTAGTGAGGAAGCCCTCAGTGACCAATAAGGTGCAAAAACAAATCTACATAAAAACACAAGTCAAATAAATACTAAATTCTGCCATGTGAAATGTTATATAAAAGGTTAAGTGCTTTTCCCTTGTTCACAGCCACCTGTAGACGACTTCGAAGAATTTCCGATAACATTCTCCCGTCAAAGTTCCAGTGAAAAAAACAATCTGAAAGATTTCTCCGAAGTTGATCCCAACTGGAACTGGCAGGAGTAAGGCATTACCTTTGTTCTAACATGGGACACCATCTTTAGTTGCTGCCTGTAACAACCTGAGGCCCTTAACATCATACCATCTTTGGCAAGCTCCACCCCTAAACAACCAATCCACCTGTATTGTCAATCCTAAACCATCTCCTGTGAATGTCACCTGGTTCTACCATCAACACCAGCACCAGACGGGATCTTTGACTGTAGCTTCTAAAGGATGGAAATACAAAGGTACTGTGGTGAGTTTACATCTTGAATGAAGAGTACTAAATAAAACCAGTTTACCCCCCCCCCAAACTTCTGCCTCCCTCCTATTCCCTTACCCATGACTAACCCTCATCCTAAGTGGCTCACGCCAGTGGCATAATCATAAAGGAAGTAGACCCCATTGCCGCGGGGGGCCTGGTCTACTTCCTTTATATTGTCTCTCTCCTACTCCCTTATCCCTGACTTCCCTCATCCTGATCAATAAACCAAACCCCAAACCTTTGTCACTCTTATTCCCTCACCTATGATTAACCCCTTTCCTAAATGGGCCATGCCAGTGGCATAATTATAAAGGAAGTAGACCCCATGGCCGCGGGGGGCCCTGGTCTACTTCCTCTATACTGTTTCCTCCTACTCCCTTTCCTCTGATTTCCCTCAATCCTAACCATTACACAACACCTCAAACATCTGCCTTCCTCCTATTCCTTTACCTGTGATTAACCCTTTTCTTAAGCAGTGGTGTAACTATAAAGGAAGCAGACACCCTGGCCGCGGGGGGCCCAGGTCTACTTCCTCTATACTGTCTCCCTTCTGCTCCCTTATCCCCAATTTCCCTCCTTCCTAATCACTACTAAAATTCTGCTTCCCTCCTATTCCCTTACCTGTGATGACATAACTATAAAGAAAGCAGACCCTGTGGTCGCGGGGGGCCCAGGTCTACTTTCTCTATACGGTCCCCTCCTACTCCCTTTCCAGCCCCATTCTCTATTCTCTCCCAGCACCTTTCCTTGCCTGTTCCCATTTTCTGTGTATGTGTGTTCTGTGTGAGTATGTGTGTTGTGTGTGTATGAGTATTGTGTGTGTATGAGTGGTGTGTGAGTATATGTGCTGTATGTGTATGCGTGGTGTGTGTATGAGTACTGTGTGTGTGTGTGTGCTGTTTGAGGATGTGAGCTGTGTGTGTGTTCTATGTATATGTGCTCTGTGTGTGTTTGAGTGTTGTGTGAGTGTGTGTGCTGTGTGTATGAGTGCTGTGTGTGTGTGAGTTCTGGGTGTGTGCTGTGTGTGTTTGAGTGTTGTGTGTGTACAGTATGAGTGCTGTGTGTGTATGTCTGCTGTCTGAGTATGTGGGCTGTGTGTGTTCTATGCATATGTGCTCCGTGAGTGTGTGTGCTGTGTGTATGAGTGCTCTATGAGTGTGTGTGTATGTGTGTTTGTGTGTGTGTGTGCTTGAGTGTAAGTCAGTTTAGTAATTTGAAATGCTCACCCATTTGTTAAACAGGAGAACACTGAGATATATTTCTTTACTATTATCCACTAGCATTTCTAGGTGCTTCTAGGGCCATTTTACTTGCAGTCCATGGCCAGTTCAGCATTCAGTGTGTTTGTAGATCTTGTATTAACAGCACAGCTGCGACTGACTACACTGCAGGTGAAATTGACTTAGAAGCCCCTTCAAATGTCTAATGTGTGTGTATTTACATCCTTACTGTTCTCCTGTTCAACGAACCAGTCACCAGTATCAGGATATTTTTATAACCTGGTACTTTAGCAAATGTACTGTATGCCAATACTGAACCAACCCATACGCCCTGTATGTAGCATTGTACTTACTGTACAAGGCTACTGTTATTAGTATAATTAGGCACCATTGATCCAGGGATTATACCGATTGCCATTTTGGAGTCAGGAAGGAATTTTTTCCCCCTTCTGAAGCAGATTAGAAGCTGCTGCAGACGGGGTTTTTTTGCCTTCCTCTGGATCATCTAAAAATAAGGTAGTATTTGTTTCAGCAAACGGTTGAATTTGGGCATCTTTTTTCAACCATAAGGCCAATGCCACACCAGACTGAAAAAGCTGATTTGCTCCTATTCACTCCATGGTGTAAGTGCACTGACAGTCATGGAACAGATTATGGCATGGAAATGCATACAGTGCAGTTCCACACCAAAATCCGAGTCAGTGCACTTACACCATGGAGTGGATGGAGCGGATCTGCTTTTTCACAGCCTGGTTGTGACATTAGGGTTGGGGCACACTGGGCGATTCGGGATTTAGTTGCCTGGCGACTAATCGGCTCGTCTTTGCGGTGATCAATCTCACCGAATGCCTTCCCTCTGTCTTGCGCCGGCTATAATGAAAAGTTGCCTGAGGCATGGCACACGCGGTGCTTCGTATTCCGAAGTTGTCCGAAGTTTCCTAGTGAGGCAACTTTGGGGCGACTTCGGAATACGAAGTGCCATGTGTGCCATGCCGCAGGAGACTTTTCATTATAGCCAGCGCAAGACAGAGGGAAGGCATTCCCCAAATCACCCAGTGTGCCCCTACCCTTAATCTCACTGTTAAGTAACTATGTCAGTACAGATAAGACCATTAACATCACCATTAAAATATAAATAAAACCAACTAAAAATCCCTAAAAACAAAAGGGGTACTAAAATTAATCAACTAGAAGGGGGTTCAGTGCTGGCTTTTTTAAGCCGGCGATTGGCTACATATGAAACTAGGATTAGGGACTATTACAGCAAACTACAGCAATAATATTAGCTTCTATATACCAGTAGCTTACTCTGTGATTTGCTTTAATGTGTATGAATGTTGTATGGTTTTGTGAGATGTGTGTAAATAAGAGTAAATAGGCCACATTGTAAAAATAAGACCAAAATATCTAGGGCTGTATCTGGCATAAAATGCATGGAAGTTTAGAAAAAACAGGACAGGGCTTGATTAACAAAATGCTGCCTAGTCACCACCTGCTCTGTACCCCCAAGTTTGAGTTAGTAATTTGATCAGCTAAATAGGGTCATCATTAGTCATCCACCAGTATTTATAATCTAAAATCCTTACTGGTTAGGGAGTATTGCAACAAATCATGTGTTTAGCCAAGCAATGGAGGTAGAACTCCCACCTGTACTAGCTCTCAATGTGAAAGTCTGTGTTGTGTCTGAATGTTTACCTAGTGAAGAGCTTTAGGGAACAAATAGGGAATGATTGCAGCAAATCATATGGTTAGCAAAGCAGTGGGGCTTTAATCCTCCTTAGGGAGGAACTCCACGGTGCAGCTCGAGCCGACACGTCGCCATACGACTAAACTCATGTGATGTGTCAGATGTTCTGAAGATACAGGAAGTGAAGGAGAAATTGCAGGTAAGAACTACATTTATCCGACTGTCGGATGAAAATGCAGCGTGCATCGTTTTCATCCGACAGTCGGATAAACGTAGTTCTTACCTGCGATTTCTCCTTCACTTCCTGTATCTTCAGAACATCCGACACGTCACATGCGTTTTGTCGTATGGCGACGTGTCAGCTTGAGCCGCACCGTGTAGTTCCTCCCTGATGCCCATGATCACCAGCTGATTTGCTCCAATAAAATAAAACTAGCTAGCTATGTGTGAATGAAATGTAATTCTATGTGTGTGTATGAATGTTTAGCTTGCTCCTTGTACCTCTCAGTCATTACTGAAGAGGAAAGGTCCCATGACGGTTTGTCACTCAGTGCTGGACCAGCTAGGGAACTATTGCAGTAAATGAGAGGGTGAGCCATTTGCTGCAATAGGTGTGTGAATGGACAGTAACAAGAGTTGAAGCCTTGACGTGGCGTTACTGCTCATATGGGTAACCATGTGCCAATTCAACCATTTGTAATTGTGTCTTGTAAATGTCTTTAGACCCTTGAACAAGTCTCTCATTTTCTAATCTACTAATCTAATGTGTACGCTTTGTTTTTATTGAAAAGGAAATATACAGTTTGCATAGGTATTCATTTCCCACATTCTGTAAAGTTGCAGCAATAACAGGTTTAAGCACTTGGATAAGCAAATAGCAGCAGGGGGTTGGGCTACTGCCAGAGGGACTGGGCTTCCTACATAATGTGGGGCTCATTGGTTTGTGGCGGATGAGGGGGATGGACTTTTAGGATCAAGGCATTTCCAGGTGGGAGTGAAGCTCTACAATTCCTAACATTAACCTTAATTGTAGGGCAATTATTGAAGGATAAGGAAATCTAAATTCACTGAGGTGCAAAATTCTTTGGTACCCCTATTTTAATCACTAAGGTCTCTTCTTCTGTCTCCCTATTTCAATCTATAAGGTTTCCCCTGGTCTGGTGACCCTTTTCAGAAAGAAATTGTAGTGGCACATGTTACTTTCTGTAGCAGCTACAAGCCACAACTTTCCTTTACTTTCCCACATTTAGACTTGCGTAGAGTTAAATTGTCTTTCCTGTTGTATGCTTTGCTCACCTTTGCCCATCAAAACAGCCTGGACCATCATTAACCATTTCATCTGCAGTTACTCTGAAATGAAGCTTCCCCCAGACCCCTCTTTTTTTTGTTCTTACGTTTTCTTTAAAAGACAATAAAAAGTCCCATTTCCCGGCTTTATTCCCAGGAGCCGACAGCACCTGCAGGCCAAGCAGAGTTAAATGGTCAGTGGTAGAAAATGCACAGACGTGGTACAGAATGGACTAATCCATTTGATTTCTCTTAACCTTATTAACTCCAAGTAAATGATATTGTAAGTGTGTGTGTGTGAAGTTTGGTTAATAGAACTGCCACATATTTGTTTGGGGCCCAGCAACTGGCCATTGACTTGGGCCTTAAAGTGACCCTGGGTGTCACCATATATGCTTGGGGAGGTGGTCTGGCCAAAAATATATCCTTCTTTTGGAAGCCTATTATTACTCTTTGGGTCTCCCTTCTTTTAGCCCTGGACTTGGTGCATAAGCAATTGTGAACTGCTGTGAGGATCCCATTATGGGGAATCTTCTCTATCTCTGACCCCTTAAAGACATCAGTTATGACCTTTAATATAATCTTACCAAA
Organism: Xenopus petersii; assembly: GCA_038501925.1. Lineage (NCBI taxonomy): Eukaryota > Metazoa > Chordata > Amphibia > Anura > Pipidae > Xenopus > Xenopus petersii. The sequence continues at coordinate 111,687,422 of CM076681.1, forward strand.
TTTGCCTAAACAAAAACAAACGTAAACCCCCCCACACACATAAAAACAGGTAAAAGAATACTCCTTCCTTAGTTATTATGTGATTACCCATACCTCCCAACTGTGCCGTTTTTAGAGGGACAGTCCCTCTTTTAACAGCTCAACCTGCAGTCCCTCATTTGTACTGGAAAGTCCAGTTGTTCTCTGCACTGAATAGCCAGAAAAAGAAACCAAGTTTCTAACTTAATTGGCTTTTGGCAGAGAGCTCAGAACAGCCACAACAGAAGATAAGATACATTTGTAACAATTCAAATGTATCTAGATAAGCAAATAAGTAATTGTAACAATATAAGATAACAGGTCTCTTGGGAACAGTTAGACTCACAGCTTAAAGGGCAATTCACCTTCATTAGCAAAACTGTAATAACTGAAAAAAATGTAAAATCAAAAGAAATATTATATATAAATCATAAAGTGCTGCAAAATTTTTGCATGTTCTAGTGATGTCACTGGAATCGAAGTCACTAGGAAAAGAGCTTCTGAAGCAGCTGATTTCTGCCTGTGCACAAATAGTTCTCTGACATCACGGAATGCTTCTGTACATGCGCACACTGAATTTGGCCAGAGAAACTTGGACACAGGTATGGGACCTACTATCCAGAATGCTCTGGGGCATTCCCAATAACGGATCCATAATTTGGATCTTCACATCTTAAAGGGGTTGCCTCTCCCAATGCAGTGAAAGTTTGATTCACTGGACCAATATCTTAGGCAATGCCAAGTGAAATCCAAAAGCTACATTTCAAACAATCTTTAAAATGGCCTTTTTGCGAATGTTTAGCGATGTTCTCAATATAAAATCATCGGATAGCGTTAAAACCTACTCTTTTCGTTAAATATTTCATCGCAAAATACGCTTTGCAATTGCAACATTTTATTACATACACTGCAAATGTTCTCAAAAGCCATTTGGTCACATTTGGTAGCCATTTGGCTACTGTCTACCATCACGAGTCAAGGAGATCAAACTACTATGTCTCTACTACTACTTTGGCTTTAGACCTCTCTCACCAGCTACCTCTGAGCAAGGGCTAACTGTGTGAGGAGCTGTAAGCCACGAAACTGAAAAAATCCACAAAAAAGCAACGTTTTGTATTTTTTTTCTTCTAACACTAGCTTATTTAAGAACAAACTTCAGCCAAATATTTGAGTTTGTGTTTTTTTGTGGGAAAAAAGTTGTACACCAGTGAGAGAATAACAGGTACAGGGTCAGGTCAGTTTGTCAATGAGGGTCTAGTGATCAGTAATTCCCGACCTGTGGCTGGTGGGCACCATGTTGCTCACTAATTCCTTGGAGATTGCTCCCAGTGGCCTTTAAAGCAGGTGCTTATTTTTGAATTCCTGGCTTGAAGGCATACATTAATTGCTTGAAAACCATGTGAACAGACAAACAGAGCCTCCTGTAGGTTCACATAGGTGCTACCAATAGCAAGTGGGACCCCAAATTTGGCACCCCAAGGAACTTTGGTCATGCTTGTGTTGCTCTTCAACTTTTTTTTTATAATCGAATGTGGCTCACGGGAATAAAAAAGGCTGGGGACCCTGGGTCTAGATGAATAGGAAGGAGGCACCAAGATATAAAATATATCTCTCTAGACATAGCAGGTTATACTAATGTTACTTGATCTATACTTTCTTTTAAGTAATATACATGTATGTCAAGATACATGTTTGAGTGTTTATTCTGTGAATTACTGTGCAGTATTTTCTGCTTGCAAAAAACAGAGTATATAAGATAGGATAGACAATAAGCTGATGAGGGCCCAGCTTGGAATCCTTCCTGTTCTATCCTGTTCAAACATAATAAAAGTGAAGCAGTAAACCTGTTCTCATAGTTTTGCATTACAGCTCTGGTCTTTGGTGATTATACCTTTCCTCTGGTATTTCTGAGTGTAAATGGAGATAAAATAGATACAGATTACAGGGGCAGAGGAGAAACATAGGTTTCCCACCTTATCCCTTCAAAGGCATGAAGCAGTTCCCATGCAACATACCTTTGCCGTTTGCGCGTGAACTACAATACAGAAACATGGCTCACGTGAATTATAACTTGAATGTTTCGAGGCTTATTCATTATAAAATTAATTTTAATAAGCCACTTACAATTTAATAGAGCCAGCCTCCAAAAATATAACATGGGAATTTTATGGCTAACATAAGAAGCCAATTTCTTCCCCTTGGGCTGGATAGAATATGACATTTGAGCACCGCTATTTGCTACAGTGTCGAATATTGATCTCAAGGCTCTAGTAATAAAGGGGGACACTTTGACAATGAGGCGAGTCGAGGCTGTCGCCTCTGGCGGCAGCGCCCCACTGGGTACCAGGGGCGGCAAAAGTGCTGCTCCTGGAACTCATATTTAGGATCTCTGAGCTACTATCTCCTGTGCCTCCAAAGTGTTTCTGAACCAATGTGGGTGTGGTTGGACAGTATGCCGCCCCCTGAAATCCTGCCACCCTAGGCCCGGGCCTTGGTGGCCTCTCCACAAATCCGGTCCTGGTTCCAAGACCTGACCTCTACCCAATCCTAACCAGCAATGGTTGTCTCCTGCAAAATCCTCCAGACCCGATGACAGTAAACTTGAGCATGCGCACAAAACTTGTAGGGGAGCCAGGGCTAGAGGGGGTATAGGAACTCTCTGGCCTAGGGGGGCGCACAATTATGTAATCCAGGCCTGCCTACAGCTGTCTGGGACTGGAACTGTCTTGACTTGGTCAGGGATGGAGTGAGCACAGGCTTCAGGAACAATACTACAGCCAAGCTGATTAAAGCGGTCTCTACTACACTAGTTATCTTATGTGTGGCAAGGCTGGGGTTAATAGAGTGCTCTTTGACCATTTCTGCAGTGATTTCACTGGCAAGTCTAGGAGGTTTTGTAGCTCTTTAAATCTTCTGTGCAAATCCTCTGGACCTGATGACAGAAAACCTGATCATGTAGGGGATGTAGGGGAGGAATGGCCAGAGTGGGTACAGGGATCCGGGAACACAGGGATCTGGAGAAACATAGGGGACCCAAATTCAGGGTCAGACTAGAAAAAACCTGTTAGGCCCTGTTGACCCAGACCCACTCCCGTTGAAGCCCTTGGTGCTGCCACTCCCACTGGCCCTGATCACAGCCACAAAAAGAGTAACCAAGGTGCGCAACAAGTTACACCCTGGGGTAGTGGGGGGTTGCGGCACTGGGTGGACCTCAAGGCTGGGTCGTGAGGCCCTGGAGTGTGTGTGTGGGCCTTAAGGTGGCACCGGAGCACCCAGTCCGATGCTGCCCAGATTCTGAAATCCCTCCTCCCTATATCTGTCCTACACTGATGAAGTCACAACTATCTTGCTGTGGGGTTGATTCTAGTCGACCACAATTGAATTTTAAGTACACACAGACCAAAAGGGCAATTTCACTAAGAAGCGCACACCCTAGTAAAATGAATAAGGCTGCTATTCAAAAACCTCATTTAAATAGTCCATTATATAAAACAACACAAGATGTTTTACATTTATAGATGACTTGTGTAGTAAAAGCTTGAACTCATATTTAAATATACAGTATATATCATTCCGCCACTAGTTTCCTGATGAATAGATACAATTTAAGCATTTTTCCACTTTTCTAGTCTGCCTCGGGAACCTGGCAATGCTCTCCATCTGCGGTTTATAAATACGCCACTAATGCAATAAACATGAAAAAAAAAATCTCTCATTTACTTACAAGTTAAAAACAGGCTCCTTGAATTATTTAAAACATATTTCATGTACAGTGATTCCCAGCCACACCCTGTATAATCACTGCCAGAAGCAAACACTTCAAACAAATATCCCAAGTGTTTCCTGAGCCGCTATGAAAACGTCTTCAGTTTCAGGAACACAAACATAAAAAGGAAATGGGGGGGCTGTATAAAGTCGTTCATGCACAGAAAAAAAAAAAAAAAAGAATTCCCCACTGCATAATGCTACCATTTATTATTAATACAGCAGTCACTGCATTTCATACAATATTAGAAATATTAAAAAACCGAGGGCCACTTCGTAAGAAAGTACATGAAAAATAAATCTAACATGCCAGTTGTTTCTATGCAAAAATTAGCTCCAATACTGTTTAATATAATAGCTAGCCTTCTGGAAATATTACAAAACTAAATTTTGTATACCTGTATTTGGAATAATATGTCCTATTATTTAGCAGGGTCTTTTTACATATAATGTAAACTATTTTAAGCACAGCATATTTATACAGCTTATAATAGTCACAGGGGGTCATTTATAATGTTTATAATATTTGCATATACAGGTATAGGATCACTTATCCGGAAACCCGATATACAGAAAGCTCCGAATTACGGAATGGCTGTCTCCCATAGACTCCATTTTATCCAAATAATCCAAATTTTTAAAAATGATTTCCTTTTTCTCTGTAATAATAAAACAGTAGCTTGTACTTGATCCCAACTAAGATATGATTAATCCTTACTGGAAGCAAAACCGCCTATTGGGTTTATTTAATGTTTAAATGAATTTCTAGTAGACTTAAGGCATGAAGACCCAAATTACGGAAAGATCCATTATCCGGGAAAACCCCAGGTCCCGAGCATTCTGGATAACAGGTCCCTTACCCATCTTCCCATCATTTTGTTTGCAAATTGCACTGAAATGTACACTGCAAAGTAAAGTAGATGGGTGGTTGCGCGAGTGTGGCCAGTGTGCCTGCTCAAATATAGCAGCATCAGTCATTTTGCAAAAGTAAACTCAGAATTATTTAAATATAGTTAGAGAATATTTTTACACCGCCGCAATTGTGACATAATAAATGCAAGTTATACACTAAATGGCAGTGTGTTGGGAGTTTCTTAAATGAGAAGGATCTAGGGGTCTTTGTAGATAACACGTTGTCTAATTCTGGGCAGTGTCATTCTGTGGCTACTAAAGCAAATAAAGTTCTGTCTTGCATAAAAAAGGGCATTAACTCAAGGGATGAAAACATAATTATGCCTCTTTATAGGTCCTTGGTAAGGCCTCATCTGGAGTATGCAGTGCAGTTTTGGACTCCAGTCCTTAAGAGGGATATAAATGAGCTGGAGAGAGTGCAGAGACTAAGTGCAACTAAATTGGTTAGAGGGACGGAAGACTTAAATTATGAGGGTAGATTGTCAAGGTTGGGGTTGTTTTCTCTGGAAAAAAGGCGCTTGCGAGGGGACATGATTACACTTTACAAGTACATTAGAGGACATTATAGACAAATAGCAGGGGACCTTTTTACCCATAAAGTGGATCACCGTACCAGAGGCCACCCCTTCAGACTAGAAGAAAAGAACTTTCATTTGAAGCAACGTAGGGGGTTCTTCACAGTAAGGACAGTGAGGTTGTGGAATGCACTGCCGGGTGATGTTGTGATGGCTGATTCAGTTAATGCCTTTAAGAATGGCTTGGATGATTTTTTGGACAGACATAATATCAAAGGCTATTGTGATACTAAGCTCTATAGTTAGTATAGATATGGGTATATAGAATTTAATTAAAAGTAGGGAGGGGTGTGTGTATGGATGCTGGGTTTTCATTTGGAGGGGTTGAACTTGATGGACTTTGTCTTTTTTCAAACCAATTTAAATATGTAACTATGTAACTATATAATTCAAATGCAGAGTGTGCGCATAAAGTGTTGCAAGTATGCCATATTTAAAAAGCTCTTTGCGTTTGGTCATTTCAAATGCAAGAGTAGAAATGATGTTCATGTTTTAAAATAAACCCCACTGAGTTTTCATTTTCTGCACATTTTAATTTATCGTTTTATAAAATTCTGCACATTTTAATTTAAACAGTACATATGCTGCCATGTCCCTTGCCTATGGCATTTTTTATCTAAGTGAGTTCTAGAAGTAAGTAGGGTTAGAAACAGAGAATATAATTATTCAAAGCAGGGAAGTAACTTTGGGGGCCTGGACCCCTCCATAAAAATTTCCTTTGGGGCCCCCTCTGCAGATAATTGTGGGCAACCCACAATCCCCCGACACATATAATCAAAGGTCACCTGCAATCCCCCCCTATAATTCTGCTGTTACAGCAGTTACCCCTAGGGATGCACCGAATCCACTTTTTTGGATTCGGCCGAACCCCCGAATCCTTCGTGAAAGATTCGGCCGAATACCGAACCGAATCCGAACCCTAATTTGCATATGCAAATTAGGGGTGGGAAGGAGAAAACATTTTTTACTTCCTTGTTTTCTGACAAAAAGTCATGCAATTTCCCTCCCGCCCCTAATTTGCATATGCAAATTAGGATTCGGATTCGGTTCGGCTGGGCAGAAGGATTCGGCCGAATCCGAATCCTGCTGAAAAAGGCCGAATCCTGGCCGAATCCCGAACCGAATCCTGGATTCGGTGCATCCCTAGTTACCCCACTGATTCAAAGGACTAAAGCCATCAGTAGGCAATCATGCCATTAGGAATAGTTGGTTGTGAAAGTGTTGTGTTTGCAAAGGTTCTGTTTGTCCCCAAGTTGTGTCTGCTCTATAGCATGATTGAGCTGAGCTTTTTAATACTGTATCCTTTTTATACAGGCAAAACAAACGCCCTTAAGTATCAAACAAGAGAAAAACATGCCCCCGGATAATATGATCAAAACATAAACATTTTCAAGGAGATGCCACAAACAAAAGAACAATGGCAAAATATATAAGACCAGCCTGTGAAACTCTCATTGAGGGTTTGTGTTGCAAAATAACAAGCTTTGTGCAACCATGTCACACAACTTTGATGGAACGTTTACTGGCATTTTAAAAGTATTTAGCACTATTTATAAATTTCATATACAGTATTAAACACCATAAAGCCACTGGAGCTCACTTATCAACAATGGGCAGATTTGACCAGGTCACTAAACCTCTGCAACCAATGAATTTTTTTTTGTCCTTTACCTGCAGCTGGCTACAAAAAAAATACTTATTACTGATTGCTTGCGATGGTGAAAAATTGCCCTATGTTTATAATTGACAACAGAGGTTATTTATCATTATGTGCTGAATCATGAACAGGCGCAAGCTCTTAGGTCTCCAAAATGGAGCTCAAGGACTTGTGCTCCCCTCTTGATAACAGCACTCCTTGCATTCAGCAGCATTTTTATCATAAGGACACAACTTGTTCTTTAGGGCAAGGCTGTGCTTCCTAAGACTTACAAGAGCTCTGACCTTACATGCTAAAAATTCATCAACGCTCTTTCCCCAGGCTCATATGATGAGCTTTAAACAAATCATGTGTAGGGAGGAATAACTAGGATAGTGGCAAAGTGCAGTATCTAATTTTAAATTAAAACAAAACAGGATGACAAACTAGCATAGAACAGCTGTCCTTAAAGGAGAACTTAACCCCCCTCAGATATAACAGCCCCCTCAATCTGCCCCCTTTACCTCACCCTCCCCGCACAGTGGTTTACTTATATTAGCTCTCCTATTTGGACTCCTGATCGCAAGAAGAGGGGCGTGACTAACGCTGGCAAAAATTTGCCAGCGTGACGTCATTTTGGTACTTCTCTGATTTACTAACGGTCGCAGGCTTAACTTCACTAGCGAAGGAGAAAGACTTTACCAGTACTCCGCTCCCTAACGCCAGGCGAATCTGTGCTCTGGCGAATGGACGTAACTATGCAAATTCACTAAGATGCGGATTTTACTGAACGTTACCTCTTGCGCCAGACTTGCCTTCTCCACCTCAGACCAGGCAAAGTGCAATAGAGTAGATAGAACTTCCTCAAAAAAGAATTGAACATTTTTCTAAGTCCCAAAAAACGCTAGCGTGTTTTCCTTTTTTCAGGGTGATAGGCTGCAAAAGATCGTAAATTTTTATTGGGGTAACCTGCTTCCCCCCTACATTTCCTTTCATATGGCACATAAACTATACACTGGGCTCATGTGTAGGGCAATATAACAACTCTATTTTATTTTATTAAGGTTTCCCGGCCTTGTGTAGTGTAATGTATTTGCTGCAACATATACGTCAATTCAACTTTAACTTCCCGCTGTATGCAAATTAGACAACGCTAGTGCAACTTCGCTTTGCTTGGCGCAGTAATACTAGCGCAACTTCGCCAGCATTCGTCGCACTGGACGCTACTTCGGATTTTAATGAATTAGCTTGTCCTGGCCAATCTACGCCCAGCGAAGTGCTGCACTGTGAGCGAAGTGAATTTTCGGAGGTTAGTAAATTTGCCCCAGAGTCCCTATGCACCATCTTAAGTACTTTTGTATACTCTTCAGGTCTCTTCAGCGACACACAGAGTCAGCAGGCACATGCACAGTTGAAGCGGATTCCTGACAAGCTCCAACTGCGCATGAGCTTGCAGGCTCCATGTCGGCATACAAACCGAAGAGTATATGAATGGACAGAAAATGGAGCAGAGGGACTACTGCTCTGCTTTTTGCACTCAGGTTTACAAATAGGAGCACTAATATAGGTAATAGACTGTGCGGGGAAGGAGAGGTAAAGGAGGCAGTTTGAGGGCAATTGAGGTGGCAGTTATATCTCGGGAATTTTAGTTCTCATTTAATTCTGGTAATAACATCCCCACTAGATTAGCATTAGCAAGACTTTCCGGGCCTTAATCCCAACTTTTCTGGAGGAATAAAGGGTTTGTTCACCTTTGCATTAAGTTTTAGTATGATGTAGAGAGTGATAATTGCAATTTGCAATTGGTTTTCATTTTTTATTATTTGTGGTTTTTGAGCTGTTTATTTTTTTATTATTCAGCCGTTTTCCTGTTTGCAATTTCGGCAATTTGGGTAATTTTGACTCTAGCATCCATGCACCAGTTTGAATAAGAAACTGGAATAAAATCAGAGCAGGGTCTCAATAGCAATGTGAGTAATAAATCACAATAACAATAACTTTTTAGATGGGTCAGTGACCCCCATTTGAAAGCTGGAAAGAATCAAAATAAGAAGGCAAATAGGTAAAAAAAAAACTAAAAAAACTAAATAATGAAGGCCAATTGAAAAGTTGCTTAGAATTGGATTTATACGAAAGTTAAATGGAACCACTTTAAAAAGTTCTGCCTCATCTGGTAACCACTGTAGATTCTACTCAATACATTTTTAAGCAAACAGCTATTGGGCAGATCTCCTGGGACACAACACAGACAACACATTCTATACCCCATTCTGCTATTTGTAACCCAAATCTCATTGTAAGTGGCCTTGAAACTGGGGTTTAAAGTGTATCTAGAAAAGCACACAGGCATTTCTGCTGCACTATGGAGTGAAAATCTGTGCAGCCCATGTGGCATGTGAGAGTTTATGCAGTAAGTGTTATACCTGAGGCTTGTGGGAACCCGAAAGACCAAAGTGAATAGAAGCTACTATACGCTCCTCTCTTCCATGATTAATATTGTGAATTCTAGATGCACCACTACATTGTTTTTATAATATGGATCATCATCATCATCATCATCATTTATTTATATAGCGCTGTCAAGATACGCAGTGCTTTACTGCAGTTATAGCAAACAGGGAATAAATGGTGGATAGCAGACAAGGATTACAGAGTACAATAGGGTTTACAAACTAAAAGGTTAGGGTACAATTGAGACATTAGGATTGTATAAACAATTTGTCATTTTTGATACAGCAATAATTAATTAAGGTACATCGAATAGGCCTCTTTAAACAGATGGGTCTTTAAGGAGCACTTGAAAGTTTGGAAGGGGAAAGTCTGACAGCTTGTGGCAGAGAGTTCCAGAGAAAAGCAGAAGCCCGAGAGAAGTCTTGTAGACGAGAATGGGCAGAAGCAGAGCGTAGGTTTCGTGAAGGAGTGTATTTGGAGATTAGAGATGAAATATAGGGAGGGGTTTCTTTATTAAGGGCCTTGAATGTGAGTGTAAGTAATTTGAATTTGATTCTAGATGAGATTGGGAGCCAGTGAAGGGACATGCATATGGGAGCAGCTGATGTTGAGCGGCGAGCTAGATGAATGAGTCTAGCGGCCGCGTTTAGAATAGATTGGAGTTGTGAAAGGTGACTTGCTGGAATACCTGTGAGGAGTAAGTTGCAGTAATCAAGGCGGGAGATGATGAGAGACTGAATCAGTGTTTTAGTTGATTCTGAACTGAGATAGGGTCGTATTCGAGCAATGTTGCGCAGTTGAATACGGCAAGATTTTGCAAGTGTTTGAATGTGTGGTGAAAAAGATAGATGAGAGTCTAAGATGACTCCTAGGCAGCGTGCCTGTGTGGTGGAATGAAAGGTGGTGTTGTTTACGGTGAGTGATATCTGAGGGACAGGGGAAGATCTTGGAGGAAATATGATGAGTTCTGTTTTAGAAAGGTTTAGTTTCAGGTGGCGCTGTGACATCCAGGAGGAGACAGCAGAGAGACAGTCTGTGACTTGGGAAAGGACAGAGTTAGAAAGATCAGGAGTAGACAAGTAGAGTTGGGTGTTGTCAGCATAAAGGTGATACTGAAGTCCAAATGACTGAATGAGTTTTCCTAGTGAAGTTGTATAGAGCGAGAACAGCAGGGGGCCAAGAACAGAGCCTTGAGGAACTCCAACAGAGAGTGGGAAAGTAGTAGAAGTAGAGTTAGAAAAGGAAACTTTAAAGGAACGGTCAGACAGATAAGATGTAAACCATGAAAGAGCAGTGTCCCGAATGCCAGATGAGTGTAGAATGTCAAGGAGGAGTGTGTGGTCAACTGTATCAAAGGCTGCAGAGAGATCTAGAAGGATTAGAATGGAATAATGACCTTTAGACTTTGCCAATAGAAGATCATTGGTTACTTTGGTGAGTGCAGTTTCAGTCGAGTGTGATGGGCGGAAGCCAGATTGCAAGGGGTCGAGGAGGGAGTTGTGAGTGAGATGCTGGATCAGGCATTTGTAAACAAGCCTTTCTAGTAATTTGGATGCGAATGGAAGAAGGGAGACCGGTCGATAGTTAGTGGGAGAGCTGGGATCAAGGGAAGGTTTTTTGAGGATAGGAGTGATTAGTGCTTGTTTGTATAATGATGGAAAGGTACCAGTAGAGAGTGAAAGATTGAATAAGTGGGTAAGTGCAGGAGAGAGTGTGTCAGAGATTGGGTGGAGAAGGCGAGAGGGTATGGGGTCAAGGGAGCAGGTGGTGGGTTTTGAGCTGGCTAGAAGTTTGCTAACTTCATCTAGAGTTGCAGGGGTGAAGGAGTGCAAAGTAGATGTGAGTGGACTGCACGTTGGTCTGAGATTGTTGTCGGACGGTATGCTCAGCCTAATGAGATCAATTTTTTCATTAAAGAAATGAGCAAGGTCTTGGGCGGTAACATTAATAGGTGGAGATGGTGGAGGGGGGCATAGGAGTGAGTTAAATGTGGCAAACAGCTGCTGTGGTTTGGAGGACATAGTAGATATTAGATAAGAGAAGTATTGTTCTTTGGCTAATGATAGAGCTCGGTTATAGCAGGAGAGCATGAATTTGAAGTGGATGAAGTCAGGATCAGTTCGTGACTTTCTCCACCGTCGCTCAGCTGATCTACTACATCTTCTGAGGTACCGTGTTACACTAGTGTGCCAGGGTTGGGGTTTAGCTGGCCGGCTGTGATGGGTGGTAGAAGGTGCAAGGGAGACAAGTGCTGTTGAAAGGGCATCGTTGTAGAGAGAAGCTGCGATATTGGTACAGGAGAGAGTATTAATATGAGATATGGATTGTGCTGATACTGTTGATAATTGTTGTGGTTCAAAGGCATTAAGGTTTCTGTACGTGTGGGTAGAGAGAGATGGTTGTGAAGGTGCAGGTGAAAGCAGTATCTGAAAGGAGAGTAGATGATGGTCAGACAGAGGGTAGGGAGAGTTAATTAAGTTGTATGGGCAGCATGAGTGGCAGAATATAAGGTCAAGAGCATGACCCTCGATGTGGGTAGGTGAGTCGGTCCACTGAGAGAGACCAAAAGAAGCTGTTAGAGAGAGAAGTTTAGAGGTGGCAGCAGAATCAGAGTTGTCAATGGGGATGTTGAAGTCCCCTAAAATGAGAGCAGGTGTCTCACTGGAGAGAAAGTATGGAAGCCAGGCAGCAAAGTGATCCAAGAAGGTGGAGTAGGGACCTGGGGGGCGATATATGACAGCAACACGCAGAGAGATTGGAGAAAACAAACGTATGCTGTGGACTTCAAAAGAAGTGAAGGAGAGAGGAGGAGATCAACTTCAATTCTGTTTCTGTCTGAACATATGGCCACTATTAATGCAAAAAAATGGTTATCCTTGTAAAAACTGTTTGCACCGCAGCTGAGCCGTGACCACAAACCATTTAATCAAAACTTTTATGAATGGCTCACTGTGCAGTTTATTGCTGCTGACTTCAGATGTGTTTCAGGACAGAATCATCTCGTTACATTTTGTGGAAGAAACTGGGGCAATTTATGTTTGTGGAGAAAATAGCGCAATGTGGAAAATTCCACTTGAGTTTCTGAAAAAGTGACCCATTGCGTCTGAAATGATCATCCCTGCAGATGGCATGCATAAATATTGTTTCCATCCTTCCTATAGACATCCTTTCATGAGATCTCGCTAACCAGAAGTCCTCTTGCTTTAGCAAAAGCAGAGTTTTTTAGGAAATTGGAAATTCACTAAGCGCCAAATTTGCGCTACCGCGTAGATTTGCCAGGATAATGCTAATTCACTAAAATCCGAAGTTGCATCCAGGGTGCCGAACACTGGCGAAGTAGCGCTAGCGTTATTGCGGCAAGCAAAGTGTAGTTGCGCTAGCGTTGCCTAATTTGCATACGGCGGGAAGTTGAATGGACGTATATTTTGCAGCAAATACATTACATTACACAAGCCTGGGAAACCTTAATAAAATAAAATAAAGTTGTATTGCCCAGTGTTAGGAAATGTAGGGGGGGGAAGCCGGGTACCCCAGAAAGAATTTACGATATTTTGCAGCCTATCACCCTGAAAAATTAAAAGTCAACAGCGTTTTTTACGACTTAAGGTGGCCATACACGGATAGATCTGCTCGTTTGGCGATGTCGCCAAACGAGCGGATCTCCCTCCGATATGCCCACCTTGAGGTGGGCAATATCGGGCAGATCCGATCATGGGCCCTAGGGCCCAATGATCGGATCCTAGCATTCACAAACGGGCGGTCGGATCGCGGGACCGCATCAACGAACAGATGCGCCGCGATCCAAAGGGGTTTTTAAACCCATCCGATCGAGATCTGTCCGACTTTCGGCCAGATCTCGATCGGGGAAGCCCGTCGGGGGCCCCCATACATGGGCCAATAAGCTGCCGACACGGTCTGTCGGCAGCTTTTATCGGCCCGTGTATGGCCACATTTAGAAAAATTTTCAACAATTTTTTGAGGAAGTCCTATCTACTCTATTGCACTTCGCCTGGTCTGAGGTGGCGAAGACAAGTCTGGCGCAAGAGGTAACGTTCAGTAAAATCCGCATCTTAGTGAATTTGCGTAGTTACGTCCATTCGCCAGAGCGCAACTTCGCCAGGCGTAAGGGAGCAAATTACCGCTATTGTCTATCTCCTTCGCTAGTGATGTTACGCCTGCGCTCGTTAGTAAATCGGTGAAGAAACTAAATGACATCATGCTGGCGAATTTTCGCTAATGTTAGTCACTTCGCACTATAGTAAATCTGCCCCAATGCCTTCATATTCCCTATATATACCCTGTAGTCTAGAAGTTGCATGTAGTTTGCTTGTGCTGCTGAGTTTACATGGGTTTTTTTCTGGTGCATGTGTAGGCTTTTTGCAATTTCCAAATGATAACTACAATGGTTACAATATTTGGTCCTGCTTTTAATTCACCAAATTGAGATACATTAGTCTATACCCTAATGCTATTCTGATCATACAGGTATGGAACTATTATCCAGAATGTATGGGATCTGGATTTTTCCGGATAAGGGGTCTTTCTGTAATTTGGATCACCATTCCATTAGTCTACTGAAAAGTATTTTAAATACTAATTAAACCCTATAGGATTGCTTTTCCTCCCATAAGATGAATTCTATTTATTTAGAATTAAATACAAGGTACTGTTTTATTATTACAGAGAAAAAGATTAGAATTATTTTCTTATAGTTGACCCTACAGGAGATGGCCTTCTTGTAATTTGGAGCTTTCTAGATAGCAGGTTTCTGGATAACAGATCCCATACCTGTACTGGGTCTTTCTGAAAATTTGTAGGTGCCATGAAATCCTTTACTACATTTATATGCAGTGTGTCTGGCTGCAGTACAGCATTGCTATAGAAGGTTTACATCCCCTTTAACAACTGAAATCATTTACTTAACATATGCCCCTACATATAGGGGCAAATTCATCAAGGGTCGAATTTCGAGGGGTAAAATCCCTCGAAATTCGACTGGGGAATAGAATCGAATAGGCAATTCGGGCGAATTTCCGCGCTGGCAAATAGTTGAATTGGCGAATATGCGCTCGATCGAATATTCACTCGAAGGATTTTCATTAGATCGAATGCCTTTTTATTCAATTAAAAACTTTGAAAACTTCGGAACTTTCCCATAGGCTTTTAAAGCAATTCGGTAGTTTTTAGGTGGCGAAGTAGGCAGTCGAAGTATTTTTAAAAGATACAGTACTTCGACTATCGAATGGGCAAATAGTCGCAGCGTTTTTGCGCTCGATCCAGTACTCCGACTATCGAATGGCGAATAGTCGCAGCGTTTTTGCACTCGATCTATTCGAATCATTCTACTCAGGCGAATTTACGCAAATTCGATAGTCGAGGAGCACAAAAATTCGAAGTTTTTTTACTTTGAATCCTTCACTCGAAGTTAGTGAATCAGCCCCTAAAAGTTACCTATAGGTCATGTTGATCGTTAGAGTTTCTAATGCTAATGGACTACTGCTGCACAAATATGGCAGCCCCCTCATAGAGGAACAGGGTTAGTAAGAAAGGTAATGTAAAAGCATCAGGCTAATACTTTTATCACAACATTATAAATAGCATTCAAAGACAATGTTATTATGATAGATAATAAAAAAGGTAATTTTATGATGTCAGTATCTCTTTAAAGGGGTTGTTCACCTTTGAGTTAACGTTTATTATGATGTAGAGAGTGATAGTCACTCAATTTGTTGTTGGTTTTCAATTTTTATTATTACTGATTTTGAGTTATTTAGCTTTTTATTCAGCATCTCTCCAGTTGCAATTGCAACAATCTATTACTAGGGTCCAACTTACCCTAGCAACCATGCAGTGATTTGAATAAGACACTGGAATATGAGTAGGAGAGGGTCTGAATGGAAAGATAAGTAATAAAAAGAGCTTATGTTTTTAGATGGGATCAGCGACCCCCCCATTTGAAACTTGGAAAGAGTCTAAAGGAGAAGGCAAATAATTAAAAAACTATAAAAAGAAAGAAATAAGGGCGATTGAGAAGTTGCTTAGAATTAGCCATGCTATAACATACTAAAGTTATCTCAAAGGTGAACTATCTCTTTAAGGAACTTTCGATACACACTGTCACAATCACAATATTCAACATTTGCAATTCCTTCTAACAAAGACATTTGTTTCATTCTCATACACATACAAAATACACCTAGGGGCACATTTACTTAGCTCGAGTGAAGGAATAGAAGAAAAAAGACTTCGAATTTTGAATGTTTTTTTGGCTACCTTGACTATCGAATTGGCTACTTCGACCTTCGACTACGACTTCGAATCGAACGATTCGAACTAAAAATCGTTCGACTTCGACCATTCGATAGTCGAAGTACTGTCTCTTTAACAAAAACTTAGACCAAGTACTTTGCCACCTAAAACCTACCGAGCACCAATGTTAGCCTATGGGGAAGGGTCCCATAGGCTTCCTAACAATTTTCTGATCGAAGGAAAATCGTTTGATCGATGGATTAAAATCCTTCGAATCGATTCGAAGGATTTAATAGTTCGATCAAACGATTTTCCTTCGATCGATCGATCATAGGAAATGCGGTAAATCCTTCGCCTTCGATATTCAAAGTCGAAGGATTTTACATCGACGGTCAAATATCGAGGGTTAATTAACCCTCGATATTCGACCCTAATTCAATGTGCCCACTAGTATTATTACCACTGGTAATAAATTGCAATTATTTTTTTCATCCTTCAGTTCTAAGATACGGTATTTGCTTATTTATTGTTGCTTTTTCTCTATAATTCCTGGTGCAATCAAACAATTCATGCTGTGAGTGAGTGCCAGACAGCCTGAGACCATAGTATTATGTAAAATCCTTTACATTTAGGGGGTTATTTACTAAGCTCCGAATACCCGAAATGCGAAAAAGTCTTGATTTTTTTATATAAAATCGGACTTTTAAAAAAATCACAAATTTTTCGGAATTTATTAAACCCCGAGAGCTAAAAAGCCCGAATATAAAAACACGGCATATCAAACCTGTTGAGGTTGCATAAAAGTCAATGGGAACAGTCCCATTGATTTTTGATTGTGTTGGGGGTTTCGGGCAATTTCACAATGTTTTCGGAGCTTTTGGGTGAAAACTCTGAGTTTTTGTGGAGAATTCACAAAAAAATCGTGAAAGCTTTTCCAGCAAAGCAAATTTTCGGGAAAATGTAATAATAAATAAGCGCTAAAAACCCGAGTGGGTTAGATCGGAGTTTGTAGCAGCCGATATTGAGATAAATTTGGACCTTTATAAATACAGTAATCCTCCAAGTGGGCATAAATTAAAGGAAAACTGTACCCCCAAAATGAATACTTAAGCAACAGATAGTTTATATCAAATTGAATGACATATTAAAGAATCTTACCAAACTGGAATATATATTTACATAAATATTGCCCTTTTACATCTCTTGCCTTGAACCACCATTTCGTGACTCTATCTCTGCTGCCTCAGAGATCACCTGACCAGAAATACTACAACACTAACTGTAACAGGAAGAAGTGAGGAAGCAAAAGGCAGAACTGTGTCTGTTAATTGGCTCATGTGACCTTACATGTGGTTTGTATGTGTGCACAGTGAATCATACGATCTCAGGGGGCGGCCCTTATTTTTTAAAATGGCAATTTCTATTTATGATTACCCAATGGCACATACTACTAAAAAAGTATATTATTATGATAATGGTTCATTTACATGAAGCAGGGTTTTACACATGAGCTGTTTTACTCAGTATCTTTTAATAGAGACCTACATTGTTTGGGGGGTATAGTTTTCCTTTAACAATTGATTTCCCAGTTGAAACCCAGCCCCGTCTCATTATTATTCATGTAGGTCCATCAACGATCCCACTCTATGTTATTCTGCGCCTTCAGAGTCCACTCAGTACAGTTTTTATTGCTTGTCTGCTTTGCTGTAAAGGGATTAAACAGCAGCATCCTCCTTATTATAGTGTTTGTCTCCTTATGCTATTCTCCAAAAATGGCACATTTAAGGATTGAGAGGAGTCTCCCCTCATTTCTGTGCAAAACAGTAAAATTCCTGGGAAGCAAGCCAAGCGTTTGTCCAGTCGTTTCTATTTTCACTGAATTCTCTAAAGCAGAAAGTGGCATTGATCACGCACAAAAAAAATGCAACTAAAAAAAACCCCCAATCAAAAAACCCACCCGACTGAATGTTGAAATTAGCCTTCTCATTGACTTCTATAGCATTTTGATATGTTTAGGGATATTTGAATTTTTTTAAATAGCTACATTATGACAATTCATAGCGAAAAAATTGAATTGTGTTTTCTGAAAAGAATTTGGTTGGAGTAAATATTAATAAATCAAAATATTTTTTTTCTGTAATACAGTGTTTCCACCCAGTATTCCTGTGGTTGGGCTCACCATGGCAGATTGAGCAAAATGAATGCAATTGCGCCTGCATTTAGCCTTAAAATGTTGGGTTTTCTCATATTACTTATATTACTAAGCCCTCCAGTGTGCAATAGAAGCTAGTACATTTCAGGAGTGGGATCCATTATCTGGAAACCTGTTATCCAGAAAGTTCCAAATTACAGGAAACCTCCCATAGACTCCATTTTAGTCAACTCAAATTTTTAACATTGATTTCATTTTTCTCTGTTATAATAAAATAGCACCGACTGAGAGATAATTTATCCTTATTGGTGGCAAAACAACCCTATTGGGTTTATTAAATGTTTAAATCATTTTTAGTAGATTTAGGGGCAGATTTATATCGGATTCGAAGGGTTTTAGCGCAAAAGCATCGAATAAAATCAAACGATTCGAACGATTTTAAGTGGTCGATCTAATGATTTTTATTCGATCATAAAAAGTGCCCAAAACCTACCTACAATGTCCCCATAGGCTAACATGCAACTCGGTAGCTTTTATTTGGCAAAGTATTGAGTCAAAGGATTTTTTAAAGAGACAGTACTTCGATTATCGAATGGTCAAACGATTTTTACTTCGAATCGCTCGAATCATTAGATTCGATCGAATTAGATCAAATTTGACCAATTCGATGGTCAAAGTACCCAAAAAAATACTTCGAAATTCTAATATTTTTGCATTCGAACTATTCACTCGAGCTTAGTAAATCTGCCTTAAGGTATGGAGATCCAAATTAATGAAAAAGCTGTTTTCCAGAAAACCCCAGGTACCAAGCATTCTGGGTAATAGATCCCATACCTGTACCTAGTTTTGTGGTGGTCTCTAAATCTCTAAAAAGTCATGCAACACAATTGGAAACAGAAGAAATCCTTGATTATACATGTAAGGAATGTGATATTAATAGACTTATGACGTGCCTTATGAAGAATGTGGTCTATGTGTTACAATGCCCTTATGTCCTCCAGTACATAGGCAGGGCTATAAAGAAATCATGAACTGGGGTCTGTGAACATCTGCAACACATTAGCCTGAAGACAAATTTGGTCGAGATTTGGTATAAATGCATTTATTATTTCTTATCCCTTGAAGTTAGGGTTAGATTTGATGAACATAAATTTGCTGTCCTAGATATTTTTGGAACTGATGTCACGTGCCAATGCAGCCAGTCACTGTGAACAAGGGCTCTGAAAGGCCCAATGGCAAAATGCCATCTGTGACATTAGCCAATGAGGAAATACTGACATGACAATGTTTACTATATCTGTGACCTTGTTACTGGGTAATGGGCAAAAAAAAAAAAATGCTGGACTGCAAAGAAGACTTGATCCTGAAAAGTCTGAATAGTGCATCTCTAGAAGTCGAATTACCCCCGATATAGCCATGCCGATACTGGCCGAGAGGATCTTTGAGTCTATGGCCAGCTTTAGAGTATAAATACCCTATACTTCCCTTTAAAGAAAAAGTCCCATGATATAAACATCATTCCCCTAGTTTCTGAGGCATGAATGCTAGACAGCCCCCCCCCCCAATCTCAACAGGAAAACAGATTTTAACAATTAACATACCACGCAGAAACGGCCACCAATAATATTAAATCCCAGGGATCCAGATTCCCGGTGGAGAACAAGAGTCGTGGCTTTTGATTAGTCACCCTATAAAGGAACAGATAAAAGAATTTCAAAATGACAGCGCTTAGTGGCTGCGGCACCCCGACTGCGCTAATCTCTGAATAACTCTAAATACACTGAATAAAGGAGTTTATTCATATAAGCAAATAAGACCCAGAAAACGCTCCTTTGGCCCGTCTCTGCCCCCAAAATAAATCTTTAGTGTCACTGAGAAAGAATGCCTTGTGGTAGACTGTGCGGAGGCACAGAGAGTAGGAAAAAGAGTAAAAGAGTAGGATATAGAAATTAAGCCAATGAGCCCATGGAGTTAACTGAAACAAATTCAGGAGAAGGTGAAAGGTGGCAAATGTGTCTGACTGGTTTTTGGTTTAGTCAAAAGTCATTTAATAAAAATAAATCTCATGTTTATGTATATATGGTACTTTTCACATTTATTTTTTCTAATACACTAATACCAAGTCATACACCACTACTACATTCCACTCATTCTTTCAGCTTAATCCATGTTAGCTTGGCCCCTTAGGCAGCCGTTCAGAATAGATTCTCCTTTTGTGACTGGAGAATGTTATGTTCATGAACATCCCAATTAAATAAACAATCCGATCTACAAGAAAAAAAAACCCAGACTCACTTAAGTGTATCCTATACAAAACAACATTCCAAACATATTTCCTTTGGCAAATCATAAGGTCTGTAGCAAACATGGCATTCAGTCATTGTTGTCTGAGTTATCTCTTTGTGTGCTGTCTAAAGAATTTCAGCTCTAGATACACAGAAAATCAGCGCTAGTGTCTTACCTCAAATTCATGATATAGGTTTTAGCACATTCCATGGCTTGAATTTGTTACTTAAGGCCACAATCCCGATTTATCAGGCTCAGTATTCCTTAAACACAAATGTATATTAATTGTTTTAGTAGAGGAGTAAAAGTTGTTTGGCTTAATTGATTACATGAATAGTAATGGCTTGTTTACTTTACCAACAGTCAAAGTAAATACTGTTTTACAAGCCAGAAATAAAGATTGGAATGAAGCCGGGTTACTTTTTTTCCCCAGGACATCCAGGAATTGGAGACATTTTAACAAGAACCACAAGACTGTAACTGAAATTCTGTTTTCTGTATTCACGGAAATCGAAATGGTAAATTACAGTTTTCTGCTGATTTAGGGTTAGTTCACACAGGGCGTTTTGGGGAGATTTGGTCGCCTGGCGACTAATCACCTCTTTTTTGCGGCGACCAATCTCCCCAAACGCCTTCCGTGTTCCTGCGCCGGCTAAAATTAAAAGATGGCTGCACTAATCACATGCGTCGGTTCGTTTTCTGAAGTCGCCCGAAGTTGCGGGCGTTCCCCGCCGCACCACTAGACCACCAGGTTGAGTTGTCACAGGCAACTTTGGGTGACTTCAGAAAACGATTCGCTCCAAGTGCCATCCTGCCGGCAATTTACATTTTAGCCGGCAGGAAGGCAGGGTTGCAATTTTCTGGATGCATAAAATAAGACAGTCATGACCGAGTTTTAGAATGCTTATTTGAAATACACTACAATATTTAACAAGTTTCCTGCCATCAAACACTTTCATACTGAATGCCTTATAAATAAGATCTCATGACAGCCACAGATTGTCTGGCAGCCTGTCATGGTCACTCTGCTTTATTATAATATTAGACACGGGTATGGTGCCTACAGGAGCAAGTGAAGCGTGTTGCATTTTACTTAATTATCTTCCACTAAGCATAATAGACTGGGGATAGGGCTGTATAGATACTGTCTGGAACACTGTATTGTATTGCACAGACATAACTCACCATGAGTAAATACACAGATGTCTCCTTTTAATGAATGGAAACTGCCCAACTTCCCCAAAGTGGGACATGGCTGAATGAAGAAGTGAAGTACATTGTGATGAAAAATTATTAGGCACGGATATTTTTGGACTTGTTATTCTTTGTTCCAGTAATAAAAATGTGTCCCTCTTTTCATAGACATATGCAAAACTAAGGGAAGGCTGAGAATATATGTGATGTTCCTGCATTTATCTAAACAAACACACAAATGTGTTTTGATCATTTTTGCTAGTTCATGGCCAAAAGAGCGGTAGATGCCACTGGCTCTTACTATTTCTGAGTTGCCTGATGACCTTCCAAAAGGCCACAGGAGGGATCATAGTTACATAGTTAAATCAGGTTTGAAAAAAGACCAAAGTCCATCAAGTTCAACCCCTCCAAATGAAAACCCAGCATCGACACATACACACACTGACCCCTCCATACACTCACATAAACTATATACACTCATACACTAACTATAGATTTTAGTATCACAATAGGCTTGGATATTACATCACCCGGCAGTGCATTCCACAACCTCATTCTCCTCACTGTGAAGAACCCCCTACATTGCTTCAAATGAAAGTTCTTTTCTTCTAGTCTAAAGGTGTGGCCTCTGGTACGGTGATCCACTTTATGGGTAAAAAGGTCCCCAGCTATTTGTCTATAATGTCCTCTAATGTACTTGTAAAGTGTAATCATGTCCCCTCGCAAGCGCCTTTTTCCAGAGAAAACAACCCCAACCATGACAGTCTACGCTCATAATTTAAGTCTTCCACCCCTCTAACCAATTTAGTTGCATTTAGTCTCTGCACTCTCTCCAGCTCATTTATATCCCTCTGAAGGACTGGAGTCCAAAACTGCACTGAATACTCCAGACGAGGCCTCACCAGGGACCTACTGTATAAAGAGGCAAAATTATAGTTTCATCCCTTGAGTTAATGCCCTTTTATGCAAGACAGAACTTTATTTGCTTTAGTAGCCACATAACGACACTGCCCAGAATTAGACAACTTGCTATGTACAGAAACCCTTAGGGGTATATTTATCAAAGAGTGAAGTTAGAGATCGCCACAGTCCACTAGAGTGAAATTCCACCACTCTCCATTAATTTCTATGGGAGTTTTGAAAGAGTATTTATCAATGAGTGAAAGTGAAAGTACATCCTTGATGAATACGCCTTTTAAAATCTCATAGAAATGAATGGAGAGTGGCGGAATTCCACTCTATACTCTTTCATAAATATACCCCCAGATCCAACTCCCAACACACTACTATTTAGTGTATAACTTGCATTTAAATTATTTTTCCAGAAGTGCATAACGTTGCACAGAATGTTTTTATAAAGGACTGACTGACAAATATTGTTGAGTTAAAAGGCTTAGAGACAGGCCTCCAAAAAGGTCTAAGTGCATAAGTAAATTAGACCTAAAGGAGTGACACTCATGGCACAGTACTGTATCACAATCTGACCGGAATATTAACTATAATCAATGTATAGACTCTTCCTTTGCTTTTTTTTTGCATTGGGTGCTCAGCTTTTTCTCTCCAGACCAAAAATATATTGGTTAATAGTGTGTGATTGGGAGGACTGCACTAGGACTTATATTTTTCTATATTTTTATAGACTTATATTTTTCTATATTTTTCTTGAAACTGGATTCTGGATTTAGAGATCAATAATAGGTATGGAGTCTGTTGTCCAGAAAGCTCCATGTTATGAGAAGGCCATCTCCCATAGACTTCATTATCTGGAAAACCCCAAGTCCTAAGCATTCTGAATAACAGGTCCCATATCTATACTATGAATTAACATAGAATGTGTCATAATATAAATGTCGTTAACTGAAGCTGATATACGTGGCCTTCATTAAATGGGCCATAAACCTTCCCTTATATTGTTGCTCCA
This sequence comes from Xenopus petersii, assembly GCA_038501925.1. NCBI lineage: Eukaryota > Metazoa > Chordata > Amphibia > Anura > Pipidae > Xenopus > Xenopus petersii. Next base: position 111,710,581 of record CM076681.1, read on the forward strand.
CTCAGGTTCACAACATTGAACTACAGCTCCCAGGATATTCCAAAAAAGGATTTAAAGGGGAACTGTCAGTGCTCATGTGAACACATGGGAACTGTCAGTGCTCATTTCTGGCAAACATCAGAAGCCCTATCTTGCTTAATGGAAGGGAAATCAGCGCCACTGTCCCATAAGATGGAATAAAATTGCCTTGTAATAGTAGGAATGTATTGAATCCAGGAGTCACTGAAGGATTCTATAGAATCCCAGTGAAAGAACACGTTTTTTTTTACTTGTGAGCTACATTCAAATATAAGATTATAGATAACAACACAAGCATGAAAACAAGTTCCTGGGAATGCCAAATAAGGGCTCTGATTGGCTATTTGGTAGCCCCTATATGGACTGACGGCCTACAAAAGGGTCTGTTTGGCAGGACATCTGGTTTTTATGCAACAAAAACTTGCCCCCAAGTACTTGCTTTGAAGTAACTGAGAGCAACATCCAACATGTTTTCACCAGCCACTGGTTGGGGATCACTGGTTTAGAGAATGGCCTGCTGAGCATATAAGCGGACCATGATTTCAGAATAAATTCTGATAAATCTCAATCAATGAGTGATTGGAACTGGTAAATGCCTAAGGATCCTCTGTAAATCTGCCATTAGAAGGTGATCATTGTTTTCTTCACAGATGATACAAATTTGCTGAAACAGAATAAGAGTATGCAACTTGATACTTAGATGTGTTTCATCCTTCAGCTGAATCTTTTGTGCAAAATCCAAAAATAATCACTACTAAAATACAGCAAGATTAATATTTTGTCAAATATCTATAGAAATGTAAATAAAATGTAAAAAATGTAAACGATTACATGCCATCCACCAGGCAATGGGAACATAGTATAGGAACTTCATGGTGCGCAAGCAGTAAAGTGCTCTATGTATGTTAAGATTTCTAAGAGCTTGCGGAGTGCATAGAAAATTCGTTCTTTACTAGCCGTGTTCTCAGACAGTATTTACAGCTCATTAGTGGTTGTACTCTTTGGCAAAAAGCATATGAACATAAATGTTATAATAACTACAAAAGTCATTGCCAAAAAAAGACGGCTCAATGATTGCTTCCATTCGCTGAAGATATAACCATGGTCGTACCTGCTGGAATAATACTGTGCTGGCGTCTAAGATATAATGCTTTTACAATGTTGTAATCTATTATTTCCTTCTGGAAATTATTAAGTCCCTGTCTGAGTCATAAAGAAAAGGAAACAATAGAGGAGAGGGCTGCTGGGCATTAGTCAGCACATTAGAGCCAATGTTAAATATGCCCCTGGCACTCATTTCTGCCTTTTTTTCAAGTTGGTGACAAAGTGTTTTACACTTATTATAATCATATCAGGACGATACAAACCAATATATATTTTATAAAAAATATTTATGTAGTTAGAAAATAATGATGCCATAAAACCATTAGCTAATACATAAAATACATAAAAGCTGTTATATAAATATGCGTGCTGCAGAGAGACAGAGAAACAGAGGATGTTCATATAATGAAAGCAGTCAGGGAAGCTCACTACTTTATTAAGTACAATTCCGTGAAAAAACTATGTAACGAAGACTCAAAGCAACACCATAGAGGTCATTACCAAAAGTAAAGTTGAAGGGCTATTAAAAATCACATTCATAAATGGTACTTTGAAACTTAAATCCCCCATAGATTTGTAACCACTGTCCCTCCAAACTTGATCTACCCAAGTTCCACCCTGACCCAACCACCCCAGTTCCACCCTGACCCAATTACTCCTGCTCCACTCCTACCAGCCGCAGCATCACCCCCACCCCTTCATGCCACTGGGCCTAATGGAAACCATGTTCCCTGAGTGACCATATTGCCCTTATGGTAATCCTTTACTGGTCCCCCCATACCTGGTCTTCAGAGCTTGCACAGCTTGCAAAAGGGCTGAAAACTATCATTTCTTGTTCTAGTGACGAGCACATTTTTTCACCAGGCATGGATTTGTGGCCATCTGCAGATTTTTTTTGCGGCAAAAATTTGCTGGTAAAAAATTTGCAGGGAGAAAAAAGTAGCAGAGACAAAGACGTTGCCATAAGAAAAAATGCCCATTGACTTTAACGCATTTGGAGTGAGAAAACATCCATTGACTTTAATGCATTTGCAGTTGCTGGAAAAAAAAAGTTGCCACAAGAAAAAAACGTCTATTGACTTTACTGCATTTGGATTGAGAAAAATAGTCACGCACATAAAAAATTGCCAATGTAAAAAATGTTGCCACCTATTGACTTCAAAAAGTTTCGCAAATTTTTTTAGCAGTTTCATGAAGATTTGTTTATTAGTACATGTTTCGTATCCAGTACTATTCTCCCTAGTTGTTATTGATGACCAAGAGTAGGTGAACTGGGTTCCAGGACCATGCCAGCTGGAGGGTCTATGCTGGGGGCCGGGAGTTACAAGTTTGTAGAGGATTAGCTTCCGTTTAAAAAATGGTACATGTAAATATGTAGATATATAAGGCTCTCAGTGCATAATAACCCAGATTCATGCCATCTGGCCAAAATGTATAGCAAAATAAGGTTAAGTAATTACTGTTTATAAACAGGTTATATTTTTCCTTTAGCAATGTTACACAACCTCAATCCCAGATTATTAATTAATACAGACACTTTAGATTTTCTTGTAATAAAGTAATATATCATTACCTCTGTTAATATAAATGATTCAGAAAGGAGAGAGGCCATGCTGAAGGTTTGTGACTTTCTCAGCCATGCATTGTGCTACCTTGTATATACCCCCCATGATGTCTAACCCTGGCGGCATGATATCTGTAGGAATATCAAACTAATACTAACAGGCTCCTTTTTACATTCCTCTTGCTCGCCTTCTCATCCTTTTTTGGAAATGTCTAATAAAAAAATTCTTTACCTCTACCGCGGCTGTCACACAGTGATTTGTAAGTGAAATTCCTTTTCTCCTCGGTTAATTGTTGGGTTTTGCAAACACTGTCCTTTTAGGGCAATAAAAGTAATGTACGGTGCACTTAGCCATTAGCAAGGAGACAGCAGAGGTGCCTCTCCTTCCCTCCACCTGATTGAGTTTTACTTCAGTTTATTAACAATGCCATGTCAGAGTGTATAATAAAATTATCACCTGCCACGCTGCGGCTTATAGAGAACAGCCAGCCCTTCTCAGATATTATAAACAGACCTGTCTGAAGGCAAATGGTTTGAACTAAAGGAATAAAGAATAACAGAATATCAGCACCAATGCGTATTCATTTTGTCAGTTCAGAAACTGAGTAAAGAATTGGTTTAGGCGCCGCAGTAGCACTTATTTTTGAAGTACTACTGAGGATCATATGGCACAAGTGTCTTTCTGGTGCAGTGCATACAAGTACACAGTGGGCATGCCTTCTTATGGCTGGTTTTATGACATTTCTGCTAATCACCTAAAAATGTTGCCACATTTATCTCACACAATGTTTGACGTTTGAAAGCAAATCACCCTAAATATGAATGGCAGAGCTCTACTGAACAGTTTGATGCCAAATATGCATAGATTTACCTTAGTATGTGGTATTTATGGACCATGAATGATAATAGAGCATATGAATTTTCTTGCCTGACAATTCAGCTTTTGCAATCTGAGCCCCCTGACTGCATATTATGTGCGCAAGACCCCCAGACTGTACAAAGAAACACAGAAAACTATATATTTTCGGAAAGTACACATGCTGATGAATCCAACAAGGGTAAATTGATCTTTCTACCAAAATTCCAAACTGCAAATCCTTCCTAAACATAATGGTAATCACCTACAAATCTTGCAATTTGCAGCATTTATCTCACACAATGTTTTACGTACTAAGGAAAATCACCCAGAGCTCTACTGAACACGTTTATGCCAAATATGCATACATTTACCAAAGCATGTAGTAAGTATGGACCCCAAATGAAAATAGTGCATATGAATTTTCTCGCTTGCCAATTCAGCTTTTGCAGTCTGAGCTCCATGACCATATATTATGGAAAGTGCTCATTCTGATGAATCCAACAAGAAAAACACACCTTTGTATACGAAAGTACCAAACTGCAAAGCTATGCTAAGAACACATAAGGAACAATAATGTTTCATAAAAATTGCAAACCAATAAAACACAAAATAACTGACCCGAAAACATAATTAGGGTTCAAAATACCATCTACGTGCTGGAGAGAGGACTTGGCAGGTGTCCCCGTCGCACCCCCGCTAGATCACCAGGGTAAGTCCTCACACCAAGTCTCTTTTCTTTCTATTTTATAATCTATTATTCTATCTATTTAGCCTCTTGCTACCCCATATATATATATATATATATATATATATATATATATATATATATATATATATAGCCACCCCCCATTGTTTATCATCTATTCTCCTTTGTGTCTTAAACATATAGTACATATTGTCTGTACAGGTCCCTTCCTCAGCCTGTTGAACCACTTTAATGTTTGGTGTCAATAACACCATTAGTCAATTCCCTTGGCTTAATCAGTTGTGACTATGGACACAGGCAGCTATGGGTACCCTGGAATTAACAATAGGTCCAGGCTGGGCACGGAGCATACATCATGCAAGAATCTTTATGAACAGCATCATTGCATGCTCAGCTTGTGCATTTTAGTGATCTGTAGTTGAGCAATTGATATTGTAGTTTGTAGTTGAACTCCTACCTCTTCTAGAGCACTAGGTTGCTAGTTTTGGGATACGGCACACCCTCCCTATTCCATAATTGGAATTAAATAATAAATGCATAATACACACATACATAATAATATGTACATAAAGGCAAGTTTGTTGCTGTTTAACTAAGCTTATATATGATACTATGTTAAGTAATGTAATGTATCCTTAAAAGAATTTTAACGGTTGATCTCCCAGTTTAACATCATTCTAATCATTCTATTCTGCGTGTTGGCAAGCCTTATATCATAACAATTGCAAATAGGTACAAACCTGCGGTTAGAAATGTGGTATGCATTATTCTTCAATACATTGTTTATCTCCATCTTATTTGAAAAGAAAGTTGTAGCCAATAGCAATTTTAAGCAGAAAGTCAGGAAAAGACATTTTATTATAAATTTAAATTAATTGTCTAGAAGTCCCTATGGGATTGTTGCTTAGTTCTGAAACGTGTGATTTTGTTCCAACGCTGCAGGCTATATCTCAGCTTTTCTATTGGAATTTAAATGCTTAACTTAGGAAAGAATGGGCTGATTGTTACAGCCTTGATGCTTGGAGAATAAATTAGTATTTCAGGTGAAAAAGAAAAACGTGGAACGATTAATGGAAATTTACAGAAATTTTATGCTTTCCAGAACTATTTCAGAAGGCATTAAGACTGTCTTTGTGCACAAAACAGGGCTTTCACTATTGGGCTAGGAGAAATTATACTCAGTGGAAAAAGTCTGCAAAAAAAGGTAACTTTGGTTTTCTGGCTTAGGGAAAAACATCCACTAACATAATACAGTTCTGTAGTGTTCTCAGTCATCATTGGATACAGTTTGGGTTGCCTTGTTCTAAACTATTATACGTTTTTGTTGAGAGGAAACTCATTTCCTTCATATTTGTCATCATATAATTCTCTATATAGTGCTTTCAGCTTAAATTAAAATACTAATATTATTTTTATTATTAACATACTTTTATTGCAAGTACATATTCAATAGTGCTGTACAATGGAGTATACAAAGTATACAGAATGTAAAGGGGGTGCTGTGCATTAGTGTTTACAATCTAAAAGGAGAAGAGGGTATGAGACACAGGAGGAAATTTACTAAAGGGCGAAGTGGCTAACGCTGGCGAAAATTCGCCGTAGCTGCCGTAATTTTGCCAAGGAGATAGACTTGAGCAACTTCTCACTCTAACGCGAGGCAAATTTTCGGGACTTGCAAAAGAGCGTTACTACACAAATTCATTACGTTTTTGATTTTACTGACCGTTACTATTGCCAGACTTGCCTTCGCCACCTCAGACCAGGCGAAGTGCAATAGAGTAGGTAGGAGTTCCTCAAAAAAATGTTTTTTCCTATTTAAAGGGTGATAGACTGAAAAAGATCGTAAATTTTTTTTGGGATACCCTCCTTCCCCCCTACATTTGCTAACATATGGCACCTAAACTATACTGTGGGCACATGTGTAGGGCATTATAACAATTTTATTAAGGTTCCCTGGCCTTGTGTAGTTTAATGTATTTGCTGCAGCATATATGGCCATTGTACTTTAACTGCACGCCGTATGCTAATTAGCCAAGTGTAACGTCAAACTGCTGAGCGTAATTTCGCTGGCATAATTTTGCCAGCGTTCGGTACCCTGTGCACAACTTCAGATCTTTGTGAATTAGTGTTGCCGAGGCGAATTTACGCCTGGCAAAGTGTTGCGATGTGTGCGAAGCTAGTGCTGGCGAATTTTCGCCGGTTAGTGAATTTGCCCCACAAAGATTGAGAGATATAGATATAGCAATGCATTCTTGTCTCACGCTTGCAGATAAAAGTGAAAAACGGGTGAATATATTAGTGAAGACCCTAGGTTTATCTCAGTTTTTGCAGCACATTTGACTGACTTAACAAAGGTAACAAATTCATGATGAAAAAATGGAATTCAGAAGACAAATATCATTACCAGGCTCCCAGTGTATCCATTCCCTCCTGTAGTGGTAGGGGAAAGAGGATGTCCCGCCCTCTGCCCAGCACTATAGTTAAGTGTGGCAGGAACTTGTCATCAGCCTCTAGGCTGTACTTATACTATACTATAAAGTGAAACATTGGTGTAACATAAGCAACAGTAGATACATGGGCTTTTGCTCAGCAACTAGAGAACAAGGAATTAAAGGGATACTGTCATGATGTTTATGATGTAGCTTTTATTTCTAAATTACACTGTTTACACTGCAAATAATTCACTACAATATAAAATTTGTTCCTGAACCAGCAAGTGTATTTTTTTAGTTGTAATATTGGTGTGTCGGCGCCATCTCAGGTCACTTTGCTGGTCATGTGTTTTTAGAGTCAGCACTTTAGGATGGAACTGCTTTCTGGCAGGCTGTTGTTTTTCCTACTCAATGTAACTGAATGTTTCGCAGTGGGACCTGGATTTTACTATTGAGTGCTGTTCTTAGATCTACCAGACAGCTGTTCTCTTTTGTTAGGGAGCTGTTATCTGGTTACCTTCACATTGTTCTGTTGTTAGGCTGCTGGGGGGGGGAGAGAGTGGGGATGATATCACTCCAACTTGCAGTACAAAGTGACTGAAGTTTATCAGAGCGCAAGTCACATGACTGGGGGCAGCTGGGAAACTGACAATATGTCTAGCCCGATGTCAGATTTAAAAATTAAATATAAAATAATCAGTTTGCTCTTTTGAGAAACAGATTACAGGGCAGAATTCTGCTGGAGCAGCACTGTTGACAGATGCATTTTGAAAAAAACATTTTTTCCCATGACAGTATCCCTTTAAAGTATTTAAAGCCATAGGGGAGTGTTAATCCTATGGGTACCTATATAAGTATGCAATATCTTTGGGCAATGTAACTTTTTTTTGAAAGATTGTAATTATTAACTTTTGTCTTTTTAAACTTAGATTGAAAGTTAGAAGAAGTATAGGCAAAAAGAGAAGAAAAATTGGTGTTCCCGTAGCATATACTCATATATACCAAATACCACACGTCTTTTACAATAAAAAAATTTCTCATATTCTCAGTTATTTGTACCAGTCTATACTTTGTCTAGCCAGCGGTCCCAGAATTTTTCCGGCAGCCCCGGGCTAGGTATGTTCGTTTTTGTCTCAAGAGAGTGTCATCAATCAGCTTTATCCAGTAGCTCAGAGTAGGCAGTTCCATGTCAGGAGTATTGCTGTTTTGTCACAGTGAAGAAGCTGATGGAGGTATAATCTATCGCCCGAAGGGAGACTAAGATCTCCGATGTGTCCCAATAAACAAAATTCCGGGGTCCGGATATTCGGCAGACCCAAGAAAGAGTCCATGAAGGTAAGTATTGTAGTCCAGAAGCGTTGTATTTTTGGGCACTCTCAGAACACATGTAAATAAGTACTTGCTCTATATTACACTTTACACATTCATCTGGATGCCCTTGATATATATGTGCCAGCTTGTGTGGTGTGTAATAAACCCTATTCAGAAATTTTGTGTGGATGTATCTGTCTTTTATGGAGATGTTAATTTCGGGTATTTGTTCAAGTATTTCTTACCAGGAGCCCTCATCCAACTCGGGCACATCCTGGGCCCACTTGCATTTAATGTGCTTTATTGGATCAAAGTCCCCTTGCAGGAGGATGGCATAAAACCAGCTGACCGGTTTAGAGAGTTCAGGCCTGCACAAATAGCGTTCAAGGGAAGATTCTGTTACGCTCAAGGGTTCCATTGCAGATTGAGCCACGAACGCATGCCTGACCTGCAGATACCTGAATAACATACAATTCTGTAACCCAAACTCTTGCTTCAATTGGGCAAACTGCTTAAGGTTCTCCGAGGACACTATATCGCTAAGACATTTCGTCCCTGCATTAGCCCAAACACTGACATTAGGTACAGCTCTGAAGTGGGCAAGGTTATTGTTGCCCCAAAGTGGCGTCCATTTTGCACACCCGCTCCCCTTCCTATACTCTCCGGTCACTGTTCTAGTGAATATTTGGATCACAGATTTTATGTTCGGGGTTAAGGGGTATATGAAGGGGAGACCTCTATGGAGCTGATTTGCAAGCGCTTGAAAGGAGGAGATCACTACTGCATCCGGTACAGTCATTTGGTTATTGGGGTCTGGTTCAACCACCACCAGGCTTAAACCAGCTGACTAGCATAGACGTATATTAAAAAATTGGGGAGAGCAAGTCCTCCCCTATGTACCGGGGCTTGCAGCATCTGGAAGGAGAAGCGAGGTTGATCCACTGCCCAGACCTCATTTCTGACGCATGCATGCAGCTCTTTGAACCACCGTCTACTAGGTATGATGGGCGCATTATGATGCGTACAGAAATTTTGGTATAAAGATAATTTTTATTAAATTTACACGGCCTGGTAGGGATAACGGAAGGCTAAGCGAGTTTTGCGCTTTCTGCTTTAGTGCTTTTACCACCGGGGATAGGTTCAGTTCCAAATACTTCTGCGGTTCCTTGTGGATTACTATGCCTAGGCACATAAAAGAGGATACCCATTGTAATTGTACTCCTTGGGGTAAGTCTCTGCCACATTCATTGTCAATTGGAAACAGCTCCGACTTTGCCCAGTTAACCTGGAGGTCAGAGTGTTTACCAAATCTCAAAACTTCTCTTAAGAGTTCCACCAGGGATTCTCTGGGATCGGCCAAGTATACTAGCATGTGGTCCACATACAGTGAGATTCTCTCCTCTAGCCTTTGCAGTTTAAGCCCTTCAATACCTGGATCGGCACGTATTAATATAGCTAGAGGTTCAATGGCCAGGGCAAACAATAGGGGGGATAATGGACAGCATTGTCTGGTTCCCCTGGCTAGTTGAAACTCTTGTTACAGTTCTCCATTTATCAATATTCGGGCTCTTGGAGAGTCATACAATGCCTTCACCCACCTTACAAAATGTTCCCCCAGTCCATAACCTGTTAAGCGGGGCCAAAGGTAGGGCCATTCAACCGTGTCAAAAGCTTTTTCCCTCTTTCCCCAGTGACCTCGTGGGCGGCCCATATATTGGTAAAAAGTGTCTGATATTAATATCCGTGGCCCTAGTAGGTAAAAAGCCTGTCTGATCTGGGTGTATTAATTGGTCCAACATCTGTTTTAGCCTATTGGCCAGTATCTTTGCCAGTATCTGGCAGGGATTCTATATGACTCGCAACTGTCTGCTGGTTTTCCTGCTTTCAGAATCAGGTTAATGGTAGCTACTTTGGAGCTGCCCGGTAAGGAGGCCCCTTGCCTTAAGGAGTTAAAAAAGAGCAGAGTCTGGGTACTACCAGGTACTTTTGGGCCTTGTACCATTCAATGGGTATCCCATGAGGGCTGGGAGATTTCCCGTTGGGAGATGTATCTATTGCCTCTATGACTTCCTCCAAAGTGATTTGTAAGGAGGGTAGATCTCTCTGGACTGAGGGGCAATGTAACTTTACCAGTGTATATATTTTAGGAAACTTTTTTGGTAAAGAGCAGACTACATTTAATGGTCTGTTGGTGAGCAATGGACAACAGACAAGTCGTAAACAGCTGAAATTTGCCCAGGAGAAAACACTAGGACATTGCAAATTGACATGGTCACATGGGGTGTTTTTATGTGGCATTTTTTGAAAACGGCATAAATACATCAATGAAACCACATGTGCATGATAAAATGCATTTTTCAGCCTGTAGTTTTCTTTTCCCAACATGCATTTCTGCATGGCGTATCTCAGTGAAGTGTATTTCCAAACCTGCGGAGCCCACAGTGTTCAATAATATGCTGTTTCCTTGGCATATTGGAAAAAACGCAAATATATTGAGTCTTGTGGCTCACAAACTCCCAATGGAAATTGCTAAAGTGTTTATTCCATTATTTTCAGTAGGGCTTCATTTCGCAGGTATTTACGATTGACCGCTCATTTTTAAAAAGTAATGTAAAAACGCTCTGTGTGACCTTGCCCTTGGTAATAGTACTATAAATTTTGCATCAATGAATATTCACATCTTTTCACCAGGCATAATTATGCCATGGTAAAACTCTGAAAATATGCCAGTTTATCAAGAGCAGCATTACAATATTTTGCCAAAATAAATTGGCCCAAGTCCAGGCTGGCAAGCTACAAATATAAAGATTTACAGCAGCTACTTATTATCTATGCAATATCCTCCATGCCAATATCCCACATACATCACTACTTTATAGCATTCATTTATTTTCCCCACTACAATTGTATCTCACAATTACGTTTTTATGCCTGATGTATTGATATTACCTTTACCATAAAATGTGCATGATTAAATATGTCCCAACATATAGGCCCCTTGGCCCTCTACTATGTGTTCTGTATCTTTAAGCAGAATGAACAATCTGTGGAGCTACTGATTTATAAAGCTTTCATACCAGATAAATGAGGCACACATAATGAGTAAGCCTACCATAGATAGCACTCTTTAAAAATTCATATGATTTTGACCTCGTTTTCTGTGTCTTAAAAAACAGAATATCTAGTCACATTGTAATGAACAAAACATCTTGTAATATTATTTCCAACATGACTATAATGTGATTAATTGTTTACAAGCAACAATACCCTATAGTAAATCTCCCAAAGCTCTTGTGCCTGCACAGTATACATTTACTGTATTATACACATTCAAAATACATTTTTGAGACCATACAGATCATAATTTTGTGTGTGTATACTATTTAATTGTCTTGCCATCTTATATTTTTACTGGAGCACTCATTTTATTTTTTATAGAATATGGATCCTGTAACAATTCAGCAAAAATAAAAGTCAAATGCATTTTCGATGCAATAAGAACATGGTTGAAATATTAATTACATATTTAGGCAATATTTCACCATAGAACAAGAGGTGGAATATAATGTTATAGGGGTGGTTCACCTTCAAACAACTGGTTGTTTTCCGATAGATCACCAGAAATAACGACTTTTTCCAATTACTTTCTATTTTCTATGTAGCTTCCTACCTTGCACCTCTGCATGTCATGCAAGGTAAGGGACAAGTAGGGGTGAGGACACCAACATCTGTAAGTGCAGTTTTAAGCACAATTGCCATGTTTTTTTCCACAATGCAGAGTTTTTTCTCTTTTTTTTCCAATTATGGGCAATTCAGCAAAACTGTGCACCATATACTTTTAATACAACTGCAGCAATTATGGTAGGGCACTTATGGAACCCTGGAGCTACTGCCTGGTCCGGTGATGGAGTTAGTGCCAGGGTTTCCCTGCATCAACAGGTGCAGCAGCACACAAATTGTATTGTAAGACAGGAAGGACTGAGCAGTGCCAAACACAACTGTAGGGAAGTGCGAGGAGCAGGTTTTGACACAAGTATCTTTAATTAGAGATATTTTGCAGGTAACTGACTGCAGAGAAAGTGCAGGTACTGCAGCTCTACTTGAGGATGTAAATGTGTCCTTTAATTTAGGATAGATAATTCCATTGGGAGGCTGGCAAATCAGTCTTTATGTTTGGGTTGAAGCTTTTATACCCAGGTTGTGTGTCAGATCAGGTTGATCCAATCATTTGGGCCCAGGCCAGAGACTGGATCACAAGGTCTGCCCTGTGGAGGCTTGTTGGGATAGTTCTGCATCCATAGCCCAATGTAGTTCTTCACCCAACAGGATCTACCATCAGTGTTGGACTGGCCCACTGGGATACCAGGAAAACTCCCAGTGAGCCCAGGCTTCAGTGGGCCTCTTGCTTCTAACCATTTGGCCTATTTCATGGTTATTCCCTTTTTCTTTACAGGAAAAAATGCTTAATAATGGAAGAATAGAGTAAGTAGATATAAAAGACTAAGAGAATAAAGAGGTTAAGTGGTCCATGGTCTTAGGTTTTCTGGTGGGCCCCTGGCCGACAGTCCGACACTGTCTACCATGGCCAAATGAAATTTGGCAGAGACCTGAGGCCAAAATGTTGGTACATGGGCTAATAGCAGACTTGCTCAAGACTTAGCAGGCAAAGCTAACCCGTTTATGGTCACCCTATGAATGAAGGAAAAATGACAAGAGAATGAGAATTCATGTAGAAAGTCTACATAAATGGGAAAATATCAAACTGCTGGTAATCCTTCCAGAAAATGCCAAACTATGTCTGTTCTTTTATAATAAAATCACATCATCAATGCATTGGCTGAATGATAAATCAACATTTCTACTTCATGCTGCTTTATAGCATTATAAAAGTATTTTTTTGCAATGAGAAAATTATGTTTCATATCACTATGTTTGCAGGCCAGATACTATTAAATGATGATGTCACTAAGGGTTGCATCTGGCCTCCAGTTGGATAACTATGTTATAGGGAATTTCGCTACTTCGGCACATGAAGTGTTCTTTCTAGGTATGGGAGCCTTATGGGATTTAAGCTTTTATAGGACCACTAAAGCACAAAGAAATAAAAATTTCCATTCATTTAGCAAACAGATGTTGTATGTGTGTCCTTAGGAGGAACACAGTCCCAGACTGGCAATATGTGGTTTCTGGCAAATGCCAGAGGGGCTGCTGTATTATTCCATAGACAGTCACTATTTATTGGGTCTGTGGGGGCTGTGTAGGTCATTGTGTACTTGAAAAGTCAGGGCCTATTTTGAATATCAGTCAGGACCTGGAACAGCTATGAAGTGGCTTTGTTCTATTCTTGTAGCTGAATCTAAGCAACCTACATGAAAGTTAAATAATAGTTTAAGGAATGTACACTACTTATGTCTTTCTTATACATTAAAGTATTAGTGTATGTATTGTGTGTATATATATATTTATCAGGGGACCATAAAACTCCATAATATTCTGGAAAATTTTAAAAAATATAATGTTATGCTATATGGAAACTCAGGAGTAAGTTTAAAGAATATAAGAACAGGAGTCCGTTTTTGGTTTACTGTGTTAATGAGATGTACTAAGTAGTGTACTTCAGTTCCACTGACTGGTGCACTACTATGGGGCAGCTTTTGCACAACCACTCTGAAAATCAGATTCAAAACTCTATAACTGATTTGTGGCGGACCATAAGAAGTGCAAACCTCAGAATCTATGGAAAAATATGCATGTGTTTATTATTTAGCTAAATCACTAAATATAAAATTCAAACATTTTCAAAAAACCAGGCCAAATGTTTAGTGTAAAACGCAAGAAAATATGGCGTAATACCCATGAAAAGCATTAGAATTTGGTAAAAACGCAGTACAGATATGGGATACGTTATATGGACACTGTAAGCTCCGAATTACGGAAAGGCTGTCTCCCATAGACTCCATTTTATCCAAATTTTTAAAAATGATTTCCTTTTTCTCTGTAGTAATAAAACAGCACTTTGCAATTGATCCAAACTAGGATATAATTAATCCTTATTAGAAGCAATCCAGCTTACTGAGTTTATTTAATGCTTATAGGATTTTATAGTAGAGTTATGGTAAGAAGATCCAAAGTATGGAAAGATCTATTATCCAGAAAGCCCCAGGTCCCGAGCATTCTCGATAACAGGTTCCATACCTGTATATAATGAGAGAAAACGCTAAGGCAGACTGTGCCTGTTTTTGCACAATGTATCCTGCCCTGCAGAAAGTGAATAGCCCCTTTAATGTTTCTAGCTGCTTTAAGGCTTGGTTTTTCACATTAGGGAAAACTTCAGCTCCCAAATATTTCAGATAATAAACCTGCTGTACTTACCCAATGCAAGAAAGCTTGTTTAACTGCATGACAATACTTGCAGAAATCCATAGTCTGGTAGGAAAACAACCACGTCCAAGCAAATCCTTTGGCATTAATCATTTTATTTAACAATATGAGAAACCAGTGCTTTGCTTACATATGAAACATATATTGCCTCATACATTTGAAGAACATAGATAAGAAAAAAAAAAAAGTATAATACATATTTTCTCAAACTGTCACAAAAATATACATTGAACCTGCGATGAAAAATGTGTAAGCGATAAAAAAATGGTGATGGAATATTTATAAAGTACAAACTTTGTTGTAAAAATACAAAGGCACATAAAGGATATTTAAACGGAAATAATTTATTGGCTGGCTGGCTAAAATATATATATATATATATATGATGGGACCAGGGGGCTCCAGGCAAATGTAACTTCTAGGAGCTATAAGTTGGCAGCCTGGTGATCCCTGGTCCTGATGAAGACTTTCTGATGCATGCAGCAGAAGCGCATGATATGGCACATGTATAAGCAACAATGAACAATGAGGCCATGGTACTCCTTAATATACGGTATATTTATATGTTTACATTTTATTCCCTTCTTGCAAACAAAGAATATATTACTATACATTTCTTCTCCAGCGTTCTTTGCACACATAAAAAAAAAAAACTATATACCTGTTGGAAGAGTTGACAAGTATCTGAAAGTGTCTCACAAATACCAAGGTTGAAAAGAAAATCTTATATATACTGCAGTATTTCTACTGTTGATGAAAGAAATATGGCGGTGCAGATATTGTAAACAATAAAATATTAGAATTATTTAAATGTATGGTTAACAGACATATATAAAAGTACCATGTTGGTAAGGTTTGCAAGGCCTAAGCCTTGTCTAAGCATTGCCTTTGTCCATGACATGAAGGACCTCATCCAACAGAGATGGGCCAAGGTCAAGCTGGAGGTTGAGGAGTGAACTCGCCAGGTCAGAAAGAGGCTCTTCTAGTTTCATGTCTGGACTCTCTATCTCACATGCAATATGGCTATCTTCAAAAAAGTCACTAGCCTGCCAGTCATTATATGGTTCTGAGAGGCTGGAAGAATGGCTTGACCTTCCATTTGTAGAGCATGAAGCTGAGCTGCTTACTTTCCACGCATGATCATTATCAAATGGGTGTCCATTTTCATAGGGTTGGCTCTGCTCCAATAGTTTTTCCTCTAGCACAGGCTCACAGCTCAGCCGGGGTAACCTGGAAGGGCTAAAGGAGTCCCTTTTAGAGTTAAAAGTCACTGTGGATAGTAAAGGCAGAACTAAGGCCTGCGATCCTCCGATTGTGGGGAGAGAAATTGCATTTTTAAGTACAGGCGAGGATGTTTCTGAAAACACAGATTCACAGGTGCTGTTTGCCCTGAAAAATTCACCACGTCCATTATAATGTCCATTTCTGGGTTTCCCTTGGTTGCCAGGCAACAACTCAAAATTTCCTTGGAGGAAGGAAATGTCACCAAACACATCATGTTGCCCACCTTTCCCGATGTGTATAGTGTGACGGAAATCCCCTAGAGGGGGACTGATCAAGTCAGGGGACAATATATCCCTTAGTTTGAATTTTTTACCCTTTTTGCTATTGCCAGTTTTTAGATAAATGGGTGTCTTCGCTGGCATCTTGAAAGGAATGAAATGCACAGATGTCAAATAAAATCAACTTCAAATCTCTGTTAGATTACATTATTCACTTTACTATTCCAGCCTCTGGTTCTCTAATAAAGTCTCCAAGTAAAAGTCTTCTCAATACTTTGGCCAAAACTCAGTTAGTGGCAAGTGCCGACTTCTTCTGAAGGCAGCAGATCCATAAAGTTTCAGTTCTTTCTGAGAACCTGGAGAGGAAAGAAAGCAAGTTATCATTAACCAGTTTTTTCATGGTTCATTCGTTTTTGTTTTCACACAACAATCAGTTATGGTGCTGACAGTTCCAGTCTACAGATTCACTTTGTGATGTGGTTTCCCTCCATTAAACAGCATAAAAGTGACCACAGTCACAAGGCCACTCTAGCCTTTCTATGACTTCCCAATACTTTTATGCTAGGGCCCCTTATTTACGCTCACTGAGCACATTTTTATTGGCAAGCCTCTGTCTGAGACTTTATTTCTTCTTGGTTTCCCTAATGCTTCAGATATTAACAAGATTTGGGTGCAGTTAATAATAACAAGCAAAGCTGCACAGGCAGCATATTACAAAGGAAATCAATTATAACAATAACAATAAGGCAGTTTCATTTATTTTTCTTTGATGCTCAAAGCATCTATATACTGTTGTCAGCAAGGAGAGCTTTATGGTTGGGGAAGATAAAAAATATAACATAAATATAGTGACAATATATTGCACGGACATGGGATTTGTTACCATTACCCAGAAACCTCAGAAATGGCAATGCCATTTTCCCGAGAATCTAATTTAGACACCCAAATTGGATTTGCTTTCCTCTGTAATAATGGTGAAACAATGCTATTTCTTATGTTTCATGACTTTTAGTAGCATTAAAGGCAGGGATGCACAGAATCCAGGATTTGGGCAGGATTCGGCCTTTTTCAGGAGGATTCGGATTCAGCCGAATTCTTCTGCCCGGCAGAACCGAATCAGGGTTTGCATATGCAAATTAGGGTCAGGGAGGGAAATCGCGTGACTTGTTGTCACAAAACAAGGAAGTAAAAATATTTTTCCCTTCCCACCCCTAATTTGCATATGCTAATTAGGAATCAGCCGAATCTTTCACAAAGGATTTGGGGGTTCGGCCAAATCCAAAATAGTGGATTTGGTTCATCCCTAATTAAAGGAGAAGGCTTTGTGCACTTGGGGGTGCTTGTATTGACTTACCTGAAACCCCGGGCCAGTGTTCCTATCAGCAGAAAACATCACCGGCCCAGGGTTATACCAGTGAGCATCAAGGAGCGATCCTCTTCTGGCTTCTTCTTTCTTCAAATTTCCCAGGGCAAACGCATGTGAAGTTGAACAAAATTGCTGACTTTTTAGTTAAAGTTCGGCTTTTTGTTCTACTGCGCATGCGCAACCACACGAAGAAAGAGGAAGACGGAAGAAGATTGCTCCGTGGTGCTCACTGGAATAACCAGGTAAGTCAACACAATCACTTGGGGGTGCCTAACATTTGGCACCCCAAAGTGCACAAAGCCTTTCCTTCTCCTTTAAGGATTGATGTTGGATGACTCCTTTTCTGGAAAAAAAACAGAAACCCCAAATAACAGATCCCAGAACTGTAATATTTTAAATAAAAACAATCTTAATAAAAAGTTGCTAAGAGCAAGGATGAGGATGGCTAAAGCAAATAATATGGTCACGGGTAAGGTGTGTTCACTCTCTGTCATTGTCGACCCTCAGGGGTACTAAACCTTCCATAAAAACGTCCATTGTGCCCCCTAGTTCTCTACAGAACTGGATCAAAAACATAATTACACTTAAGTCAATTCACCAATGAGGATTCTACAGACTGAAAATAAACTTACAGATACCAGAGATTTAAACAATGAGAATGCTGCCAGCACTGGGTAATGTAGGTAAAGGGTTGTTGGTGGTCTGTACAGCTGAAGGGGAATTTAATGTTCTGCTTCCAATTAAGTTGCTTTGTGCCAACAACTCTACTGTGCCAGTAAATCAAAATAATAAAGGAAGGAGAACTACAGCAGAATCTCTGCAAAACTTTTATTCCACAACCTGGAGTTCTCCTTCCTTTATTATTTTGATTTACAGGGACTGGGTAAGGTATCCTGATATCTCTCATACATAAATCATTGTGTATCATTACATTACACTATAATCAGATATGGCAATAAAGGACATAATTAGGCCTGGATTTGTAGGAAGGCAATAGATTAGGGTGGGCTGCCTCCCAGCAACATTATCATTTTTTCAGACGCACTGGGGACACACAGTTCTTGCTCCGAGGGGCGTCCAAAATTGAAATTCGGGCCTGGACATACTGTACTTGCTCAGTACTAGGAAAACTATTTCTAATGTTTCCATCTCTAGTTGCAGCTACAGAACATATAGTCAGATTTACATAGGTCAGGTAAGGTCGCCACCTGGCCTTTATTTTACCGGCCTGGCCGTTAAAAATGATGGTTGATCTCAATGTTATTAATAGGCAATAAAAGATAAATATATAGGTATCTTTTTCCAGAAAAGGTGGCAACCCTAAGGTTAGATGGGATTCTCGTTGGAGGATAATTTTGCATTTTAATGCTGGCATTGCAGCAAAAATGTAATGAGCAATATTGCTTCCAGAATGCAACAGTGATTGAAAAATATCCAGGGATCAGAATTTGTAACAATCGGCACCCAAAATCCAGAACCAATGCTAGGCTCCCTGGTCTCAGCTCTTGCATCCGCCTTTAACAGCCGCCTTTCAACTCGGGAGGAGCCCTGGCTAATTGGATGCCCCCAGGTCTTATTAAGAGAGGAGCCAAGCTAAGGGTTCTGGACAAGCAGAGGGGCGCGATCATTAGCAAAGTCTTTTGGGCAGAAGATCACAGTACAGGAAACAAACAGAAAGCGTAGTCAAAACCAGGCCGGGTTAGTGCAGGCAGGAGACAAGCAGAGTCAGACAGGCAAGGGTCAAAACCAGGAGATCAAACAAAAAGAGTCAGACAGGCACGGGTCGGAATACAGATAGCAGAATAGTCGGATAACAGGCAGATGTCGGAATAACAGAAGTCAGCAAAGTCCGGCAGGCAGGGTCAAAACAGGTATCAGGACACATGATATACACAGGATAGCACCCAGGAACTCTGGCAAGATGAACCTACAATGGGCAATGAGTTTGAATGGGAAGCCCCTTTAAATACCTTTTAAAATTGCCGGTGGCGCTGCGCACAGAAAACAATAAAGAGTGTGCCGCGCACGCCCTAAGGCATTTCTAAAGAAGCCAGCAAAGAAGAAGCATCTTGCAGCGGGCGTCCCCACCCGCCCACTAGACCACCAGGGTAAGTCCTCACAGTATTGCTGCAGCATTTTAGTATAACATGTTTGAGCAACAATGAGCCCTTTTTTGTTGATATTCTTAAATGCTATTTGAATTTAAAGCTTTTTAATCAGGGCCGAGTGCAGACATGAATATATTCTAAAGTAGATAACAGAATGTCTGCAACAACTCTGTCTTCAACCAAAGTCCTGCAGAGAATACTGATATACAGAGTCCTGTTTTGAATACTTCTGGCAAAAATTAAATATCAGATGTCGACTAGTTTCTAACAATAGGACGCATTTTCAAAAAGAAAAAAAAATGACTATGTCAAAGAATAAGTATGATGTCACGCTGAAGCCAAAGCCAATAGATCCCAATGGATTATAAAGATGCTGTAAATCATAGTTCCTGTTAGGAACACACAATCTATTCAATATTACTCTCCCTTATCATCGCATAGCTCCATATTTAAGTATGCTGAAAGCCTTAGAAAAGTACTTAAACAACACAATCAGTGGGAAAATTCCAGCTGCCCGTTAACAGACTATACAGCTATGAGCTTAATTCTTCCTTCACTTTGATAGATGACCTGCATGTTTGAACAATGAAAATCAGATGCATAGGGATGAGAGACAATACATTTCCTTGGATCTCCTGAAGTCAGTATTAGGAGAGAAATATATCTCTTAATTGTTTAGGATTTGGATTGAAAACCTGTCTTCAACTTTGCTACCAGACCAAGACCAGACCTTTTGCAGCAATTCTAAAGAACATCAGAAGGGCCAGCCAATCTGTTTTAATATAAAGTTTATACAGGTCTGTTGTCAGGTCTGGATTTCAGCATTAAGGTGTCTATTGAAAAAGAACCTTTGGAAATGTGATAGTTCCCTTTAAAACTCTTATTAATCACTGATTTTGAAGAAGGCTGTAATTAAGAAGACTGGCTTTTCAGTTAGCAGTCCCTGCAGGCAGAATTCATATCTAGCAGAAAGGAAATCAAGCTAATGAACATTTCTCTGATTAGAATAGAATATTAGTTCCACAAACTGTGATCTATCCCTCTGCATGAGGCATTTTCATGTTCTTTTTTTTCAAGGACCCTTCACCAAACAATACATACATTTACAGGATTTTGAAGAAAGCTATATTATAATGGGACACTGGCTCCTGGAAGAAACAGAGAACCTAACCTGGTGAGGGTGAGAGGGGTGGGACTCTGTTTATTCAAAATAATAAGTCCACATCTACTAACCCATAGCTACCAATCAGATGTTTGTTTTCAGAAGACCAGTAGTGCTACTTGCCTGAAATTACCCAAGAATACAAGTTGCAAAAGTACTCAGTTGCACACTTTGGCGCATTTAAAATCATTCCAAAGGTGCTATTTCCCCTTTAGAAGGCAAAACAGTAACCAAAACTGGACCTTTAATCCACATCTACTCCCTAGTTATTTATCATTTTATGAAGCAGCTTTTAGTCTCATCCGGTGCTTTCCCAACTTCAACTGAAGTGAGAATACCTTCTGAATCGCCCTTTTATATCCAGGGCAAACCTGCCATGATTTGGTGTAAAAAATAAGCTATTTGGCAACTTGATCAAAACAGCATGATTTGTACTGACGAATATATATTGCCATCATTCTCTGCAGATACCATTACCCTGCCCATATACTACGGGTGAGTTAATTTGAGAATCTTGTACAGGTATGGGATGGCGTTTCCCATAGACTCCACTTTATTAAAAATAATTCAAATGTTCAAAAATGATTTTCTTTTTCTCAATAATAATAAAACAGTAGCTTATGCCTGATCCCAACTGTGATATAATTAATTTTATTTAAGGTAAAACAATCCTATTGGATTTCTTTACTGTTTAAATTATTTTTTTTAGTAAAGTTAAGGTATGGAGATCCAAATTACAGAAAGATCCCTTATTCGGAAAACCCCAGGTCCCAAACATTCTAGATAACAGGTCCCATACCTGTATCACTAACCTGCAAAGAGAATGTGAATTAACATTTTTGTCACTATATGGAGTCACCAACTCAGTCCTCATAGAACCTGATAAGTATCACTATCCAGAGTAAAACAGTGAGGAACCCATTTATTGTCACCGCTATTGACTGGGAAGTTAAAATCAGCGAGTGAGTCACTTCCTCGCAGTGATACAGTGATATATGCTTGCCACATACCGCTACATATTTCTTACCGTAACTGCTACAAGCTATGGAGCAGTTGCCAACTGCAGTTATTAAAAGCATTTTATTGTCTGAATCACTTAACAAGCATTGGGTAATTAACAACAAATATTCCATTGTAGCAGAGATCTTCTATGGTCGAGGCTGTCATTTCTAATTAACTGGCTGTCAATTGACTTTAAAGCAGAATGAAAGTCCATTTATACCTGGGGGTGGTAAAAGTTAGGCACCTCCTATTTACTTACTTGACACACCGGGCCGGTGCTCCTATAACTGCACCGGCCCGGGATTCTTCCAGCGAGCACCATGGAGAGATCGTCTTCCTGCTTCTTCTTTCTTCTCGCTGCTGTGCATACGCAGTAGAGTGAAAAGCTGAACTTTAACGAAAAAGTCGGCTATTTCGTTCGACTGTGCATGCGTCTGCCCTGGGAAATTTGAAGAAAGAATAAGCCGGAAGACGATCGCTCCATGGTGTAAATAACCCTAAGTGCACCAGCCAGGGTTGTCAGGTAAGTAAGTGTGATTACTTGGGGGCTCCTTTTGGCACCCCCAAGTAAAATTACTTTCCTTCATCAAATATGAAATACTTTGCATCCAGTGAATTGGGTCATGCTGTCCCAGTCTTGATATCATTAGAGAGAAAGTCAATCTGTAATCCGGTCAGTACATTTCATAAACTCTTACCTCTGTTTCCAGGCCCTGACCATACAAAGTGAATGCTGAGGATAAGAGACTCCGTTTGCTTATCACTGCTCTAAAAGGAATTTTCCCTTACATGTATTTACAGGGTGACAACTGCCACCTCACAGACCTCCTCTACATGTGAATAACAGGGAACGGACATGACACTTCTAAACAGTCTGCAGAAGGCAGGAAATGAGCAGTGCCCCTGTTTGCCATCCTTCCCCCCTTAGCATTACATAATTAAAGGTACCGCCAAATAACTTCCTTCCCCCAGGATATGTTTGGCTGCACAAACGACACTTTTCATTTATGGAAGCTGCCTTTTCCCTGACTCATTTTCCCATTACTGTGATTCTAAGGCTTTAAACTCGCTATCATTTTTCTTTTTTTGAATTAGATGAGATAAGCTAAAGTGCTGCAGTAACCCAACAATGAATTTATATTTGTGGCACCATGCTATCACACTTATTACTATGTACTACTGTATATATACTATCTATTACTATCTACTGCAGTGATCCCCAACCACTAGCTCGTAAGCAACATGTTGGTCTCCAACCCCTTGGATGTTGCTCTCTGTGTCCTCGAAGCAGGTGCTTATTTTTGAGTTCCAGGCTTGGAAGCACGTTTTAATTACATAAAAACTAAGTATAGTATCAAGTATAGTCTATTGTAGGCTGCCTATCAACATAGGGGCTACCAAATAGGCAATCACAGCCCTTATTTGGCACCCCAAGCGACTTTTTCACATTTGTGTTGCTCCCCAACTCTGTTTACATCACAGGTAAAAAAGGTTGGGGACCCCTGGTATCAAGTATAGCCTCTTGTAGGCTGCCAGTCCACATAGTAGCTACCAAATGGCCAATCATAGCCCTTACTTTTTCATGCTCGTGTTGCTCTTTTTACATTTGAATGTGGCTCACGAGTAAAAAAAGTTGGGGACCCCTAATCTACTATATATGTATAACACAGATACATTGTATGCAGTACTTTACAGAGATTATTCTTCATTCCCATCAATCCCTGCCTCAATCGAAGGTCCATTTCATGTTCACACACGCTGGGGTCAATTTCAGCAGAAGACTATGAGAATAATACTCCATAACCATATAGCAGGGTGACTCCTATATGGTTATGGAGTATTATTCTCATTATTCGTAATGTGAATTGAAAAAGCACCAACATATTCCGAAGATCTGTACAATTAATAGGTAAACATACCGATGACATTCAAAAATACTACCACTAACCAATACAAGAAGTAAAGATGGGAGGAAACCCTCACAGACACACTGAGAACATATGATGTGCTCCCTGGGCAAAGACTTGTGTGTGCCTCATGAATACAGTGCTGCCTACATTCAGAAGTGCAGTATAGTCTGAATCAAATACATTAGGCAATGGCTGGGGAGACACCTCTATAAATCTCTCTCTCCCAGCCCTTTACCAATACTGCACTTCTGAATGTAGGCAGCACTGTATTCATGAGGCACACACAAGTCTTTGCCCAGGGAGCACATCATATGTTCTCAGTGTGTCTGTGAGGGTTTCCTCCCATTTTTAAATTGTAAGCTCTTTTGAACAGGACCATCTTTACTTCTTGTATTGGTTAGTGGTAGTATTTTTGAATGTCATCGGTATGTTTACCCATTAATTATACAGATCTTCGGAATATGTTGGTGCTTTTTCAATTCACATTACGAATAATGAGAATAATACTCCATAACCATATACTAGGTGTCTCCCCAGCCATTGCCTAATGTATTTGATTCAGACTTGCAGGTTACGAGGAAAAGCTGCCCTGTGTCCATTAGTGCTATGTGCTGCATCTAGGTGCAGAGTGCTGCCATATGATAGATGCACTAAGTAGCGCAATTTTGTGTTTGGGGGGGTCAAAGTAAATGACCCCTCCCTATAAACTTTTTACAAACTGGACCCCAGCACTACAAGGCAGAAGTTCTAACCATGCTGCAGACACGATAGGTGGGAGGTGAGGGCTTAAGTGGATTAAGTCGTTTCTGTCTAAATAGATGAAAATAATGTATTATTAAATGTCTTGGTACAATGTCCTTACAGTGCCATGACCCACCACATAAGCCTGACTAATTTTAATAGCTCAGCTCACTTAGTCATGTGCATATAAACCTTGTAAAGCTTGTACCATTTATGTAGTTATTTATGCCTATGAGTAAGACGCAGGAGTGCCCATACTTTACTAATGTGAGGTCTACTTTTAGTGATGTTGTCCCATTATGATCTACATCCATAAAAAGCATTGTTAGCATTCTGTTCCATGGGGAAATAATTAAATACTAATTTATGGGAAAATGTATATTGTTATATTTAACAAACAACTATTTCTTATATAACCTTATGTAACATAGTAAATATCTGAATGAAAAGCATGAAATAGGAGGATGATTTAGACAAGCTGTTGTCTACTGATCACCAGCTAACCAGATCTATCTTTTGGGCATCCCTGAGTAAAGCTGGCCATAGACGCAAAGATCCGATCATTCGAATCCTTGAATGATCGGACTTTCCCATCTCCTGACCTGCCACTAACCATTCAGATCAAATAAAGTAGTTAAAGAACAGATCAGCCGATGTTCTGCCCCTAACAGCAATCGTAGGAAAGTTATGTCCGACAAAGCTGGTGTCAGTCTCCCTCTGAAAATCGTCAGATCGGCAATACATGCAGAGTTATTATCGGCAGCCGACAGAAATCTTTTAACCTGGTGGATCGTCCAAACTACCAATCTCCATGGGACTAAAAATGTCGGGATTCTCCACACACGGTCTGAAAATTGAGGATCGTAAGATGCACAATCGTTCGATTCCCACTGACCTCACGATAATTTGAGATTGGTTGGAAATTGGTCGTTCACCAATGAAAATTCTTTGCTTTTATGGGGACCTTAAATCTCATAATGAATTTGAATGGAAGGGATTAGTGCTCAATGATCAAACTCATCCCTTACTTGTTCACCAGAGAGCACTTCAACTGCTGGATTCATTGGAGCTTTCTGAGCAAAGAAACGTCATCCTCCTGAAGGGCACCGAAATGACCTTGGCTGACCACTTAATAGGATTTAAGGCATTTCCAAGAGAGGTGTGACAGGCAAACACCTTTTGTGATTAGAGGAGTTGATGTAATCTGCTCCAGTGGTTTTATCATGAGAAAGCAATAGGCCTCTGATACCAAATCACTCACCTTCTAACTCATTTAGTGTTTTATACAGTTACTGGGTTCCCAATAACAACATGCTTTCTTTCTTAGTGCACATTTTGGGGACAGCACAGCTGACAGGCATCCTAGTGAACTAATAGCCAGATACCCCTGCTAATGTATCCAGGGGACTAAAAACTCAGCCAGCTGCACTTGGTCACACATGGAGACAGCTAAAATGAACAGGTCTCCTATCAGTTGAACAAGAATGAGCAGCCCCATGGGCCTGAGAGACCCCAGTTTGATGCTGCATGCAACTTCATTACATTAGCTGGCATCTGTTCAGTTAAGATTTACAATGAAGGTTAGACACAGGGGGCACAGATGGGGAGCATTGTAACAATGTGACTTGCATAGATAATAAGTAAGTTCTTGTCTTAATTCACAGTATTCAAATTCAGCTTTATATGATCATTTTTGCCTGTCAGTTAAATGCCATGCATAAAACTAGTGTGTGCGTAGGCTTATAAACCAGCTCCAGACTATATTTCTTGCCCACAAGCCAGTTAGGCTGCCCAAGCCATTTATTCTACTCAGAGCAAGCATGGGCTGTATTGGGATTATGTGCACGTGCTACATGGAATGGTTTTAAAGCTAACCATACATGGGCTCATAAAAGCTGCCAACAGTCCATCCAGACTGATTCTGTAATTTATTCGCTTGTGTATAGTGCCCGTTATCTGGCTGATAATCAGACAGGTTTGCAGATAGAACCAGGAAGGACTGCATCAATATCTCTCCCAATGGATCTCCACATATATATATATATATATATATATATATATATATATATATATACACAAACACACTGGCTGGGAGACCAGACAATCAGATCAGCTAATTTGGTCCGCAATTGGAGACCTTACCAAAACAAGCAAATCTGTCTACATATTGCAATCTTACCTCGTGGATAAAAGAATTGCTCAAATCTAACATTTAACAGAGCTGGTTTTCTTAATGACTAATAACACACCCCACCAAAAAAAAAAAAAAAGATTGCAAAAGAGCAGAGGTATGAATAACAATTGCACACTTTCTAGCCAATGAAAGGTCTGTAGCAATGAATCTCTATTTCTAGAGATGAAAGACACCAGGTCCAAAGTGTACATTTTGAAAAGGATAACTTTCTGCATTTATTGTTTGCATTCCTTGTATTTTTCTGGCATGGGCTTTACATACTAAAGACAATAAAGTGAAAAATGAACGTTATATTAAAACTCAAAGAGCAAAATCCAGACAAATAATAAAAAAGTAAAATAAATTCAAGGAGGTTATCATATCAGTTCTGTGTCTGGCTGCTTGTTAGCCTTGAGTGTACCTATTGCTAGCAGCAACTTGGCTGTTTCTGGGTTTTTGGGTTTCTTTTTCAGCCCAAACGACTACAGCCCTTTAGCAGTGAATATGCCTCCGAAGATGCCCCCAATAGGTTAGCTGCTGTCAGTTGATGTTTAGGGATGACTTACAATACACTTGACAAACAAGCCACATTTAATGGTTTTCTGATTTCCAGTGATCCATAAGCTCAGCTTCTCAACAACTGCCCAGAGCTTACTGAGCATGTGCAGTGCCACTGACACTAAGGGGGTCTAACAAGATCAAACATAAGCTCCTGTGGACAAATTTGAAAGCCTGTATCATTACTATTATATGTTTATATACTCTCTGCTGGTATAGTAAGGTCATAATATAAAAGACAATATAAAATACAGCATTTCTTGCCATATTCATTTTAGGCTTCAGTTTGTTTTTAAGAATTCACACACCTGCATCAGTGCTTTTTGCTGGTTGATGCCTTCTTTATGTTTAAGACCACTGCACAATGGTACAGGTGTAGGTATTCGGTATTCCCTTATAGGTTTGCCAGAAATGGGATCTGTCTGTTGGATCTCCATACCTTAATTCTACTATAATTATATGAATATTAAATAAACCCAATAGGATTGTTTGCCTTCAGTAAGGATTAATTATATCTTAGTTTGGATCAAGTACTGTACAAGGTACTATTTTATTATACAGAGAAAAAGGAAATACTTTTTTAAAATGTGAATTATTTGAATAAAATGGAGTCTATGGGAGATGGCCTCCCAGTAATCAGAGCTTTTCTGGATAACTAGTTTCCAGAAAACAGATCCTATACCTGTACTGTTCAAATGTCCATTTATAAGCAAGAAAATCCTGCTGGAATAGATGGGGTGGCAGTGACCAACAAGAACAGAACTCTTCTGAAACGTTGGTTATTCCATGTTGTCCCTAAGAGCAGTCACACTTGTCCACAAATCTGTGTATGTTCCAATTTCCACCTTCTCACGCTATATGCTCATTCAGCCCATAGGCAAACTGCCAGATCAATGCAACGTGAAACATAATACAGTGACTTTGCAAGTTGCAAAATAGGGACATGCAAGAATTGTCCCATCTTTAAAACTTACAATTTAATATTATGACCTGAACAACAGAAAGTGATCAGTGGCTGAGCTGGATACGGGTTATATTACAGTTATATAGGTATTTATGGTTTCTTTATCAAGATCTTGTAGATGCTGAATGGACTTGTAGTATCAGTTTTAGACATTGGATATGCCAACAGAGAAAATATTCTTGTACATCAGACAGAAGTGGCGTGACTATTACATGAGTTCATGATAAATGGCATGTATCATTGTGTGGGATACAAAGCAGTAACTTACATACATAGTCTGGGGAACAGCAAGCATATGTGAAACATGAAAAGCAACAGGAAATCCTATTGTAACTAGATAACAAGTAGCAAAGCCTCATCTAAAATGGAGCCACTCAGCATTCCTGAGACAAAGACAAATTGGTGGACAAAAGACCAAAAAATGTAATCCAGCCCTAAATGGAGCAATACCTTGGCACCAGAGTTTATCAGGCCCCAGTGAAATGTGCTTCACCTATATATACTGCAATTAGTCATCATTTTCATCATAGCTTCCTTTGACCTGGCCATGCAAAGTGGCGGCTTAAAGTGGACCCGTCACCCAGACATAAAAATCTGTATAATAAAAGTCCTTCTTAAATTAAATATGAAATCCAATTTCTTTTTTTTGTTAAAGTATTCATAGCTGTTGTAAACTCGTTTAAAAATATTAGCTGTCAATCAAATATTGCCTACCCCGCCTCTATGCCTAGGCATAGAGGTGGGGCAAGCAATTACTTTCACTTTCCATTCAGCACTTCCTAGATGTCACTGCTCTCCCCACATTCCCCCAGCTCTCTTAACCATTTAATTGTGTAACCAGGGCATGGGGATGGACTTGGGTCCCTGTCCCCTGGTGCACAAACAAGATTCTGAGATGATACAAGACTTGTCTTAATAACAGTGTCCACAAAATGGCTCCTTCCTGGTTGCTATAATTATGAGTTACCAGGCTGATGGAAACAAGATTCAAATAATTTATATAGTGTAATTAAAGTTAATTTTGCT
The DNA here is from genome assembly GCA_038501925.1 of Xenopus petersii. Classification (NCBI taxonomy): domain Eukaryota; kingdom Metazoa; phylum Chordata; class Amphibia; order Anura; family Pipidae; genus Xenopus; species Xenopus petersii. The sequence goes on from CM076681.1 coordinate 111,739,468, forward strand.
TGACTAACATGATAAAATAGGATTTGGATAATTTTGTTTGGGTGACGTGTCCCCTTTAAGGTGGCCATACACAGGCAGATAAAGCTGCAGATATCGGTAGTTTGGACCAATTTGACAGCTTATCTGCCAGTGTATGGGGGCTTCCGACGGGTGTTCCCGATCGATATCTGGCCACGATATCGATCGGGAAGGTTTCATTTTTAACCGACCGACCCGTCGGAGCCCCTTGGCGTATCGTAATTCGATCGTTCGGCCGTACGGCCGAACATTCAAATTACCCCCAATATAGCCATGCCATGCATATTGGGGAAAGATCCGTTTGTTTGGCGATGTCGCCAAACAAGCGGATCTTTGAGTCTATGGCCAGCTTTAGTGACCCATAGCAACCAATCAGAATGTAGCATTTACTGTCACTTGTTTAGAAACAAATATTTTATTGGTTACTTTGAGGGCAGATTACAACTGCAAATGAGTCTTCATCTTATCTGCCTGTGGATGGGCCCTTCCCGATGGTCTCCATGACAGCTATCTCGGGGCAGATAACTATCTAGTAAGTTTCCAGCACTGCGTATCTTGACAGCGCTATATAAATAAATGATGATGATGATGATCAGGCAAAGGTCACATGGACACACTGATGCATTCCATTCCTGACAGACCTAAATAGGCTTGACTGCATGATCTGATCTATTTGACCCCAGTACGTGGGTGGCCTAACTAGGTACAGATCTGCAATATCTGTGATACTTTTATTTATTGTAATAATTTACAGTAAATACCAAACTTCCTACTCAAAATCTGCAAAGCATCATATGATCATAATGTTATTCTTGCAGGTCATTCAACTAGACTACATTTTAAATTATCTCTTTGTTAAGAGTGGGCCAAGGGGTGGCTCACTGGTTAAGTTGCTAGACTCTGAGTCATGGTGATCTGGCATTTATCCCTTTGACTGCTTATGTTTTATCTCCCTGTGGCCTCTGGTAAGGCTGTAAAGTAATATGAATGAAATGTCTGCCCCAAGTTCAATCATAAAAAAGCAATCAGATATTTTCTTTCAATTTCATAAATGAACCTCCCACAGCAGCCACCCAATTTCGATGCATTATAAACTCTTGCATGCAGTTTAGTTCAGCGGGTCATGTTGCTATTATTCTGGATTAAAAATGACTACAAAAAAGTATAAAGGGGTTCAAACGTCATGTATCATCAAAAAACAGTATAACAAAGACCCGAAAAAAAAAACGTGAAATGCAGCAGGTCCAACAATATACAGCAAAAGACATGTTATACTGTGTTTGAGCAGTAAAATGTCCATATATAGAATCACTTCATGGAATGATTTACCTTATTCGGTCACTCTTGGGGTTTGAAATGTTAACAAATGCCAGGTGTGGGCCTGCCATAAAGTTATGAGCAGCCTGTTAAGCTAGACTTGTTGGGAGGGAGATCATTTGCCGTCATTAATGCAATCTGCTTTCCTTTACAGTCCCTCTGACATATCCATAATTCTAGCTAAATCATCAATATTTAAGCCAATGAAACGGTTTGATTTTTCTTTTATTGTAGAGACTGCCTTCATTGTTCTTTTTTTCTAAAGCGTTGGCTGAATTATATTACAATCATAATAGAAGGTTTCTAGAAAGCGTAGAGTTGGGTTGCAATAAAAAAGAGCATGCCCTTTGTATGACATGGAATGTGGTATGGTTATCTTACATTAATACCCAGGAAAGTACTATTATTGCTTCTCCTCGTGCATAGGGGCAAATTCAATAAAGGACGAAGCGCCTAACTTTAGCGTTAATTCGCTAGCGTAGCGCATTTTCGTTAATTAGTCGATTCACTAATGGACACTGACGTAAATTCCCTAGTGTTACTTCGCACCCTTACGCCTGGCGAATTTGCACAACGGACGTAACTACGCAAATTCACTGACACACGCATTTTTCTGAATGCTACCTTTTACGCCAGACTTCCTTCGCCACCTCAGACCAGGCGAAGTGCAATAGAGTAGATAGGGATTGCTTCAAAAAAAGTTAAAAATTTTTCTAAGTCCCAAAAAACACTGGTGTTTTATCTTTTTTTTATGGGTGATAGGCTGAAAAAGATCGAGCATTTTTTTGGGGCTACCCTCCTTCCCCCCTACATTTCCTAATTCATGGCACCTTAACTATACAGTGGAGTGGGCACATGTGTAGGGCAAAATAAGAATTTTATTTGCTGTTTTGAAGGTTTCCCAGGCTTGTGTAGTGATGCTACATATACCTCCATTGTAACTTCAATTTGGCGCTGTATGCAAATTAAGAATCGCTAGCGTAACTTCGCTTTGCTTGGCGAATTAACGCTAGTGCAACTTCACAACCTTACGCTTCCCCTGAGCGCAACTTCGGATTTTAGTGAATTTGCGTAGCGCTGGAGAAAATACGCCTGGTGAAGTGCGGCGAAGCGGACGCTGACGCAACTATGAATCTTAGTGAATTTTCCCCATAGGCTCTTGACCCAGATATAATACAACGTTTCAGACCTGCATAGGTCTTTTTTAAGCCTTGAAAAAAGACCTATGCAGGTCTGAAACGTTGTATTTTATCTGGGTCAAGAGCCTATGTCTCAATAAAGGCATTTTAAGAAAATACATTTATGGATGGTGCTGTCTGTGATACAAAGAATGCTAAAAATCATTTAAACATGAAATAAACCCAAAAGGATTGTTTTGTCACCAATATGGATTCATGCAGCGTAGTCAGTGTTAAATACAAGCTACTGTTTTATTATTAAAGAGAAAAATTATAATTATTTGCTTATAATGGAATCTATGGGAGAAGGCCTTCCTGTAGAAGTTTCTGGATAATAGCTTTCCCAATAAGGGATCCCTGTCCCTACATTCATTATTCAATCCAAGGAGAAGGTGTCTTATTTTACTTTTTATCAACAGACCAAATCAATATAGAAATGTACAAGCAACTTGTTACTCCAGAATTTTGGGATAGAAAATGTCAGCATGCAAGTCAATTTAAGAGGAATGTATGTTGTTTTAATTCTCTTTTGCAGTCCAAATCAATGTATACATGCACCATGCAGAAAAGCTCCACATGTCCTTTATTGGTTAACTGAGAAGAAACCTTTATACACGAAGGCAACACTGGCCTAAGCTCTAGAGTGTGAAGCATTATTATTTGTATCATTACAGAAACTTTTTCTGCAGCTGTGCATATCCCTCAAACCATACCTCCCAACATTTTGGAAGTAAAAAGAGGGACAAAAACGTAGCGCAGCAATTTTTGACCACACCCCTTTCTGTGGCCACACCCCCTAATTACCATGTTTGTTTTACAAAATTCGGCAGGTTATGAAAGTTTGAAAATATTTCTCCTTATCTAAACTGTGTTTTTGTGTCTCAAAATTGTTACAAAAAATCTTATTTGCACCTATTACCTGTTCTGGGCTCTCTGCTAAATGCCAATTAAGTGAGAAACTTTGTTTATTTTTCTGGCTGTTCAGTGCATAGAAAAGAGGGACTTTCCAGTACAAAAGAGGGACTGCGGGTTGAGCTGTCAAAAGAGGGACTGTCCCTCAGAAAAATGGACAGTTGGGAGGTATGCTCAAACCATGATGGGCCACTCTGCCACCTGTGCTGAAGCAAAGATTTCTTGAATTCATGACCTTAAAGTGACACTCAAGTGCAGAGGTGACAAACGTAAAGAGTCAAAGGCCTGTCCACTTTGTATTTATATGTGGCTTTCAGCTCTTGGCATTCCAGCATTTTATTTTAGAAACATGGGCAACACCATAAGGTGAGTTGAGACCCTTGTTCTTCAATGCCCTAGAATTTGCCACCAGTGACATCATTTGGCCTAAAGTTTTTCACTGAAACATGATTCAACACCACATAACAATTTCACAATACATGGAAATACATAGAAAACATGAGCATTACATGGTGCATTTTGCATCAGGAAGGATGTACTGTATAAGTAAGAACACTGACAATAACCCGGTTAGGTACGTCAGCTTGTCTTCCCTTCTCAGCATTCCTTCAGGATGCACTTTTATTTAAACAACATCCTTTAGGAAATCCTGTTGGATCTGCACTAAACAAAATGTTTGCTAAAAAATGATTTCCTAGTGGGCTGCATATAAAGATAGTTATGTTTTATAAGTGTAATACAGCGATACAGAGACAACGAAGATCACGTTTTAATATTTTTCCATTGATAGGTAAATGGGAACCACTGATCAATTTTGGCACTCAATAGATTAAAAATCAAAATAAAAGGGTTAAATACAAAGTTCTGGGATGTTAGTTGATTATATACAGTATATATATATATATATATATATATATATATATATATATATATGTATATATATTTGCAATGTTAGCAACTGCAGTAAGGCATAGCACTATGAAAAGTATTTATGACCAGACTTTATTATGATGGTATGTGGTATGTCTGCTCATGCTTGAGCCAATGCATCCCACAAATAGTTAGTTAGTGTTAATGAGCGAGTACCTCGCTTGTATTATACCAGATAAAATTTTAGGAAGGCCAGTATTTTATTTGTGTGGTGGGTAAGGTCTTTATTAAGAAATAACTTACCGAAACTCTGCTTGCACTCCTCTTCAGAAACGGCGACAGGACGACGATCCATCGTGCGGCACTCAATTTCTCCTCCCTGGCTATCTCCTGTAAGGAAGGCAGGGAGGAGAAATCGAGTGCCGCACGATGGAGCGCTGATCGCCTTTTCTGAAGAGGAGCGCAAGCAGAGTTTCGGTAAGTTATTTCTTAATAAAGACTTAGCAGCGACTTTAAAGTTTAATATGCGTTGGTGTCTTTTTTTCGTAGCATACTAAAGAATGTTTTTACAAAATTTTTTTGCTATTGACAACTCACACCCATTATGTTGCACAAGAACTCACATGTTTGATGTAGTATGTTCACTTGAGGACAGCGCTGTGAAGCAGTTATGTTGGTACTAAACCAATACAAAGGCCTAAGAAACTGTTGGGCTTTGCAAAAGTGCCATCATATGGCCACATTTGAGAAAAAAAAATATAGTTCTTTGTATGCAAGATCCCTGACTTGGATGGATTCTGTTCTCAAGCTAGCTTGGTCATTTTCAACTTTACCTTGAGGAAGAACTATCTAATTGGTTATTTGAACAGTTGTTTGCTTTTCTGTTGAAGCTATATCTCCATACGCTTGCTTTGGTAAAGCCCTTTATCCTCCTCTAAGTTCATATGTCATATGTTTCCAAGTTTATAAAAACTCTGTGATTTCTTTGTTCTGGTTGTGACTCTTTGTGAGTTCAGAATCCGCAAAGCTTGTGTCAAATAAACTGTATCTTTTCACCTCAACTGGTCTCCAGTTCTTAAAAGTTCCATAACAGCATCAAAATAACATCTAAAAAAAACCCTAAGTGATTTGGGAATATGTCATTTGTCAGTGGCACATAACCTTTAACAATTATTTCAAGGTCCTTTTACAGAACAAAAATATAAGCACAAGTATAAAATATTAGGCATTTCCTTTTTATTCCTTAGGACAGGGGTGCCCAAAAAGTAGATTGGGGTTTACCAGTAGACCTTTAGTTAGTGATCAGTAGATCTCAAGACAGTGCAAACAAACAGCTTGTCTAAGTTACCCTCCTGTTTTATTCTTTTCATGCAGATATGCATTTTATGTTACATAAGAAATAGTTTTTTTCTAAAATATAGCAGTTTACATTTTCTCAAAAATCAATATAATAATTAAGTCATATTTTCCCTGAAACAATGCTTTTATGGATGCAGATCATAAAGGGACAACATCACTAAAAGTAGACCCCCGGATTAGTAAAGTATGGGCGGGGATAAGCTGAATGCACTTATTTCCCTTGCATTCTAGGTTACTGTATACGTGCTAGCTGCTGTCAGACTGTTACAACGACACATGTATGGCATTTTGCCAAATGGAATAAAGCAACACAGATAATTTTGTATTCTACACTGACATACTGTACATGTCCTAGCTCAGTCTTTAAAGGACACTGAAACATACCAGTAAGTGAACTCTTTTACCATTCATTCAGATTTGCATTACTCTTTGAATAAATGCTAATAATTGAAAAGGCAGACAGCTGTTTGGCCGAGTGTTGCATTGATTTGTGCTCTGTTTGCCTGGGGTTGTGGCCCTGCACAGTCCTCCACCCAGTGACACTTTAGTCACCTCCCTTGGCAATGATCTCAGTACAGTTAAGAACTAGTCACAGAAAAAATATTCAACTGCCGGTTTGTTCATCTGATATCCAGCTACACCGCTTGGAAGTGCCACTTGTGCAGTGACATGTTACAACGAGGAAACCAAGTTTGAGTACTTCAGTTGGTGACAGTTCTGCAGCTTTATTCTAGCTGACAGTTGATGAATTGGGGCAGGGGACTGACATTATTCTCACCCCTTAAGAAAATTATTTTACTGGATTAAAAAACAACCATTGTTGAAGGCTCTGTACTTAAAATTATCCGTACTGCTTCTTAGAAAAGGAAGTCTGCCATGTGCAATGTTTTAAGCAAAGGTGATTTATATCTAGTGCTAGTTGGGTAACTTTGCCCATTGACTTCTAACATGCATAACATCGCCACTTATGATGTCTTGAATTTTAAACTACAGATTTGGATTTATAGACTATCTCATTTTAATATTGCAACTGAAAGGTATCAAAATAAATTTGTCTCTGAGAATACTACAAATAATGGTCAGTAAGTAATAACTACCAAAGATCCTTCCCTATACTGTATTTACACCACAATGATTAGCTACACTGAGACATCAAAAAGGCCCCGCAACGTCCCACATTGCTGTAAGAATTCCTATTCTTCCTGCGGAATCCCGAGCATGCACTCAGACATATCCTGCTATGTGCAATAAAACATATACTTACTTCCTCTTGGTACAAGTCTTTTTTTATCCATACATGTCCTTCTAGGTCTAAGGTCATACAAAGAGATACATAAGCATTTTGATGCCACAGCTTTTCCACCGATTGGCATCAATATATATATATATATATATATATATATATATATATATATATATATATAGGCATTCACAAAGTACCTGCACTCCTTCCTTGTTGGTCGAAAGTGGGTGCTTGGTCAATCAGAGTATACAATGTTCAAAGTGGACCAGCACACCAAATCTTCAATCAAAAAAGTTTTATTTCAACATCACTCATGTGTCCTCATCACATGAGTGATGTTGAAATAAACCTTTTTTGATTGAAGATTTGGTGTACTGGTCCACTTTGAACATTATATATATATATATATATATATATATAATGTTCAAAGTGGACCAGCACACCGGTGTGTGCTGGTCCACTTTGAACATTGTATACGCTGATTGACCAAGCACCCACATCCGAGCAACAAGGAAGGAGTGCAGGTACTTTGTGAATGCTTATATATATATATATATATATTGTCATCTATGGGTTTCCTCTACCTGTACACATTGCCTGATGCAGTCCTGCCAAGTACGATGCCATTAATGTACCAGTCGTGCTTTCTAAACTGCCCAATTTTAGAAGGGAACAAAATCATACAGCTGCAAGGTCCCTGTCTATCAGCAAACTGATTGGCTAATTATAGTAAAGTAAAGTAATTATAAAGTTACTGGCCAATCAGGTTGTCCTAGCAGGAAAGTGTTCCCAAGTCCCAACCAATCCCCTTTATCCTCCCCTGGACTCTACAGAGTAGTGAAAACATAGTTTTTGGTTGTGGGGCAGGTTTCAGAAACAGTCAGAACTGGCCACAGACGCAAAGATCTGATCGTACGAATCAATTTACGATCGGACTCCCGACCTGCCACTAACCATTCAGATCAAAGTCTTACCATTCCACCAAATAAAGTAGTTAAATAACAGATCAGCCGATGTTCTGCCCCTGACAGCAATCGTAAGATAGACAAAGCTAGTGACAGTCTCCCACTGAAAATCGTACGATAGGCAATACACACAGATATATTATCGGCAGCCAACAGAAATTTTCTAAATTGTCTGATCGACCAAACGACCGTTCTCCGGACAAATAATTTCGGGACTCTCCACACGTTCCGAAAATCGTACAAATCCTCGATTCGTACGATGAGATCTTTGCATCTATGGCCAGCTTAAGGGTGGCATTTTGGGGCACTAACACAATGTTGTGCAAATTTTCTAAGGGGGTCCAAACAAAACAAAATACCTATGGCACAACTGATGCAGTTGAAAAAGAAGTGGCAACATTTCGGCATCCACAGGGCTCTTTGTCAAGCCTTGACAAAAGGCCCTGTAGAGGCCCAAAACGTTGCCACTTCTTTATTATGCTAATAACCACCTATTACTGATTCAACTGCATCAGTTGTGCCATAGGTATTTTGTTTTGTTCAGATACACTTTTTGGGCCTTGGGCAGCTTTGGGCCTTACACCTAACGACACTTGTCACCAATCCGGTGTTGCACACTGGTGGAAGCACTCCATCTTGGAATTTTTTAAGGGAGGACATGCATTTTGATGTGAACAGCGGTGTAACTACAGAGGAGTGTAGAGAGCCCTAAATAATGAGAAATTTCAATATATCTTCTTAGAATTGGTCAATTTACCAATGCTTTGGGGCTGTGGAGCCAAGTAACATCTATTTATCCCGCTGACTCTGAGTCCTTCTAACATCTCTACTGAACTATTATGCCTATGCAAAATTGTCACCATAACTTATGTTTTCTGGTGACAGCTGTGCAGCTATGCACTATTTCCACAGTAGCAAACAGTAGGTCACAAATCTACATCCATCACCCAAAGGTGGTTACACACAGTATAACCTACATGTCTCATGCATGACTGTTCCCTAATTCTCAGTCCATAAAACTCTTTATAATGGGAAGGCACTGCACACTGCCCTGCTAGGAGACATTTCTGAAATAGCAGCTGCTGTCTTCCTTGTATCAGATCATATGGGTGAATAACTTACATATTACCACAATCAGGGCACACCTATCACTTTGCCTTTAGCGAAGAAATAATTAAGCGCGTTAATTCTGAACTATAAAAATCCTAATGCAATCGTCCACAGGGTTGAATCGGCATGCATGTTATTACTGAGCGTCTCCCATAGCAATTAAAGATGTGTAATTATTCTCACACACATAGGAGAAATATTGTTTGTTCAGAGGAAATATAATAGAGCAGCACACGCCTACATTCATTAAACAAAGGCTTTTATGCTCAACTGCAATCAGACACCCATGTACTTATTACAGTAATCTGAAACAGAGACGAGGCATTTGGCTGGGCTGGAATGACGAGCATGCATATCTGCACACATTCCTCAGCAAGCATCTCAAACATGACATCTTTGGCCTCTATCCATATGGTTAAAATAAAGTACTAAGTGCATGGATAATAAGGACATCTCCATCAGCACTTCTTTTAGCGGTGGTGGGGGGCCCAGGGCAAAATAGATTTTCGCCCCTGGTCTTTCAGCGGTTTTTAAAACTACAACTGGACTGCTGGAGAGTGCTGGGGTTGGACTTCAATAACAGAAGGTCTGGAGATTGGGCAACACTGGCAAAATGCATTACTGTCTTTAATTCCTGCTGTCCTTCACATTCCTGACCTTGGACCACTTTGGGAGGGTCCCCTGGCGTAGACCCCAGTTCTGCTCTCTATAATTTGTTTAGTGTTATACCATATTAAATCCAGTTCAGCTATTGGTTTCATTCCAGAATCCCAATAAACTGATTTCACTGATCGTAAGTTATAATTGTGCTCATAACGGTGATAGCCGGTAGGGCAAATTAGCTGACACTCTGCCAGTGATGTCCTATTTCTGCTCTGCAAGGATTCTCTGATTACACAGGGGAACATCTGCAGTTCATGAATGCTTTGTCTTTTCAGCCACATCTTCAGGGTCAAACAGGCACAGACCCCTAGCCCAACCTTGCTTTAACCCTTTTCTGACAGACCTATAGCTGCATTAAATCATGTGTATTATTATTTATATATATTATATTTAGGTTTATGCAGAACTGCCCACAGCATGATGATACTCCAGTGGATCCCAGCCAACTAATAGTAATAATCTGATGGATTTATCTATTTTTAAAGGTGGAGGGGTTGGGGGCTGAGACACAGGGAGATTAAGTGACTTGCCCCAGGTCACAAAGAACTAAAAGCACAGGTCTGACTCCTGAGTGCCACAAATTTAACCCTTTACACCCTCCCCTGGCTGAGATGATAGATAATACAACTATAGAGCTATAGTGCATGTTTCATTCATTTTAAACACATCTATTTCAAGTGCAGCTCCTGCAAAATATATAAGGCAAATTCTGGTTTTAAGGAAGAATTGTGAGGGTTACAAATGAGAGGAATGAAATGTTTGAAGCCTCCCCAAAAAAGCCAGGCAGGAGGGCAGTTCATCCAGAACTTTATGTGTTAATGTAATGTGGATTCTCAGGGGTTATACTTGCTTTTTATTTCTAGTGGGACAAAATAAAACATACACCCTCCCATATTTATATCTGTAGGAATCACTGTTACTATATAATGGTACCAGGGCTGAAGGGTAATGGGACTGGGTATAACACACACATTACAGACAGGGCAGTAAGTACAAAAGGGGCGACAATCAGTGGCAACAAGGAACCTACTGAGATGTTAAAAAGACATTGACAAGACATTGATAGTCAGGCATTGGGTGACTTCTTCTGACTTACCGCTCTGTGCCAGGAATCCGCTTCTCTGACTGTCCCAGTACAATGCGGGTTCGGATCTCCCAGTTACCCGGCACCTTTCCTCTGTTTAGAAGCGAATAAAGACACCCAGCGTTAAAAAGAGACACCGATGGCAACAGCTCGCACCAGACACCTGTGCCAGTCCTTCAGTCACCCCCCGAGCCGAGCTAATGGATGCTCCCTTGGTCTGGAAGCAAGAAAGAAGGCTCTTCCCATTCACTCTGTATTCGGCCCTATGGGGGCTGTTATAAGGCACAGGCCAGTCGGACTGGAAGGAAGAAATGTGACTGAGGTGAATGAATCGGCCGCTGCTGAAGTGGAAAGGCAGATACTGAAGCTCTCCCGGCGCTGGGCTCCCCGCTTTAGCTAGTGGTTCGGCTCAGGGGTGGGGGCGGGGCTTGTGCAGCTCTCTGGTAATCGTCCAGCCGTGGCACAGTCACTGTTCTCTCAGCAGCCCCTTTACTCTGCTGTGTGGGGAAGGAAGCTGCCTCGACCTGTACATATCACTGTCATTAATCCCTTATTACAAAACAGCAATATTACACTATGGTTTGGAAGTGATAGTGAAAATGACTCTTAAAAACTGTAATATAAGTTAGTTAATTAAATGTCATAAATTTTAATGTATCTCCTTATTCACAACTGTAGTTATAAAACGTATACATTGTACTTGGCCATGTTTTCTAGTTTATTGCAACCAGGGCCGCCATTAGAAATCACAGGGCCCCATACAACAACATTTTTGTGGCCCCCCTGGGCCCGCCCACACTGGCACCCTAGCCCCACCCCTAGGGGCGCTTCACCAATGAGGTGAGTTGAGGCTGTCGCCTCAGGAGGCAGCTCCCCACTATGTACCAGGGGCGGCAAAAATGCCGCTCCTGGTACTTTAAGAGCCAAATTTCCTGTTTCAAACTGGAAATTCGTCTCTTCTAGCACAGAGAGCGCAGTTAGGCTCTCTGTGCAAGCGTACTGGCCCTCTCTGCCACCCTTGTGGACCCCCCCTGGACCCCCTCAGGCGCAAAAAGGTAAGTGCACAGGGGAAGGGGGGGCGGCAGCAACTGTTGCTGCCTCAGGCGGCGGAGGGGCCAGGATCATCCCTGCCCACCCCAGACCCCGCCAACTCCACATCACAGTTAAAAGACCACACAGACATCAGCGCTAAAAAAGCAACCCCCCCACACGAGTTATAAAAAGCTATTGATGCAGTAACGTAACCGGAGGGGGGCGGGCGCCCCCCCCTCCGCCCCCCCCCTCCGCAAAAGATTATTTGCTGCGAAAACGGCCACTGTGGCTGGAAATCGGCAGTGCGCGAGCCGGTAGTTCTGCCACTGTATTGATGGTCAGGGCCCCCTTATAATTTAAAAAACAAATATGGGGCTCCAAAAAATATTTTTAAAAAAAACATTGGTGGCAGGGGCCTATAGAATATTAAAATAATATATTGGTGGCCAGGGGATTAAAAAAAAAAAACACACACAAATTGGTGTTCAGTATAATGAACTCATGGCTTCAGGACTTCAACTTCGCCTCCGTTCGTGACTTCGGGTCTTTTCGCCGCTTCAGGACTTCAATGTCGGCAGTTTTCGTGACTTCGGGTCTTTTTAATGCTCCGGCGCTTCGGCTATTTTCGTAGCTTCAAGTCTTTTCACCGCTTCGGGAGTTCGGCTGTTTTCGTGGCTTCGGCTCTTTTGGCTTTTCAGCACTTCCGCATTTCGTCTGTTCGGGACTTCAAAAAAGGCCACACGGCTTTGGCGCTCTCAAGGGGGGCCCAGCTCTTTCAAAAGTGTAGCACTGCCGGGCCCCCCTTCATGCCGGTGGCCCGGGACACTTGTCCCCCCTGTCCTCCCCTTGATGGCGGCCCTGATTGCAACATGTCAGCTGATATCAGCCATTTGTGGGTACATGAAGTGGTGTGTCTTACAAACTATGTTTGTTAATGGGTGTAACCACTTCATGTCACTGTAACTTTCCCAGGAAAAGCAGCAATGCTGAGAACATGACAGAATCACCCATTGCACATATAAGTTGGGCTCAGAAAGGCCAACTTCCTTAGTGTCTGCCAGTAGAATCAGTACGTGGAAGTCTGATTAAACAAAAGGAAATGTCCAAGATAACTCCTATCCACAAGCTGGTTGTACTTCTTTAGATATGGATGTCCAACTGATACCTTTACAACAAATGTGACTAATAATCTGTCAAGCGTCAAACTGATCAGTTTCAGAGACCAAATCTGTTCTTAGTTCAATTGATTGGATAGGGTGTAAAATGTTTTTGGCTGATGATTATGTTGGCTCTGTATACAGCTTATAGCCAATATCACAGGCCATTGTTTCCTGTGCTCAAGCCAAATGACTATATCTCAGCATTTATGGTCAGCCTCTCAGCCAGACCTCTCTCTATCTCACTTTAAGATAAATAGTAATTAGAATGCACACAAATATAATTTTAAATTCTTAACTTGCAAAAAAATTATCATCCTCATCTATTTATTTATAGCGTCAGCAAATTATGTAGTGCTTTACTGACCAAGGATTTTACAAAAAATTAACAAACATGGGTTAACAGAGGAGAATAGCAAAATTTGTACTTATATTATTTACAGACAGCATGTTGCAAACACAGCCTTGGCTTTGCAAGGTCTGTAATGATAATTGCACAAGTGGAGATCAATCATTATCTTAACTAAGATAGAGCAGATTTTGTAATGTGACAAATGGTGGGGCACCCTCAAGGATTGTAATGAAGACAGTGATCCTCTTTATTCCTTGCTTCATCCTTACTCAGAACTACACTACCTATCTTCCCTTGAGTTTTCTCATGAGTTGAACAAGGCGATCATTAAGGACAGACAGAACAAAGAACCCAGAAACCCGCCTACCTGCCTGTTTCTTGGATACATTAACTTTTATAATCTAACAGACACATCCACTTTGCTACACTTTCTTCAAATCTTCTTCAAAAACAAAGTAGATTCCATCTTTACAGATATCAACTTGTCTGTCTAACCCACTGTTCTTCTTCATTCATGACGTTATTAGGAATGCCCCATTGATAATATTTCCTGTTGCTGTCTTTACGCCCACGCACTTAACACTCATATTACATACATACTAATTTCCTTTAAACCCATAATATGTTGGATCCTGTGCACTCTGGTTTAGACGTACATACTCTATAGAGACAGTTTTATGTAAAGCTGCAAATGATTTCTATTCAACCTGTATTTTCCTCTGCATTCGATACTTTCACCCATCTCATTCAAATATAAATTCTCAATTTCCTTGGTATCTGCAGTGTACTACTAATTGGCTTACCAGACTCAAACCTCCGTCAGTCAGGATCGGATTCACATAGCAGGTGCCCCTAGGCCTACTGCTGTTGGTCGCACATGTCCCCTCCCCTTTATTCCTGCACATATGCAAATTTTCTTCAGCGGGTCCAAAGCACTGTGGATTGACGCACAGGAATTTTTATAAAAATGATTGTATTTCCTTTGCATCCCCAGTGTTTCTGAACCAATGTGGATGTGTTTGGGCAGCATGATGCCTCCTAAAATCCTATCACCCTAGGCCCGGGCCTTAGTGGCCTTTCCACAAATCAAGGCTTGCCTTCAGTCTCTTCTAACCCACCTAAGAGAGGACCTGCTTCTCTGCTGTTAAAACCTTTACTATGGCTCCCTGCTAAGCAAGGTATAATAAATATCTTGCCACTAACTCTCAAAGACCTTAATTTACCTCTTCATATCTCCATATTTTTCTTGCTATACTAAGTACCTTTTTTTCTCCTGCACCACAAACATATCCACTGTAATATCTCCCTGAACACTCTGTAAGGAACTGTGCCTTGAAAACTAAATTCAGATCTAATTTATTGGAGCATAAGTACAGTATGTACCAAAACATTCTATTTAAAAAAATCAATCTTTATTCAACATAGATTTAAAAGAATAGGCATACAGACCAATTGATGTCTTGGCCCATACACCAACTATTGAGAATGACTGCAGATATTCTCTTTCTATATGTACCTGTAAACCTATGGGACAAAGACTTTCAGTGTGCTTAATCAGTGGCACTTACTCTTTGGAACCTTATGATTTTGTTTCATTTATTGCAATAGTTGTTTTAACTGTCTCTACAGATATTGTAAAATTTGTACAATGTTGGATATGCAAATAGCAATATATATAAAAATAAAGACACACTTACTGTACATACTCAATGTGAGTATGTATGTGGTGCAGTGATGCAAAATGTTAAATTGAGTTTGCATTGACACTATTCACCAAGGTAATTTCATCCAAACATATAACATATCAACTTGTGTTAAATCAATACTCCTGATAAACTGGGTGCAACTGTGTGCATAGACATAATGCAATCCTGGAATTACTTATGGCCTGGCTGAATTCATGTAACTGACTTGTGCCACTATTGCCATTAATTACAATGCAATCCAGAAGTGGCATCATTTGCATTGTGTCGTTTGCAAAAGTTAACATGAGTTTGAATTCATAATCAGACAATACTTAGTGGTCATCCACTATTATGCTGGAATTCTGAAAAAAACATTGCATTGTGCATCCACGTTTTGCATTCACAAATTAATGGACACAGACAAGTATTGTGCTAATTCCCAGGGTCAACAAGCTGTGTAAAGTGCCCTTTAACTATTAGACATGGATAATTGAAGTTAAGCCAAGTGTATCAGGGTCTGAGCCCATGTCTCAATAAAGGCATTTTAAGCAAAGAAATCCATGACTGGTGCTGTCAATATTTGAAAATTGTGAGTGAACGGATACATGGTGGAAACCATAGCACATGCACCAGACCCTAAGAATTGGGAGGCTACAGGTGCGGACTAAGAAACCTATTTGATGGATAATTGAAGTGTTTCTTGAGCAGGGATTTGGCAGTGAAGACCTATCCTTACACCTAATGATTAAGACTAAGACATGTGCTAAGCAGTCTTTCTACAAAATAGCTATACACAGCAGGCAATGCAGATTACACATGCTCTCTGAGATCACACACCATGCATCATCCACCAACATCCTCTTCATTCCAAAGTTGACCATACACTTGAAGATACGCTCTTTTGACAAGGTTGCTAGGGCCCAATGCTCAGATCACAACGATGGAAATACAAGCCGTCAAAACTAGCCAATGTGTTCAGGGGCTTAACTATAGAGGAAGCAGACCCTGCGGCTGCAGGGGGGCTCAGGAGGTATAGGGGCCCCACGAGGCCCTAATTCATATACAATTTCAATAAATATTGGAGAAACAAGTCAACCTCTAAATTTTTTGGGGGCCTGAAAAATTATTTGCCGTGGGGCCCAGTAATATCTAGTTACGCCACTGAATGTGTTCCTCACTCTGATGGGATTTGTAAAGCTATCTGATCGGTATCTGCCTTATCTTTGGCCAGGGAAGCCCATTGGAGGGCCCATACATGGGCCAATAAGCTGTTCATGGTCTGTCAGGAACTTTTATTAGCCCAGCTGTGTATGGCCACCTCTAGTATGGTGTAATTGGCAAGTGGCAAAAAGACTTCCAATGCAGAGGTTTCACCCTCTTTAAAGTAGAATTCTTCAGTTATGCAATTATCTGCTGAATGAGGTAGTTGTGACTTCATTGCAGTAAAGATTATTACATAGTAGTAGTCATTAGTAACATACAATTTTCTTTCATACTCACTAATACTTTATCGTTTAATAGCCCTTAAGTGCTTTATAAAATGGTACATTTTATACCAATGCCTTTACTTTCACATCCCTTAATAACACATCTGAAATCAATTTGCGATTCACTAAAGCACTATACGCCCTTGTGTTTATTTATAGGTTGAATCATTTGTGATTAAGCTCTTGGTCTGAGATGGTTTGACATCTATGCTAGGAATTACAGCCGTATACATTGTAACCTGATATTCTTATACCAGTTGCAGTTTCTGTCCTTGTACAGTGTCTTATTTCAAAGCAAAGCAGGCCTTCCCTAAATTGCATAAGATATTTACAGATACAAGTTGTGCTTCTGCTTGTCACCGTGCAAACATCGCCTATGCTTTATAATTTTTTGCTTGGCTTTTAATACTTTTGCAGTTTTGCTGCCAATTTCAGTTTCCTTTGCAGCCATTGGATTATAAGACTATATGAAAAGTATGGCACAAATTGCAGGTGGGCGACAGAGCCAATACAATGAAGAAATCCATTAAAACAAGTAATTCCTTGAAGACTGATGAATCTACATGCTCTAATTGTAGGTTTGTTCATAGGCTAATTATAATATACTTAGCAATTGTGACATGCAGGCAATCATTAAATAGAACAGAATATACTTACATGAACACATTCTAGCATTGCAAAGTGTTCAGCACAAAGAAATGTGTGGGTAGTACAGCCAGTACAAGGAAATCTATCGTATACTACTTTTCTTTTGTTATGTAATCATTTTACAGTGCCAAACTCATCTTGAAATAATATCCTTCACTGTAACTAAAATTTACAGGGTTGCCAGACAAAATGGAAGGGTGGGCCGGTACTGAATCCTTCCCTCCTCTTGTTTCCAAGTTCAACAACAGTTGGGCCATGGCAAACACTGATATGCCGGGGGAGAAAACCCAATCTGCTCCCTCCACCTATAATATGTGTACACAGATAGACCGGTGTTGTTCCTTTGTGCACATAATAAGGGGTGCGGAGAACAGGTTGATCTCTTCTCCTCTGGTGTAGATACAGCAGCGGAGAAAATTTTACGCAGATGAGCTAAATTGCTAAATAGCACTTCATGGGACAAATTGCACCATTAAGACCAGTTTGGATCTGTCTTGAGTGAACATAACATGCTATTGGCTTGCGGAGAACAATTTCACTCCATTTGCTCATACATGTAAAAAAAACATTGCTGTGCCAGTCAGTTAGACATTGTCCCAAGGATATCTAGGGCTGAAAATAAGTATTCACCCCAAATTTCACCCTAAATGACCTTCAAGCTAGGCTTCAAAGAGTATCTAGGAGAGCAAAGCCAACAGCCGTTATCCCAAAATATCATCCCAACTATCTTTGAAGCAGCCCCCCCCCGCCCACCAGTCCTTTAGACCTCTCCAGGGAGGACAACCCCACAGTTTGGAAACCACTTCATTACAGCAACATAATTGCCAGTTCCTAAACGCAACCAAGAAAATATAGAAAACAACTTCTCATTTAGATTCATCAATGAGTCAATAAAATATTTTGGTATACAGATAACAGTTGATAAAAACTATTATACAGAAGGAACTATGTTCCATTACTAGAAAGCATAGAAAATGACATAACAAGAGGCAGAGGTATTTGTGTATCATGGCTTGGAAGGATAAAAATAGCAAAAATGCTTATTTACAAAGATACTATACTTTTTTAAAAAAAGTACCAATAAAAGTTCCCCTAAGATTTTTTGACATTGTAAAATCCAAATTATCCAAATTTAAATGGCAACATTCTCCTCCCAGAATTTCATATAAGACCTTAACAAGACCTAGAGAAGAAGGGGGAATAGGCCTTCCATGTACTGTCTATAAACCTACTATTGTGCAATGCAACTATCCAGACTATACTCCTGGCATATGGCAACGGATGACAACCCCTATGTCAATGCTGAAAAAGGAGAAGAGAATAAATATATAGAAAGTCTTATATGGAAAAAAAAATTTAAATGTGTAAAAATACCAAAGGAGGAATTAACAATACACCCCACCATTAAATTCTGGTATAAGATAAATGAAGAACAAGAACTCATCCCATATCCCTCACTTATAATGCCAATAAGGCATAATATAGACCTAGAATCTCTACCAAATGAAGCTTTAACACGAAGGTTATTGGAAAAAGACCCACAAATTACTAGAGTTAACAAACTTCTAGAAAAAAATCAAATTAAATCATTAGAGAGTATATTTGGGGGAGATGTCCCTAAAAAACAGAAGATCCCAGAAGATGGATGTAGAATATGTATATATTGAGACCCGCAATCAGCATTCTTAAATGCTTTCACAAGCTCTACTTGCAAAATACCAGCTTTTTTCAGTTAACATTTAGGGTACCTCACCCACTGCAGGACTGCACCAAGAACCACTGCTCCTTTCTCATGCACACAGTACCTTAGGCACAGAGTCCCTTGGTTTACTGCTCCTTCCACATGGACACAAAACACAGAACCACTGCCACGCCCTCAGAACTATTTATCCGGACCTTTGGCAGGAGTGCCCCACCCTCAGGCACACGTTACTCACAGCCCACAATATCTTGGGGCTTACCAAGAATTAAACTTTAAATTAAAATTTGGGATATTAAATTAATATCACAAATGGACAAGCATTAGTATAAATACTTGCAGATAGGCTGATTTATTCACAATGAATGACAGACTGTTCCCTCACTGCTTACACCAACTGGCTTATACAGCCTGACACACACATATACACACACAATCTGTCTTACACACTCCTGATGGGGCTGGAACTAGGGGAAGGCAGAAGAGGCACCTGCCTAGGGCAAGACGATAGGGAGGATGGGCAAGTACCAGGTGTCTTCTGCCTATCCATAGTCCTTGTCGCTCTCCCCTCCCTCGCCTCTGTCACACTTCTCTCCCTCTTCTTCCCTCCATCACTCTCCCCTCCCTTCCCTTTGCAGGACACAGGCCAATAAGCTGCATTAATCAATAGCTAATTTTGGTCTTTGCTAAAAATTCTATAAATTTGCATATATGTATTACCAAAATTTTTGCAGATAAAGGTATTGTTGGGCCTTTATAACTGAACTACTGTATATCTTTTGTCTGAAAAAGTGGCCTAACTACCTCCTTAAATTTGGCAAAAATAACACGTGCCAATTGTTATCATAGGCTGACCATTTAAATACTTGGTTTCAGTGCAATGTGAGTAAATTATATTATTTTAATGCCCGCATCCTTAAAATACATATCTACAGATTACAGCCAAACCATGCCGGATACTATAAAAAGCCATAATGTTACAGAGCTATATCCAAAGCTGTCATTATTTGACGTTACAGGAATATTTTTAACACATCTGTTTTCTCACTTCCAGGGCATACATAGCAAGAATCCTTTGTATATCCTTTGATTGTAGAGGTTGGTTTTACAGGTTGGCTTCATGGATAATAAAAAAATATAAATAGTTCATATAAGGTGGCCCTCACCTGTACATCATCATGGTACACATCTTATCAGAATACTGTATAAATGGTGTGTTTCTCTTATTCTTGGTAATTTTTCTTCTCTGAATAGGGGTTTGATATAAATGAGTCACAAACAGGAAAAAGGAAGGCTATCTTAAGGTATTGCTGGGGGAGAGTTGATCTTAGTGCTTCATGTCAAAAAATAAAGGCCAGTAAAGTGTATTGGTCTAATAAAGATATCTCATATAGCGAGATGTCAAGGGGTGGCCTTAAAGGGATTTTGTCATAATTTTTATGGTGTCGTTTTTAAACTGATTACTCTGCAAATAATTCACTCTACCATATAAAATTTCATTCTTAACCCAACACAGTGTCGGACTGGGCCGGCGGGACACCGGGAAAAAACCCGGTGGGCCCCGGGCTCTTGTGGGCCCCGCCGGCCCAGATCCGCTACTTAAGGTGGCCATAGATGCAAAGATCCGCTCGTTTGGCGATGTTGCCAAACGAGCGGATCTTTCCCCGATATGCCATTAACAGGCATGGCTATATCGGGGGTAATCTGATTGTTCGGCCGTACGGCCGAACGATCAGATTACGATGTGCCATGAGCTCCGGCGGGATCGGTCGGGTCAAAATCAAACCTGACCGATCGACCAAACGACCGATCTCCGCCGGACGAAAGAAGTCGGCACATGCCACACACGATCCGAAAATCGTACGAATCCTCGATTCGTACGATCGGATCTGTGTGTCTATGGCCACCATTAGTTTGGCTGCGCGACCCCACTTTGTCGGGGGTCGCGGTAGATTAGAGGATCTGCGCATGCGCACAAAGGTATTGCTGCGAGCGTGCGCAAAAGCGCGGCGTCGCGCGCATGCGCACTGCTCCGGTGAAGCACGCCGGAGCGGGGGCCGGAGCGGGGCCCTGGGGCAATAGCCCCGGTGGGCCCGAAGCCCCCCAGTCCGACCCTGACCCAACAAGTGTATTTTTTCAGTTGTAATATTGGTGTGTAGGCAGCCATCTCAGGTAATTTTGCCTGGTCATGTGCTTATAGAAAGAGCCAGCACTTCAGGATGGAACTGCTTTCAGGTAGTCTATTGTTTCTCCAACTCAGCGTAACTGAATGGGATCGCAGTGGGACATGTGTTTTTACTATTG
This sequence comes from Xenopus petersii, assembly GCA_038501925.1. Classification (NCBI taxonomy): domain Eukaryota; kingdom Metazoa; phylum Chordata; class Amphibia; order Anura; family Pipidae; genus Xenopus; species Xenopus petersii. The sequence goes on from CM076681.1 coordinate 111,760,551, forward strand.
GGTGCTGTTCTTATAGGTACCATTGAGCTGTTATCTCGTTACCTTCCCCTTGTTCTGCTGATGGGCTACTGGGTAGGGAAGGGAGGGGGTGATATCACTCCAACTTGCAGTAGAGCAGTAAGGAGTGACTTAAGTTTCTCAGAGCACAAGTCACATGACTGGGGCACCTGGGAAACTGACAATATGTCTAGCCCCATGTGAGATTTGAAAATGAAATATTAAAAAATCAGTTTTGCTCTTTTGAAAAAAACGAATTTCAGTGCAGAGGTCTGCTGGAGCAGCACTATTAACTGATGCATTTTGAAAAAAAAACATGTTTTCCCATAACAGTATCCCTTTAAGAGAACTCTGGAGGTTCTGAAAGGTGGTAACAGGTCAAAAGTCTATTACACACTTAAACGAACTGAACTGAATCAATTTCTATTGCCTCCTTATAATGTGTATAATTATTGCACATATAATAGAAAACATTGTATGTCATATGCCTAACATTAATAGAGTAAAACACATTACAGAACAGTAACTCGGCAGGACAACAACCTGACTCAAACTAAGGGGCAGATTCACTAAAGGGTGAAGTGGCTAACGCTAGTGACTTTTCGACATCGACAATTCACTAACAGGCGCAGGTGTAGCGAAAGAGACCGTCGCTAGCATTCGTTCGCACTCTATCGCCAGACCATTTATAATAAAGACCTGCATACAACTTTAAATAACCCACCGTATGCAAATTAACCTAAGATCACTAGCAAACTTTCCCTAGGCAGAAGTAAACGCTAGTGAATCTTCGCTATGAAATGCTTGCACTGCCGAAGTAACGCTAGCGAAAAATCACCAGCGTTTGGCACCCAGGGCAAAACTTTGCATATTAGTGAATTAGTGTAGTGGTAGCGAATTTGCGCCTGGCAAAGTGGCGCAATGTATGCGAATTGGTCGCAGGCGACAATTCGCCCTTTAGTGAATCTGCCCCTTAACATTTTGTTGGTTCTTATGAGTTAATGCAACAATTGCATGTAAGCAAGTTATCCCCATTTTCCTTGGCTGGAAAAGTTTGAAACATTAGCTGTGAGTAAACTTAAATTATTAAGAATACACCCGAAATAGCTCCAGTTTGTGTATTCTGCCTCCACATTATTGGCAGTAAATTAACTACATAAAAAATCCGAACAAGTCCTTTATGGCATGTGGATATCCTGTTTGTGTTTATTGTGTTTCTGTAAAGGCCAGTGCTTAGTTGCTGTGGCAATGATTGTGGCATGACAAACATGAGGTTGTTGTTTACATGTAAGCAAATAAGAGAAATCAACTTGTTTACATGCAGTTCTTGTTGGAGGAAACAGGAATGCAATTAAAATAACTTTGAAGTAATTTTTTTCTCAGTTTGGAACCTTTATGTGCAATTATTTATCATCATTTTTTAAATGATGGCATAGGGGTTGTAATTCCGAGAAGGATAAGGAGGAATGTCTTCTAATAACTGCTAATTTGCTTTAAAAATCCTTCAGAGCAATTTTTAGGCTAAATCTAATAACACAATTGAAGCAGAAATAAACCCCAACAACTCATGTAAACAACTTAAAATAAATAGAAACTGAACAAAATAAACTTTTTGTGGTTTCAAACTGTAATCAATACAGTATGCTGGTGCCCACTCTTTAATACATAAGTTCAAAACAAAATGTCTTGACTCTTCAAAATCAGGAAAAAACGCAGCCAAAATGTATTTACCAAATTCCACCACCAAACGAACGTTTCCTCATTGAAGTGAAAAAATGTTTTTGACTCCTCTTGGCTTTGATGTTCTTATTTCTATTTCTAGTTGCAATTGTTTTTCAGCCAAAACACTTTAATAGCTGCCTACAAAACATTCCGCAGGATGTAGCAAGATGAACTGAAAAGCTCAAATTGGCAGAATTGTGGCAGCATAACAGTGGATATACAGTTCAACATTTCAAAGGCAACATTTCAGTTTTTAAATAAAAATCCCACTAGTTAGAGCATGATCCTTTTATAGACAGGCACCAAATACACAAACAAGCAAGCATGCTGACTTTGTGTGGTACATTCAATACCCTTTATGTGTTCCTGGCTCACTTTGCCACCCCGTTCTACAGAAATAGCATTCTACTGGCCAGACAGTTAACCCATGGAACTAACCTGGTGACTTTCCATTACTTCACTAACATTCGACTTCTAGTATATCAAACCTATAAGCTTTGGTTGTTTAGCTCATGGGCGTATATTTTGGCTATGTAAGCAGTGGTGTGTGCCTGGCCCCTCTGCAATAAAATCTTCAGAAGGGTCGGCCACTCCGATACCCATCCTTCCGCTAACTTCATGTCCTGCCTCTTTCCCGCGCACAGCCCCCCCAATTCCACCCACTCCCGCGCACCTTGCTTCCCCCCTAAGGAATTGTGAATGGGGAAGAAGATTGGGTTAAGATGTCCATAAAAACACATTACATGCGGCATATGTTTCAGCATAAGAATAACAAAACAATAGTCATTAGAACGTTGTCATCTGACAAATATGTGGTTGTGAGTTAAACTCCAGGAAGAGGGGCATTCTCTTTTTTTATTTTTATCTTTGTCATATGGTGATTTTATTGAACCAAACAGCCTTATATCTGTAAACATTTACATTATAACCATGTTACAAAACAGGCTGCCCAAATTGGTTTCAAGTCTTGTGTATTGCTTTTCTACTTTAACAGCACGGTGGAGCAGAGTGGGTCTGCCAGTAGTTTCTGTGTTTTCCCAGTTCTTGTGTTCTTGTTAACTTTGACCATTGAGTGTGTGATAGGGACTTAGATTGCAAGCTCCATGGGGGCAGGGACTGATGTATAATCTCTGTATAGCCTTGTAAAACATGTCAGCACTATATAATAAAAGAATAATATGACAAAGAAAGTCTTGCTACCTGTATAATGACATGAAAAGATTTTATACAGGTATGGGATCTGTTATCCAGAATGCTCAGGACCTGTAGTTTCCAGTATAAGGGATATTTCCGTAATTTGGATCTCCATACTTTAAATCTGCTAAAAATAATTTCAAGATTAAATAAACCCAATAGGGTTATTTTGTATCCAATAAAGATCCATTATATCTTAGTTGGGATCAAGTACAAGGTACTGTTTTATTATTTTTTTATTAATATGTAGTCTATGGAAGACGGTCTTCTCCTGTTTCGGAACTTTCTGGATAATGGGTTTCTGGATAACAGTTACCATACCTGTACAATATAGTCACTCAAATGATAGAGAAGAGATGTGACATTATCTAGTGTTTGGATGACAAATAGCACATGTACAAGTCTCTAATATGATGTCCAAAACATCAGCACTTCCTTCTGGAGCTGTTCTGCCCTGTTAACACTTGCTTTATTCACCTTAAAAAATACATTTTGATAATCTCAGTCTGGAGAGGCTGTTGTTGTTTCCCTCCAATCTATATGGCTAATGCCAGTGGTGTAACTACTGGGGGAGCAGCGGGTGCAATTGCACCAGGGCCCGCTCCCCTTTGGATCCCACACTGCAGTGGACGCGGTAAAGAAAATGCTAGTCTGGGGGGGGGTGGAAGGGGATAGTTATGTTACTGGCTAATGCCACATATGGCTAAAAAATGGCCTGCTATAAAATACAGGCCGAGAATCAGCCCCTATGCTTGAACCCCCTACAATAACTTGCCTGCACATTCATTATGCTGGCCTTGGTGTGCCTGTGCCAGGGCCGACGCAATAGATTGGGACCAAGAAATAGAAAGAACAGGATATAATACACCCCATAAATAATCCCAATCCTAAAATCTGGGTTGTCTTGTAATGTGGTTCATGGCTGAAAAAGCATAATAGGTAGATCCAGAACTCAAAAGCAGTGGGGAAATAGAGAAGCAAATTAAATATGTTTTGTTTGACTACTTCTAGAAGTATAGCTTTTATTGAATTATTTTTAAAATATATTTTCTATGTCAGTGTACAAATGTACAAAACTCCTATACACACATTTGCTAGGCATGTTCTTATATGCTGCAATCCTATACATGCAGCAGTCTGTACAAGTTCAATTTGCAATTTACCTTGTACTATGTGATAACACATAGAAAGTGTTCACAGACCTCTGACCTCTGACAAACCATTTGGAAGAGCATTAGATCTGAATGCGCAGAGAACAGACCTGTAAGAAAACATTCCACAAATTGTAAGCTTCTTCTCTCCAGGGCACCAAACAGCAGGGTCTCTAGTTTCTTTAAAATCATTACTCTCAACTACTTCATAGGAAGTTTTTCTATAATTCTTTAATTCTGGCATTTGTTCATAGAATCTCACTCCCTAGTTTATCTACAAATTGTACAAGTATGGGACCTGTTATTCAGAATGCTTGGAACCTGGGGTTTTATGGATAGGGGATCTTTCTATAATTTTGGATACATTGAGTCAACTTAAAATTCATTAAAACATGAAATAAACCCAATATGATTGTTTTACCACTAATCAGTATCAATTCTATCTCAGTTGTGATCAAATACAAGGTACTGCTTTATTAACACAAAGAAAGAAAGAAAGAAATTATCTGATTAAAATTGAGTCTATGGGAGAATGCCTTCCTGTAACTCTGAGCTTTCTGGATAATGGGTTTCCAGATAATGGATTCCATACCTGTATCTATTAAAGAATTTGGCACAGACATAATTTTGACTCTGAACACCAAAGATGTTTAGCACAACTGCATCCAATTAGTATTGAAATGCATGTGCATCTACATACAACCACTCTTATACAGGAATTATGGGAAAACATTGCATTGTGAGCACAAAGCATAGTACAATTGCACGTTGCACACTGCACTTGTTTTGGCTCATAAACAAGTCATATGAATTTGTATTGACCATTTCAATAGGTCTTTGTGTACAAATAAACTTATTATTATATAATACCCCAAGACTGCATTTTATTCAATATATGCTGGGGATTGTAATGCTGTATTTACATTAGGAATTCAATAGCTCTGTTAAAAACTAGACAGTGACCTCTATGTAGAGAGAGCTACTAAAGAATATACCATGTTCTTCCGTTACCGTAGATAAGGCTGTTTATTGAAAGGAAATAAAAGATCTCTTGGGTTTATTTATATGGCATAGCACCACCACAGATATTGTGCGTGCCCTCACTTAACAACATATACTGCACATTTTATTAGATAAAAAAGCCTTTTGGAAGTGACCTCTGTTTCGATGCTCAGCAGGATGCAAAATTCTTCTTGCTTCTCACATTTTTCTTATGCGTTTACCTGCAGTGCCGCTTTACCTATACACATTCATAACTAGAAAGACTTGTAGAAGATCAGTTCTCATGGGAATGTCAATTGTTTTTCCTGTACAAGAAGTGTGGCTGTGCATTCCTGACAAATGAATAACTTCACAAAGATCACTCTTTATCAGTGCATTTATTATTCACACATCATAAAAAGTTGACTAGTGCCTAATTAGGAAATGTTTCTGCAAGCCTGGTGTAAATGTTTGGATGTTTGCACATTATGAAGTGTGCCAGATTGCACCATAGTAACCCTGAAATTTTTCAGTGAGCCAGGACGGGGAGCTTACTTGCAGAAACATTCCCTAAACTATGGCACATAGTGATACAATTTTAATTTTAAGACATGAATAGAAATACTTTCATAAGTCTTGATTATGTCCTATACAAAGTATGTCATGTCACAGATCATAGCTTTATTGCTGCAGAAAAACAATAAAATATTCGAGTTCCACATTGCTGTGATTTTTAATTTCTATTAATCAATCAAAGTCAGTGGCACAATGATTCATGTGATTCCTGATGTCCCTTCTAGGTCAGAAGAAGAGAAGACTCTGTGCATGTGTCAAATCCAGTAAAAACAATATAATAAATACTCATTTAATAAGGGGGGAGGAACAGGGAGTGTGGATGATGGAGTGGATACCTTGACTGATGCACAGTTTACATATATGTGTGTGCGAAGGAAGGTTTTTTCACCTTTACTTCAGGCATTCTCCATAAGGGCATAGTCAGATAAGGGCCTGTTTGCAGTTGGGAGGTGGAGATGTTTCCCAGTCCAGGTTAAACTGCTTCCCTTCCAGTTTAGTAGGTGGACAAGGAAGGTCACCATTTTCTATTTCTTTGAACCCCACTTGCTGAAGGGGACGGTTATTGCCAGTCCAGAAGAGCCTGAGATGGAGGTAGGCCTCAGTAGAAGAAGTCAGTGTTAGGAAAGATCTGTAATAGCTCATTCTAGGGGTGAAAGATAGGATCAGGGTAGTTAGTAGAGTAGCTAGAGGTTCCAACAAGAAGAACAGAAATGTCAGTATCAAACATTGTCACTGGCTATTAAAGGGACTCATGTAGTTAGGAACAGAAAATTCATTTAGAAAAAACATTGACTGAAGTATCTATAAAGTATCCGATAATTGTACCATCTGGACAGTACACCAAAGAAATATGTAACATTCAGCAAATACAAAGTTATTTTGTTGCAAGAACCACTTGCTTCCAAATTATTAAAGAGATCAGTTTTGTTTGTGTGATACAGTGTGGTTAACCCTTCTGCCACCAGAACAGGGAGGGCCCATCTGAGAGAAAGAATCCCATGTAAACATCCTTTACCAGGAGTTCCAGGGAATTGTGACCTGTCCGGCCAACAATGAAGTTTAACACTTGAAGGTGAATACCCCATCTTCTAAACCAGGGGTGTCCAAAAGGTAGATCGAGATCTACCAGTAGTCGGTGCTCAGTAGATCTCAAGATACTGTGAAAGACAGCTTGACTAAATTACCCTTCTATCTTATTCTTTTCATTCAAATATTTATTCTGCTAAAGTTTCATAAGAAATAGTTGTTTTTTAAAAATAGAAATTCTCTTATAAATCAATATGATATTAAAGTAATATTTTCCATGGAACAGTGATATTATGAATAAAGATCATAATTAGAGAGCATCACTAAAAAGTAGACCCCACATTAGTAAAGCACGGGCACTCCTGTTCTAAACAGTGTTACATGTGCAAAACAGATCATATTTACCAAACTTTGAGAAAGAGAGGGGTACTAAAAAAAATGTTGTCGTGGGTACACATCAGAAGCCACTGATCATACAGTTTGTATTGATTTGCTCTGAATTAGCCAAGGCTACTGGCTTTGCTGATAAATAACAAACAAGGGAAAGTTGTGCTCACCACTATTGTCTTAAATATATTGATAATGGGTTGAGTGCAGAGGACCTCTTGTAGTTGACTATTTGCTGATAAATAAGCCACTTGTGTATTTGATTACAAATGGTTACTTTAATATTATTTTAAGAAATATAATATCTAACCAGAGACATACATTTACATGTACAATTTAGACATGTAAAATAGTAAAGATGCACTAATGATTTCTAGGCTGTATTATTCTTGGCCTCTGGCTAAACAAGGAGTACATGCATAATGAATAGCCTGTGCACCCATTCAGCCCTTTTAATGCATAACAGATGGGGTCAGCTACACTCATGGTGTGAAAGATTAATGAAAGAAACAGCAGTCAGTTTGGTAAACGTTTCTTTACAAGATTTTTTTTAGGAAAAACATTCTGTTGCACTTCAGTGGAACATTATTTTGCTTTTGTTTAACACATTCCATATTTTTTCCTTAGATAATCATCATGTTTCAGTTATATCACAGTAATTAAAGTTGTTGTTCACCTTCCAAACCTTTTCGGTTGAGTTGTTTTTTTCAGATTGTTCACCAGAAATAAAGACTTTTTTCAATTGCTTTGCATCTTTTATTTTTTATTGTTTTCCCAACCTAAGTTTAAAGTTTAATGTTTCTGTCTGGCAGCTCAGTGATCCAGGAGCAGATTCTGAACTATTATAATTTGCTACAATTAGTTGATACATTTCTCAGCAGTATCTGTGGAATATTAGCAACTATTGTAATATTGTAATGAAACTTGGGGATTTTGCTCAGCAGGGACACATATGAAATATATATCAAAGAGGTTGGGAATCATACACTTAGGCAGAAATTGTCTGCTATTGTGCTTTTATTTTTTTCTCAAGAAAGGGCCTTTGCAGCCCAAAACATGTCGTGTGGACAAAAATAAAAGCACAATAGCAGACAATTTCGGCCTAAGTGTATGATTCCCAACCTCTTTGAGTTATCTATATAATACTTGGATGCCTAGGACAGAGTATCTGGGGGAACCATTACACGGACTGACTGGGAGTAATTACACAAGTTGAAAAATATATCAAATAAGGGGGTTAATTATTAAGAAGGAATTTTTCTGCAATGTCCGTTTTACACTGAAAACCCAAAAAGGTTGTGGTAACAAAGATGTGATTTTTATGTATTATGTCTCGAATCTGTTCCAAGTCCGAATCCGAAAATATTCTAATTCGGCAGGTTCTAATCTAAAACCTGCCAAATTCATGTAAAGGTCAATGGCAGATGTCCCCTTAACCATTTGAAGATGTTTTAACACTCATGAAATGTTCAGAGTTTTCAGGGTTTGACGTTGGGTTTTTCTGCAAAAACACAAAAAAAAAAATCCCTGCAACAATCTGGAAAAGTTGTGTTTTTTCCTAATCCGATTTTTTTTATTGATAAATAAGGGCAAATCATGGATTGTAGTTTGGTCTGAATCCATGGATTTTGATAAATATCCCCCTTAATGCATCAATTTAGAACAGGTTACAGGGTCGGCGACCCCCCCTCTCAGAGCTGCATTAGAAGGTGGAAAATGAACCTTTACACTTCTATATTAGAAAAACATTCACAAATGGAAAATAGAAAGTAATTGGAGAAAGTCTTTATTTCTGGTGAACTATCTGAAACCAACTGAACTGGAAAAAGTATCTGAAGGTGAACAACCCCTTTAAGAGTTATGATATTAGAACTGCTGTGTGGGGGAGGCTAATTTCCTGAACTGCTTGCTTCCACTGGTTTCTTGCCATGGAAATACTTCCAACCAGGAAAGCAGTGCAAGGATCAATGTAACACAATTTCAATGAAATACTAATATTATGTGTTAGTATTATAGGAGTCACTCAGATGAAAGCAAATGTTTCATAGAGAGACACTTAGGGGCACATTTACTAATGGACGAATATCGATGGTTAATTAACCCTCGATATTCGACCCTCGAAGGTAAATCCTTCGACTTCGAATATTGAAGTCGAAGGATTTAGCACTATTCGTTCGATCGAATGATCAAAGGAATAATCACTTGATCGACCAATTTTCCTTCGATCAGAAAGTTGCTAGTTAGCCTATGGGGACCTTCCCCATAGGCTAACATTGATGCTCGGTAGGTTTTAGGTGGCGAAGTAGGTGGTCGAAGTGTTTTTTAAAGAGACAGTACTTCGACTATCGAATGGTCGAATAGTCGAGCGATTTTTAGTTTGAATCGTTCGATTCGAAGGTCGAAGTAGCCAATTCGATAGTCGAAGTAGCCAAAAAAATACTTTGAAATTCAAAGTATTTTTTATTCTATTCCTTCCCCTGAGCTAAGTAAATGTGCCCCTTAATGGGGCTGCCACTGCCTGCACTGATGTAATAAATGTTTGATTAGGTACAATTATGTAGATAAGAATATAAATATTTAATTTCTAATACAGAAAATCCCAGTTGAGAAAAAAATAAAATACAATAACCAGTTTGGGATGTGTTTAGATCTATGCATTAAATAATTATAAAATCAACCTCTTCATTAGGGGGAACTTCAACTTTTTAGCATGTTCTAGATGGACCCAGTTAAAACAAATTGTAAGTTTATCTTCACTATTGTTTTTAATGTAAGAATTATTTATACTTTTCATACTCTTTTTATACTCTTTCTAGCCTGCAACTGAAATAGTTTCCTGGTTGTCTGGGTCACTGACCCTGGCAACCAAAAATAGGCTCACGCTGAGATTTATTTTCATTTTTATTGCATATTTTTCGTATGAAGCCCTCTACTATTCCTATTCCAATTGGATTTTTAAATTGTGGCCCCCTGCTTGCTAGGGTAATCGCAATTAGAGCCTGAAAGATGCAGAACAACCATGTAAATAATTTAAAAAAAAAACACACACACACGCAAAATAAAGATCAGTTGCATGTTACCTTAGGATGCTGCTCGCTACATCATATTAAAAGTACATTTTAAGGTGAAGTTGTACATCACATTTCATAACTGGCAGATCAAACCAGATTCAATTGTAAGTTGGTTATTTGATCAATATCTAGATACTCCTTTATTGCTGAGTTGTTTGCCTTATTCCTTAATTGTTATTTAAGGTACTATTTCCAAAAACTTTGTTTATGTTTTTAGTTTGGTCAAGATATCCCAAGCCATAATTACATTTTTAATATATAAACTACAGGTAATGTCATTGATTATATCAAATTATCGGGCCATAACTCTAAATTGGATCACTATTCGTCAAGTGACACTTGATAAAGGGCGTGTGTGGCCCAAAACATGTTTCGGGCCACACAAACGTGTTTGTAGTTGCAAATAAATCACATTGTAGCATGTATTCTGCTGTATGGATTGCTCTCCTCATCTGTCTAAATTGGATCAGTTGCATACCATTAAAAATATTTATAAAGCACTGTGTATCTTGACAGCGCTATATAAATAAATGATGATGATGATGATTTATGAGCCAACAAAAGCACATTTTTAAGTCCCATTTCAGACAACTTCTGAGATAGTGTTGGTTTTCTTTTTTCCAAATGTTGTAATTTGCTCTGTGCTCTACAATTTGTAATATTCACAGGTTTTCTGAAAATATTATTCTCCAGGAATGCTTAGGTGGGGGTAGTGATAAAGGTATAATTCATAGTTTCCTTATTACTGCATTATTATATGTGTATGATGTAGTGAACTGAGTAGAATTATTAGGATTAGATTTCATTTTCATAAGCTTATTTTGGAAATAGTTTGGCATGTATTGAATTTCTGATCATTAATTCATCTCTATTGGGTAAATGTATTCATAGTCTCGATTGGGTTTTTGTCTATGGTTAAGTAAAATCATGGCAGAAAATCAAAATTTTAAAAATGATTTCCGTTTTCTCTGTGTTAATAAAAGAGTAGCTTGTATTTGATCCAAACTAAGATGTAATTTATACTTATTGGATGCAAAACCAACCTATTGTGTTTATTTAATGTACCGGCCCTGGAGACATTTTTAATCATATCTGGGTTTTTTTTTCAATCTCGTTTGAAAGAAACAACTTTTATGGGTCCCAATTTGAAAATCGAATTCCTTTATCTGGAATTTAATTAGGCTAATGCATATTGGAATTCCTGCAATTGCATATTAGCACTAGAATTTGTGTTGCCTTCTTTAAATACAAGAGCAGAGATGAAATACTTGCCTGCCACCCTCTGTAATTCAACAGCAAGAAATCCAAGGACGTAGATATTGTCCCCTAGTGAATGTTATCTCCTTGACACAGAAAACATCATTCCAATTAATTCGGCTTTGAACACTTACATTTTTTGAAACACTGACCCCCATCAGTTTCAATGGACTTCACCAAACCAGTGTAGTGTAACATAATGGTGCAGAAACAGCATTGCTCTGGTGTTCATGCGTTTATACACAGGGCATGGGAGCAATTACAAATGCAATTCTAGTGCTTCTTTTTAGACTTCTGTTGAATGGCTTGATTTCTCCACTTGCCTGTGGGTAATACACTGAAGATTTCCGATGCACAATATTCCTCTCTCTCAGAAAGAATTCAAACTCATATGCAGTGCCGGGCCAACCCGGCCAGGCGCCCTAGGCAGCTTGGCCGGCAAATCGCCCCAAAACGCGAGTGCGAACGCATGAAAAATGCAAGTGCTCATGCGCCTAAAAACACAAGTTTGCATGCGCGTTAGAGCGAGAGATTGCAAACGTCGGGCAGAGTTGGGACTGGACTGTGGAGGAGAGGCAGAGAAGGTGCGTGCCTGGTGCCCCTCCAGCTTTGCGCCCTAGGCACGTGCCTACCCCTAGTTCCGGCCCTGCTCAGATGAGACAAACCGTGGTTTGCTGTCTGATATTAACTCCTTCGGATTACCTTCTCTGCTGAAGACTGTAGACAGAAATGTTATTACTTTAGATGATGTTATATGAGAAAAAAAATGCAATTCCAGGCCATTTACTGTAATAGTCTATCAAGGTTATAGCAATCTTGATTGTATATTTTCATAGTGTTGGTGTTATTTCCATTTTTTGTAAAGTTTTACTTATCAAATCATCCCTGGTTTAGGAAAGTGACCAAATGCATGGGGGCATTTCAGTGATCTAATGATCAATAATAATTTCTCATATATCCTATAGTCATTTTATTAATAAAGATTTTTTAAAAGCACCATTGCATTGACATAACCGTGTCCTATTCCAAACACTATATGGTAAGTATGGCAAAATATTGCCACTTTTAGTACAAGTCTCAAATGCCACAAAGTCAGAATTACAAAAACACCTTAGAAATGGCTGTAAAATATTGTCAGATATGTACCTGGTCTCCCAAATTTTGCTGTCCGCCTTAAGCACAGAGAGAGGGTTGGCTTAGCTGATCTGGAAGGGGGTAAACAATGGGCTACCCATAGATTTATACAGTGGTTCAAGCAGTTTCATTATACAACATTCCCAGAGCACTGCATGAACTTCCCCCTTCTGCTTAACCATACTTTAGGCTGCAAAAATTTTAGGATTTTTTATGCCTGACAAAAAGACGCTATGGTCTTTTGTGGGCGAGGTTGGTTAAATATTTTAATAGCTTTGGTCTCCCTGTTTGCCGTGTTTAGCTTAAGAAATAACAAAAGCAAAAGATTAAAACAATAGGCAAAAGGTATGTTCAGCACAATCCCTATTCATTGCACTCATGTTGAACAAGAGGGTATACTGACCCTTTAACTAGTTAGATGTTATAACAAGAAATAATATAAACATATATGAATATTAACCAAACCACCAGTACTGTGCGCTCTGATTTAACCATTTTCTTTACATATTTATATTTTACATATACAAGTTTCACATATCAGTTTACTGCACTATATATATATATTTTAATAAATCCAAAAAACCTAGTCTAGATTTGCTTTTTCATTTTAATATAAATTTTTGTTTAAGCTTAGCTCAAAGACCTTGTACTTAGCTACTAAAGGTATATGATAATGGATATTGCATTGTGTTTACCAGCTAGGAAAAGTACATGCGATTGCCCTTTCCTGACATCAAAATAATCCTATCAGGCATAGCTGGGGAAGTTCTAAAAGGATTTTTGATTTATCTTGTCTTAGAATTAGCCTCTATATCATTTCACTTTGCAGCAGATGCAGGGAACATAATTACATGAAAAACAAATGTTACAATGAAACTAATTGAATTTCCTTTAGATATTTCCTGTGTTGAGAAAAAAGAATGACACGAAGCAGATCTTCTTCGACAAACATGAAAAATATATTATTTGTTGTATGTAATTCTATTTTAAGTGGCATATTTATAAGGCTGTGGAAAAAAACAGCCGGATGATAAAATAACGGAGGCAAATCTGTAATCGGCATTCGGCAAAATGACACACACTGTAATAAATGTATTTATTTTATTTTAAACTTTTTTGTCGCCTAATTTCGTTTTACACAGCAGAATAAATATGCCTCTAAGTGTAACACTTCCAGAGACTCAGGGGGTTATTTATTAAGGTCCGAATTTATCTCAGTATTTCTAATATCCAACTTCGAACAATTCTGAATTCCCTAATGGACCTTATTTATGAAGTATAAGGCTGGAAAAATAGGGTCGGACAAAACTCCAAAAAAATCTGAGCTTACCCCGAAAACTCAGAATTGTTTGGAGTTTTCCGCAAGAACTACAATTTTTTCAGAGTTTTCAGAGGTTTTTGCTCCTAATCCCCGAAATCATTGGATATCGGTACGGACATAAGCATAGACACTGGGACCTTCCCCATTGACTAAAGGTGGCCATAGAAGTAACAATTATGATCTTTCTTGGAAAAGATCTTTCCAAGAAAGATCGATTGTTTAGAGCTGAATCGTCAGATATACATACAGTATAGAAACAAAAGAATTCTACCTGTATCTGACGATTCAGCACTAACAGTGGCCAATGTTTGGGCCCCTTCAAAGGCACCCGATCTAAATTTTCCGTCCAGTCCGATCGACAAACCGACCAATATCTTTTGCCACCATACACGCATGAATATCGTATGAAAATGAATTTCGTAAGATATTATCTGTGCGTCTATGGCGACCTTTATACAGGACCTCGAGAGCTTTTAGATGCCGGGGTTTCGGATTCTGAGTTTTTAGACAATCGGACTTTAATAAATCTCAAATAATTCAGAGGTTTTATTTTGCTCCGAAAACTATAAATTATTCGAGGTTCGTATATTCGGAGCTTGATAAATAAATCCCTTAGTGTACTGGTTAGGGCTAAAGTCAGGTGCATGTTTTTTCTGTTCTGGAAATGGAACTAAAAGGCTCTTATGAATCTGAATTTGCATCAATAGTAAATTGAAACAAATCAGTTACTAGGAAGATCCAGGCAGCGCAATGTAGCAACACAAGGCAGTCTGGCGTGCACATCCACTATGCAAATTTTCACAAAACCAAAGGCTTGTGATTACAAGCAGCCCATCAAAATTAGCTTGAAAATAGCAGTAATGTCCTAGGAGCTTATCTATGCCTTTGCATCATACAGATAGTACTGATAGCAGTCCATACAGGAGTCAGCAATTATCAATGATGTCACAGTGGGAGACAAAAGTCACCCATCTGTCACTGAAAAGAAAAAACTCCCCCTGTATAATTAATTACAGATTTTCTGTTCACTTTCATAATGATACTGGTTGTATGGTAAGTGACAATGGCCATGCTATACTGTAAATTGCAAAAACCAGGTGCTGATGAAAATGATTTTCAGCAGGGCCTGTCTTATTTACAGACGTGAATGACAACAACAATGCTGATAATACACCAACAGAATAGACTTGCTGCCTCCAGCCAAAGCTGTAATATCAGTTACTCATTAAAGGGAAACTCCACCCCAAAATTGTGTTTTGCATAATGGAAAAAAAAAACAATTCTAAGCAGCTTTCCAATATGCATTAATTAAAAATGCCTTTATTTATAAATGTGATTGCTGTGGAAAGTAGAATCTGTCTAGCTGCTACTGTTAATATTTTCCGTATTTCTGGTCAAAACTAGAAGCCAGAAAGGGATAAACAAACAATATTCCCAATTACAATTTACAAATATCTTGACAACCATTTCCTTTTGTTTTATATAATTGTGTATTTGAAAGTTGCTTAAACTTTTAATTTTTAACTTTTTTTTTTTTTAACTTTTGACTATTGAAAAGATTGGAGCTCCCCTATAATAGAAATGCAGCCAGTAAGTACCTTTGTGTTCAAGCTGAGCTGCTACAAAGAATTTGGTCAAATGTTGACAGTGCAGCTCCATCAATGTATTTTTGTATTTGTATTGCTTTGTTTGTTGATGCTCTGCGATGCAGCTTGCAGATATGACCCTTTGTAAAGTCTCAATTCTTCACTGGCTGTTTTGCCATCTTTTCTTATCACCTCCTATATTCCCCCTGTAGTGTCCTGATTCGCTCCATGCAGAGAGGACAGTGGCCAGAGATCGAGGGGTCATATCCAGGCATAATGACAGATAATAAAACTATACAGAAATGTATGCCGCTGGAAAAACTTCCTGTATCTGTCACTGCCTGTGCAAAGAGATCATTTAAAACATATTCATCTGAGGAACATAGTTAGTCAAGCCAGAAGATGAGGCTGGTCATCAGATGAATAAGGACCGCATGGGCTAACATTTGGACAGAGACCTAACTAAATGAGCCACTTGGATGAGTGATGCCATCCACATGTCACCACCACATTATATAAATTTATATATAATTTGTAAAGAAGTGAGCCTGCTGGCCTAAATGGTTTGATTGACTGATCCTATGTAGGTCACCTAAAGTTTATTGCACTTGGATGTTGTCTATCATTTTAGGGCTCATGTACAATCAGGCCCGAATTTACAAACGGGGCACCCCTAGGCCATCTCTGCTCATCTCCTCCTCTCCGTCTGTGTCCCCCTATGGTTCCCCCATCTGCATCCACGTCTCTCTCCCTCTCCCCTCCCCGTCCGCCTCCCCTTCTGCTACCCCATCAGCTTCTGCTTCCCCCTCCGCATCTCTCTCCCCTCCCTGTCCCCCTACCCTTGAGCATGCGCATATATAGTGAATAAAGTACCCCCTCTTGTAAATACTAAGGATATTATAAGTTAACGAGGAATTTCAGTACCATATAAAAAGGTTTTTATACAGGTCATGGAACTCCGAGATAACTTTTAATATCCTCATATTTTGCAACTGGGGGTACTTTATTTATTATAATGCACAAGTTTCACTGAGTCATGTGACAGAAATGACATCAGAACTCACCATTTACATGATATTCATGCTTTTTGTGTATTATATACTCATATCTTGAATATGCAAAATTGCGCATGCGCAACTAAATTTAATGCTGCTTGGTGGTATGCTGATCCTGAATTTCTGCTGCCCTAGGACCGGGCCTTTGTAGCATTGCCACAAATCCGGGCCTGTGTACAATTGGGGAAGCAATGGCGGTCACACTAACTAAAGTCTAAAATTGAATGGGGATAGAAATATTAGATTCTGTATACTAAACATAACCATGAACTTACAGTACTGCACCAGAAGCCCAATTAAACAAATGATTTATGTTTTCAAAGTTGGCCACAGGGGGTCACCATCTTGTATCTTTGTTATACGTCTTTGCAAGACCATGCACATGCTTCAGTTGGGAGGTTAAGCTTAGGGATCGTCATTAATTATCAAAACAGCACAAGTCAAATAATATCTGCCATAGAAGCCGATACAGCAAGACTGATTAATAATCAGAATAAGCAGACTGCACTGGGTCTATGGATACAAATCTCTACACAGTTGCTGGCTGCTCTACAGGGAAACAAACAAAGCTGCTTGAGTTCTAGGAAGTAAGGTGGGGGGGGGCTCCCCCCTGCTGTTTGAAAGTATGATTGTTTCCCTGCAGGGCAGTAAGGGGCTTTCAGAGCAAGTAAAACGAAGGGGGGATTTCACTGCATATAGTCAGGTTTATTATAAAAACTGTACACATTTTTAAACTAAAGTATATTGGAGATAGATTTCTTTTTCATTAAAGAAAGTAAAAATAACTCAAAAACCACAAATGATAAAAAATTAAAACCAATTGCAAATTGTCTCAGAATATCACTCGCTAAATCAAACTAAAAGTTAATTTAATGGGGAACAACCCTTTAAAGTATCAGGAAGGCTACTATACCTTTAAGAACAGATACAGCCTCTAACCTTATATTATCTTGAGTCTACTTATGTCTTCCTTTTTTTTTAACCATTTTGAAGCAATTATACCTTCAAAGGGATTTACATTCCCGTCTGCAGTCTTTTGCACAATGTGCCACCTGTCCCAGTTCATGCAGCACATCAAAGCCCGACCATCATATGTACATTATTAATGTGTGGAGACTCTGGAAGCCATGGTAAATCAAACATCTCTTAAAAGCAACACACACACACAGCACAGCCAGCTTTTATTATGCCATAAATAATGAGTGGGATTTTTATTTTATTATAAATATATATACAGTACCGGAGCTTATTGTCATGGAAACCGTTACATGGAAGAAACTGGAATAATTAAGAGAAAATAAATGTAAATATTCCTGGCATAGCAACTTTATGCAGAACTTTTCATTGTTGCCGGACTTTTCTCTATCCGGAATGACCTTTTGCTCTTTGTGCCCTATACAGTTTCTCCTGAGAATAAAACGTTTCTTATAAAGCCAAACAAATGAACGAAAGTCTGTCAGGTTTTAAAGAGACAGATCACCTTTGAATATACTTTTGGTATGATCTAGGGATGCACCGAATCCAGGATTCGGTTCGGAATTCGGCCAAGATTCGGCCTTTTTCAGCAGGATTCTTCCTGGCCGAACCAAATCCTAATTTGCATATGCAAATTAGGGACAGGGAGGGAAATTGCGTGAGGAACAAGGAAGTAAAAAAATTTCCCCCTTCCCATCCCTAATTTGCATATGCAAATTAGGGTTCGGATTCGGCCGAATCTTTTACAAAGGATTCGGGGGTTCGGCCGAATCCAAAAAAGTGGATTCAGTGCATCCCTCGTATGATCGTGGCAATCGTATTCTAAGACAATTTGCAATTGGTCGTCATTTTTTTTTACAAAATGTGCAGAATGTACTTTTTACACTGCAATCCCTTATGTAAATGACCCATAATGTAACAATAAGGGGCATATTTATTGTGTTGTGTAAAAAAACAGCGGGATAATACACCACACACACCACAAGGCTCCGTCATGTAAAAAATGGCATACATTTTTAACAAGTGTTTTCTTAGAGTGATTTCCACTGGGAGCAATGTATAATAATGGCATAAAATTACACATATCTTGATAAATAGCCACTCATTTTACACAGCTTTTTACACTGTTTTTCCAGTGAATTTCGTTTTACACAGCTTAATAAATACGTCCCTAAAAGTTTAACCTCAGGGAACTGTAGGCTAACAGATTTAGTGAGCCCCATTTAAAAGCTGGTAAACTAATAAACCATAGTTACCAATTAAATGCTTGTTTTCAAACAGGTAACAGGTAAATGCTACATACTGATAGGTTGATTTGAGTTGCTGGACAAAAAGTAAACTTAAAACCATTTATTACATTACCCCATATAGGTAAAGCTGACCCCCCCCTAGGACTGGGGTACAGTCACATAACTATTTGTTAAATAGGGCAGAAGTACAGTATACAATATTTTAATGTATATACTGTAGTTACCTAGTTACGTTGGATTGAAAAAGACAAAAGTCCATCAAAAGTCCATCATAAATATATATACGGTAGTACATAAACACAGGGGCGATCCTACCCAATTTGCCACCCGAGGCGGCCTTCGTTTTTGCCGCCGCCCTGCGGCACTCACCTTCAGTGCCAGACTGGGGTCGGGGTGCCCGGTGGAAGAACCAGCGGACCAGTAGAGTTTTCTCATGATACCAGTATATATTTGGACTGTTAGGTTATCATCTGTTTTATGTTAACGCCCATTGAACTAATGTGCAAATGTATCCAGGCAGGAATTCAAAATAGACCCTGGCATTTCAAGTACACAGAGGCCCAAACAGCCCCCCACCTGCCCAATAAATAATGACTGTCTATGCCATCCTACAGCAGCCCCTCATTAGCCAGAATCTACAGACTCCCAGCGTGGACCCAATCCAGAGACCCCTCATCCCACCCCTGATGTCACCAACTCCACCCTGACATCACCTGTCCTGCCCCCCTGTCCAGTCCCTCAAAAGGGGGAAGGTGGCAACACTGGAAGAGGAAGCTATCCACTGTAGCATTCTGCTGCCTGCTAAATAGTGCTTACTGATTAGTACTTGTTACAAATGTTTATGTTCTGTACATAGGGTTGCCACCTTTTCAGAATATTTTTACCGACCAGGGGTGGGGCGGGAACAAAAGGGGCTGGATGGGACATAAAGGGGGCGGGCAGTGATGCAAAAGGAGGCAGAGCTGCGGCCATGATGCAAAACGGGCAGAGCCACATCACGCAATGGGCAGAAGATGGAGAAAAGGTACGTCTCCAGCGGAGGGCCAAGGGCTGTTGTTGTGGGTATTACATATTTACCAGCAACTACATTGCTGGTATTACAAATTTGTAATACTGGCCCTGGTCTTGGTAGGTGTTTTACAGGCTAGGTAGGCCGGGTGGCAACAATATCTGTACAGGGCCGGATTTGTGGCCACAAAGGCCTGGCCCTAGGGCGGCAAAATTTGAGGGGCGGCATGCTGCCCAACCACATCTGCAAAAGCACTGGGGAGTGTGCACTCGTGGGTAATGTGTGCGCTTGTGGGCGCTAGGACCTGGCAGACTAGGGACCGGCGCATGCGCTCCCAGGGGGTTTCGCTTTCTCAGGCGGCACTAGGACTCAGGCGGCCTAGGGGTGTAAAAACATGAAATCCGGCCCTGGTTCTGTATAAATGTATATACAGGATTTCAATCCTATTGCTCACTAGTCAGATTATTAAGATTCCATTCAGGCATTTTTAATGTATGAGCATTATAACCACACCTTAGTTACACTTCTTTGAGCAGCACGGGAGGATAAAAACATATCCATGCCTACGCGAGCAGCTGCTTGAATACGATCCAACTGGAACTTCTTATTTTCCCCAATGTGTTTATTTTTCCTCTATTTATACAATGTCAACATATTCTGCAGCACTTTACAGATATTGCTCATCATCCACATCAGTCCCTGCCTAAGTGGAGCTTACAATCCAAGGTCCCTATAACATTCACACACACACAGGGTTCTCTAATGAGAGAACTTTAGAGACCCTGAAAATATCAAACATGCGAAAGAAGAAAATTTACAATTGATTTTCATTTTTTTATTTTTTTTGTGTTTTTGAATGTTTGAGCATTTTATTAAGCAGCTCTCTAGTTTAGAATTTTAGCAACTATCTGGTTGCTAGGGTGCTGTGTTGCATAGCAACCAGGCAACGGTTTAAATAAGAGACCAAAAGACACATATGAAAGGGCCTGAATAGAAAGATAAATAATGACAAGTAGTGATAAAAACTGTAGCTTCATATAGCTATAGCTTTTTGAATGCTGGGGTCAGTGACCCCTGCCTGACAGTTTGAAAGAAGTATAAGCAGATAAACAAATAAATCAGAAACTATAAAGAATAAAAAAATAAATACCAACTGAAAAATTGCTTAGAACAGGACATTCTATGAATTGAAGGTGAACAACCCTTTTAAGACTGAAGAGTTGCAAGGCTGGAGTGCACTCCCAGCCACCTGATATATGAATGTATTCCAAGAATGAAGTCAGATGATTCCCCTAAATACAAACAGTGATGAGATATAAGAATTCGCTCATGTGTTAAAAATAAATGACACTGAATAATAAATATAATAAACTTGCTATATGTTACTATTACACATGTAGGAAAGTATACTTTTACATTTGTTTATTTTAAAAAAGGAGGTAACTGATCATGTCACTTGACTATGGCAATGCTGAAACACTAAGGGGCAAATTCACTAACATTCGTAGTTGCGCCAGGCGCAACTTCGCCGCGCTTCACCGCACTTCGCCAGGTGTAGTTTCGCCAGCGCTCCGCAAATTCATTAAAATTCGAAGTTGCGCACAGGGGTAGCGTAAGATTGCGAAGTTGCGCTAGCGTTGATTCGCTAAGTGAAGCGAAGTTACGCTAGCGAAGGCTAATTTGCATACAGCGCCAAATTCAAATTTCAATGGAGGAATACGTATCAGCACTACAAATGGCTAGAAAACTTTCAAAACATCAAATAAAAATTTTATTTTGCCCTACACATGT
This sequence comes from Xenopus petersii, assembly GCA_038501925.1. Classification (NCBI taxonomy): domain Eukaryota; kingdom Metazoa; phylum Chordata; class Amphibia; order Anura; family Pipidae; genus Xenopus; species Xenopus petersii. The sequence goes on from CM076681.1 coordinate 111,782,034, forward strand.
GCCCACTGTATAGGTAAGTTGCCATGAGTCAGGAAATGTAGGGGGGAAGGAGGGGAGCCCCAAAAAAATTTTCGATCTTTTTCAGCCTATCACCCATAATGTAGAAAACACGCCAGCGTTTTTTGGGACTTAGAAAAATTTTTGACTTTTTTTGAAGCAATCCCTATCTACTCTATTGCGCTTCGCCTGATCTGAGGTGGCGAAGGAAGTCTAGCGTAAAAGGTAGTGTTCAGTACACTGCGCGCGCGAATTTGCGTAGTTACGTCCGTAGCGAAAATTCGCCAGGCGTAAGGGTGCGGAGTAACACTAGCGAATCTACGCCAGCGTTCGTTAATGAATTTGCGCAGTAACGAAAATGCCAAACGCTAGCGAAGTAACGCTAGCGTTCGGCGCTTAGTGAATTTGCCCCTAAAAGTGATGATCAACTAGTGGAATCCATGATTGGCTGGATCTCTGGGTTGCTAGGTGTGATAAGGGATCCTCTCTAACCAGCTTTTATGTAGATGCCTACTTTGGACAGCTAAGTGGTACAAAGAGATTGATTTAGGACAGGTTTATGTTTCTTTAAATTTGGGGTGAATGCTTTGGCATGCTAAGGTTTGCAAATGGTTAAACATTTAAAAGAGGGGTCATTTCACCTTTAAATAGGTTAAACATAGAGTAGAGTTTCCAGGAAGCCTTGCCAGGTTTCACAAACCTATAGCTGAAACTGGTGCCAAGACAATTTTTTTTATTGATGGTGTCCCTTTAAGGAATTCAGCAACAAATCCGCTGTTTAATTTTTAATGACATTTTTATAAACAGAAGGGAAGGCTTTTGCTGCCTTTCTATAATGCAACAATGAGAGGATGAGCCTTATATTCCGCTATATAATCCTTGCAATTCAGAATTCCTGTAAAGGCTTTTAGCATGGAATATAACCAATGTAAACCTATATATACATAATACAGATTTAACGTCATGCTTTTAACACAAAGATATTACAATGTTGGTAAAACAATGACTTGCAATAATATGGAGCAACAGAAATGGCAACTAAAAAAACAGGTTTATGCATTGCAAACCAGTACATTTTATTTTTTGTTAGTACTTGTTCATAACCCCTGCTGCGTCATGGCCCCTAAAAGGTGTATGTGTGTGTATGGCAGTGTGATCCACCCAAATGTTGCTTGACTACAACTTATACACAATATTCCATCAATGAAAGCTATATTCTAGCTGGATTCTTAAAGCAACACTGCTTGGAAACCCGTTATCCAGAAAGCTCCAATTACAGAACTATCTCCCATATACTCCATTCCATCCAAATAATCAAAATTTTTATAAAATTATTTCCTTTTTCTCTGTAATAATAAAACAGTACCTTGTACTTGATCCAAACTAAGATTTAATGTATCCTTATTGGAAGCAACATCAGCATATTGGGTTTATTTCATGTTTAAATGTGTTTCTACTAGACACAAGGTATGGACACTGAAATTACTCAAAGGTCCATTATCTGGAAAACCCCAGTTACCAAGCATTCTGGATAATGGGTCCCATACTTGTACTACATTATAATCTCCCTGTGTTAGATAACGGGGTGATAATTGGTATAGAAGTTTTAGACATTGAAAAAGTACTTGTCTCCTTTAAGGGCTCAATTTCCCTTGCATACACAGTATTTATCTATAAATTGTTGCCTAGTATTACACTCATGATCTAATAACAAATACCCCAGTATGTGATAAATGGCATTAGTAGGGAGAAAATGCTCAATACAAATACAATCAATTTCTCCTTTGTCCGTTGTTAATAAATATTAAGATATGCAATTACTAATGCTTATTCTTTGCAAATGTTCATTCCATTAATGTGGTTTATGACACACCACCCATAGACCTTACATCTAGCAGCTTTATATCACAACTATTACACAGGAACGTCTGAAAGAATTCAAGTTTTCTAAGAGGCTTAATTACAGTTATACAAAGACTATCAATAAAATGGGAGGGATATGGGAATGGATATCTTGGGTGACAAATACATTGGTATGTGCGTGTATATACCTGTATTTACTATGCTGTTATTAAAGGAAAACTATACCCCCTGAACAATGTAGGTCTCTAAAAAACATATTGAATAAAACAGCTCATATGTAAAATCCTGTTTCATGTAAATAAACCATTTTCATAATAATATACTTTTTAGTAGTATGTTCCATTGGGTAATCATAAATAGAAAATTGCCATTAAAAAAAATAAGGGCCGCCCCCTGCGATCGTAGGATTCACGGTGCACACAAACAAACCATACGTTAGGTCACATGAGTCAATTAACAGACTGAGGTCTGTCTTTTGCTTCCACACTTCTTCCTGTTACAGTTAGAGCTGCAGTATTTCTGGTCAGGTGATCTCTGAGGCAGCACACAGACCATAACAAAATAGGTGGTTCAAAGCAAGAGATGTAAAATGGCAATATTTACTTAAATATAAATACCAGTGTGGTAAGATTCTTTAATGTTGCTTAAGAATTCATTTTGGGGGTATAGTTTTCCTTTAAGTCCCTAAAGACTGAGCCACACTTAAGGTGGCTATACACTATTAGATTCGCTCGTTTGGCGAGGTTGCTAAACGAGCAGATCTTAACCCGATATGCCCACTAACGGCAGGGAGATATTGCGTTAATCCGAATGTTCGGCCCTAGGGCTGAACGATCAGATTACAACAAAGCAAATGGGTGCCGATGAGTCGTAGGACCGCATCAACTAGCTGCCTGATTGATATCTGCACGGTTTTTGGCCTGATATCGATCAGGGGGACCCTTCGGAAACACCCACATAAGGACCAACATCGGCAGCTTTAATCTGCCCGTATATGGCCACCGTTACACACTGAACTTGTCCAGTTTCAGACTGTTCAATCAGCCAAATTCCTTGATTGATTTGTATGGAAAAGCTCTTTGTTTTGGAAAGTATAATAAAACATTTGTGTTCATCCCTATTGGCCTTGACTTTTCAGTTCAGTTTATTATTTAAGGCATGCGCTTTATTTCCGTGACATCATCGTTGTACAGACTTTCAGCTGCAGCAATATTGTGTTTTATGTTTAATTTAGCTTTTGTGCTGGAAAGTATAAAACCATTCTGCCATGTTCAGTGTGCAAGGAAACCTAATCCCACCACACAAGTGGATCTGACAGTAAAAACATGAAATAATACATTGTTATGTATTTCTACACACTCTGTCTCTGTCAGTGCGATCAGGAATATTGATGCAGGTATGGGATCCGTTAACCGGAAACCATTATCCAGAAAGCTCCAAATTAGGGAATGGCTCTCCCATAGACTCCATTTTATCCAAACAATCAAAATTTTCAAAAATTATTTCCTTTTTCTCTATATTAATAAAACAGTACATTGTACTTGATCCAAACTAAGATATAATTAATCCTTACCTGTGGTGTAACTAGTTATTACTGGGCCCCACAGCAAATTATTTTTCAGGCCCCCAGGTTGACCAGTTTTACCAATATTCATTTAAATTGTATATGAATTAGAACCTCATGGGGCCCCTATACCTCCTGGGCACCCACACAGTCACAGGGTGTGCTTCCTCTATAGTTACTGGAAGCAAAACCAGCCTATTGGATTTAAAAGTGTTTCTAGCAGTCTTAAGGTATGAAGATCCAAATTACAGAAAGAACTGTTATCCGGAAGACCGCAGAAATTCTAAATAACAGATCCTATTCCTGTATTTATATGTGCTCTGCCTAAATGGTTACTAGGTAAATGAGATTTAGAAAGGTTTACTGTTGGAGAAGTCTTCGGTGATCTGTATCAATACCAAGATCAATACCAAGATCTGCAGTCACAAAGTCTGTGGCATTATTTCTTCGCTCTGTGAGATCAATATACCTTTGCAAATAAAAGTATGGAATCCTTTATCCAGAAACCCATTATCTACAAAGTTCTAAATTACGGGAAACAGTGGCATAACTGTGGTCACAGGGGGACCCAGGGGTAAAGGGTGCCTTGCAGGGCCTGAAGTGGAGGGATTGTGACTGACCAGTGAGTATGTGCAGCAGGGAATCATTATGTGCAGAAGGGAGGCCCAGAAATAATTTTTTGGGTGGGGCGACAGGAAGGCCATCTCCCAAAAAGTCTATTTTAAGCAAATAATTAAATTTTTTTTAAAAATAGATTTTTTTAAAAAAAACACAATACCTTGTGCTTGATCCTTACTTAGCCGAATAAATCTATATTGTGGCAAAACAATCCTATTGGGTTTATTTCAAGTTTCAATGATTTATAGCAGACTTAAGGTATGGTGATTCTTAGATGGAATATTCCAGGTCCATAGCATTCTGGATAATTGTTCCTATACTTGTATATTATGATGCATACCTGTTGTTTTGTTTTTCTGTTTATAGATGTGTGAGAGGATTCCATAGGAAATAATTTCTGCATACATGCAAATGCATCTGTTACTGTATTGCTGCCATGATTAAATGTCTTCCTAACATTTTTCAAAACCCTTTTTTTAGAGTGAAATTGCAAATTAGCCTTTATTTAAAATGACTGTATCATGTCTAGGATAAAATCCTTTCTAAATTCAACAGAAAATAGGAAAACAATCATTCATGAATTCTTGAAATTAGGGCTTTCATTTGTGATATACATTTCCAGAATATAGCGCACATTGCAGGTCAATGGCACTGCTCTATTATTGCCAAATAATTGGTGTAGTCACAGTAGGTGCATACACTAGTACTGAGATAAAACTGATATTGTCATCTCTGTGTTACACAAATGTAGCATGTTTAGTTTTAAAGGAGAAGGAAAGCTACAAAAGCAGTTTATTGCCAATAGATTAGCCACAATAGTGCAATCTATAACGCTATATTTATTCTGCAGAATGCTTTACCATACCTGAATAAACAGCTCTAGAAGCTTTCTGTTTGTTTAGGATAGCAGCTGCCATATTAGCTTGGTGTGACATCACTTCCTGCCTGAGTCTCTCCCTGCTCACTCATAGCTCTGGGCTCAGATTACATCAGGGAGGGGAGGAGGGAGAGAGGAGTAAACTGAGCATGCTCAAGCCCGTGCCCTGGAGCTTTATGCTGAAAACAGAAAGTCTGATACAGAAGCCCATGTGTACACAATAGAAGGAAAGAAATGTGGTGTTTCTTTTTTTAGAAGACTCAGAGCAGCATTACTTTGAGGGTTTACTGGTGTATTTATTCAGACCTTTCTGATAAAGCTTACTTAGTTTTAGCCTTTCCTTCTCCTATAAACATGGATCTTCTGACTGTAATGGCTGTAAAATGCTTCATAGTTTAAACATCTCTGTTCTAATAAAAAAAAAATGCTCAAACCTTCCAATATCATAGCATGCACTTGTCTGCATTGCAGTTTTATGGGTAAAATATATGACAGTTTTTTCCAATTACATTTCTTTTCCCTGAATAAAGCACTGACAGCACTGTCCAATACAGAATAAAGACAGAGGTTCAGCCCTGTTAGGTGTTTATTCAATGTATCAAGCTGCTATCTTGCTTGAAGAATATTCTGTATCTGAAGATTTCTCATACTCCTGTAATTGATGCACAGGGTTCTGTTTGATTAGAAATGTTCTCCTGTAGTAAATGTGAATCTGTTATTCAAATGAGGAGAACATCTATCTTTTTTTTTAGCTGATTTTCAAACTATTATGTCCAGCCAGGGGCACTGTGCTAATGAGACAACACCACTGACACACTTGGAATGGGGACACCTTGTGACAGAGGGGGTCGTGTGTATGTATATATATATATATATATATATATATATATATATATATATATATATATACAATATCAAAACAGGGGGGTTGTGGGAGCACTCTAAAGGCTTTAAAGTATATATATATATAAGTATAATAAATGCTATTGCATATGTACCCAAATAGGGGTTATTTTGTTACAAAATTATGATCATAAAATTGATAAGCCACCATACCACGTCAAGGTAAACCCCGAATGGCGGTCCCTAACTTGTTTTATTTTTTATGTGCATTCTAGCATTACCTGTAATCAATGTCCATTGAACGCTGTTTTTTCACTGAGGGCTAAATCCTCCCCAGCCAGCAATCAGGCTTTTAAAGGAGAGATATTCCCAAAACAAACGCCCAATTTTAAAAGCATAGGATCACCACTAGTTTAAAGGGGGGGTATGGGGTGCTACAACCACTGAAGCTATGCCACAGCTTCCGGCTAAATATACAATATCAAAACAGGGGGGTTGTGGGAGCACTCTAAAGTGTTTTGGGTACATATGCAATAGCATTTATTATACTTATATATATACTTTAAAGCCTTTAGAGTGCTCCCACAACCCCCCTGTTTTGATATTGTATATTTAGCCAGGAACTGTGGCATAGCTTCATAGCTGGGGAGGATTTAGCCCTCAGTGAAAAAACAGCGTTCAATGGACATTGATTACAGGTAATGCTAAAATGCACATAAAATATAAAATAAGTTAGGGACCGCCATTCGGGGTTTACCTTGACGTGGTATGGTGGCTTATCAATTTTATGATCATAACTTTGTAACAAAATAACCCCTGTTTTGGGTACATATGCAATAGCATTTATTATACTTATATATATATACTTTAAAGCCTTTAGAGTGCTCCCACAACCCCCCTGTTTTGATATTGTATATATATATATATATATATATATATATATACACATACCAAGCAAATGTTAATTTAAAGACAATATAAAGAGACATTATACATGAGCTCAGTGAATAGGGTTTGCAATAAACATTCTTTTTATTGAGAAATATATATATATATATATATATATATATATATATATATATATATATATATATGTGTGTGTGTGTGTTTTTTTGTAATTTCTGGCACTAAGCTTAAAAACCAAAATCAATTTTACTTCTAGTCACTTTCTGGTCGGGCAGAATATCGGAAAAGTTGATTAAGTTAATTACCAATCCACTGGGAAGCCTCTGATAATGAGCTGCTCAAAGGCTGCTGCATAGCTGAGCGGCTTGTTTTTTTTAAAAGATGAATAAGGAGCGATGAACAAACGGACCTGTTTATTTAGAATGCAACCATTGCCAAATCCACAAAAAATCTTAAGTTTCTCTTTTACATATAATTTTGATGTACTTTTCCATTTGTAATGAATGATCATCACCACTGATAATGTAACACTATGCAATAATTCCTCATTAATCCCGGTAAATCCACGCTCATGATATTTAAGACTAGACTTGAATTTTCATTCACTTTAAATTTCTGTAATTTTCAGCTATTTTATTGAACTGCAGCAGAGCAGTGCCCTTTTATTATCACATAGAGTAGCTAAAAATAAACAATCACCTTTTTTTCTCCCCAAATGTTGGACTATTAAGTTGAAAATAGCATGCCATTTAGTACAAAGCAGATAATTGAAGCTGATTGTTATATGACTTGATGAAGAGCAAATATGTTTCACTCTCTGGCTGACAGTGAGGTGTGAGCCAGAAATGTAGAAAAAACCCTTCTGAACTGTGGCCCAATGGCATATTTAGCAATAACCACTAGTCACACAATGGTGAATGAGATGTGAAAATTCCATGTATAGGAAGAAACCCTATTTATTTGATTTCTGTGGCAGCATTTGGATACCAGATTTACTCAAATAGCTTTTTGCAGTTCCCTCAAGCACTTTGCACACATACCCTTTTTGATTAGCAATTCAAACCCCACCCTGGGTGGTCTGCGCCTGCGGCATGGCACACACGTCGCTTGGTATTCCAAAGTCGCCCGAAGTTTCCTCGTGAGGCAACTTCGGGCGACTTCGGAATAGGAAGCAACGCGTGTGCCATGCCGCAGACAACTTTTCATTTTAGCCGGCGCAAGACAGAGGTAAGGCATTTCGGGGAGATTGGCCGCCGCAGGCCAGGCGACTAAATCTCCCCAAATCGCCCAGTGTGACCTTATCCTTAAGAGGACAAGGATTTGATTAACATTAAAGGAACATTAACATGAATATTTTGTAATATATTTTATATGATTAGTTGAGCAAATTACATTTTACATACACAATATAAATTATTTTAATTTAGTTTCCTTCTGTCTATGGACACTGTTAAGGCAAGTATTGTATCAAAAAAAGTGTTTAAGGGGGCTATTTATAAAAATCCAAAATGTTCTCACTATTTTCTGAAAACCACTCCAACCAAATCTGCACAATCTTTCCCCACCTATTTATCAATACATTTTCATAAAGATTTCTTGCATGGGGAAAAGACTCAATAAAATCTTGAAAAAACCCGAATTGTACAATTTTTTTTGGATTAGACGTCTGAAAACTCTGACTTTTTCGGATTATCACCAAAAAACCACAAATTCAAGTGCAGACCATCTATAGTACAGGGACCTCTCCCATTGACTTCTATTCGACCTTGGCAGGTCTGAGATGGCGGATTTTTGGATTCAGACTTTTTGCAGCATAGGACATCCCGAAAAATTTGAGTTTTAAAAAAAGATTTTTGGTTTTGCACCAAAAAGCCAGACCGGACTTTAGTAAATAAGTGTCAGAATGACTTAATGTCCATGCCCATGCAAAGGATGCACAATTCTAAACCATTAGGAGGGAGGAAGAAAGTGAGGAGTAAAGCGACATCTAGCAACTGCATTATCTTCCTTAAACTTTGTGGGAAAGCATTGGACTTGGCTAAGCTTTGATCTCCTGGGTATAAAATATAATTACCAAACCCCGGAACTATACATAAAAAATGAATCAGCACTGCACACATGGCATAACAAAAGGCCACTGTTTCAGTGTATAAACTGGCACTTCTCTGGTGTGAAAGAAATTACACTACAAGGTGCTATTTAAAATAGAAATAACAACATCATTACATTTGCGCAAGTGATTTTTTGGCTCCAGTCTATAGCTCCATGAAATGATGTCATAATCAGGAGCGCAGACTCACGGGGTGCATCAAAGGGGGTGAATCAACACATTAAATGTGTGGCATGTGGAGCTGAACACAACCTTTGACTCTCTATTAAACTTTTTCTAATGGCTGTAAAATTATGAGCAAATTATCGCTGAAACAAATGTTAGTTTTTCACTTATTAAAAATATTAGAAAGACTCTAAATCACTTGATTAAATGCAAGCATTAGAAAAACTGGAACACGTTTACTATTAAAATTAAATTTCTGTTTTCCCTTTCCCTAAACCCACAAGCATACTTTGTTCCAGGCTGTTACTCATGGCTGTGCTTGGTACTCATAGTCTGAACAGTCCTACAAACAAACCAAGGGCAAATAAATAGAAGCACAGGTAAAATATATGGAGCTCCTCTATGGAGGCGCAATTGCAGTGAGCGCAAGTCCCTGCAGGGCCTGGAACTATAGGAAAACAATATATTGTGGATAAAAAAACATTGTAATTAGCATCCAAAATTGCACTTTACAAACTGCACTGTATAAGTAAACGAGTCCTTCTTAATCAGGCATGAGCCATTACTTCTTGTATCATTAATGTGTTTAGATGGGGATTATATGAGTTGAGTACTAATAGTTATTAAGTCTGAGCTTTGCTAAGCTTGTTATCTGTAATAAAGGGGTGAACCTTTATCAATATGAATCATTGTATTAATTAATATTAATAATGTTATTAATATATACAGGATCAATGATTAAACCTTTTGTTATTAATATATACAGGATCAATGATTAAACCTTTTGATATACTGCTTGTGAGCAATAACTTACTCACACAAAAGTAAAGGTAGAATTTAATAAAAATATTTACTTAACTTCATATGATGGTAATTACAAGAAGCAGTTCTGCATCAATTTAGCACAATCAGGGAGCCCCACAAACTTTGGTTCATGATCTCAGGTTCCCGATAATCAAGCAATGATCCAAATCCTGGCATCCACTCATGGATCCGAGGTGAAGCTACCAACCAAAAGTTCAGGCTTTCTTTTATAGTCGAGATTTGACGCGACCACTAACCCCAAATGCTGACCAATGCAATATTGTTAGCTGAGGAGGACTTCATCCCAAAATGCTGTCCTATGTAATTCTAAAAGATCAGCATGAACTTTGTATCTCTTCAACCAGGTCTGTCTGTTTTTTTCATTCTTAAGGATGTTTACTGGGCAACAATGCTTATGTTTGCTATAGAACATTTGCCCAGCAATATTATGCACTAGGAACATTGGACTCAAATACCTATACCCCGAAATCTGCTGAGTTAATGTATACTTACTCAAGCTATAAATCACATATATATTGTAAATCAAAATATCCACCGTGCTACATTATGTCATTCGGTAAAGAGAAATGATTTATTGCTGGAAAATGTACTACATTTGTTTCTATTAAGAACTCAATAATTTTAAGAAAATTATGTCATAAGTGGACTCAGAAAATCTAAATCTATGCAATTTAAATCTGTGAATAGGACCTTTGTTACTCCTGCTTCAGACTATGAATTGAAGAACTCACACACTATGCTAAATATTACTTTTCTATATTTATGCTCTGTCTATACTATTACACCAGCCTGTCCCTCGTGAACAGAGTAGTGATGGGCGAATTTATTTGCCAGGCACGAATTTGCGGCGAACTGCCGCTATTCACCGGAAAAATTTGACGCTGGTGCCATTTCCGATTTTTTTTGTCATTTCGTGGGAAATTCTCAAATTTTTCGGTGAAGCGAAACACCCCAAATTCACCTATCGCTAGAACAGAGCCCAGGCATATGTTATCTGAACAGCAAATACCTGCATCTCTGGGTGCTCAGTGAGGACCTAACAAATTATCACCCAGAATGAATATAACAGAGGGCTGATATCTTGCTATATTGTGTATACCTAGGCAATTATTTCAGTGATTGTAAAGGAAGAAGAAAACAATGTTTTCAATTACCATATATACTCGAGTATAAGCCGAGTTTTTCAGCCCCCAAAATATGCTGAAAAACTCTACCTCGGCTTATACTCGGGTCAAGCGCAAAAACGGTCGCCGGCGCCTAAGAATAGTCGCCGGCGCCCAAGAATAGTCGCCGGCATACAAGAATAGTCTCCAAGAATATTTGCCGGCGTCCAAGAATAGTTGCCGGCATCCAAAAACGAGACGCCGGCACCTCCAATGGGAGCAGAAACCCTCAATTTTTTGATTGAAACTTACCAGAAGCTGCTGCATTTCTCACCCTCGGCTTATAGTCGAGTCAATAAGCTTTCCCAGTTTTTGGAGGTAAAATTAGGTACCTCGGCTTATACTCGGGGCGGCTTATACTCGAGTATATACAGTATATTTTTTAGAAATAACAATAGTTATTCTACTTCTATTTTAATATTGCATTATTTATGTTATCCATACTATTCTGCAGGACTGCAATATGAAGTGTTCTAGAACCATTAAGGGGGACCTTTATTAAAGGGTAGAAAGATAGGTGAGCACCAGAGAAAAACAATCCTATGCAAGTGAATAAGGAGTTACAGAGTTTATTTCTAGCAAATTGTAGCACACTGGACTTTTACCCTTTGCTAAATATGCCTCTAAATAGTCTTTCAAATTTTATCAAGAATGCAGAATATGTTATCAATTAAAAGGAATGTGCTGACCAGAATAATAAATCACTTTGGGGGCTTGAGTGATAGTTCCGTCAGTGTTCTGCTGTTTTCAGTCTTTCACAGTCTGTCTTTGATTATCATCTTCAACCATGACAAGTGAGAGTTGAAACTTAGCGATCAACTACATTTACTTTACATGCTTAATGTGCAAAGCAAATCTATATTTCTGAAGTTGGATTTTATGCTCAGAAAATCATGAGTTGGACATAGGATAGAAATGTAGCTTCTGTGTGATACTGCCATGTTAATTGACTTCACCTCACAACAAGGTGCTGACTGTACTAGTGTTTGCTTGACTAAAGCTAAAGTGCTCACCCTTGGGGGCTTATCAATATCTGGGCTGAATATTGTCTTCGTATCTTTACAGGTCACAGTTCCTATTTGTAGTTTATTTGTTACAGTCTGGCATTGACGTGTGAAGTGGATAAGTTCTGGTTCCATATGTTATCCAACCCAGTGGAACCCTTACCTGTATCTCCACTTTTTTCTTGTCCAATTTCTAATTGTGCAATGTTGTGTTATCCTTACCCCATTCTTTCTTGGTCTAGTTCAAACTATGCGACCTGACTGAATCCAGACCCCTGGACTATTTACAACCCACCCTAATTACTTTTATTATCTCTGTTATCTCTGTCTATATGTAACTTTCTAATTTATTGCCCATAAACCCTCTTTCAGGGATCTAACAATATACAGTATACTGTATAATGTGCCTTTCCAGCTGTCATTTGTATTTTGATGAAGGAGCCTGTGTGCTCCGAAAGCTTGCAATTGTTATTTATTCAGTTAGCCAATAAAAGGTATCACCAAACTTTACATTTTCTGCACTGCCATGTTAAGAAATGACAACATTATTATGTTGTTTTCAGCGGCAACAAAGAAACTGTTATTCTTGAACTGGTTACTTGTCACAACTCCGTCAATGGAAGATATCTTGTCTCCCCTAAATCATCTCTGTTGGCAAGACTGTTGCCAAGAAGCGATAAGGATAAGGACAGCTGAACCCCATCATAAACAATCCTTTATTGACATTTCGTGTATTGATTGGGACTTATTTGACTCCAGTTGCAAATCCCGTTCTCTAGAATAGCTTCAATTATAACTTGTAATGTAATGGCTATTTCCTCTTGTATATCGCTTACAATTATCTTTTTTCCAACACCCAATGCATTTGGAGCGAGAAAAATTGTCACGCAAGAAAACAATTGTCGTACGTAAAAAAATTGACACCCACAAATTGTGAAACGGTACAGATTCACTCATCAAGCAGTCATCTATGTAGGCCAGGGATCCCCAACCTTTTGAACCCGTGAGCAACATTCAGAAGTAAAAGGAGTTGGGGAGCAACACTAGCATGAAAAATGTTCTTGGGGTGCCAAATAAGTGGTGTGATTGGCCATTTAGTAGCCCCTATGTGGATTGTCACCCTACATTGAGGTTCTTTTTGGCAGTACATCTGGTTTTTATACAACCAAAACTTGCCTCCAAGCTAGGAACTCAAAAATTAGTACCTGCTTTGAGGCCACTGGGAGCAACATGTTGCTCACAAGCTACTGGTTGGGGACCACTGATGTAGGCTACCAGGCAGGATAAGTAATGACAAATTCTCACCTGCACGGTATGAGTAAAGCATGCACTGCCCTTTAGACAATATAGACTTACTGATAATTACTTGTGTGATTTTAACCATATCTGAAGAAAACAGAAATAAAATGTAACAGAAACCTGCAAAGAGTGCTGCTTGCTTGTACAGTATGTTGCTCCAGGAAGGCCTGCAAACATAATACACCCTTTTGTTGCACTTAGGTGGTGGGCCCTGGAGGCAAGTCTGTCCATCAGGAGTGCTTGGAAAGAAAAATAATTTTCAGACAGATGGTGTCAACACACCTATAAAGAACTTTAACAATAAACAGAGATATATATAGACTAATGGATTTTTCCGGATGGGCAGGTTTTGTTCTATTTAGAGGCCAATCATTTCCACAGTTTCATACTTAGTTGGCTTCTCTGAAACACATGCGTTTGGCTGACTGCTATGGAAAATGTAAGACTCATGCTTATTTTCAAGAAAAAGAAAGAAAAAAAGACTCTTGGTTGTGGCATGAAAATAGAAGCAGCCGTAACATATGCCATGCTCAGGAATGTGGGCTGGATAGCAAATATATACAGAAACAGCCAAATATAAGAATGTGCCATTTTGTTAATGAACGTCATTAGACGTATCTATTTAAAGAAAATATTCTACATTGTAAAGTTTCATATCCTATCTTGCTGCTTTAATTAATAACAGTTCTACTGAAATATCCTTCTAATTCCTAGGAAATCTCCAAATGGAGAGGTTGACATATTAGCAAATGTGCTCTGGTAAGGCTTATTAAATTTGGAAGAACTTCAAAAGAAATTTGTGATGTTATAGATGGACACTGCAGACCACACACTGATTTTGACCACAGTGCTCCTTCTTAACAGGAGACATAAACAATATCTTTATAGACTTTATAAGAGCCAATAGAGAGTAACCTCAGTCAAGAGAAGTTGGCTCAGTTGGCTGTTAATGTCTTGCTAGGTTTGGGCCTCTTACATTTTTGGCATACAGAGAAAAAATTAAGAACATATAAGTGTAGCTGCTATTGCAAGTGTTAAGGGGACTTAAGTCTGTTGTGTTTCAGTGGTCTTTGACATACAACTCCCAGTATACACAGTTGTAAAGCCTCAAGCTAGAGATCGTTTGGCTAGTGTGGAGTCCTAACACAGTTATGCTTTCATTTATATGTGCAAGTGCAAGTACCTATCACACAGAAGAAGCCAGTGGGCAGGGGTATAAGCAATAACTTGGAAAGCAGAAGAAAACACCTACTTAATTAGGTGCTGACCTGGAAGGCTTATTTCACAATATTATGGAATCTAAACGGCCTTGGCACTTAATTCTAATTATACCTTGTTTATTATTTTAATAGACTTTTTAAATGCACATTTGCAGAAAACTTTGTGGAATGTGTCTTTCAGCAGTAAGAACTCCCGGTGACACATTGGAAAGGTTGGGAAATCTGTCTGACTGGAGCCCAAGAATATATGTAGCTTGTTTATTATTGGCCGTCCTTTTGCTTTGCCAGTTCTGGGAATTTTTTCTGTTATTCACAGTTAAAGTTTCATAAAATATACCTTTGGTAGGGGGAATAAACATTAGCCTGTTAGACGGATGATTGATTTTGCTTTGGCTGAAATTCAGAAATACGTAGAATAGCAAAATAAACATCATTCAATCCATGGAATTTTTAGCAGAATCACTGCATAATGATTTTCCCAGCAGTCATAAGGTGAACACAACTTGGACTTTTTATGTGATTAGGTATTTTATACTGGCTTTTCCACTTTACATTATGAAGTACTCTTGCTGGTTTTCAAGAACTTTTTTAGTTTTCTATGAATCCCATAGTTATGGGTTAATGCTGTGTCCAGTCAGTTTTCAAAAGACTTGGCATTCTCTCTCAACAATGAGCATGGGGAGCGGAGGGAGAAAGTTTGTCAATAGGTGCAGCCTTTTAAAAATGTTAGATCTACTTCTTAGAGGTCTAACAACATAATGAGCTTTCTATTCTAGCACCCCAACCTCACACAGGCTGAAAGATCACTAGCTTCTGATCCAAGACATTTAACCCTAATGCATGTTCTGATGTCTAATCTAAATTGGGGGTTGTTTCATCTAAGCCTTATGAAGCCACCTTAATATAAAGAATTCCCCAGCCCAATAATGTAAGCCTATCCCAGTCTATTGACAATTTTATTGACAAGGTTAGTGCTGTCATTGGTGGTTTAGTATGAAAGGTAACTTTAAAATGGTCTTGAAATATCTAAATGATAATGGTGGCAAAATATATCCAACATGCTTTGAACAACTGCAAATGAATTAAAGGGCATTTAAAAATCTAGCTCATAAAGAAATATTTGGGCCCTTATGGGCCCATACACAGAGCATGTATGCAGAACAGAGCTCTCACAAGAGCACAAGAGCACAATTGTCTTTAGCGTGCATCATTTCAGGGCTAATTTTGTTTTACATCCATCCTGGAGCTTCTGCCATGTTAAACCTGAATGGCACAGCAATGGTGTCTCCATGTGATGCCCCTGTAGTATGCAGCAGAGGTAGTTGCAGCTAGGACTGTGTACTTAAATGAGCACAAGTCTTTTCAAAGCACAAAAACATGGACATACAGTATGTGTCTTTTTTTGCCTTAGCATTTGTGCTACTTTTTTGCTCCACTCTATAGATATAAAATAGATAATGTTGCACTGAGTCTATGCTTGACTTGACATTCAATTGCTCCATGTAACATGAGAAAAATGAAATATTTTGGTGGAGGTTTTGTAACTCCAGCAATATTTTAATAGATAAACTCTCTTGACTTAGTTCTGTAAACCATATGTTCTTTCATTAAACATCGCTGAGACTTTTTAAACAGGAGGACTGCCAGAGGCTGTTTTTGGATTCGGATTACACTGAATCAGAAGTGAATGACCAATGTGTAAGAGAGCAACAAGCCAGTTAACTGTCATGTTAGGGGGAAAAGAAAACTTTATATTGGCTCAGGAGACGTGTTCGGTGCAGATTCCCACTGTAGTGAAAGTTATCAGATGCAAAAGAGGCTGTGGAACATTAACACCGGAAATAACTCATTATATTACAACATATTCTTGTTTTCACCTATACACTGCATTTACTATAGCTATTATACAAATACATGCAAACTGCCAATATAGACGTACAGGTATGGGATCCATTATCTGTAAAACTTCTATCCAGAAAGCTCTGAATTATGGAAAGACTGTCTCCCATAGACTCAATTTTATGCAAATAATTCATTTTTTTAAAATAATTTCCTTTTTCTCTGTAATAATAAAACAGTAGCTTATACATGTCATTTTTATATGCTTTACTAGTAGACTTAAGACATAAAGATTCAAATTATGGAAAAATCCATCATCCGGAAAACCCCAGGTCCCAAGCTTTCTTTATAACAGGTCCCATACCTGTATTAGTATTTTTCTGATCCATGCTAAACCTCCTTCATATATATCATGTAGCTACTAGAAAAAGTTCCATTAAGGTTGACATTTCTGATTCATGAGGACTGTGTACAATCAATAGTTGGCCACATGAGTAGACCTTTGCCTGATTTGGCCACACAAGTGGTGGGTCAAATTCTGCTCATTTCTATTGCCTGGTCTCAGAGGCAACAAAAGAATAACAAAGAGAGTGCAGCAATGGTGTTGGCAAAAACCTGCATTCATAAACCTCCCTCCATGGTTCTATATGATGTAGTCAGGAGGAAGCTACACTTGCTATGATGTAACCATCCCATTGGCATATTGTTCATTGTATTATATACTACACACCCCCCACTCTGAGATTCAGGTCATGCACAAATTTCAAAATAATAATTTGAGATAATCTGAGACTCTTGCTTTGGAGATAGTGGTTTAGAGCATCTGAATACAACCTTTGGGCTCTATTCTTTCAAGCAATATAAATACCTGAGTGTTCTTCATCTTTTTTGTAGGCAAGGTAGTAAAACATCTGCTGCTCTGGATTGTGTCTTCCCATAAACCCATTGTCTGTCTGTTAGTGAGTCACTGACAATCCCCTTAAACTTCTTACAGTAACATGAAATAACTCCACATGCAGGGCGATGCAGACCTCCTGACCTGCTGATATAAACAGCATGCTATTCCTTAACTCCTTCACTACTCTGGAGACCTTTTTTTTATTATTTCAGTATGGATTACATTAACAGTGTTTCACACTGTAATTAGTTTTGTCATGTGTTGTAATGGATGCTGGAAAAATATCTTATTTTTGATAAGCTGCCATTAAATAACAGAATAAGCCCAACCAACATGCTGTATAGACTGGCAGAAGAACACAAAAAGTCATACTAACAATGGTTGGATCTCTATAATTTAAATTAGCAGTGCTGCTTTCTATTTTATGTCCTTCTGGCCAGTAGCACACGCATACATGGACCTAACCCAAGAGAAAGGAACAGACTAGTGAAAAACTAGTAACAGTCAATACATAGTTGATACTGGTGATACCTGGCTGTAAGATTCATAGCTAAGATGTCCCCTGCATTCCTGCTATGTATAACCTTATCTGGGCAAGTAACATATAAGTGGAGGCAAATTGCTCAGTGATCCCCAACCAGTGGCTCGTGAGCAACATGTTGCTCTCCAACCCCTTGGATGTTGGTTGCTCCCATTGGCCTTAAAGCAAGAGCTTATTTTTGAATTCCAGGTTTGGAGGCAAGTTTTGGCTGCATAAAACCAGTGCCTCCTGTAGGCTGCCATACCAAAAAGGGGCTACAAAATAGTCAATTTGGCTCCCTTCCTGTAATACTCTACCAAACCCTAACCCTAAAAGTTTAACCTTAAGGTTAGAGCTTGGGTAATGAATAGGGTTAGGGAGGATAATGTAGGATCGCTGAGGAAGGAACATGTAGGAGGCTTGACTACTCCTTATTCCTGACAGCTGATACAGATTACAGGTTGCAATGTGTGCATAAGGTTCATGTGCAGAGCTAGGGGTTGCCCAATAAATTTGGCAAAGTATGGAGCAGATGGCTGGGAAAGAACCAGGACTTCCACATACAGATATACCATTAAATCAGGTCTCCCACAGTGAAAGGCAAATGTAGGACAATGTAATGGCCAGAGAATGTTATAATTATGTACAATGTACACGTGGCTCTAGCCCAGTGATCACCAACCAGTAGCTCGTGAGCAACATGTTGCTCTCCAACCCCTTGGATGTTGGTCTCAGTGTCCTCAAAGCAGGTTCTTATTTTTGAATTCCAGGCTTGGAGACACGTTTTGGCTGCATAAAAGACAGGTGCACTGCCAAACAGAGCCTCAATGTAGGTTGACAATCCACATAGGGCTACTAAATGGCCAATCACAGCCTTTATTTGGCACCCCAGGAACATTTTTCATTGCTTCCCAACTCCTTTTACTTCTCATGGGTTCTAACAGTTGGGGATCCCTGCTCTAGCCTAAACGTGAGGTATTCAGCCTTGCAGTTATTTAAGCAAATGGAGTATTTTAAAAGCCTTTTTCTTCATGTATTAGTGAAATGGAAGAATCAAGATGTGAATGTTTAAGGAAAATTTGAAGATAATGGCCATTTGTTTTAATGATTTTGCCAAGGTATTGGGAATTTCAAGTATAACTTGACTGTAGTGCACAGGATACCAGGATATAAAAGGTAATATGCAGGGACCATAACTCTGACATAATAAGTACTAGGGCACTTTAAATTCAATTCATTGCAGGAAATTGAAAGTTAATAATCAAAGGAATTACTTTCAAAAATAGAATCTGGTAAGCATTCCTGTTTTCTCTGACATCCCACAAAAAGTAAATATGGTCATAAAATGTCAGATATAAAATATATCAAAATCAATAATTTCACAGGGGATTGGCTTGCTGGGTAGCAAAATTGCCTTTATGATTCAGTTGAGCTGCATACCAAAAACCTCAAGTGCAACACAAAATACCCTCCCCAAACCAATATGATAGGGAAAATTCTCTCCAGTTCAGCAAAGATATCCTGCTGGCATATGTCTTATAAACAGTTTTGTAAAGAAGAGAACGTTCTTTATGTTTCTCAATCTCGTTGGCAATTGTGTAATAAAATAATCGAATCCAAAATATCAGGATTTCAAAAAAAAGTGAATGACCAGCTCTGTGGCCTGCAGGCTAAATAACCAGATCATTTGGAAATCAGCATATGTGTGGCCAGCTTGGATTGAAATTGGCTGAACTCAAACTTGTTACTTGGCAGGGGCGTAACTACAGAGGAAGCAGACCCTGCAGCTGCAGGGGGGCCCAGGAGGTATAAGAGCCCCATGAGACCCTAATTCATATACAATTTCAATAAATATTGGTAAAACAGGTCAACCTCTAGACATTTTCAGTGCTTGAAAAATAATTTGCTGTGGGGTCCAGTAATATCTAGTTACACTGCTGTTACTTGGCTAAATCTTAACATACAAATGCTCATTTTCTACAACTGTATCCCGACTGCTCCTTAGAACCCCCTTTGTGACACAATATACCACCTGCCAGTCCCTTTCTACGTGTCAGAACAGGTTTCGTAGAATTAGGGTTTTCAGCACATTGCAACTTATAAATTAGCAAGATTTTGGCATGATGCAAGGCTTGTCTTAATAAAATTGTCCACAAAATGGCGCCTGTCTGCTTGATGTGATTGTGAATAAATAAAATGATAAAATAGGATTTGAGATTATTATTTAGGGTGACAGGTCCCCTTTCATTTCAGATTTCCCCATAGAGTTAACTGAAGTTTCATGTGACCAGGACAGATGCAATTAAGGGCCAGAAACCCAGATTCTCATGGTTAATCACATGAAAACTGAAGCCTACTGTATTTAAAAAGTCGCAATTGAATTTGGAGAAATTAATTTCTGCTTGAATTAAATCTAGCCATTATGTTTATTGGGAAATTCAGAACTGAATTAAGACATTTTTCTCATCAAACTGATAGGTCCTTTGGGTGGTTATGGTAGTGGTGCAAGTAGTGGCAAGCAGATCCCACAAACTTCCAGGGGGAACCAAATAGGGAAGGACCAGTAAGGATCCCATTCCCCACAACCCCACTCATGGGGGCAGATTTACTAAATCAATTCGCCAGCGTTACTGCCCCGCAAGTACATTGCTAATTTATCAACGGGCACAGGCACCAATTCGCTAGCGAAAGAGACTGGCACTGGCAGTCATTCGCACTCTATTGTCAGGTGACTTTTTGCTCTGGCAAAGGTTGTTACTCTGCAAATTCCCTAAAGTGCGGATTTTACTGAATGTTACCTCTTTCGCCAAAGTGGCCTTCACCACCTTAGACCAGGTGAAGTGCATTAAAGTAGCCAGATCTTCCTCAATCTTCTGTCACTTACATTATATTATGGGAGCCAAAAATGCATCAAAGTCCAAAAATGCTGGCATCCTTTTTTTCAGCCTGATTGCCTGCAAAAGACCTAACTTTTTTTGGGTAACTGTTTTCCCCATACATTTGCAAACATATGGAATATTAATCTTACAGTGGGCACATGTGCAGGGCATTAGAATAATGTCTTTATTAATTGTCTTTATTAAGGTTCCCTGGACCTGTGTTTTAAAAAGTGTTATCTGTAAGTATATGCACCAACATTTAAAATAAAGACGTCCATACAATTTCCCACCCTATGCACATTGACCTGAGAGCAAGATCCCTAGCAAAGTTTTGATAGGCAGAAATGAACGCTAGCGCATCTTCACTATCAAATGCTCGCATTGCCGAAGTAACACTAGTGAAAAGTCACCAGCGTTCGGCGTCCACAACAAAACTCCACATATTAGTGAATTATCTAATGTCTGAGTGCATTTGTGCCTGGCGAAGTGTAGCAATGGGTGTGAATCGGTCACTGGCGACAATTCCCCCTTTAGTAAATCTGCCCCATGGTCTGTGATTCCTGTTAAAGACCCTTCCCTCGTGACTCCCCCTTTTATATCTAGTGTTGGTATGGCTGTGAGTCACAGGGTCTGCAGATATGTGTGGCAGGGGAAGTCCATGGGTGTTTGTCATGGGGTGTGTAAGAACCATCTGGGATTTGAACACTTGGGACTGGGGTTGCTGGACTTTAAGCACACAGTCGGTGCACTTACCAAGTGAGCCACTGAAGGCTCTTGGGGGTGGTCCTGATCCTGTTATAGTAATCTGTATCTTGTTACGTTTCCAGTTTGTCTCCTCCCTTCTTGTTACCCTCATGTGTTTTGTGTTCTATAATCAGTTGCCCTTTTTAAACCACGCCCTGAGCCTTGCTCAGGGCTGAGTCATTGAATGTATTCTGTCTGTTCCTGACCTAAACCTTGAATCTATTTGAATCTGAATCTGTTTGGTTTTGTTCCTGAATCTGTTCCTGGATGTTCCAAGTTCCAAGTCCTGAATCTTGTTCCTGTGTTTTTGTTCCAGCTTTTCATTGCCTGCCTGGTAAAGACTTTATTTTTGACCTGTTCCTGTTTTGCTTCAGTTTCATTAAATCCTGTATATTTCAACATGCCTGCTTCAAGTATTTGTGGCTTTTTCCCTGGGCTTCCACCACACGCACTACCAAGTGTGAATTGAACTCCTGTTGCAGCGGTTTCCCGCTGTGAACGTTACAGGGTGCCTGTGCCTACTTTTTCACTATTTTCTTATTGTTACTCTATAACTGGCAGATTATAAAACTAAATATGATAACTGACTCACAAATGGCTTCTTTGAGATGTATGGGGTGAATATTTACACATTATTAAATTCCATTTTTTATACAAACCATGTCATCCAAACTCATGTCACCTAAGTGTTTAATATGAAAGGTTTTCAGGACTGGTCTTTGTTGAAGAAAGTCAAACTCAGATTCGGTGTGTTTATTTAAAGTATAGTTTTGTCTGTGGTTTAAATTCTATACATTCTGCTCTGCCATCTTTTCTTCCCTAAAGACATAAGACAGACGTTCTCAAGTTTACTCCTAAAATAGCAGCAAGCATAACTAACATCTAAAGAGAAGGGTTTTTTTAGTGGTAGACAGTATTATGTAAATTAAATGGAATCTGGAAATATTGTTTTGTCTTTAGATAGATTCATTGTAAGAGCCTTTAAATGAACATGCATAGAGCAAAATGATGGTCCTATTCAGGGCAAATGAGAAATCAAAACGAATGATCTTTCAAAGCCCTATCAATGCCTACATTCAAGAAGCTAAAGGTTAGGCAATTTGATATATGCCAAAAAATTTTATTTACTCCTACAGAATTGGGAAGATAGTTTGGAATGCCTTTCATTTGAGTTTGTCTTTTTCACTTCAGTTACTGATAATACAAAGAATGCTCCTCTAGGCCCAGTAGATAGGGAAAGACGGATCAACAGGGAATCTTAGGATGTTACTAAATACCTGGATACAATTCTGAGCATGGAGAGGTAGCCAGGTTCTTGTCAGCATCTTGCCCGGTGCTTATCAGTCAGGTGCATTTGCCCAGAAATTATCTTTGGATTGTCTGGTAGCTGGTTTGTCCCTGGTTTAACCCTTGCATCCAGGTCTGAGAGAATTTTTACATCAATTTACTTCCCTCCCCCCAACAAGGGTATTTCTTGTGGCTACAAAATGCCAAAAAAATACCCTGCTATAGACAATACTGAGAACAAAACATACATATGGGCAAATTTACTAAATAGCGAAGTGGCTAAATTCGCCAGCGTGACGTCATTTTGCCACATCGCAAATTTACTAACAGTCACCCTGGCGAAAATTCACCAGTGATGTAGATAGAGTAGCGCAACTTCGCACCCTAACGCTGGCGAAGTTGCACTCTGGTAAAGGGGGTGAAACTATGCAAATTTACTAAGTTTTTTTTTTTCTGAACATTACATCCTTCGCCAGAGTTTACTTTGCCAGGTCAGAGCAGGCAAAGTTCAATAGAGTTGATAGGAGTTTAAAAAAAAAAAAAAATGTTGAAAAAGTCCCCAAAAAACGCTGGCGGCTTTTACTTTTCATAGGGTGATAGGCTAAAAAAGTGTGCCCACCTCCCCCCCCTACATTTGAGAACATATGGCACCTTAACTATACTGTAAGCACATGTGTAGGGCATTAGAACATCTTATATACTTTTATTATCTTCCCCTGGGCTTGTGTAGTGTATGTGCTGCAGCATACACGTCCATTCATTTTTAAATTTGCTGCCTTATGCAAATTACCCTTCGCTATCGCTACTTCGAATGGCTGATCGTACTATCGATTGCGCAACTTCGCAAGTGTTTGGTAACTTTGCGCAACTTCGAA
Organism: Xenopus petersii; assembly: GCA_038501925.1. NCBI lineage: Eukaryota > Metazoa > Chordata > Amphibia > Anura > Pipidae > Xenopus > Xenopus petersii. Next base: position 111,805,530 of record CM076681.1, read on the forward strand.
TCTTTGTGAATTTGCGCAGCCCTGACGAATCTACGCCTGTCGAAGATCGGCGAACTGCGGTGAAGGCAATGCTGGCGGATTTGTGGAGGTAAGTAAATTATCACTTACCTCCGCAATTATCACTTTTGTCTATTTTGTAGCCGTGACGAGTAGCTGCTACTAGTAGCTCTGTGGCTACTAATAGAAGCTCTTAGTGGCAGGAGGGCACCCAGATCAATTTGGCTTTCTAAAGTCTAGCCGGCAGAAAGGCATTTTGGGGATATTAGTTGCCTGAAGAAGAGGCGTTTTGTCGCTGGGCGACTAATCTCCCCAAGTAGCCGCCACCCTTAGGGCAGAGACACACGCTCAGATTTGGGGAGGTTAGTCGCCCAGCAAGGAAACTTCGGGCGACTTTGGAAAACAAAGTGATCCAAGTGCCATCCAGTCGGCGATTTAGATTCTAGCCAGCAGGAGGCAGATCAGGGATGATTAGTCGCCCCAAAGAAGAGGCAATTTATCACCGAGCGACTAGATCTCCCCGAATCTGAGCGTGTTCTTCCCTTAGGGTTGGTGCAAAAGGCTTTGTCTTGATGGGACATGTCCAATGAATGCGTCTATTTTGCATTAATTGCAGACATTTTCTTTGTTGCTTGAAAATATGGAAATATGTATAGTTTATAATAAAGTTGCAAGCCTACCACACACCCTATTCAGATATTTAATTCCCAGGATGAACTAGCAAAATTGTTGTGTACTTTATATAGTTATCAAACAACCCCCTGACTTCTTAAACACTGTAAAGCTTTGTCTCCTTGAAAAACTAAAATGGACATTTTAATATTGACAGGTTTATCTGAGACCTCCCTGAAATTTTGCCTTGGGTTTGAACTTAGTTTACAGCAAAAGATAAGGATTGTCTGGGCGAGAAAGCATGCATGTTAGATCGTAAGCAATGAGATAACAAGTAAATTATGCTAAATCAAGTCATTTCATCTGTAATGTTCTAATGCTTTTATCTTATTTTCAACTTTTCATAGATCTAAACACAGGCACTGCTAAATATGGGAACCATGTAATCTGGATAGGCTCACGCCTTTGTCCCAAATGGAAATACTACAACACCCTAGCTCAGCACCAGTGTAGCTTTATTTCTTATTCAGAATAAATACAACCTGCTTTTATTTGTTGCTGGTCTTCCTGCCCCTAGTTACATTTTTATTTTTGGCTTACCAGGTGGTGCAATGGAAGCTATGGTGCCATGCTGGCTAGGACTTCCTAAGTACTGCAGAGTTTGGTGGTTAACATAGAAAATTAAACAAATTTAAAACAAAATGCCAAGATGAATGCATAGATGAGACATGGGATGGAGGAAAGTGAAAAATAGAACATAAAGTACAAGAAAATTTAAAAATGCAAAAATGGAGATAAAAAACAGGATCTCAGTATAGACATGAAGAAGAGAAAAGAAAGTGGAGAAGGGTTATGAGGTATGATGGATCATCACATGCACAGTACAAGGGATGTACAAATTGTACTTCTATTTGTTTAAATTACAAATTAGTAAGCCAAAAATTACTAAACTAAAGTTATATAAGAAAATATATAGATTAGGGAGCACCTTCCATCAATTAGGAGAAACAGTGGATGGTGTGCAGGATCTGAATTATAAATCATAAGTGAGAGAGGAAAAAGAACTGACCCTTACAATTGCACCTCCCCATCCCGTAATCCAATCACTCGGTGAATCAGCATTAAAACATAACTTTTAACAAATCAGTTAAAACAAACTGAGGAAAATCATTAAAAACAGGACTAGTAAGGACTAGAGGTAGGTAGCTGGTGTTTGGAATCTTCAGAGTGGGTCACAGACCGCCACTAGTGTCACTTCAGAATAGGCTGGAGGTAGGTAAAGGGTATCAGAAAACTTCAGAATGGGTCTCAGACCCTCCTAATCAGTTGACCGCCAATACCTCCTTCAGACCACAGTTGGATATCCACCCCTTCACCCGCACTCAACCCCTCCCAGTTGTGTAGAGAAAGTCGGGCGAGTTCATCACCATGTGCATACAAGTACACACCAAACCCGTCTGTCTAGACTGCCAATCAGCATCAAAGGCTCAAGGCCCGTAATAAGGCATTTAGGTAATGGGTTCCTAAAAAACTTCAGAGTGGGTCTCAGACCTGCCTAATCAGCTGAACGCCGATGCCCCTTCAATCCACAGTTGAATATCCACCCATTCACCCGCACTCAAACCCTCCCGGTTGCGTAGAGAAAGACGAGTGAGTTCAGCACCATGTGCATACATGCACACATCAAGCCTTTATCAAAGACTCTACCCCTTGAAACTTAGCCGTCCAACAACCCCTTCACCCACAAAGATCCGGTTCAGATTGAGGAAAGTAAGTATTAGTCTTGTTCAAGCCCCCCTGCCTAATCGTTCTAAAAAGATCCTGGGGGCTTGAACAAGACTAAAGCTGACCATAGACGCAAAGATCTGATCGTACGAATCGAGGATTCGTACGATTTTCGGACTGTGTGTGGAGAGTACCGACATTTTTCATCCAGCAGAGGTCAGTCGTTTGGTCGATCAGACAGGTTAAAAGATTTCTGTCGGCTGCGGGTAATATCTCTACATGTATTGCCGATCGTACGATTTTCAGTGGGAGACTGTCACTAGCTTTGGTCGGACATAACTTTTGTACGATTGCTGTCAGGGGCAGAACATCAGCTGATCTGTTCTTTTACTACTTTATTTGATCTGAGTGGTTAGTGGCAGGTCAGGAGATGGGGAAGTCCGATCGTACGATGATACGTACGATCAGATCTTTGCGTCTATGGCCAGCTGAATACTTACTTTCCACAATCTGAACCGGGAGGGGAGCCAGATACCATCCCTCTAGTCCTTCCGCCTCCCTGTTCCTTACCTGTTTTTAATCATTTTCCTGGGTTTGTTTTAACTGATTTATTAAAAGTTATGTTTTAATGCTGATTCACTGAGAGATTGGATTACGGGATGGGGAGGTGCAATTGTAAGGTCCGTTCTTTTTCCTCTCTCACCTTTAAACTAAAGTTATCTCAACTACTGTATGATAAATGATTACTATATATAGCTGTGACATATTCTGCAGCGCTGTACAGAGAATATACATAATTCACATTAGTCCGCTATTGACCCTGTTATATTTACACACAGTAGTTTCCAATTAATGTGCTATAAGCACAGGGCGGACATACAAGTTTCCTGCAAACATCCCTGACTGCAATGAAACCTATGACCCCAACTCTGCAAGCAGCAATGCCCCTATGTTTGCATTATTAGAAAATGAAACTGCAATGTGTGTTTCAGGCTAAAATAGGGCAGGAATGAAATAGATGAGAATAATTTCAGTTATCCATAGGGGAGACAAATCCATGTGATCTCATGCTTCTACCTTTTGAGAGAATAACATTTGATTTGCGTAAGCGCACAAAAGTGCAGGAGAATAAAATTTCATGTGAATACACAATTCTGATATTTTCAGTTTTTGATGTCCACATTGGAGGATTATCTGGCTGCTCCCTCAAACATACAAAGCCCTGACTACCTTTTTGAATCCATAGTTTAAGAGTTCCCTGTACCACACATTTCCTATAAATCTGCTGCTATGATCAATGTAGCGTGTACACTGTACCAGGGATTGGTCTGAAGTCTGGTTTGACATCTTGACATTCTTTGTGCAATATGTCATAATCTTAAAATTCCATAAAATAAGCAGAAACTCTGTTCAGTTCCTAAGAAACTACAGACCTGCTATGGCACTTTGGGCTCTGGGAGATGGACTTTCCATAATTCTGAGCTTTCTGGACAACAGATTTTCAGAGAACAGATCCTATACCTGTATAGATATGTGATCCATTATCCAGAAACCCATTATCCAGAAATTATGACAAGGCTATCTCCCATAGACTGCATTTTATTCAAATAACCAACATTTTTAAAAATGATTTCCTTTTTCTCTGTAATAATAAAACAGTACCTTCTACTTGATCCAAACTAAGATATAATTTTTTTTGCTGGAAGAAAAACCAGCCTAATTGGGTTTATTTAATGCTTACATGATTATCTAGCAGATCTTTTAGGTAAAAAAAAACCCAGGTCCAGAGTTTACCATTACTGTACCTTAATTCTACTTTGATTTGGAAATACATGAACCTTTATTGACATACTTAGCCACTGAGATACTTTTCAAGCTAGTGCATTGATCAACAGTTATGAGCGAATTTGCAAAACGGGAAAAAATGAGGGAAAAGCATTGAAGTCAATGGGTGTCAAAATAATTTTGACACGTGACAATTTTGACGCGATCGACAATTTTTCCACAGCGAATTTACAAAAACATTTGCAGTCGGCGAAATGTGGAAATTCGATGCGAATCCATGCCTGGCAAATAAATTCACCCATCACTATCGATCAATTAGCAAACTTTTTTAAAGTATTTTTTTATTATAGAGAAAGTACAAACTTTTAATAGTTTCATTTTTTAATGTAAAGCAACATGTCTGGGACAGAATGGAATTATGTTTTTTGCAATGGTTTCATAGTACATAGCATGTTATTCTGCAGATCCGCCTGTTTGTCACAGTTTTTACTTTCCCCATGTCTAATGGACCATGCTCCACTCACATGGTAAAGCAGTGCTTGTTGCACTCAGGAATGTTTTGTTAGTGTACAGGAATACAATATCACAAATAAATCCAATGAAAAGTGCATAAAAACCCTGCTCCAATCACCTCTTGTGCTGAAGTTAACCCTTGATGAACCCAGCTGATTTTCGCAAAACATGGGGATTATCCTTTAAAAAAAATTCTCTTAAGCATTTGCCAGCGTAAAAGTAAGCTCTGAGCAAGTGCAAATTAGAGGAGAGGAAACGCTGAGCAAAAACATGCTGTAAAAATTGTTCGGATTCCTGGCTTCCCACAAGAGGACGGTCAAGTAAAAAGGAAAGAGTGGATATATTACAGCACATGCCACAAATATTTTTTCAAGCGACGTTCAGCCCAGCATATCTGTTCCCATAAACATCCACAGCTAAGAGTGTGCAAGGCAGGCTATTCCAGCTCACTGCCCTGAACCACAAAAGGCAGTTTCACAGCTGCTCCTTGTCTTTAGCCTAGGGGTCTACCTGGCCGTTTCAGAACCCCAGATGTTTTCAGACAAAAGGCGTTTGACTTATCCATAAGTACCAGTCAAAACAACATTTGCTGCCAATGGAACTATCCAGGACAAAAAGTAAACAGTAGTTTTATTGTTTTGATCCCCTCTGAAGCAACAACGCAACGCCACAGATTCTTTCACGTTTAGAAAGAAAAAACAAAGAAAGGTAGTGTTTTAGTGAATAGTAGGATGCACCGAATGCAGGATTCGGTTTGGGATTTGGCCAGGATTCAACCATTTTCAGCAGGATTCGGATTTGGCCGAATCCTTCTGCCTGGCCGAACCGAATCCAAATCCTAATTTGCATATGCAAATTAGAATTTGGTTCGGTATTTGGCTGAAACTTTCGCGAAGGATTCAGGGGTTCGGCTGAATCCAAAATAGTGGATTCAGTGCATCCCTAGTGAATAGTTTAAAAATATGCTATTCTTGGTTAATTTGGACATTTGGTTAAAAAAAGACAACATTTTGCAAATAAGACAGCTATTATAACCACACTAGGATTGAGAGATTGCTGAAAAATTCCAGGTATTGACTTGGAGGCCAAAGCACTATAACCCCCCCCTGCACCCCCCTAGGTATCCTTTTTTAACTGAAAGTCCTAAAATATCTTGTTCTGCACTTGTTTAAGTTAAAATATAAACAATAGTGGAAAACAACTAAAGAATATGCAGATTTAAAGCTCAATTAGTGCATCACACAAATTGAAATGAAGTAAATAGGAATGCACTGGCATATACTGATTATCACATTACTACATGAGAATATTATAGGAGAATAAATGTAGGCTGGATAATGCTGTATTGTTATGTACTGTATTGGTCATGTCATCCTATATTAATTAACCATGTGCGTCAATTAAAGGAAAACTATAACCCCCAAATTAATACAAATTCTATTTTATTAAATTAAGTGGCATATTAAAAAAATCTTACCAAACTGGTATATACTGTATATTTAAGTAAATATAATATTATGAAATTGGTTTATTGACATGAAGCAGGGTTTTACATATGAGCTGTTTTATTCATTATATTTTTATAGAGACCTACATTGTTTGGGGGTATAGTTTTCCTTTAAAGGAATTGTTCAGTATTAAAAAAAAAAGACTAAGTAAATAGACAAGCTGTGCAAAATACAAAATGTTTCTAATATAGTTAGTTAGCCAAAAATGTAATGTATAAAGGCTGGAGTGACTGGATGTATAACATAATAGCCAGAACACTACTTCCTGCTTTGCAGCTCTCTTGGTCTCCACTGATTGGTTTCCAGGCAGTAACCAATCAGACACACATGGGTCATAACCAGGCCCGGATTTGTGGAAAGGCCTAGGGCAGCAGGATTTTAGGGGGCGGCATGCTGTCCAACCACACCCGCATTGGTTCAGAAACACTGGGGATGCACAGGACATACGATTTTTTTACATTTCCTGTTCGCCAATCTCCATTGCTCCATCTTGATGATGAAAAAGTTGAGCAAATAAAAGGCATGGAGGTGACAAACGGCAGCAAGCCTAGGGGTGCCTGCTATGTAAATCTGGCCCTGGTCATAACTGTTTGCTTTTGAATCTGAGTTGAATGCTGAGGATCAATTGCAAACTCACTGAACAGTTATGTCCCATGTGGCCCCCCTTATAGTCACTGACTAACTCAGAGTTAGAGAAGTAGGAAGTAGTGTTCTGGCTATTATGTTAGACATCCAGTCACTCCAGCCTTGATACATTACATTTTTTGCTAACTAACTTTATTAGAAACATTTTTCTTTTGCACAGCCTATTAATTTACCCGGTTTTTATTTTTATAGTGAAATGATTCTTTGAGCTGGCATTTGGATCAATACAGTGAATGTTTTCAAACCAGAAATTTGGCTCTTCTAGCACAGAGAGCGCAATAGTGTCCTGGCCCTCTCCGCTGCCCTAGTGGACCCCTTCCAGCACAAAAAGTTGAGTGCACGGGGGAGGGGGGCAGCAGCAACAGAAAGCTGCCTCAAGCGGCGGATGGGCCAGGATTGCCCTTGATACTGAGACAATTTTCAATTGGTTTTGACTATTTATTATTTGTGGTTTTTGAGTTATTTAACTTTTTATGCAGTTTGCGATTTCAGCAATCTGGTTGCTAGGCTCCAGATTACCCTAGCAACCATGCATTGATTTGAAGAGACTGAACAATTAATAGGAAGTAAGATGATTAAAAAAAATGTATGTTACAGAAAATTAGATTTTTAGATTTGAATCAGATAAAGAAGGCAGATAATGAAAAAATAATAAAAAAATGAAGGCCAATTGAAAAGTTGCTCAGAATTAACCATTCTATAACATACTAAAAGTTAGCTGAAAGGTGAACCACCACTTTAAGCAATAGCTTTCAAACTAATTCCACCCTAGGAGAGGTTGTCAAATGTTTTAAACCACTCATGTAGGTGTTCGGTCATTTCCCTTATCTCATAAGAAGGTAACAGATATTGGCAACAATATTGGTGGATAAATCATTCATGAATAATTCCAACAATATCTAGAGCAGCAAAAATGTTAGGACATTTAAAGAAAAAAAAAAAAAGCAATACTGCAGTTATGGAATATGAAATGTTCTCATTGGGTTTATGATGTGGTTTCTTCAACTGAACATATTTTTTTACTTTAGCCTCACCCTATTTTGCGGCTTCTGGTTAAATAATTCCTGTGAAACTTCACACAATCTTTTATTTCCCGCTTCAAAAATCAGTCAAACTCCTATTAATGCACATCTGTCAGGGTATCACATGTATAATCTATTAATAGTGTAGCACAACCTTGAGTGCACTTTCACTGTGTGAATTATAGTGTGTGGACAGGACTACTGCTACTTGTATTGTGCCACTGACCCACGTCTACCTGAGCAACTCCCTGCAACTCCAGGGACCTCATGTAGTTCCGTAGCAAAGGATCCAGTCACAGAGATGATTTCTTGCAGCAAAATAACTGGTTTATTTACAGTGAACAGTTGCAATGAAGTAATTTACAGGCACTTTGATGTCAAGCAGAGTAATAATTGCAGAGTCCCCTTTCAGAAGTGAAATAGGCAAGATATAGGTTAACACGCTCCTGGGGCGATTCCTCCCATAAAGTAGAGATTTGTGCATAGGGATACTCAGCCTGGGGTCGTGTATCTTGGCACCCTGACTGGTCCTCAACTCACACATTGAAGTCCCTACACTAGTGAATCACCATGGGGTCCTAACTCCACTATTTCTCCTTGGAGAAAAAGCTGCTCACTATCTTCCCTCTTGCTCCTAGAGCAACTATGAAAAAAAACTTCCTAGCACTATATAACTCTTTCTCACTTTTACCAAACTGCAGACCTGGCCTGTATCACCTCACAGAGAGGTGAGGTCCCAGGAAAACAGGGTTGCCAGGTCTAATTTTGATAAATAGCCATAGCCAGCTACAAAACCAGCCCAAAACTTGCCAAGAGGCACTTCAAAAGTAGCCCAAAAATAGCACGATATGTGCAGTGAAAATGAATATATGTGAAAATTTTCACTGTTTTGCAAATTTTTCCATGAAGCAAAATGGAACAGATTTGCCCGTCACCAGGGCGTTTAACTACAGGTGGAGGGCCAGGAGGTATAAGGGCCCATAAGGCTCTAAATCATATACAATTTCAATAAATATTGGTAAAACAGGTTAACCTCTAGACATTTTGGTGGCCAGCAGATTTTTGCCCCAAAATTGTCTGAAATTGAGGAAAGTCATCGGAAAACGGGACTGGGGTACAGAGCCCAAAATCTGTTAACTCCCGTCTTCTACACAAGTCAGTCCCATTGAATGCTGGGTATTGTAGTCTTACATTAAACTTGGCTGTTGGCAAATTGTTAAACAAAAACTACATTACCCAACATGCATTGGGAGACGCAGGCTTGCACATTAGGGCAAGAAAAACTTTGCTTGGTTTCCAAATTACAAACCAGCCAAAGGCCTAAAAAGTAGCCCAAATCCATGCCTTGGCTAGTTTGTACTTTCAAAACCCGCCAACCTGGCAACCCTGCAGGAAAGACCTTTAGAACATGGGGCTAAACCCCTTTATACTTTTTTTCATGCTGCCACCTAGTGGGCAAACCATAGCCTAGACTAGAGTAAATCCCAGTGGACCCAGGAAGGGAGACATAGCTGCCTGCGTATATTAAAGGACCAATTAGGTGTCCAAATACAAAGGGGGAACTGCCTTAAAGGTGGCCATACACGGAGAGATCCGCTCGTTTGGCGATGTCGCCAAAGAGCAGATCTCTCTCCGATATGCCCACCTTGAGGTGGGGAATATCGGGCTGATCTGATTGTGGGCCCTAGGGCCCAACGATCGGATCCTAGCGAACGGGAACGGGCGGTTGGATCGCGGGACCACATCAACAAACAGATGCGGCCGTGATCCGACAGGATTTTTAGTCCCATCTGATCGAGATCTGGCCGACTTATTGGCCAGATCTTGATCAGGGAAGCCCGTCGGGGGCCCCCATACACAGGTCAATAAGCTGTCTGTCGCCAGCTTTTATCAGCTCGTGTATGGCCACCTTAAATTGCTATACCTAAAACTCAGGGTCCTTACAATAGTAATGGCCAACCTGCTTCCACATATGAAAAAGGAAGGTTCCAATTCAGAGTAGAAGTTGTCAGTCTCTGTATAAATGATATCAAACAATTGCCACTCTCTGATATATACAGACATGGGCCAAAATATTGTATATAGTGTATATAGCATATTTATTAATGGACACAAAGTCAAATTATGAGGGCATCTGAATCTGATGTGTTAAAATGTGCAGATACAAAATCTGTGCCCCCTTTAATTAATTATGGAGAATAAACCATTGGAGGCATGGATGAAAACCATGACACATTTCTATATGACCCTACAAACATAATGATACTCAGCAGTATGTGGAAAGAAGTGTAAGCATCTGCACTCACTGGGGAATAATGGCATGTCAGGAATTCCTGCTCAACTTCTGGTAAATATGTGAAAATAGGAATTTTATAACTTATGCTAGATTATGCTTAAATTATTTTTTAGTAGTCTTAGAGGGGTTGTTCACCTTTAAATTAACTTTTAGTATGATGAAGAGATATTCTGAGACAATTTGCAATTGGTATTCATTTTTTTATTATTATTTTTTTTTTTTTGTTATTTAGCTTAGCTTTAATCAGCTGCTCTCCTTTTTGCAATTGTAGGTCCAAATTGCCCTAGCAACCATGCACTGATTTGAGTAAGAGAATAAAGTATGAATACAAGAAGGCCAGTAAAGAAAGAGGAATAATAAAAATTAGCAATAGCACTAAATCTATAGCTTTACAGAGCATTTGTTTAAGATGGGGTCAGTGACCCCCATTTGAAAGCTGGAAAGAGTCAGAACAAGAAGGCAAATAATTCAGAAACTATAAACAAGAAAAAATGAAGGCACTTGAAAAGTTAACATACTAAAAAAAATATAAGAAAATTAACCAAAAGGTGAACCAGCCATTTAATGTACGGTGATTCAAATTACATTATTATCCAGAAAGCCCCAGTTCCCAAGCATTCTGGAAACAGGTCTCATACATGTATGACAATATGCCATTTTCCAGTATTATGATATTATTACTATGATTTGAAGAGAGAGAGGGAGGTTTCATTGTATGTAGGATGCAGGTTTCTGTACACAAAGGAAGCTTTCCTGTAGTTATCTGCCCACAATGCTACTACTTTGGGAGCGCTGCACAACATAATCATACACCCATTTTTATTATTTGATGTCTTCATATTCTCTATAGATGTTATTCCATCAAAACAGATTTAATTAAAGCTTAATAATGCCTCCATGCCCTAACATAAACAAACTTGCCTTTTTTTCACTTTGTTGTTGCAAGGAGTGGCCCCATTGTGAAATTCTGTCACCGGAGTGAGGTAAGTCGCCTGATGATCTCATGATAAATAAGCAGCTTTCTTTTTACTACAGGCCAATGTTGTCTTGGATCAAATCAGAAAATGTCTGGAACATAAATGTTTCCTACATCTGTTGTAGATTTAACTGCGGAGAAAGGAAAATGGACTGCAGCGCTAGGAAATCTGTTATTGTAAGGAGCTGCTTTATCAAATGCAGAGCAGTTTCAGTTGCATAAAGGGGGGGATAGAACCAGAAAAATGTTGGTTTTATCAAAGGCAAACACAAAAGATGACTCTATCCTGAATCATTGCTGCATTTATGTTTCATATTGAAGAGTAAACGTCAAGATATAAAATTAGCTTTTTTTATTCTATTACTTGGGTCTCTTTAGTATTATTTGTTTGACTTTGCGGTGCTCTGGTCACTAGCATGCATTTTGTGATAGTAAACCATGTCACACTGCCAAAATAAATGAAAAACACCAGCATGTTAACCATTACCCTCCTTTTGACATTGGTTTAAAAGAGTTCCTGGAGCAAATACCCACCCAAACACCCACAATCGATATTTGCAGACAGTGTACTTGCACATACATTATGGTTGAGGAAGACTCACTTTTATTCTCAATAGCCCCTAGATGTCTTTCCCATAGGCCTCCAAACTCGTGTTACTAATAACATTGTTGTTAGCAACAATGAAGCTCTTCTTAAATGTGCCTCAATAATCACCTCCAGTGGCAGAACTATTGTGAGAGCAGGGGTTACAGTTAAGGTGTTACCCAGAGGCGGTGCATGCAGGAGCAGATTTCAACCCAAAACACCCCTAGGCCTCTCACACACCCCCTGCTGCCCACCCCACACACTATCACCCGCTCACACCACACTCTTACCCCCTACTGCCTCACCTACTCCCCGCTACTGCTGGTGCCAATCTCTTGGGTCACTAGGGACAGGGTGGGCAGAAGATTCAAACAATGTCAAATTCTCCCGTCCAGTCCCCCAGTTCAGATGCAGCCAACATATGGCATGTCGGCCTTTGTGGCCTGCCCACTAATCTGGCATCCTCTAGCCAGGGATATTAAAACATTGTTTATCTGGCTGGAATTACTTACCATTTTTTATCTTTCCAAATGGATGAAGGGATTTTATTTGCTTATCTAATTCAGGAATCAGACCAGAATGGTGGCACCAGTTTTATGAAAATAATACAGTGAAACCTTCGTTTTATCTCCCCTGATTTCATATTTTCCCTAATTTTACACCATTTTACACCATTTTTGTGGTCCCCTGAAAAACATAAAATAGGGGTTCTACTGTATAAATGCATTGTACACAATGTGCTAGTGTGGAGATTAATGGAGACATAAGTAGGATACATATTTGGAATAGGGGTTCTTGCCTGTTCCAACCTTTCACAATTATACACAATTACACATATAAAAAAAATAAAATAATGAAAACCAATTGAAAAGTTGCTTAGAATTGGCCATTCTATAACATACTGAAAGTTACCTTCATGGTGAACCACCCCTTTAACTAATTATCGTGCAGTCCCATGGAATAAAAATGAGTCTCCAGTCTCACACTTTAAGCATTGGAATTTCTCACCCATTGCATAGGACATACATCCTGTATACCATAAAAATCTATTGTTTAAAATACCAAGTTGATTTGTTTTTACCCTGCACTGTAACATCAAAAACAATATATGGCAGGGTGATTTCTTGACTGGAAGGAGGTCTTCAATGTTTTCAAGAGCAAGTACAAAGTTGGTTTATTTCTCATTGTATTTGCCATTTTACAATTTCCGAGTTTGGCCATTGTCTTCAAGCTTTATTTAGCAAATGAATGGCATTTTAAAAAAACTCTTCATGAGTAATAATTGGACTGGGCATGTGGACGGCAATGAATCAAAAAGAAATAATGAATTAAAGGCGGCTTCTGTTCAAAGTCTGTCCTTGTAGAACAATCAGTGAATTTTTAGTAAAGGGAAGCAAGGAGAATCTTTTCATGTGTGCAAGTAAATGGTCTCCACGGGAAGTGACTATGTATCCATGAGCAGCATATTGCATGCAGATGACCAGATGAGTCAGTTCATTCGGATCCCAGAAGCTTAGCCAAATAAAGAAAACTCCCAGTCATTATCCAAGACCAAACTGGGTGATTTTATTTATAGAGATGAATTGTGCTTATTCCAAACTGCATCTATCATGTACATGTTTTGGCTTAACCATGAAACCGCGTGCTTCCCCCACCATGGTGCTTAGACATAAATAATGTTCTTCGTTAAACCCTTTTTTTGAATTATGAACAGTAAGCTGGATAGTTCCTCTATTAAATTCATTGTCTCTGATTTATTTGTATTATAGGCTATATATACTTCATCTGAGTACACTTTAGCCAGCTTTCTATAAACCTTTATGGGTCTGAAAATTAAAATCTGTGCTGTGTCAAATGATTTTTTGTGTAGACCGTTAGACCATTAACAGCAGTCAATGGGGACATTTATAAAGTTAGAGCAGAGCATATTATTTAGCAAATGGTTGTATTGCCCATGTTTTTTCCTGAAAGCTAAAATATTGCACTGCTGTGCCCATCTTTCAGTTTTTTTTTTACGAATTTGCATTGCCAAAGAAATATTTACAAATGAGATGGGTGTTTGCATGTGTGCGGGGACTATGTGAGGTCCTTGTGTGAAAATAGCATCGACAGTAATTAAATTCGCCAGCAGAGTGTGCGCATAAAAATGCCATATTTAATGCCATATTTACGGACATTCGCAGTGCAAATAAACATTTGCAAACCTGTTTGCACATTAAATACACCACTCTTATCCAGCTTTACAAATATAACCATGCTCAGGGCAGTATGATCAAATCATTCTGCATTCAACTTTATAAATGAGCCCCCGTGACTGGCAAAATGACCCATCAGAATGTTACCACTACTTTTTTAAATGGTGCCCAAGCTAATGCACATGGAACTCTGAGATGCACACCACCCTGCTAAAATGCATGGGCAGATGTCTGTCTGTGGACAGACTTGTTTTTTCCACTGTTGTTTTACTGCTGGATCAAAGGTGGTCAAAATTGCCTCTGTGCCATTGGCCTTAAGGGTGGTGGCAGACAGGGAGATTAGTCGGCCATCGACAAATCTTCTCTACTGCAGGCGACTAATCTCCCCAAAATGGCATTTCTGAAGTTGCCCAAAGTTTCCTCGTGAGGCAACTTCGGAAATCCGAAGCAATTCACATGCCATCCCGTCGGCAATTTGTATTCTTGCCGGCGGGAAGGCATTTGGGGAGATTAATCATCTGCAGTACAGAAGATTTGTCCCTGGGCGAGTAATATTCCCGTCTGCCACCATCCTAAAAGGTAAGTGTATGTGGGACATAACTGTAAACAGGGAAGGTTTCTTGACACCCAAGCTACCTTCCCCAAATAGCCTGGCTATCAGATTGTGTTCATATATTTATAGTGAATAAAGTACCCCCTCTTGTAAAATAAAAGGATATTATAAGTTACAGAGGAGTTTAATTACCATATAAAAACACAAGGCCGATAATATGATAATAAGGCTGAGGGCTACTGATAATACTCTTAATACAGTGCTGATTGAGGGCCTGACCTGGCTGCTCTTTTGCATTTGAAAAGGCATTTTGTAATCCTTCCTGAGAGAAATTGGAGATAACTTCAGAAGAACTTTTTCCATGTCATCTGGATCAGTTATAATTAATAGGTAGGATTTATCTGAACAGATTTATAGTTAATGCAAGATTGTTTTCCGATCTTAGCTATGTGACTATGGATGTGACTTGATTACGCAGGCAACAAGAGAACTTATTTATATATACACTGTATATATTGTCACTCAGCACAAGCTATTAGTGATTTATATGTGCGTTTCTCCTAGGGGTGGAATTTATTTTTATACAAGGTTAGAGACCTTGGTCATACATGGTGAATAGTGACAGCTACTTGTAGCTTGATAGAAATAAGTGCCAGTGTTTTCCCTGGGGCATAATGGACTAAACACATACAGAGAAGTGTTTTGAGTTATTGAGGTTTTTTTAGGCAATCTGTATAGGGGACAAGCAAAGAGTAGGGTTTATAAATCTTTTGGGTTTAAGGGTGATTCGGGGGGATTAGTCGCCCAACGACAAATTTTCTCTTCTTCGGGTGACTAATCTCCCCGAAAATGCCTTCCCACTGGCAAGAATACAAATCGCTGGTGGGAAATCGTTTTGGATTTCCAAAGGCGCACAAAATTTCCTCATAAGGCAAAATGTATGCCATCCTGCGGGTGATTTGTATTCTTGCCGGTGGGAAGGAATTTGGGGAGATTAGTCGCCGGAAGTAGGGGAGATTTGTCGCTGGGCAACTAATATCCCTGTCTGCCACTACCCTTGGCTGATCTACAAAAGAACAGCATTAGTCAAAAAACCTAAAATACAGTCGTTTGTATCTGCTTCTTATAGTATGGCAGAGGTATCTGCTCCTCAACGTATGGCAGACACAGGTTTTTACAGCAGGCAGGGGCAGAACTAAGGGTAAGCAGAAGAGGCACATGCCTAAGGCGCAATAGTGTGGGGGGCACCAGGCACATAACTCATTTGTAGCTACCCCTAGACCGGGCTCTTTTGCACCTTAACGCCTGCATGTTTTTCAGCTCTCCCACTACCCATCAGCGAGACAATCGAACATGCGCACATGTACATTCGTTAGATCGGGCATGCTCTGGTGAGGGGAGATGTGGCTTGGCCTGGAGCTGACAGCAGGCACTGGATGTTTTAGGTATTTTGCCTGCTGCAGTTGTTCAAGGTTATCAAAATGCCCAGGGTGCCATGGTCTTTACAGCCAAAGCTCACCCTTTGAAGTGATCCCCAACCATTGGCTCATGAGCAAGATGTTGCTCACTAACCTCTCGGATGTTGTTTTCAGTGGCCTTAAAGTAGATGTTTAATATTCAATTCTAGGCTTGGAAGCAATTTTTCATTGCATAAAAACCAAGTGAAATGCTGAACAGAGACTCTTGTAGGCTGCCAGACCACAAAGGGGTTACCAAATAGCCATCACACCCCTTATTTGGCACCCACAGTTGTTTTTCATGTTTCTGTTGCTTCTCAACTATTTTAACATTTGAATGTGGCTCACATATAAAAAACCATGTGATGGAAGAACTCTACAAGCTAAGGCAAGACAGGTTAATATACATTTGTATTTATTTTCAAATAACATACCTTCCAATAAATATTGTTTATTTTAATCACATGCTGTAGGCTCTTCTAATTGTCGCACAAGATGCTGAAAACATCATCGAGTCTTTGTTTGGCAGCACGGCGTGTCCCTTAATGGCGGGTGTTTATCAGAAGAACGCTGATTGACTTTCAGTGGGAAACATAACTCGCACTGTGTCACAAGGAGAGCTGGAGAAGCAGTCGCCCACTTCAAAGGCAACCACTAACTCACTCTGGTTTCTGCCCCTGAGAAACGTTTAGTTCTATTTTTAATTGAAGATGAATGAGGTTTCATAGAAGAAAGTAAGATTGTGCTTTAATGTGTCAGAACTGAGCTCATAAAAAATGGATTTGATTTCAAACGTGGGGTTTTTTTTAAAAAAAAAAAAGTCAAATAAAATATATGCCTAGAAACCTCTGTAAAACATAATATATAAACTCTCTATGAATGCACGGGCCATACTTTTTATAATCATACCACACAAAAATAACAGGCAATAAAAATCCTTCAGAATGCAGCTTTACTGAATTATTAATGTTCAACCAAATATCAGCAGTAGTAAAGAGGGAAGAGGCAAAGTATTTTGGTGCTGCACACTAGGGTTACCGGCATTCTTCTGCTGCATGTGGAACTAAGGAGGACAACTAATTTGGTAGAGGAAGACAGGAAGAAGGGGAACAAGCAAGGCAAGTGTGTAGAAAGTAAAGACATAGCTTATTAGGAGAGGGCTTTGCTTCTTAGGAGAGGGCTAATGGAAACTATAGGAGCAAATGGTCATTAAATAAGCACAGAAATGCAGAACTGGACATTGACAATAACAAGAACACACTGGCAAAGCAAAGGGGCAAACAGAAACACAATCCCTCACTCAGGCTTGTAAAGGTATGGGATCAGTTGTCCGGAAACCCATTATGCAGAAAGTTCAGAATTATGGGAAGGTCATCTCCCATAGACTCCATTTTAATGAAATAATGCAGATTTTTGAAAATTATTTCCGTTTTCGCTGTATTTATGAAACAGTGCCTTGTACTGAATTCCAACTGGGATATAAGTAATACTTATTGGAGGCAAAACACTTAAATTACGGAAAGACCTCTAATCCAGAAAACTCCAGGTCCCGAGCATTCTGGATAACCTGTACTGATATGGAATGTGTTTAGCTTCATATGTCAATGTACATGCCTGTAGCACCCTAAACAGCCACAACCAGGCTACTTTGGCATCTTTGGAGACACAGATCTTTACTGCTAAAGGGCTGTGGTTGCCTTGGGCTGGTACAGAAGCCCAAAACATAATGTACATTTATAGCTATAAGTTGCAGCTATCATAGGAATTTCCACTCAATGGGACATAGTTCATAACTGGTCTCTTCATTATTCATGGCAAGCAGCAGGCTCCAGGAAAGAACAGGCTAGAACAGGAAGCAATGAGATATATTGGGCAGTTTTCATGTTTATGTTTGTGACAAGATAATGCGTCACTCAAGAAATTTCCTTCCACTGGACATTTATAACATTATCTACGTGCAGTACAGAAAGGCGTTCAAGCCAAGAATGTTATCTGATTAATTACCCTGCACATACATTTAGATTGTAAGCTCTATGTGGGGCAGTGACCTCCTACCTGTCTGTCTTTTAACTTCTGTATTTTGTTAATGTATATATATATATATATATATATATATATATATATATATATATATATATATGTGTGTGTATATTGCGTATTCAACTGTTTGTGTTAATAACATGCTGTAAAGGGACAACCATATATACTACTACGAACTACATCCTTTTTTGATATCCAGTGGAAAAAAAAATACTAGCAAATATCCCTCATTATGATGGTAAATGCACTTAGCATGCCCTGTAAGTGTGGATTATATAATCATTGTTTGAAAAATGCTAACTGATACGGTTAGATCAGGGGTAAATTTACTAAACGGTGAAACATCGCCAGCGACAGCTTCGCAGCCAGTGCAACACTTCGTCAGGCGTAAATGCACTAGGAAAATTTACTAAAATGCAGTAACGTCCAGGGCGTTACTTCTGCAATCAAAGTGAATATACGCTAGCGTTCAATTCTGCCTAACGCAACTTTGTTAGAGGTCTTTGCTCAGGCTAATTTGATTACGGCGGGAAATTTAAAGTTCAATGGACGTATATGTTTCAGCAAATACAATACATTACACAAGTCCAGGGAACCTTAATAAAGACAATAGAGTTGTTATAATGCCCTACACATGAGCCCACTGTATAGTTTACGTTCCATATGTTAGGAAATGTATGGGGGAACCCGGTTTCCCAAAAAAAATTTAAGGACTTCTGCAGGCTATCACTCTGAAAAAAGGAAAAGACACCAGCATTTTTTGTGACTTAGAAACTTTTTCCACTAAAAATATGATGTAAGTAACAGAAGAATGAGGAAGATCTATACACTCCAGTGCACTTCACCTGGTCTGAGCTGGAGAAGGCAAGTCTGGCGAAAGAGGTAACGTTCAGTAAAATCCGCATCTTAGTGAATTTGCGGAGTAACATCCATTCGCCAGAGCAAAAATTCGCCTGGCGATAAATTGCGAATGACTGCTAGCGTCTGTCTCTTTCTCTAGCAAAGTTACCCCAAAAAAGTCATGGGTATATTTATCAATGAGTGAAGTTAAAGATCGCCACAGTCCTCTAGAGTGAAATTCCGCCATTCTCCATTCATTTCTATGGGATTTTTAAAAGAGTATTTATCAATGGGTGAAAGTGAAAGTTCATCCTTTGATAAGTACGCCTTTCAGAATCCCATAGAAATGAATGGAGAGTGGCGGAATTTCACTCTAGAGGACTGTGGCGATCTTTGACTTCACTCTTTGATAAATATACCCCAGCTGAATTTTCACTGTTTTTTCCCATGACTTTTTTGGGGTTTTGGCAACCCAAAAAATATCCCGACCCAAAAACTAGTCACGGTTCAGTAAATCGGCCCTTTAGAGTCGCACACACAGGGGCACATTTACTATGGGTCGAATATCGAGGGTTAATTAACCCTCGATATTCGACCATCGAAGTTAAATACTTTGAATATCGAAGGATTTACCGCAATTTGTTAGATCGAAAGATCGATTTTCCTTCGATCAGAAATTGCTAGGAAAGCCTATGGGGACCTTCCCCATAGGCTAACATTGGTGCTCGGTAGGTTTTAGGTGGTGAAGTAGGTGGTCGAAGTTTTTTTTAAGGAAACAGTACTCTGACTATCGAATGGTCGAATATTCGAAAGATTTTTAGTTCGATAGTAGAAGGTCAAAGTAGCAAATTCGATGGTCGAAGTAGCCAAAAAAATACTTCGAAATTCGAAGTATTTTTTATTCTAATCCTTCACTCGAGCTAAGTAAATGTGCCCCACTGACAACTGTAATGTTCAGATGTATTTTAGAACACTGTAAGAAAGGTCCATGTGTGAGAACAGATGTAATGCATTGCTTGACGGATTCTTCATTTCCTTTCCCTGCAGCCCCTTGTTACTAAATAAGAGTTACTTCCTGTAAATATACATTTCCACAAATATTACAAAGAGCACGTACATCATGCGGAGTAAACATTACCAGTAGGGGAACAATATTAACAATAGCCGACAAATATCCACCCGCATACACTTATATTGGATAATGAGACCAATACATAGGAAAAGCTGGACTGCGTTGCTGCAGGGCAATTATGAATACATCTTTCTGAAAACACGATTATAGTATACAAATGTCTATTTTTAAAGCTCACTTTTTCAATTTTTTTTCTATGGCTGAAAACGGCACAGAATGCTAATGTTAAAAGAATGCTCTCTGCTATTGTGGGGACCCAGGCATAATACTTGGGCCATGGATAAAAAAAAACTCTAAAACTGATTGGTAGAAATTGCTTATAACAACAGACCAACATGGAGTTTAATTAATCCAAGAAAAAAGAAATGCTTTGGTAAGCCTTTTCAGTTTTTAGCAAATCAGGTAAAACATTGGGTCCCATTTACTTAGCTCGAGTTGGGGCCCATTTACTTAGCTCGAGTGAAGGAATAGAATAAAAAAAACTTTGAATTTCAAATGTTTTTTTGGCTACTTCGATCATCGAATGGGCTACTTCGACCATCAACTACGACTTTGAATCGAATGATTCGAACTAAAAATCGTACTGTCTCTTTAAAAAAAACTTCGACCCCCCATAGTTCGTCACCTAAAACCTACCGAAGTCAATATTACCCTATGGGGAAGGTCCCCATAGGCTTTGCAATCTGTTTTTGGTCGAAGAAAAATCGTTCGATCGATAGATTAAAATCCTTTGAATCGAACAATTTTTCGCTCGATCGAATGAATTGCGGTAAATCCTTTGACTTCGATATTCGAAGTCAAAGGATTTAACTTCGACAGTCGAATATCGAGGGTTAATTAACCCTCGATATTCGACCATAAGTAAATCTGCCCCGTTGTGTTTCAAAAGGAAGAATACAATTTTAATTCAATTGGGAACCCAAAAGTGCAATTGTTTCCCTTAATATACCCCTGGTTAGTTTAGAAGGGTGAGGCAAATTACTGCTTCCCACAACCATTTCAAAAGTTTGTTTTTTTGCATAGCAGACAGACATTCAATACGAGCCAAATGACAGAATGAGTTATTCCTCCCTTATGTCAAATAGCCCACATTTTCAAGTAATATATTGTGGGGCGTCTGGCAGTGGAGAGATCGAATACAGCTCTAAATGTGCTTGTTCTTAACGTTTATTATAGGGCATTTCTCTGCCTCCTCTAACTATGTGAAAAAGGCTAATGATCCAGATCATACTTGGCAGTTTCTGGGTTTGGGGGCAGATTATTAATACTAATGTTCCACCATAACCATGTCTAGAAGCTGTTCGCACAAATGAGCCTAAATCAACACTGAGGTATGTGAGCTTAGATTGTAGGCAGTATTTCATGTCTGAAGGACAAAAAAATATGCTGCCTATCTGATTTAATATGTAACTACAATACTGGCTATGTAGTCATTTCATGTCCAGATGTCAAATGAGCAAATGCAGTATAATAAAAGAAAAAAAGTATAAAAGAGTATTTATGTTTTATATAATACAGTTATATAAAGTGATCACAACTTTATATCACAGCATAAAATGTAATAAACAATGGTAGTGGAATGCGGATTCTCAAAGACTCATATGCACATTTAGAAAAACTAATCTCATGTTCATATTTGATGCAAAAATGTACTGCGGCAAACAATCTACACAGAGAAACTCATAGCAGGAAGTGACATAGAAAATAGAATTATGGACAACAGGCTTGGCATATAAAAATGATGGTTTCATCTTCCATGTTTCAGGTCAGACCATTAGTTAACCATATATTGGGCAATTCAAGCAATTTGCAGTATAGAGCATTACTAAAATTTGGCCTTCCATAACCCTTAATAACAAATCCTGCATGTTATTGCTTTCCACAATTAATGGTTTGTTGAGGACATATACTGTAGCTGGGGTCAACTTCCATGTTACAGTGTATGTAAAAAAAAAATAATGTTCAATAATAATGGCCTAAGAAGTCCAATATGACACTAACATGAGCTCTTGCAGTTATCCAGATGAGGGATCTTTCTGTAATTTGAATCTCCATACCTTAAGTCTGCTAAAAAATAATTTAAACTTTATGGGGCACATTTACATTTTTGGGGGTCGAATATCGAGGGTTAATATTGAGGTAAAATCTCGTAGGATTTACCGCAAATCCTATGATCCAAGGAAAAATCGTTCGATCGAACGATAAAATCCTTCGAAACGAACAATTCGAAGGATTTTAATCGATAGATCGAAGGATTTTCCTTTGATCAAAAAAACCTTATAAAACTGATGGGGAAGGTCCCCATAGGCTAACATTGTAGCTCGGTAGGTTTAAAGTGGCGAATTATGTAGTTGAAGTTTTTTTTAAAGAGACGGTGCTTCGACTATCGAATGGTCGAATAGTCCAACGATTTTTAGTTCAAATCGTTCGAATCAAAGTCGAAATCGTAGTCGAAGGTTGAAGTAGCCTATTCAATGGTCGAAGTACCCAAAAAAATTCTAAATTCGAAGTTTTTTTACTTCAAATCCTTCACTCGAGCTTAGTAAATGTGCCCCTGAATAAACCCAAGGGATTGTTTTGCCTCCAATAAGGATTAATTATGTCTTAGTAAGGATCAAGTATAAGGTGATATTTTTTATTACAGAGGAAAAAATAATTTTAATTATTTGATAAAAATGGCATCTATGGGAGATGGCTTTCCTGTAATTTAGAGCTTTTTGGATAACGGGTTTCCAGATAACAGATCCTATACCTGTACATCTGATCATCACTATAGAAAACTGCAGAATTATGTAAATTTACATACATAAATAAGGAGATTTTCTTACCTGAAAAATCTTTTTCTCATAGGCCCGTACTGTCAGTGCAGGACGACTGGGGTTAAGTTGATCCTCTCTGGAGGCAGGACAAACTGAATAAGTTCTTTTCCAATCTCCTTCATCCATCTGGCTCCACCTCTTCCTCCAGTTTTGTACCAGAGCCTGTCGGTGGAGACAATCCTAACTGCCTAGCTATCTAAACTAAAGGTCGAGCAGCAAAAACCGGCACCCCAAAAAAAAAAGGGAGGGATGCTGCACTGACAGTACGGGCCTATGAGAAAAAGATTTTTCAGGTAAGAAAATCTCCTTTTCTCAGTCGGCCCTACCTGTCAGTGCAGGACGACTGGGGAAGTCCCAAAGCCGTCCAAATAGGGAGGGGCCAATAAAAACAGTATGTAAGGAACTATGAAAATGCAGAAGCTATCTATGTGCCACAGCTGCTTGTAGCACCTTTCTGCCAAAAGCCGCTTCTGAAGAGGCTGTAACATCTAACTTGTAAAACTTAGAAAAAGTGTGCAAGGAAGACCAAGTGGCTGCCTGGTTATGAAGGGCCCAGGAAGTACTAATTTTCCTCGTGGAGTGAGCCTTTACTTGAAAGGGAAGATCCTGATGCATGGACTTATAGGCCTCAAGTATAGCTGAAACTATCCATCTAGCTAATGAGCGTTTGGATGCCTGAATACCCTTTTTATTATTGCCAAAGAGGACAAATAGAGCGTCTGACTGTCTGAAGTCAGCTGTTCTGTGAATATAAAATTTCAATGCCCGTACCGTATCCAGGGTATGAAGTTGTTGTTCTGTGGGATTATTCGGTTTTGGGCAGAATGATGGCAAGATCAGTTCTTCATTGATGTGAAACTCTGAAGTGACCTTAGGTAAGTGTGAAGGAACAGTTCTAAGGACGACTTTATCTTGATGAAAAATTGTCCAAGGAGGTTTATGAGAGAGAGCTGCCAGATCAGACACCCTCCTGGCTGAACAGATCGCAAGGAGGAATGCCACTTTCCAGGAAAGAAATTTGACGTCAACAGAACCTAAAGGTTCAAAGGGAGCACGTTGTAAGGCCCTTAGTACTAGATTGAGATTCCACGGAGGAACAGGGTCTCGCAGTGGAGGACGTAGTTGTTGGAGTGCCTGAAAAAACAGCTTGACCTCTGGTAGAAGCGCCCATTGTTTACGAAGAAGAGCTGAAAGTGCCGAGATCTGCACCTTCAAAGCTGAAGTACTGAGCCCTTTATCTACTCCACTCTGAATGAAATCGAGAATATGTGCAGAAGAAGGGAATTGCCATGGTATGCTATGTGCTCTACTCCAGGAAATGAAACAGTTCCAAATCCTGTGGTAAGTGAGGTAGGTAGAACGTCTTCTCGCAGCAAGTAAGGTGTGGATTACCTTGTCTGAAA
The DNA here is from genome assembly GCA_038501925.1 of Xenopus petersii. Lineage (NCBI taxonomy): Eukaryota > Metazoa > Chordata > Amphibia > Anura > Pipidae > Xenopus > Xenopus petersii. The sequence goes on from CM076681.1 coordinate 111,829,634, forward strand.
AACCTGCTCTTTTCCATAGTCTGGCTTCAATAGCCATGCCGTTAAATTGAGCCTGTGAAGATGGTCTGCCCGTGCTGGGCCTTGCGCCAGTAGATCCGGTATTAGTGGAAGAGACCATGGCCTTGTTGCCGACATCTGTATGAGCTCTGCAAACCATGCTCTGCGGGGCCACCAGGGGGTGATCACTATGGTGGTTACTCCTTCCAGACGTATCTTGTGGAGGAGTCGAGGAATGATCGGAATTGGTGGAAACGCATACGCCAACTTGCAGTTCCATGGGCAGGTTAGAGCGTCCACTCCCACTGCCTGTGGATCGTGCATCTTTGCTAGGAAACGTGGAAGCTGTGTGTTGAATCGGGATGCCATCACATCCAGACATGGCAGGCCCCATTTGTCTACTATTTGTTGAAAGATTGCCGGCTTGAGATGCCACTCCCCTGGATCCAAGGTATTGCGACTTAGAAAGTCGGCCTCCCAATTCTGTACCCCAGGAATGAAGATTGCAGTTATGAAGACCTTGTTGGTCTCTGCCCAAGCCATGATCCGGGACACTTCCCACAATGCTGAAGCACTCCTGGTTCCCCCTTGTCGATTCAGGTAAGCAACGGTCGTGCTGTTGTCTGATTGAATTCGGATATGCCTGTGTCTCAGGTGAACTTGCCAATTGCGTAGGGCATAATAAACCGCCCTGAGCTCGAGGACGTTTATGTGCAATCTGCTTTCTTGGTATGACCATGTGCCTTGACATACTCGGGGTGGCCATGTCGCCCCCCACCCTTTGAGACTGGCATCCGTTGTGATTATTTCTTGGACTGGACGATCCCAGTCCCTGCCTTGTGTTAAATTGGGAAGGTGTGTCCACCACGTCAGACTGGACAATGCTCTTCGTGAGAGATGTATCACTTGAGATAAATCTTGGTGGTTTCGATTCCACCTTCGGAGGAATTCCCATTGAACTGGTCGTAGATGAGACCTTGCGAAGGGCACGCCTTCGATACTGGCCGCCATCAGCCCGAGCAGATGAAGGATGTCGTGAGCTGAAGCCTGCGGGTGTTGAAGAATCGCGTGTGCTGCTCGTTTCAAGGTGATGGCTTTTGGAGTTGGTAGGAATATCTTTTTGATCTTTGTATCGATCTGCATGCCTAAGAACTCCAGGGTCTGTGTAGGTAGTAGGCAACTCTTTGTGTAATTTATGATCCAGCCGTGCTGTTGCAGAGACTGGAGGCATTGGTTTGTATGGAGGCTGGCCAATTCTGCGGAGTCTGCCATGACGATGAGATCGTCCAGATATGCTGCAACATGGATCCCTTGGATCCGCAGGACTGCTAGTAAGGCCCCCAGAATCTTTGTGAAGACCCTGGGTGCTGATGTGAGGCCGAATGGGAGAGCCTGAAACTGGAAATGAAGTTGTCCCACTGCGAAACGTAGGAATCTTTGGTGGCTTGGATTGATGGGAATATGCAAGTATGCATCTTTGATGTCTATTTTGGACATAAAGATGTCCGGTTTGAGGGACCTTATAATTGATGGGAGAGATTCCATTTTGAAGCGGTCGTAACTGACGAATTTGTTGAGAGGGTAAAGGTTTAGTACTGGGCGGAATCCCCCGTCTTTTTTTGGCACTAAAAAAAGGTTGGAGTAAAATCCGTGAAACCGGTACTGAGTGGGCACTGGAGCAATGACGTTCTTTTGAAGTAGGTCTGAAACAATACTGAGTAGGGCTTGCTTTTTTTCTGGATCTTGAGGTAGTTTTGATGTTGTGAACCTCTGAGTTGGTGGTCTCTTGGCAAAGGGAATACTGTAGCCCTGATGTAAAATTTTTATAACCCATCCGTCGGTAATTGATTTTTGCCAAACCTTCACAAAGTCGCCCAACCTTCCGCCCACCGGGGGTGGAGATGCCATACTGCTTGAGTCAGGAATCCTGACTCTTTGTTGGAGTATGTTTGCGGATGCCTTTGGTCTGATTCTGCCATGGGGCCTTGTATCTCCTGTTAGATTGCACCTGTGGTAGCGGTCTGGAACCTCTTTGCTGACGGTTCGAAGAATTCCAAGTCTTGTGTTGGAAATTACGTTTGTGGAAGTCTCGCCTGGGACGTCTGCCTTGTGGTAGGAAGGCCCCTTTGCCACCAGTGACTTTGGAAATTATTTGTGTCAATTCGGGACCAAAGAGTTGTGTTCCCGCAAATTTAAGTGATGTTAGTTTATGTTTAGATGCAGTGTCGCCCGACCACTGACGTAGCCACAGTGCCCTGCGAGCAGTAACTGAAGCTGCTGAGGCTTTTGCCGCAAGTTTCGCTGTGTCAATGGCCGCCTCGCCTAAAAATGAAAGGGCAGATTTGATTTTTTCCACTTCCTCAGTAAATTGGTCTGGTGAGGAAGGTGGATTCTTTAGTAACTCCTGACACCAAAATTTTGCCGTCTTGGCCACAGTGGTAGCTGCAGCTGCGGGTCTCAAAATGGCTGCTGAATTTTGGAAGTCGCGTCTAAGCGCAGAGTCTATCTTTTTGTCCATTGGATCTTTGAGATATCCAGCGTCTTCTGCTGGTAAGGTAGTGTTTCGTGCCAGTCTAACAATAGCTGGGTCTACCTTGGGAATCTTGTCCCAGTGTTTATAATCCTCAGGTACGGGATACGTATTGAAAAACTTACTAGGAATAGTGTTCTTTCGCTCTGGCTGAAGCCATTCTGTTTCAATGTGTTTTGAAATAGCTTTACAGACTGGAAATGTTTTTGGTTTCTTTGTTGTATTGCCCAATACTCTGTCTGCTTTGGATAGTGTCAACTGTTCTTCCTTAATATCCAGAGTGGCAAAGATATCTCTTAATATATTCTTAGTTGCGTCTGGCTGTCTTGTTGGTTCATCAGTATCACTAGATTGGTCATCAGATGAAGGGAAGTCTTCTGACCCTGTAGAACTACATTCCCCTGATGATTGATAAGATTGAGTATCATAGTCAGGATGGGAAGTAGGGGAAGGTGAGCGCTTGCGCTTTCTTTTACTGGGTTCAGCGACTGAGTGCGCAGAGACTGCTTGAGTGACAGAAGTATTAATGGTAGACTGTATCCATGCCATAAGTTGTGACACGTCAGTAGTTGGTGTCATTGAACTCTGATCTTGTCCCACATTAACTATGTGGGTTGTCTGTGATGGCTGAGCTGCATGTTGAGACTCCTGAGGAGCATGAACCATGGCTACAGTGATCATATTAGAACCAGATTCGGTATTAAGCTCCTGCCGTGCAGGTGAGGGAGATTGATCCCTCCGTTTTGTATTGGATTTGACAAGCTTTTTAACTTTGGCTTTAACCTTGCGAGATTTGTCCGGGAGATCTATCTCCTCAATCAATGACAATAGTTCATCCTCCTGACTAGCCATATTGAAGAAAGGAGGTCTTTACCTGATCGGGAAGATCTACGATCGCTATGAGATGTAGGCTTACTGTGCAGTAATGGCGCGAGTCTTCCGTGCAGAAGCGCTGTGTTCATAGCGCGTGAACCGGAAGTTCCCACAATGCGCACTGAGCGGAAGTAGCGACCTCACTGTCGGGCGCGAAATTAAGGCGCGAAGGTGAGGCGCAGTAGAACACTGTGTAAGTGTCTAAAACTGCGCCATATGCGGCGCAACCACGGGCTCAACCTAATGACAGGGGAGCTCACTCCCTGCTACCGCTGAATGGCTTCCTTTAGCCGTGCGGTCTCTGTAAGGGCTCAACCTGGTCAACCGGGAGCGCACCTGAACAGGGTGAAGTAAATGACACTGAACAGCGACTGTAGGCAGCAGTGCGTTCTAGGTGGGGCTCAACCTGGGAAACCCGGGAGCACTCCAATACAGTATTTGACCAGCTCTTTTGTCTGTAAAATTCGCCGGTCCAGTAGAAAGGGAGCACACACTGGGCTCTACCTAGTGTAATAAGTGATGTTAGGGAGCGCCCAGGCTCAACCAAACAACTATATTCCATTGTAATAAAAGAAAATAATAATAAATAATAATAAAAAATAGTCGAGAGAAGGAGAAGTTGCTGCCTCCAAGCAGGACAAACTGAAAAAACTGGAGGAAGAGGTGGAGCCAGATGGATGAAGGAGATTGGAAAAGAACTTATTCAGTTTGTCCTGCCTCCAGAGAGGATCAACTTAACCCCAGTCGTCCTGCACTGACAGGTAGGGCCGACTGAGAAATAAAGTTAGTAATTCAGTTATGCGTTACACTATAATTGGCCAAGCAGGGCAAGAGGTTTACATATGAAACTCCCGTTTGCCTAGCTCAGAGTAACATGATATTTATTAGAGATTAGTTGATAGCAGTGCCCTTCAGTGAACCCTGGTTGACTGCAGTTGTTAAAGGTTTGTTCTAAAAGAAGAGACAAATTCAGCTCTTTCTGGGCCTTTTGGGCATTGGGTTTCCATCCTGTCCGGTATTTTGATTCATTACGGAGTTCCCATATGATGGAGTATACAGTATATATATTAAATATTTCATGATGAGTGAATCTGTCCAGCATCTATTCAGAATTCGAGAAACGGCGAGAGATTCTAAATGCATTGAAGTCAATGGGCGTCCAATTTTTTTTTACTCTCTAAATGCATTAATGAATTTTTGCAAAAGTTACGTGAAATAAATCACAGGTGAAGTGTGGAATTTCCCCACAAATTCATGCCTGGTGAATACATTTTCTCATCACTATAAATATTGCACATGTAATCGAATTACTAGTGACGAGCGAATTTGTCCCGTTTTACTTAGCCAAAAAATCCACAAAACCCTGGAAAAATTCACAAAAAGGCGAAAAATTTGCAAAAAACTTTTAAGTCAATGGGTGTCAAAAATGTTTTTACACGCAACAATTTTTTACAATCGCAACAATTTTTTCTCACTCCAAATGCATTAAAGTCAATTAGAGTTTTTTTATGCGCGCAAAAATTTTTTATCACTCCAAATGCATTAAAGGAATTGTTCAGTGTAAAAATAAAAACTGGGTAAATAGATAGGCTGAGCAAAATAAAAAGTGTTTCTAATATAGTTAGTTAGCCAAAAATGTAACTGAACTATTCCTTTAAAGTCAAGGGGTGTTTTTTCTTATGATAACTTTTTTGTCTCAGCGATAATCTTGTCTTGGCAACTTTTTTGTCCAAATGCATTAAAGTCAATGGGCTTCTTATGGTGACTTTCTTGACTTGGCGACAATTTTGTCATGGCAAAATTTTCCAAGGCAAATTCTTGCCGCAGTTTCACAAAAACATTTGTGTGGATTTTTGCCGCAAATCCATGCCTGGTGAAAAAATCCACTCATCATTACTAATTAACGCTTTTGAATATCATAAGAGTAAGGTTATTTTTTTTCAATGATATAACAAGTTTGTTACAAAAAAAACATAGACAAATAATATATATATAGCTTATTACCTGTACATTATAGCTGTATAATAAAAAAACAACTACAGATAACTTGCAAATATAAATCTTTATAAATGGTGTTTAGTTATGTCATCAGTTATAACCAATATTTGGTGATATCACTTGAGACTTTGTAAAAATGATGCATAATAAAAAATATGAGGAAAGTCACCTCAGAGTTCTATGTCTATATAAAAGCATCAAATGCCTTCTATTTCTGTTATATGGCCACGGAACTCCATGCAGATTTCTGATAGCCCTATATTTAACAATGGGAATGTAATACCCTCTATATAACAGTCAACATAATCATATAACTAAGTAAATGTGCTGATTTTTTTGTCTTGCTAAATACTCTGCAGCCTAGTTTAATTGCTGCATACAAGAAATGGCTCATTGCTTGCCTGCTCATTATCCTTGTGAAGCTTTTCTATTGCCCTTTTTTATGCACATTGAGTACTGTTCTTCTATAATATATATTGCTTAGCCTTACTATACTGTTTAATGCTTGCCATTATGACATTATTGAGGAAGACAGTTCAGACTTTTTATGATTTGTTAATATCATCTTGTGGAGGGCAATTTGCTGAAACCTTGGGCTCTTATCCAATGATTCATGCAATAAAAACACATGGAAAAAAAGGAAAAACCATAGTCAAACACACAGAAAGAATAATATGATTTTCATTTGATTCCAAAGAACCAAATGGCAGGTTTATGTAAGGCCTTTGACGAGTTCACTGACTGGCAAAAGGTAAGATCATCTGTCACGACTGACACCCTGAATCCAGAACTAGTGCAAGGCTCCTGGTCACGGCTCAGTATTCTGCCTGTAGCAGCCGCCTTTGGCCTCGGGAAGAGCCTTCAGCTACTCAGATGCCGCCAGGTCTTTAAATCAGAGGACAGACCGACTCGGCAGCTTATAGGCCCGTGATTGGGCCTCCGACGGGCTTCCCCAATCGATATCTGGCCGAAAGTCGGGCAGATGCTGATCGGACGGGACTAAACATCCCGTCAGATTGCAGCTGTATCAGACAAATCGTACCCAGGAAACTAATCAAATTAGACCTAACAACGGCAATGATTTTCAGCCCAAAGCCCCCAAATTTTCGCGCTGCAGCTTGATGACATCATGTGCCGCTAGCATAAACCCAGAAGTAAATGGGCGCGCGAGCCATAGAGGAATTACTCATCGGCCCAAGCAGATCAAGGCTGCGGGCGTCCCTGCCAGGAGATTGGCAGACATCCCCTTACATCATCATCACAATATGAAGTTGGTGCAAACTGTGAATGGATAAATAAAAACTATAAAAGGGGACAAATGTGTTGAGTTATAGCCAGATCAAATTAGAAAAAACTAGAAAAAACGTATTTCCTGGAGAGGCTCCTGGTAACTTCTGGGGACCTGATGGGAACATAGAGCGATAGTGGAATTGTCAAAAATAAAGACCAATTGAAAAGTTTCTTAGAATTAGCCATTCTATAAAATATAACATAAAGGTGAACCATCCCTTTAAGTTTTAATAAATTTGGAACTGAAATAGAAGAACATTTTTTTCCTCAAAATATTTATGGCCAAAAGGCTCTGATTCAATTTAATGAGAGAAAGATACCTCCTAATTCAATTTCAGTATTCCTTTATATAATTTAACTGAGTTTACACATTACAAACCATCGCTACACTTCGCCGAACTGTCACCAGCGTTAGTCACTTCGCCCTTTATTAAATCTGCCCCAAAGTTCCCATCAAATAAGCCAATGGGGCAGATTCAGTTTGATGAAAAAACTTCATGATCGTGTTTTATCATAAGAGTTGGCCTAGAGACTAGGATCTGTGGTATGAGAGCCCACATTAAAGACTGATCACTAAACCTCTAGACCATCTCCCATAAGAAACCTTTAGATAAGTTTTACCTCTGTGACTTGGCCAATGACCAATATTCAGTTTGATGAAAAAAACATATCATGTTTTATCATGTGAATTATTCCGGATGTTAAGTGAGAACCCTTCAATGTGGGAGTTTAAGGCTAGGTTTTTTTTGTAGCAAGCTTTTAATTTTTCCCCAAACCTCCACTCCTGGAGAGAAAAAACCCTTTGTTTATTTTACGATTCAGTCGGCAACAAACCAAAGTATCTAAAAATAAAAAAGGCAAGTATGTTCAGAAATTTAGTAGCAATTTCTGTTACTGATTGCTAGAGTCCAGAGGCTCAAAATATGCCCCCCAAGTGTGCCTATGGGAAACAAATCTCTTTCCTCTATCTCATGAAAACTCAATACAAATATATGGGGAAACATAAAATCAAATTAGGGAGAAACATTTTTGTTGTCAGTTTTAACAATGCACACTAACCATGTACAGCTTGCCTGTTGGGTGCCAATTCATTTTGCCATGTTTTTGTACCCAAAAAGCAACGTTATCAACATTTTCTTGTTTCTCCACTCCACCATAACTCCACCAGTTATGTACAGAAATTGTCTCTTTTCTCCCGGCTATGGAAGGCTTTTTCTTTTCATACTAGAAGAATTTTAACCAATATAATAGACCTTATATTTTGTCAGCATTGGCTCACACAGCATAAAATAAATTAATTTCTTCCTGTTAATTATATGATCTTTACATATTTTATGACGAGTATGAGTGCATAGACAAAAAAATTGTTTACATGATTTTCAACAATGGTAATTGGACAACAAACTAAAATCCAAAATGCACTGTAACTGCAACTATTTTAAAGGCCCTCTTTACCTCTTTGGTTATTTGTTGTTTTTTGTATGTAATTTGTATGTTATACACATATTTATTATACATTGCTGTTGAATATGTTTGTGCTTTATAAGCACATGTTAATAGTACTAATAATAATAATAATAATAATATTGCTTCTACCAGGTGCCATTTGCATGGCAAGCTATTTCCATGGCAATGCAAACCTCACACTACATTTTTTCCTATAAGAGTGCTGTTGATTTATTTCTTCATTAATAGAAAAGGTGCTAATACATGATTTTCTAATTAGATTATTTAACAGAATACCATCTTGATTTGTAAATAACACTGCTCTGCAAAGTCTAGATAGGCTTTCCACACCTTCAGTGCTTTAGTTAACTATCCGTTTCTTTGTTATATGTGTAAGTAAACCAGCTTTATTACTGCATTTTATACTACTTTGTTATTATTTTTGCTATTATCATTATTATTATTATTAATATGTATTTTTAGAGCCGCAACATATTGCGTAGCACTGTAAAATGAATGTGGTTATACAAAGAAATTACATGAATTACATACAAACAACATACAGAGTACATACATAAAGGGAAAAGGAATGAAACACAAGGTGGGCAACATCAAAAATAAGCAGGTGAGAGATGTAGCATATGGTATTGCATTTGGTAGCTAAACAGAGTGAGGGTAGGCTTCTCTAAATAAGTGTATTTGAAGAGATCTTTTGACAGCAGAAAGGTTGGGAGAAAGTCTGACAGGGAGAGAATTCCAGAGGAGGGGTGCAGCAAAGTCTTGAATACTAGCATCTGAGGAGGTAACTAGAGAAGAGTTGAGGAGCAGGTCAGTAGAGGAGCGCAGTAAGCGGTTGGGTGAGTATATAGAAATGAGATCAGAGATGTAGGGGGACAGAGTTATGATGTGCTTTGAAAGTCAGTGTCATTAGTTTGAATTAGCGGAACCCAGTGCAGGGATTGGCAGAGTGACATGGCAGAGGAGGAGCATTTGCTGAAGTTTATGAGCCTTGCGGCAGTGTTCATTATGGACTGGAGAGGTGATAGTCTCTGGCGGGGCAGGCCAATTAATAGAGAGTTACAGTAGTCTAGACACAGTGGTGTGACTAGATATTAATGGGGCACACAGCAAATTATTTTTCAGGCCCCCAAATTGTCTAGAGGTTGACCAGTTTTACCAATATTTATTCAACTTCTATATGAATTAGCGCCTCATGGGGCCCCTATACCTTCTGGCCCCCCCTGCAGCTACAAGGTCTGCTTCCTCTGTAGTTACGCCCCTGTATAGTGAATAAGAATTTTGGTGGAATCTTGGGTGATAAATTGTTGTATTTTGGATATCTTCTTTAGGTGAAATTGACATGATTTAATACGGGACTGGATATGAAGAGTGAAGGACAGGGTAGAATCTAGGATATCCCCAAGGCACCGGGCCTGGGAACATGCAGGTGCATTCCAGCCTGCAACGCTGCCTGAGGCGGCATTTGAAATGCCCCCCCGCCCATCGCGCTTACCTTAAAATCGCAGACGGAGGTCCGGGGGGGGGCGCATCGCTAGTGCAGAAAGCGAAATTGCGCTCTCTGCACTAGAAAAAGCTAATTTCCTGGAGAGGCTCCTGGTAACTTCTGGGGAGCTGCTGGGAACATAGAGCGATAGTGGAATTGTCAACTACGGTAGATACTTCTGGGATGTTATGGGTGTTATTTGGGAGAAAGAGAACAATTTCCACTTAAGAGAGGTCTTATTTAAGGTAGTGTTGTGACATCCAAGTAGCGATAGCGCACAGTCAGGAGGAGACCCAGGATCTGGATCAAATTCGCCCATCACTAATCTTTTTTCCATAGAAAACAACCCCAATCGTCACCCCCTTATAATTTAAGCCTTTGAGCACATTTATATCCCTCTTAAGGACTGGAGCCCAAAACTGCACTGCATACTCCAGATGAGGCCTCACCAGGGACCTATAAAGAGGCAAAATTATGTTTTCATCCCTTGAGTTAATGCCCTTTTTATGCAAGATACACCCCAGTCCAACTCTGATTCCACCAGGATTTCACAACTTCAACTGGGTCAGAGTAAAAGATTTTAGCCCCACTTCTGTCACACGGTCAATTGCCATCCACGAAGAGGGGGAAAAAAGCATTTTAATCCTTCACTACATGTTGCTTTTTCACCACTTCAGGTGACAATAGAAAATTTACCCTAGATGTAGGAAGCAAGATTCCATAAGCAAATACACTGAAAACAAGCCGACAAAGAGTGGTTTAAATAGTAGTCCCATGCTGCTGTGACTACACACATATGTAATTTCCCTAGTTCTCAAACTGGACAGAAACCTATTTTGTTTGATCGTATTGTTTGGCTATGATTCCTGCATTTCCCTGCCAACAGAGGTGTGAGCTGAGCAAGTGAATTGTGTTGGGGTGATTGAGCGTTTGTCCTTGAAGCGTGAAGACAAGTTGCTTGTCAGGCAAGAACCTGGTGTAACTACATCGACCAGCTGGGACACTGAAAAATGATCAGACACAGAAAAGCAACAACTTAATTATGACACCACTGGACCTTATGGTTTGTGGGTTTTAAACAAGGCCTTCGCCCAAGAACAACAACTTTCTCTCCTGAGTCAGTTAAGGCTCATCAGAACTTAATGTGGGAAATATTTACTCTAATTTAGTCTCCTTTGATGAGCACAGCCTACAGCCTACAGGCTCAGAGTATTTTTTGCATTGTATTGGTTATAATAGCCATCGTATGGGTGATAGGTCCCCAAATGGAAACCGGTCAGAAAAGCACTCTTCAGCCTGGTTTCTGGGTTACTAAAGACAAAAGTATTCATCCAAATGAAAAGAAGTTCAACTTGTATGACTTTATTCTTTACTTCACCTCTGTGAAGGGGGTGGCTTTACAGGAGGTTCCTTGTAGAAATGACACTGTATATTCGTATTAGCAGTCACTGCAGTGAATACAGTATAAAGGTGGCAATAATAATGTAGTGTTTATCATATTCACCTCATATTTCAAAGGCCCCTGGGTAAAACCCACCCCCTCGGTAAATGCTTTACTGGCACCCTCACATTGGAAAGGTCTCTGGCCTTAAAATGGGCAGAAACATCATATTGTTATGTCTGATCCATTGGTGTCGGTAAAAGGGGGCAAGAGGGGCAGTTGCCACACCCTGGCTTCTTCAGCTAGTTCCAGGACATTGTTTGTAAATTTGTATTCCCAACAGCACAAAATGTTTTTTAAACGTCCCACCCCAAGGCAAGCCTTAATGATTTTTTACTCACACAGTGATATTGGAAGGGACCAAGGAGGATTTGAAGAGAAGCCTGCAGTGCCAGTAATAAAGTTTATTGTGGGCAGCAACTTACCTGTAGCATTTGCAGAGGATTGGCTAAGCTAAGAACATGCACTCAGTAGGGAGCGTCCATTGGCTGTTATTACATTAGTGGGAGAGGATAGGATGAAGGAACTGTGTTCCTATTAACTGAATTTTTTGAGACACATTTTAATTAAAACTGAGTCTACACCTATGCTGAGTAGAGCAGAGTAACAATAAATTAAATAAAATTAATTTAGCTAGGAATGTATTAATTTATGCTACCCTATATAATATTATCTTACTTGCCTTCCCCGCCCCCTCCCCTCCTGGAAAATTTTCTGCAGACACCCATGGTCTGATCATGATGCTTCAACTGATAAGGGGAAGTTCACCTTTATACAAAAAACCCTAAATATAAGGCCAGCTAGGCATGCAAGTTCCTTTTCAGGAAAATCTTTAAAAAAATCATTTAAATACTTACTTTTCTTAACTCATATAACCTCTATTTTCAGTGCAGCTCCTATGAAAGTGAAGGGAAATGTGGAGTACCTGGGACACATGGTTCTGTGATCATTTCTTTCCAAGTCTATGAGTCTCAATGTGCCCTATAAAATATAATAATTACTGAATAAATGTATTGTAAATTGAAGAAGGATGATCACTGCTGTTTGCTTTGTGCTAGTAAATGTAGAATTTTGGAGAACCCATAAAAAACATTGGAGCACTATATTGCAGGAGAAGGAAAGAGCTTACAACACCCAAACCGGTGCATGCACTCTAATTGCTGGAGTCGTCAATTCCTTTACTGAATACTGTTTTGCTCTAATGTAAGCCATGTCAGCAAACACGTTATAGGGGTCAGTGATCCCCTCTGTGAGCAGATGTCCCATCCCAAAGAAGTTAGTGATATGGAAAACTCAGAAATTAATATCTTTAAACCCTTACATTTTTGATAATGGGTGTGTATTGGGCATTTTCTCTATTGAAAGCAACTTGTGTGAAGTTGAACATCCCCTTTAAATCTGTATCAGCCTCAAACTATTCATTATTACAAAGCAAATACATGATGCTGTCACAACTGAAATAATTGTCATGTTTTCTATTTGGGATTCAGTGACTCATACATTTAGGAATGAAAAGAAAATATGTTTATTTATAATGAGATGAGGTGATTTGGAGCAGCAGACACATCTGTCAGGCCTGATGCTGAGCTGACACTAACAATTAGCAGCGCAGCAAGGAGATTTTCTCACATCTTGATGAGATGCAAAAGAAGGAAAAACTGTCAATTGAACGGAGGCAAACATGTCTGGAAAGAAAAATAAAGCAAGAAAAATATTAATACAAAGGATTAACAGATTTCTTGCTGTGTTTGGTGTCAGCATGTGTGAGAATGGTAATTGCTGGCTAGAGCCCATATTATTTCTTCAAACACTTTGACTGTGATTCAGACTTTTCTGCTGCAAAAGAGCACATTCGTCTCTGTAGAAGAGACAGATCTTTATATTTCATTCTGCATTTAACCCTGTACAGCAATGCTGTTAAATCTAGTAATGAAAACAATTATTGAAGTGGCAATAGCACCCATATAACCTAGGCTTTATTTTGCTCCATTAGGCACATTACTTGTAATGCCTATTAACCTATTTTTAAAGTGGCCACTGTGGGACTCATAAAAGCCACTTAATTGGCTCCTCTAGAGCAAGTCAGCTATACAATGTTGCATCCTATTGTCTAAATAACACACAAGTTAGGAAACTCGTAGGGGTAGGATATAGTGTGAAATTCAGGCAGAAACTTGCAACAGTTCAAGTAAGAATGTGTAAAATTGCAGTTTGCACCTGTTTTTGCACTTTGTGGGAAGAAATGTCAGTACTTAAAAATGTTTTTAAGAAGTACTCTTACCCATAAATATGAACCCCATTAAAATGCATCCTAAATAGGAAAATGGGCTTCCCAGGTATAAATGGAACAAGTAGTAAAGAAAGTAAGGGCCTTATTTATCAAAATCCGAATCTTTCTATTTAAAGAAAAGAAAGTCAGACCAAACTAGAATCCACAATTGAACCTTATTTGTTATTAAAAACCTCGATTTAATCAGATTGGGGACAAACACAAAAAAAAGTCGGGTAAAAAATTTTTGTTTTTTTCCCTGAAATGCTTGATTATTTCGGGCTTTTTCCCAAAAAGACCGAATTTTTCAGATTTTTGGCCAAAAAGTCCAAAATATTCGGATTTTTGGGCTAATTTCAGCACAGACCACAGAAACTCCCAAATAGGATAGGGACCTCTCCCATTGACTTATATACTTCTGAATATTTTTTTCCTATTTATGCAATTTATAGTAAAAAAAACTAAATTTAATAAATAACCCCCTAAACCTCATTACAAGAGAATAGTGAGACAACCTGAAATAATGGAGCACACCACTTGGGTCCCAAAAATAAAAAAATAAACTTCCTTGATGTCACGGCTCCCTAAATTCAGAACAAGTGCTAAGCTCCCTGGTCACGGCTCAATCTTCTGCCTGTAGCAGCCACCTTTGGCCATGGGAGGAGCCCTCAGCTACTCTGATGCCACCAGGTTGCCACCAGGTTTTACGTTGAGAGGAGCAAAGCAGATGTTCTGAACGAGCAAAGGGGCATGTGCATTTCCAAGGTTTTGAACAGAAGGCAACAGTTCAGAAAATAGACAAAAAGCGTAGTCAGGCAGGCTGGGGTCAGTACAGGCCGAGTTCAAGCAGGGTCAGACAGTCAGTGGTTGATACAGGCCAGGCGGATTTCAAGCAAGGCCAATCAGGCCAGGATCGGTACAAGCAGCGTTCAAAGAATAGTCAGGCAGGCAAGGGTCAATAACCGGTAGAGTTCAGAATGGTCAGGCAGGCAAGGGTCAGGATTAGTTAGTTAGGATTAGTTAGTTAAGGTCAGGCAGGCAGGAATTAAAACAGACAGAATAACAACGGCAATGATTACCAGCCCAAAGCCCCTTTAAATATTCAGAATTGGTGATGTCATGACGCTCGCACCGTGCAAAACCCAGAAAGTGCGTGCTGTGCGCACCATAGGAGAACTGGAAAGCGAAGAGAGAAGATCACCGCAGCAGGCGTCCCAGCCGGCCCACTAGGCCACCAGGGTGAGTCCTCACAATTGGCTTATCGGTTAATAACAAAGCACACCAGTAAAAATACACAGAAAAGTGGTTGTATTCTAACATATGTGGCTTTACCTGGGTACAACCAAATACATCAGGATGCAACCATTTGGCTGCAGCTACTTTCTTGTATATTTTAACAAGTGTGTTTATTTTATTAAGTGAAAAGCGAGTAAATGTGTACTTTTGGAACCCAAGTGGTGAGCTGCATTGTTTCAGATTTTCGCTCCATTCTCTTTTAATATAATTATATTCCTTTGCTACATTTTTCACATGGCACCCTGCCTTCCAGTTGATAAAATGAGCACTACAGTATAGATGTTTATGCGGCAGTGTTTGAGTTTCCATCAGTTATCATGTGGTGGAAAGATACAGCAGATGTTTTTGATGCAATACTTCCAATATAGCACAATGCAGCTTATCCTTATTCACATTTAATTGAATGGTATTCCATGTGGGCCATTTTGTGCTTTGTTTTGTATTATTTAAAGGTGTCTAAAGCCAAACTTTGGAAATTCAAAAACATTTGCCAGAATGTTCTCCTAAGCACGTTGTACAGCTTACATTTCTATTTTGGCTTTATATTATGTTTAATTATAATGAGAGGAACAAACTGTCTCATACATTAGCCAGTAAGGCAACTAAGCTGAACCTGCATTGTATAAATGTATCTGCCAGAACACTTAAGGGTCATTATTAAAAGCAGGGCAGGCTGCAAAGTGCAAAAAACGGATACAAGGCTCACTGTTTTTTATAGTCTGTGCTCCACCTTGAATATATCTGAATTTCTGCAGGTGTGTGCTCCAAAATAGAGCAAAGAGACCTTGCATTCCCCCCATGAATACAGAGCTGTCTACATTTGGCAGTGATGTCTTCATAAAGCACTCAATGTTGAGTGATAAAAAGGTAAAAACATATGATTACATTGGCAAATTTGCAATATATGCTGTAGATTACACAACTTTTTTAGTTGAAGATCGCTATATGGTTACGTTGGAATTATATGGCTTTCTATATATAAATATGAGAACAAGCATTCATTTAATTTGGACCTAATGGGGTCATTTCCAGAGTCTGGGGACCTCTGACATATGCAGAATATCCATGATAAACTGGTGCAGAGATAGGCTACCTAAACCACCCCAAATGTTCTTCTAAGCATTTGTAGTGGTGAAGGTAAACTAACCCTAACCCAAAGCTAATTTCAAGATTCAAATAAGCTACTGGAGGAACTTTATTGCAGTTCTGAAAAAGCATGGTGCTGGTTAGGTGTGCATTATCCAGGTCTAGCACTTTGTGGTTAATCTCAGTGGGGCTCATTTACCAACACTGGGAAAATTTTCCTATGGGCAGTAACCCATGGCAACCAATCAGAATGCTGCATTCATTGTTCTACTTGCATCTGGTTTCAAAAATCTAATCACGGATTGGTTGCTATAGGTAACTGCCCATGGGCAAATTTGCCCAGTGTTGATAAATGAGCCTCAGTATTTATTCATCAGCACATGTTGTGCAGGAGAGATGTACAATACAAATACAGGTATGGCACCTGCTATTCAGAATGCTTATGACCTAGGGCTTTCTGGATAATAATTGGGATCTTCATACCTTAAGTCTACTAGAAAATCATATCAACATAGATAAATTCAATGGGCATTTCTGCTTCCAATAAGGTTTAATTGTATCTTAGTTTGGATCATGTACAAGGTACTGTTTTATTATTATGAAGGAAAAAGGAAATATTTCCATAATTCAGAACTTTCTGTATAACGGGCCTCCAGATAAACGATAATTTCATATAAAGGGTTATATGGCTGTTTGTTGGTTGTTAAGCAGGGTGTCTTTGGTCTATATCGATAGTGGTAAATTATATAGATAGACACTTGTAGAAGTGAAATCAGCATGTTGTTATCGCTCATCTCTGCAACATTTTAGATGGTTATTCCCTTAACAAGCATAATATCATAGGTTATGATAATAAATCTACAATCAGTGTAGATATTGGTATATATATATATATATATATATATATATATATATATATATATATATATATATACATATATATATATATATACATATATAGTTTATGTGTCTATAGATAGGTCGGTATGAGTGTGTGTAAGGATATACACTGGGATTATTTGGAAGGGTTGAAAATGATAGACTTTAGTCTTTTTTTCAACCGTATCTATGTAATATTAGGCAGTCCAACCAGTCCTTAGTTAACCTGAGGAAATATACTGGTCTGATAGTCCTGTGAAATATTGGGACACTCTGTTGCTGGGTATTGATATTATGTATATAGCCACATGCAAGGAAAACACTTCTAAAATATATTTTTGTGTTGTATTAAAAGATTATTTTTTATTACATTTTTGCTTCCCAGTTACATGTTAGATTATCTGTGAGGCATTTTTACTGGCTATCATCACTATATGTTTAAGTTGTTTTAGTTCTCCAATTTTATGATGCACAGACATTCTTCTATAATAAAATCACATTACATTTCCAAACGGTCTGCTGCTAATTTTAAATGATCAATGTTTATAGATGGTTTATAAGGAATGTTAGACCCCTGTTGAAGTGCATTTTCTTGGACGTGATGTATCTACTGGTTGATCGCCAGAGGATTGAAGTTACTAAAGATGCTTGGCTGAAACATGCTGCCATATTGGACACATATGTTCTGGCCACTTGGACAAAGAGATATCCAGGATTTCATATAGTTGCAGGGTTACAGATCTGAATTCCTGCGGCAAGGACTTACACTGAATGAACTGGATATCATGGGATCACTTTACATAGTTGTAGATTACTAATACAGGATAGTTTGCCAAATCTTCTCTGAAACAATAAAACAGTGCCTTGTACTTGCTCCTAAGTAAATATAAATGTATATAAGGTCCATATAAGGTCCAAGATCCAAATGAGGTAAATGAACCCATGTCCCAAGCAAACCAGCACCACATATTTACTGTATTTATAATAACAGAGCATAGTGTATATAGAATTCTATTTTATATACATTCATATATAGAACAATGTATATATAATTTTATAGCATTCATTAATACACTCCAGCTTCATTGTGAGGGGGGCTTAGTGGTCTGTCATGTTCTTCAAATGTTCTTCAGATGTGCCAAACAAGGGAAAGTTGTGCTCACCACTGGTTTTTAAAATCATTAGGCGGGGGTGCAATGAGGGTGTGACCACAAAATACATATAGACAAATACAAGATTCCTCTGCACTCAACCCATTATCAATATATTTAAGACAGAGACATTTTGTGCATACTGCTACTGATGCCTTACCCTTTAAACAAAATAGGGATTGTTTGTCCATATATTGCAATATATTTAAGCTGGCCAACTACGTCAGATGTGCCAGCCATGCAGTAAACCCCATTGCTTCCTCATGTGTATGTGCATGTTCCCAGTCTTGCTGGTGTGTTGTGGAACATGTGATGGTGTAACAATGCAAGTTGAGAAGGCACATTTATCAAAGGTCAAATTTCGAATTCATGTGAGTTTTTTAAAACTCCCCTAAACTCCCATAAATTTGAAATTTCATTATTAAAATCAATTTTTTTTTCAACTCGGACGAATTGAAACAACCCCGAATATTCGATCAAACTCGATTCTTAGTTTTTTTATGAAAAAAAGATCTAATTTGAATTGAGTAACCTTAGTCGAATTTCACAGTTTTGAAAAATAAATTTGAAAATTCAACTTCAGATTTTCAATTCAACCCTTAGTAAATCTGCCCCTTAATGTACAGCATGTGTGTTGGCATCATTACGTGCATCCTTTGTTTACATTGTGGCATAGAGTGTAGGTGGCCAATTTAGGCCCTTATTAATGAGCATTTTTAGTATTTCATGTTGTAACAGGTTAACTTACATTTATTGAATTTGCTATGGGGCACAGTAACATCTAGTTCCACCACTGGGTGTTACATTCACTTTCTAAAGCAATTATCTTGATAGGCTGTTCTATAATGCCTTATGCATATACTATTTTAGTTCAAACATTGGCTATTTCCAGTTCAACTTTCCTTTGCAAAGTTATCTATAAAATTTGAGGTCCTTATTGTTATTGCTTTAGCCAGTTAACTTTATGTGGTCATTCTAATTTCTTGGGATTATGTGTGCAAAAATTATCTTTTGGTGCACTTTTTAAAACCCTGGATGCACTTTTAAAAAATGTAAAAAATCATCTTCATGCCATTTTTTATTAAAGGTCGGATTTTAGTGATATTAGAGATTTTTGAAACCACAATTAAACCCATTTTCTCTAAATCAATGAATGATATAAAAGTTATTAAAAAATCCAATTATAATAAAGCAGAAACAAAAAATAGCTGCTGAACAATCCAAAAAAAAATCTGAAACCCTTCAAAATGTTTGTAAATGAACATTTGTGCGCTCTAAAACCATGAACAAAAGACAGTGTCGGACTGGGACACCAGTGGTCAACCAAAAACCCTTAGACCAGGGGCCCACCCAAAAACCTTTAGACCACTCAAAGTATTATTTTCTTCCTTTCCTTATTCAACCTCTATTCTCCTATTCTCTTTTCTTTACATACTATAATCTATTATTCCATCTATTTAGCCTCTTTATTCTCATACAAATAGGGAATGGCCATGTTTAGAAGCAGGAGGGCCCACTGACACCTTGGCCCACCGGGAGTTTTCCTGGTATCCCTGTGGGCCAGTCCGACACTGACAAAAGACAGATCTTTGCATGAAAAGAAGAGCAGCTTCCATTGATTTCTACATGACCTCAACCACTTAGTTGGTGAACGTTTGTATTTGTAGATTGTATGGATTTTACACTTGAATAAATTACGATACAAAATAGTGGATTTAGGAAGCATGAGAAAAATGCACTAAAGAGCCCAAATCAGAAAAACAAACTTTCTGAGAATGTTCTTTAATTGGTCCCCAAGAGTGGGAACTGGAAATATTTTGCATATTTTTTGTTCATAGAAACTGTTTACACCAATGGTAAAAAAATCCCATCGCTTTTAGCTGCAAGAGAACAACAAAAGTATATAGTGTAGTATTTATTGCTTCAATTATCCACCATATATGTGTGAGAGTTGAGAAAACAGGTGTAAAACATGATTCCCAGTTGCCCCAGGGGACTGCAAGGGATAAAAAAAGAAGACTGTATCCTAAATCCATAAAGCTTATTTAGATGGATACTCACAGACCCCCTACCCACTTGGGTATTATTGTATCTGAATCTCGTTCCGCCCAAAATACTCTGCTGGTATGTTCTTCAAGAAACTCACTAAAAATATAGGGGAGTTCCCAAAAGTGTAAAACACTTCGTTATTATCAAGCTTAAAAAAAGTATTTCACTTACAAACAATCCTTGATAATGCAGGCACTCAGTAAATCACTCAAGTCCACTGGTTTGGATCCTCTAGCAGTGAGGGTAGAGATTAAATGCCGGCGTTCCTCTCTACTATTGGCAAATATTCCTGCAAAGAGGCAGATGGAGTATTTTATCTTGTATTTTGGCCTATATACAAAATATCGTTTAGCTGTTTGCTTTGCCATAAAATGCTTTGCATTGCAGATCAAAATTCCTGGGCAATGTCAAATTTCTGTAGTATTTATATTATATATACCGGCTTACAATGTCCACGTGAATAAGCAGCACCACCTTTCTTTCACTTACATTTCGCAGAAACACTATAAGTGAACATGGAAATAACTAGTGTCACTTCTCATACACTGTGCTTTTTGTTACTGCTGTTTGTTATTAGGATTTTTCCAGCTGCTAAAATTGGAATCTGTCTACCACCTTGGTTTTTCGTCACAGTTCACAGGCACATGTCTATACTCTGAGCAAATAAATAATCACCAACTACACACTTCCACGGATGATACTTTCAAACATCATCCGTGCAAAAAATGATTTCTTCCTGACTTCCTGACATCTGTATCTGCATGTGTGGGCTCTGTATTGTCAGACACATTGGGGCAAATTCACTAAGATTCGTAGTTGCGCCAGGCGTAACTTCGCTGCACTTCGCCGCACTTCGCCACACTTCGCCAGGCATAGTTTCGCCAGCGCTCCGCAAATTCACTAAAATCCGAAGTTGCGCTCAGGGGTAGCGTAAGGTTGCGAAGTTGCGCTAGCGTTGATTCGCTAAGCGAAGCGAAATTACGCTAGCGATGGTTAATTTGCATACGGCGCCAAATTCAAATTTCAATGGAGGAATACATACAATCACTACAAATGCCTGGGAAACCTTCAAAACATCAAATAAAATTTTTATTTTGCCCTACACATGTGCCTACTGTATAGTAAAGTTGCCACGAGTTAGGAAATTGAGGGGGGAAGGAGGGGAGCCCCAAAAATTTTTTCGATCTTTTTCAGCCTATCACCCATAATATAGAAAAAGTTAGCGTTTTTTGGGACTTGTAAAAAAAAATTGTAAATTTTTTTGAAGCAATCCCTATCTACTCTATTGCGCTTCGCCTGGTCTGAGGTGGCGAAGGAAGTCTAGCGTAAAAGGTAGCGTTCAGTACAATGCGCCCGTTAGTGAATTTGCATAGTTACGCCCGTTGCGCAAATTCGCCAGGCGTAAGGGTGCGAAATAACACTATCGAATTTACGGCAGCGTCCGTTAGTGAATCGGCGAATTAACGAAAATGCGCTACACTAGCGAATTAATGCTAGCGTTAGGCGCTTCGTCCTTTAGTGAATTTGCCCCTTTGTGGTATTAATGGCTCATTTAATTTATATATTTAAACATTGAAGAAATCACATTTGCTGCATAGGAAGTTTAAACAGGCAAGTTTGGAAATGCCGTGGAAGGAACAACCAGAAAAAGTGGAACTCAACCACATCCAGATCCCAAGTACCACTTAACAAATTGTCTTGTACTTTGTTTCTGCTTGTCTAATTACCTTTACTTACAAATGTGCTGCTCAAAGCTCTATGGTACCTTAGAGCTTTGGTACTGGGCTTTGACGGATGCAGATATTATGCAGAGAATATGGACAAACTGATATTGCTTTTATGTACAAGATGAAGTATAGGATGAATAACACAGCTTCCCTGCTGCTACTCATTTATGTCTTTAGTTTGGAAAGGTTTCAGTATGTTAATAAGGAATGAGGTGTTATTAATTCTGACCTTTAACTTACATGACTTTATGCAGGGTCGGACCCACCTGGGCTGCTGTCGCAGGGCCCTCCCTCCCGGCAGTCCCCATGGCTTCCCTCCCCCCGGTGGCATTAAAAGGCTGTTTCAAGGTCAGTTGCTCTAGATTTACTTCTACTAAATCTTTAATATTAACATACATTCCAACTGTCCCGTTTTCTGTGGGACAGTCCAGATTTTGACAGCTCGGCCCGCAGTCCTGGATTTTATTAAAAAGTTCAGAGTTTCTCTTTGATCTCCTGCATTGATGGCAGAAAAGATCCAGGGGCACATTTACTTAATTGTAAATTTAGTTTTTTTTGCCAAAATGACAATTCCCAACGACAAATTTAAGATGAAGCTACATCCTCAGCATTACTATGTCAGTGACATCATACACTGTATTCAAAAGTGTCATACGAAAAGAAAAAAACGCTGGCAGTTTTTTATATTTTAATGTGGGATTATGTTTAAAAGTAACTGTTAACTATATCCTATTTACACTTTTTCAACCATATGAAGCCCACGTCACATTTGTTTTAGCGTAGGCTCATTTTAGAACAACAGAGGATCTCTTTTGTCTTTATTTTGCTCCCATTTTAATAAGTGGGCAATTTCACCAACATCACCATGTGGGGGCCCCAGTCTTACAATGAGTCCAGCGGAGGAGGAAATATCACTAACAGCCAGTACAGCAACAGAATATAAGCCTGTATGTTGTACTGCCCCCCACCTCATTACACAATACAAAAAAGTTCTGCACACAAAATTCATACAAAGACAAGAGGTCCTCTGCAATCAAACCTTTATCAATATACATTTTTGTGGTACCTTTGCTAAATCCTCCTAACTCTTTACTTACCCCTCGGTGCAGATT
The DNA here is from genome assembly GCA_038501925.1 of Xenopus petersii. Classification (NCBI taxonomy): domain Eukaryota; kingdom Metazoa; phylum Chordata; class Amphibia; order Anura; family Pipidae; genus Xenopus; species Xenopus petersii. Next base: position 111,852,282 of record CM076681.1, read on the forward strand.
CTGTCCAGCGGAGTTCACAGGCGTCATCTTCAGCCACTTCGGTAATGCGACGAAAATGGGTAAATGAAGATATCTCAATTGAAACTTTGCCAGTGCTGTCGTGCCCCACCTTTTAATTTTCTTTAATATATGCACAAAAGAATAGTGATAGCAATAATAACACAGAGTTAACATAAGGTATTAATAACAGTTTCTCTAATGCACCTGCAGGAGACTACACTGCAAAACGACTCATGCTAGCATCTCTGGTGCTGGATTGGTCTAAATTATCCACATTGCAATGCACCTTGGGGCAAATTCACTAAGATTCGTGGTTGCGCCAGGCGTAACTTCGCCGCACTTCGCCGCACTTCGCCAGGCGTAGTTTCGCCAGCGCTTCGCAAATTCACTAAAATCCGAAGTTGCGCTCAGGGGTAGCGTAAGGTTGCGAAGTTGCGCTAGCGTTGATTCCCTAAGTAAAGTGAAGTTATGCTAGCTAATTTGCATACGGCGCCAAATTCAAATTTCAATGGAGGAACACGTATCAGCACTACAAATGGCTAGAAAAGCTTCAAAACATCAAATAAAAATTTTATTTTGCCCTACACATGTGCCCACTGTCTAGGTAAGTTGCCATGAGTCAGGAGATGTAGGGGGGAAGAAGGAGCCCCAAAAATTTTTTAGATCTTTTTCATCCTATCAGCCATAATGTAGAAAACACGCCAGCGTTTTTTGTGACTTAGAAAAAATTTTGACTTTTTTTGAAGCAATCCCTATCTACTCTATTGCGCTTCGCCTGGTCTGAGGTGGCGAAGGAAGTCTAGCGTAAAAGGTAGCGTTCAGTACACTGCGCGCGTTAGTGAATTTGCGTAGTTACGTCGCTAGCGAAACTTCGCCAGGCGTAAGGGTGCGAAATAACACTAGCGAAACTACGCCAGCGTTTGTTAGTGAATTTGCGCAGTAACGAAAATGCCAAACGCTAGCGAAGTAATGCTAGCGTTCGGCACTTCGGCGCTTAGTGAATTTACCCCCTTGACTCTTGTGCGGATTAAAAAGAAAGAAACACTGTAAAGCTATTTTTTTTTTGCTAAGAAAACAAGATAACAATGTGTCTTTTTACAGACTTTGTTCAACTAAAAAGCATGTATGGGTGGGTAACTAATGCAAAATGTTTTGCTCTATTTATAAGCATGGTGCCCACTTTGGCACTAAAGAAGCCATAGCTGTACAATGATATTGCAGCCTAGGGCCCATATCTTGTAAATGCTACAAAATGCAAACCTAAAAATAGTATTTTCTTTACGTCCTCCAGGCAGCACACACTTGGGAAAACTCTGATCCAATCCCTGATAGGACAGAAAAAAAGGCACAGCCAATAAGCAATTCTATAATAAACCCCTCCTCATGTCTCCCAGCAGTGTTTTTTTCTGTCCTATCCAGTAGGAAGGTCAAGGGACGTGTAGTCCGAAGATCCAGACTAAGTATATAGTCTGATGGCTGTATAGAAAACCACCTAAGGGTGGGTTTTCTAGGGGTGGGAATGTACCTCAGGCTCACCTGGCAAAGAGGAGCGCAGTCCCTGTATCCCCTGTGGGGGTAGAGTCGTCTTGCCTGCACGCACCATTCGTTTGCCAGCATCAAGCTTCCTCACAGCGCAGTGCGCTCCGTGGGTTGACGCTTAGTGATGACGTCATCAGACGGAGTCATCGCAATGGATTCGGCTCCTTCAAAAAAACCGGAGCGGTGAGTAAACAGCCTTTTTATCAGGCTGTGAAGGTTATTTGACTGCCTGATGAAGGTATTTAAACCCTATTTTTGCAGCTCATGGTGGCTGCCAGTTTCCCTGCTGTTCCTGCGGTCCTGGCTGCAAGGCTGCAGGCTTGTGTGAGGCTGCATAAGGTACTTAGGTGTAGCCTTTCAGCCCTGTGTGCTAGTGTATCTACACTATTATATCTGACTGATTGCCCTTATATTTTATTGTTTTTTTCTAGATGTCTGGTACACCTAGATTGGGTAAAAGGAGAAGGAAGGAGAAGCATAATGTGTGTGCACAGTGTGAACAACCCTTACCTGAAAACTATAATAGCTCCAAATGTGAAGCATGTTTAAATGATCCTTCAAGCGATTCTGTCTCAAAGCATGACTTTTTATCGTGGTTTAAGAAGTTTTTGTCTGACACAATGACGGAAATAAAATCTTCAAGGTCAACTGCTACTGTAGAAACTAATGATTGTTTACAGTCTTCAGAGTCTGAATGTGTAATTAGTGGATCAGAGGAGTCAGATTCTGCCTCATCCTCCCAAGCCAAAAGTAAAAAAGATGATTTCTTTCTTTTCCCTGTGGATAAAGTTCCCAAATTAATAAAGGAGGTCAGGAAAGTGGTGAGCAAAAAAGATGCAATCGCCTCCACTTCCACAGATCAGCAACTTCCTTTCTTTGCGGAAAAGAAGTCTGTTGCATTCCCATTGCATGATTCAATAAAAAAGTTATTGGAACAAGAATGGAAAACTCCGGGGAAAAAACCTGAATTTTCTAAAAGATTTAAACTTATGTTTCCCTTTGATTCAGCTGACATAGGAACTTGGGAAGATCCTCCTAAAGTTGATGTTCCTGTGGCAAGATTGTCAAAGAGAACAACGATTCCGGTTGAAGAATCTGGAATCAAAGATCAAATGGATAGAAGGGCTGAATGTTCTTTGAGAAGAACATATGTGACAGGTGCCAATACTTGTAAACCTGCCATCGCAGCCGTTTCAGTATCAAGGTCCTTAAAATTTTGGCTTAACTCTTTGGAAGAGGAGATTGATGCTGGCACTTCCAGAGATTATATCTTGGATATGCTTTATCCTATAAAAATGGCTACTGATTTTATGTGTGACATGGCACTAGACATTCTGAAGCTGGGAGCAAGAACAATGGCTTTATCTACTGCTGGTAGAAGAGCGCTTTGGCTGAAAGCATGGACAGCGGATTCGGCTTCAAAAAATAGTCTAATAACCATGCCCTTTGAACCTGGTAGACTTTTTGGAAGTCCTCTGGATAAATTATTGGAGAATTTAGTCGCAGGGAAAGGGAAAAACCTTCCCCAAGATAGATCTCAAAGTCAGAAAAAACGTTTTTTTCGTTCCTCATCAAGAAAGTCTCCCTCCAGATCATCTTCTTTTAGAAGACCCTTTAGAAATGGAGACAGAGGAAGAGATGCTGGATTCAGAAACAGATCTTTCAACTTCAGAAATATGGCAAAAGACACTTCCCAGAAAAAAGATGACAATCAAGGGAAGAAATCAGGATTCTGACGCCAGAGGTCAAGAGGAAGTAGGCGGAAGACTAGCTTACTTTCTCACGGCATGGGAAAAGACAACATCAGACCTATGGGTGCTTTCAATAATCAGAAATGGTTATTATATAGCGTTCCATCTACCTCCAATACAAAAATATTGTGTCAACCACATAAAGAAAAAAGTGGAGAAACAAGAAGCTCTGGAAAGAGCTATAAGGGACTTCATTTCAATGAAAGTGTTGGAACCAGTTCCTCTTTCAGAAACAGGAAAAGGCATTTATTCCCATATTTTTCTGGTGCCAAAACCAGGAGGAAAATTCAGACTGGTCATAGATCTAAAGTATCTCAACCAGTTTATAAAAAAGGAAAAATTCCGGATGGAGACGATACGGTCAGCGATAAATATTCTCCAAGAGGAAGATGTTATGATCTCTATAGATCTAAAAGATGCTTATCTCCATATTCCTATCCATCCTGCCAGCAGGAAATTCCTTCGGATTGCTGTTTATCTGAACTCAGTTCTGCATCATCTCCAGTTCAAAGTACTTCCATTTGGGATTACATCAGCCCCAAGAGTGTTTACGAAGGTGGTGATAGTACTAGCAGCTGCCCTGAGAAGACAAGGGGTTTATGTAGTCCCTTATCTGGACGACTGGCTGATAAAAGCAACTTCCGTAGAGGATCTGTTAGTTCATCGAGATCTAACCTTGGCATTACTAAGGGATCACGGCTGGATTGTAAATCCCGAAAAGTCAAATTTACAACCGAATACTTTGACAAAGTTCTTAGGTCTCTTGATAGATACTGTCAGGATGAAGGTGTTTCTTCCTACAGACAAGGTGAAGTCCCTATGGGTATCGATACAGGAACTCAGACGTTCTCCTACGGTCTCCTTTCGGACAGCAATGAGAACACTGGGTCTGATGACAGCCTCAATAGAGGCCGTTCCTTGGGCGAAATCACATATTCGTCCTCTTCAACAGGAAATTCTTCGGAAATGGGATCGCTCAATCTTTTCCCTAGACAAGAACTTCAAACTTTCACCCAAAGTGAAGAAAGAATTACTTTGGTGGTGCAACGAAAAGAACCTATCTCAAGGGAAGTCATTCAAGAATCCGAAGTATGTGTCAATGACAACAGACGCATCGGCCGCAGGTTGGGGAGCTCACCTGGAGGGCCAAATGATTCAGAAGAGGTGGCTACCATGGGAGAAGACTCGCTCATCGAACTTCAAAGAATTGAAAGCTGTCAGATTGGCGTTAATAGGTTTCAAAAAGCGAGTAAAAAACAAACATCTTTTGGTTCACTCAGACAATCAGGTAACGGTATGTTACCTCAACAGGCAAGGAGGGACCAGGATACCATCATTAATGAAGGAATGTCAAAAAATAATGAATTGGGCGGAGAAAAATCTTCAGTCCATCAAAGCGGTCCACATAAGAGGAGTGGACAACTCATTAGCAGACTCACTCAGCAGAGTAACCTTGAATCAGGGGGAGTGGGAGCTAAACAATCAAGTGTTTTACCAACTGATAAACAGATGGGGAATGCCTCAAATAGACTTGATGGCATCGAGGTTGAACAACAAGCTTCCCCACTTTTGCTCACTAACGAAGACGGACAATCCGACTTATGTAGATGCGATGTCGATTCCCTGGTCGTTCAATCTAGCATACATTTTTCCTCCATTACCAATGATCCAGAGAGTTCTGCAGAAGATCAAACAAGATCATGCATCGATAATAATAATTGCTCCTTATTGGCCCAGAAGGAATTGGTTCTCGGATCTGATGTTCCTGTCCAAAGGGGAGTTCTGGAGAATCCCATTGAGGGAGGATCTTCTGTTACAAGTACGGATATATCATCCAAATCCATCCAAATGGAATCTAGCAGCTTGGAGATTGAGAGGGAATTATTGATTGATCAAGGTCTTTCCCAGGAAGTGATAAATACCTTGATCCTTTCCAGGAAACCTTCTACAACTAAGGTGTATAGAAGAGTCTGGAAGGTGTTCTCTTCATGGTGTGAAAAGAAGAAATTGTCAGTTAAAAGTTGTTCGACTTCAAAAATTCTCCAGTTCCTTCAAGAAGGTTTTTCAAAAGGGTTAAAGCCTAATACGCTAAAAGTGCAGGTATCGGCACTTTCATACTTTTTGTCTAAAAATATAGCAGTAGATCCTCTAGTAAAACGTTTTTTGAAGGCAGTCTCCAGAATTAGGCCACTAATCCGTGCTATAGTGCCTCCATGGGATCTAAATCTGGTGCTGTCCATGTTATCTGAAGCTCCATTTGAACCTTTACAGTTGTCATCATTAAAACATTTGACATGGAAGACGGCTTTTCTAGTAGCAATTACATCCGCAAGAAGAGTGGGAGAACTACAAGCACTCGCAGCAGTTGCCCCCTATACTACCTTTTATCAAGACAAAGTGATACTAAGGACTCTTCCATATTTTACTCCTAAAGTCGCTTCTTCATCAAACATTAACTCTCAGATTATTCTACCTGCCTTCTGTCAACAGTCAAAAAATCAAGATCAGAAGAGATTAAGTACTTTGGATGTGCACAGATGTTTGTCGGAATATATCGACAAAACAAAACCATTTCGATCTACAGATCATCTGTTTGTTTTATTTGCACAAAGGAGAAAAGGAGAAAAAGCTGCAAAGCCGACTATTGCTTCTTGGGTAAAAAGTACAATATCCTTGGCATATGGTTCTGCAGGAAAAGAGCCTCCTTCTCAATTAAAAGCTCACTCTACCAGGGCTATCTCCACATCCTGGGCAGAAAAGTCATCTGTGGATGTTAATGAGATTTGTAGAGCAGCATCCTGGAGCAATGTGCATACGTTTGTCAAACATTATCGTTTAGACATCGCAGCCTCTCAAGATACAGCCTTTGGCAGCCGAATATTGGAGGCAGCTTGCAGTCATAAGTGATTGGCCCTCCCATAAATAGCTTGCTAAGTCCCAAGTGTGTGCTGCCTGGAGGACGTAAAGAAAACTGAAAATTTGTCTTACCTGAAATTTTCCTTTTCTTGAGTCCGTAAGGCAGCACAAGCTATCCCTCCCTATTAAACAAATATTGCATCAAAATAGAATTGTGTAGTTCTTCCTATGGTGTAGCTTGATAATTAACACTGCTGGGAGACATGAGGAGGGGTTTATTATAGAATTGCTTATTGGCTGTGCCTTTTTTTCTGTCCTATCAGGGATTGGATCAGAGTTTTCCCAAGTGTGTGCTGCCTTACGGACTCAAGAAAAGGAAAATTTCAGGTAAGACAAATTTTCAGTATTTAAATCATTAGCTATGGGTTATATTCCTGCCAACACTCAAATGAGCTGGAGATAAGAGCTGCCAGCAGTTTTTTACTCCTACAGCTGGATAAGTACTAAATCAATGCTGTGAAAATTAAATATCAGCATTGGGGCACAAGCCATCATTCTGCTCAAGATTCAGGGAGCTTTTGAGGTCAAGCAGTTGCTAAAGGTTTGGAAGGTTTAGATAAACATAATTCCCTCTGTACTTCTCTTAACCAAACCTTCAAAGCTTCACTATCATCTACTCATTCAGCTCAAGCCTGCATTATTTCATCGTGTGCGTCTTCATATTTCTTTCTCTTCTTTTTAGGCATCCTTCTATATTTATTTTGCATTATCTAATATCTTATTCTTCTTTCCAGCATTTCTCCAAAGTTTTGAAAAGCAGACACAGACATACATGATGTACTGGACCCAAGAGGGCGAGGAGCTCACTAAGTTTGATGAGCAATGACTGCTGCTGCTTTGATCATTGAGCTTCTCTTGACCTTCTGTGCACATGGCTTGGAAGTTATAAATGTATCACTGTCTGCAGAGCAGTACTGTAATAGTATCTTTACTTTAACTGTGGGCCACATTGAAAGAGGAGTCAGTAAGTATAATAAACACTGGTTGATAAAATAGCCATGTATAGATTGCTGTTATCCATGTTTTCCCATAATAATAAATATAGGAGTCAAGCACTAGTATTAAAATTAATTAACAGTAGGGAAATGTAAATTTAACAACGCCCGTGTTGTTAATAGTCCTAATACTGGTGGTGGGTCAGCTGCAGATTTTGTGGTTTCTTAAAGGAGAACTAACCTCCCCACCAAAAGCCCCCCACCTTAAACTTGCCCTGAAGCACATTTCGGGGAGGGAGGGGGGCAATGCCTGCAAGTTTAAGGGTCTTTTGCTGGAGGTTTTAGTTCTCCTTTAAAAGAGAAGGAAAAAGCCAATCCAAGGGGGCTGCCAAATCTAAGGGCACCCCCCAGAATTGTAATGACTTACCTGATACCCCGGGCTGGTGTTCCTGTTAGCAGATAACTGAATTGGCCCCAGGTACTTGTGAGCAAGCAATCCTTATCCTCCCTTCTTCACTCTTCAAAATCCAGTAGCCAATGCATGCACAGTAGATCGAAAAAGCCAGTTTTTAAATTAAAGTCCAGCCTTTGACTCTACTGCACATGAGTGCCCACACAAAGAAGGAAGGAAGAGGATCACTCACTTACAAGTACCCCGGGCTGATGCAATTTTCTGCTAACAGGAGCACCAGCATAGGGTATCAGGCACCCCCCTTGGATTGGAGTGTTCCTATATAATTAAAAACACAATTTTTATGTGCAATAATTTTGGAACTATTGCAACTATATTTTTTTTTTTACTGCAAATGCATTAAAGGGATTCTGTCATGATTTTTGTGATGTAGTTTTTATTTCTAAGTTACACTGTTTACACTGTACATAATTCACTATACCTATAACATTTTCATTCCTGAACCAGCAGGTGTATTTTTTGTGTTGTGATATTGGTGTGTAAGCAGCCATCTCAGGTAATTTTGCCTGGTCATGTGCTTTCAGAAAGAGCCAGTGCTGCACTATGGAACTGCTTTCTGGCAGGCTACTGTTTCTCCTACTTAATGTAACTGAATGTGTCGCAGTGGGACCTGGATTTTACTATTGAGTACTGTTCTTAGAAGTACCAGGCAGCTGTTATCTTGTATCAGGGAGCTGCTATTTGGTTACCTTCCCATTGTTCTGTTGTTAGGTTGCTGGGGGGGGAGCGGGGTGACATCACTCCAACTTGCAGTATGGCAGTTAAGATTGACTGAAGTTTATCAGAGCACATGCCACATGACTGGGGGCAGCTGGGAAACTGACAATATGTCTAGCCCCATGTCAGATTTCAAAATTAGATATAAAAAAAATCTGTTTGCTCTTTTGAGAAAGGTGGGGATTTTTTTCCACGACAAATTTTTGCCATAGTTTCACAAAAAAATGGTGAAATGTGGAATTTCCCTGTGAATCCATGCCTGGTAAAAAATTCACTCATCTCTAAAAATCACACAAAATATATAATAAGGTCAATAGAATAGTATCTTAGAATGGTGTCTGTCTATAATATTCCAAAAATAAACATAAAGGTGGACTTCCTCATTAAACTGTTTTGAAAATTATTATGTTGCAGATTAAAAACTCTTTCTGTCCTGTATCTAAAGCTTGAGCCGGGTAATGCGTTTCTCCACAGGTCGGAAATCCGCTCCTCTGATGCTCAATGGAGTCGCACCCAAATAATTTGCCTTGAATTGGGTCCAGGCAGGCCTGGTGGATTTTGGTGTTGAAATCCACCGTGTCTGTTTGCACCCGAGCCAAAGAAATGTATTTGGGCGCAGGCATCAGGGGAGCAGCTTTTTAGCCTGCAGAGAAGCACATCGTCTGGCACAAGACTTAGATGTACAGGATAGGAAGAGTTGGCTTCTCAGTGCAAATGATTTTTTTTCTTATCTGTTGTTGGTACCACAAGTACTTTATCCATTTATCTTCACTTCAGTGGCCCTGTTACATCTGTATGAATTAGTCACTGGAATATGTTTGGACTTTTATCAGTATCTGAGCATAATGTTCAATGTTTAAAACTAGCAACAGACTGCCTCTGTCCACAAGAAGAATTATTGCTAGATGAGCAGTCAATTTAAAAAGTAATTGGACATGGCGATTGCCAGAGGATCCCTCTATAGAGAAGTAAAATAAGCTATCTGCGTTCTTCATCTTTCATTGTCATTTTTTGCATTAGCTGAGAACATCCATTTGGAATTGCATGGATCTACAAAATTCTGGGGCAGTGCTTAACACCATTTATTTATTATTATGGACAATTATTATGGACTAACGTGGCACTCTCCAGTGTTGAACTGTGGTCAATATAAATACTGTGGAAATAGAACTGGGTCCGGGAGCAAGAAATAATCAACCCAAGATTTTTTTATTCCATGGCCTGATAGTAAGCAAACAACTAAAGGCACTGCTTTGTTTATGTAAATACAATTGGGCAGATATCATTTTGGACAAACTTCAGTATCTTTTCCTAAATCTCGTTTGTGGGCAATGTCTGCAGATCCCAACTTTTTTTTTTTGCAAATAAAATGTTACATTACCTAAATGTTACATATGTAACGTAATGTAAAGTATTTTCAGATTTTCTTCTAATAAATAAAATTGTGTGTCATATTAGAGCCTGTAATAAATATAATTATCCAGCTCTTCTCCATAGTTATAGGGAGACTTGGCAAACATAGGATTGGATGGAAAAATCGGGCATGCGTAATGTTTGCAACAGTTATTCGGTCATAATGACTGATGCTTGAAAATAATCAGGGAAGGTGACAGTCTCGTTGGAGTTGGCCATTATGAATATGGATGCAAAGGATACAAGCACCTTATAACTTTGTTGTATATTTGCAACGTGCATGCATTTACAAATGCAGTAGAGTTCTCATAATTCTATGTTGGGGCAGTTTCAAATTACTGGTATTGGGACCTCTTATCCAGAATGCTTGGGACCTGGGATTTTCCGGATAAGGAATATTTCCATAATTTGGATCGCCATACCCATAAGTCTACTATAAAATCATTAGACATTAAATAAACCCAATAGGCTGGTTTTGCTTCCAATAAGGAATAATTATATCTTAGTTTGGATCAAGTACAAGCTACTGTTTTATTATTTTAAAGAAAAAGGAAATATTTATTTAACATTTGATTTATTTGATTTAAATGGAGTCTATGGGAGACAGCCATCCTGTAGTTCTGAGCTTTTTGGATAACAGGTTTCCAAATAACAGATCCATACCTGTATAAGCATACTGTGCAAGTACTTTTTGTTGGAAATTAAAGACTTTTCCATTGCCATAGACATGCTATATATTTTCAATGCCAGTTGTGAATGAAATGTTATAATGAAGAAGATGACAGGTGCTGCTACTTACACTATTTACTTATTACACTAATAAAATGGACTGAAGCTAGAATATGAACATTTTGTCATGCCCCTAAACCATCCAATGAGGGACAGTATGTAATGTGACATGAAGGACCTGACATGAAGCAGAAATAAATTAATCAATAATTAATCTTGGCAAGAAACTGGTCATTTTGTATTACTTCTGTTGCTAAGATTTTTTATCTGAGTCTGAATTAAGGTGATAAAGACATGCAGCATATTTGAGTGAGCTAATAGTAATGTGACTAGTGGTCTCTACACCATCTGACAATGAAAGGAAAGATCTCTTTGATGTATGACTAATCAATGTTCTGTTCATTTAATACAGATGGTATTTAAAGCATCCCAGACCTGCAAAGAACGTTCCCCATAAAGACAATGTTTGCCGTTCACAGCTACAATATCCCGTGCGTCTGCTGATATAGTGACACGCACAGAGTTATGTAAAAGCCTATAAAATGTGACTGTTATAGAGGTAGTGGGAAAGATATTAAAGAATAATGTGGCCTCTGTGCTCATTGCAGTATTATTAAAGGAACAGTAATACAAAAAATGAAAAGTGTTTGAAAGGAATGAACATATAAAGTACTGTTGTGCTGCAATGGTATAACTGGTGTGTTTGATTTGGAAACTCTACTATAGTTTATATAAACAAGCTGCTGTGTAGCCATGGGGGCAGCCATTCAAAGCTTAAAAAGGAGAAAAGGCACAGAATACACAGCAGATAACATATAATCTCTATAGTATACAATGGGATTCTTCAGAATTTATCTGTTATCTACTGTGTATCCTGCGCTTGAGTGGCTGCCTCATGGCTACACGGCAGCTTGTTTATATAAACTATAGTAGAGTTTCTGAAGCAAACAAGCCTGTTTTACCAGTGCAGGGCAACATTACATACTATTGTCATTCCTTTCAAACACTTTAATTTTTTGGTGTTACTGTTCCTTTAATACATAACAGGTTCGGTTTTTACACTAACAAGTTGCTTAAATTATCATTAGTAGGGATGTAGCGAACGTCGGAAAAAAAGTTCGCGAACATATTCGCGAACTTGCGCAAAAATGCGAGCGGTTCGCGAACCCCATAGACTTCAATGGGAAGGCGAACTTTAACATCTAAAAAAGACATTTCTGGCCAGAAAAATGATTTTAAAGTTGTTTAAAGGGTGCAACGACCTGGACAGTGGCATGCCAGAGGGGGATCAAGGGCAAAAATGTATCTGAAAAATCTGCCTGTGTGTGCTTGGAAGAGATAGTGTAGGGGGAGAGCTGTTAGTGATTTCAGGGACAGATGATAGTAAGTTTGCTGGCTAGTAATCTGCTTGATACTGCTCTGTATTGGAACAAAAAAATAAATAAAAGCAGTCCTTACAAGGACTACTGTTATTGCAGCAGTCAGCAGATGAGATCAGAAGCAGGACAGCTGCCCACTGCAGCTACATACAGAGCACTGCAGTAGAAGGTAGATTACTAGCCAGCAAAGCTACCTAAGCTTAAATGTCCCTCAAACCCCTGCAGACTTCTGTCCCTCCAATAACAGAGCAGTATCAAAACGATTACTAGCCAGCAAACTTTCAACTGTCCCTGAAATCACTAACAGGCATCAAAGCCGAAAAATTTGCACGTTCCTGGTGTCAAATCTGAAAAAGTCACAGTTTTTGAGGATAAGCGCAGACAAAAGGACCTGGGAGGTCCGAAACGTTGCCTTTGTATGCTATGGGCTACACAATAAATCTGCACTTGAGCACTTATGCAAGACTAACAGTGTGCTGCTGGTAATTTCTTGGAGTATGGATGTGACCCTTCGACAGGATTGGGGTCTTCCGGTTCAGCACCTGGCACAGCAACTGTGAGACGAGTTGGGAGGTGAGCGCTCCATATTTGTGACAGTTTTTGATGATAAATCCGTAAAATTGTATGTTTCAGATTTTTTTCACAATTTTATGTAGTTTTTTTCCTGCAAAACATTTTTTTGTGAAAATTTTTTTATAATAGGGGAAAAAGTCAATACGGATTTGGTTGGAATGGTCTTCAGAAAATAGTGAGTACATTTTGGTTTTGATAAATAACCCCCTAAAAATCATACATGTGTTTTGTTTTTTTTAGCAGACATAGAGGTCTACATGCTTTAGACAGATTTTTGTTGGAGTATTTTCGGATTCTGATTTTTAGCAGCTTCAGAGCATAATAAATCTAAAAAAAATGAAAGTTTATTTTTTTCCTTAAAAAATGTGTGTTTTTTCCTATTAAAAACTAAACCAGAAAATTGGGAGGTTTAATAATTAAGCCCCATAAAGTTCATATTTCAGAAAGCTCGGAAAACTCCACATATATTGTCTGCATTTTTGTTTGAAAACTATTTGCACACTAATGCCCAAGAAATGTTCCTCAGTATTGGCACCTTGGCCAATTGATCCTGCTTTTCTGAGTAAATTGAAAGGTGCTAATTTCCAGGGACTTTTTTGCAGTTTGGTCTTCACTACCCCCACATCTACTATGCACTCTGTAGCAGATTTTTAAATTAGCCCTGAAATCAAGAGTTGTTTAGATAAGAAAGCTACACAGGAAGATAAATTAAAACACTGTGATTTAAAAATTGCAACATATCTAATACATAAAAGGCTTTTTCGAAAATTTGTGTGGTCTCGCTAAATTGAACACAAATGTACTGACACCTTTCATTAAAGGTGCTTGACTAAGTGAGAATGTTATCCAATATGAACAAAAAACAGGTACCAGGGGTACACTCATGGTGTACACACTCATGGTGGATCCTCTTGCTTTAGGGCACTGGTCCCCAACTGCTGGGCCGCAGCCCAAAAGCGGGCCGCGGACACTCCCGCCAAGCCCAGTGCACATACAGTAAACAAGGCACGCCAAATTGCCGGCGCTCCCCGAATTGGACGCCAGCGCATCCAAATTTGGACCCCGCCATGAGCCCTCCCCCCCCCCAGTCCTTGCAAAAAAAAAAAAAATTGGTCCAAAAAAGGTTGGGGACCCCTGGGCTATGGGCACTGCAAAGCCCAGTGCGCAAAAACAAGGCACGCCAAATTTGACTGCTGACCCCCGCCCCCCACCGACCTCAAATCCCGACCCCACCCCCCGGTCCTCGCAAAAACCCAAACACAGAAGAAAATGTCCGCCACTATAGTGATCCAGAAGGCGTACTGGTACAGGATGGTGTTGCATTGTTCCATGCATTCTGGAGAGTTCCAGCTTTCTGGACAGAGTGTATATACCCAAAATTTGCTGCCGACCCCCGCCATGACCCCACCCCTGACCACCCCCCTGGTCCTCGCCAAAAAAATTTTTTTTCCAAAAAAAGATTGGGGACCCCTGTGTTAGGCAACCCTAAAAGACAATGGGGAATGGTAGATAAGATCACGGATATGTTTTCATTTTCCCCTAGGTGTGTGCAGTTTATTCCTAAGGAATAAAATAGAGATTACACTATGGGATAGGGGTTAACATATTGGTCCCCCCATTGAATGATGATATGATTGCATGTGCTGGGAGATGTCCTACATTTGAGTAGAGCCACTCTGCTACAGGTTTCTGGTACACAGCTTGAAAATGCTTAGTACTATTTTTTTTTTTAAAGTTATAAACGACTATGTCTATGTCTATACTGTATGTTTACTGGGCACTTACAGGTGATTCCATTTCAAAATCAAAGGGGGGGGTATTTATATTGTTTTCCCTCCCACCCATGGAGCTACAAAATGCTTAAGATCACCCTGTGCACCATTACCCTTTGTGTTCCCTTTAAAAACAGGAAGGAAACATCAGTGTTTGATGTCCATTTCTATAATCTGCCTTAATTGCTGAACAGTCTTTCCTAATTAAAAATGGTACTTCTTGTAATCATCCAAACAATATCACTGTTCTATTTATTGCATTTTGTACAGTACTAATGGAAATAGACTCAATGTTGTTTGATGGTAACTGTGCAAGAAACACATGCAAACTAGGCTAAAATTAGAAAAGCACTTCAGGCCTCTCTGGAGAAAATTACTTTTAGCAAACGTCATCAAAGTCATAACTGCACGCACAGAAATGATTAGGGAGCAGCAATTTCACTCGGTTTAACCTAATAACGTATCCGGTGGCCATCTGTGTTAGGTCAGTTATGTATGTTTTCATCTCTTTCAATATTTCTATTTGACTTTTTAGAATGAAATTCAGTTAGAGAGCGGATTTTTTATTGTCTGCCTATGAATGAGAACAGTCTCGGACACTATATACACAAAAATATACCACCAGAATTGTGCCATCGTTGAAAATCATTTTAATGTGAGGATATATGCAAATTCTAGCATAATACTATTTCATCATAGCCAGGCTCATCTCTAATGTTCCCCATTAGAGATCTAATGGGGAACAAGTTGCAAACCTTACAGGCCATGACATTCAGGGGAGGCTCATGGACTGCCCAATGCCCATGCACACAGAGGGCCTAATATAGGCCTGGAGGTAACATGGAACTGCAGGTCAGGGAGCCTAACAAAAATGGTTAAAATGAGCCAGGCAGATAGAGACAGCAGCTGAGATAAATCAAGGTAAATAGGAAACGTAGAAATGCCCCCTGGGTAGGCAGCATGGTATAAATTGCAAGCCTGCTGGGCTAGTGGTACTGAACCAATGGGGCACTATGAAAAACTATTATGTATTGTTGCATCTTGGAGGTTTTGGTTAATTTAGAATTGGGCTGATTTAAGCTGAGATGCTCCTGGCCAAATATTAAGGCAAGGGCAGTTGACAGACGGCTGGGGATTTTTACTCTAGTCATCTAAGTTCACAGTAAAAGTTATTATATGTGTTGCTTGTATACTATAAACAAGTATATAACTGCCTATATCTTGTCTCTTTTCTAGTACAGTGTACAGGTATGGTACCTGTTATCCACAATGCTAGAGACCTGAGTTTTTTCCGTATAAGTTATCTTTCCATTATTTTCAGACATTAAAAATACTTAAAGGTATACTGTCATGGGAAATTTTTTTTTTCCCCAAAATGAATCAGTTAATAGTGCTGCTCCAGCAGAAGTCTTCATTGAAATCCATTTCTCAAAAGAGCAAAAAGATTTTTTATTCAATTTTATTCAATTTTGAAATCTGACATGGGGCTAGACATATTATCAATTTACTGCTGTACTGCAAGTTGGAGTGATATTACCCCCCTCCCTTTCCCCCCCCAGCAGCCAAACAAAAGAACAATGGGAAGGTAACCAGATAGCAGCTCCCTAACACAAGATAACAGCTGCCTGGTAGATCTAAGAACAACACTCAATAGTAAAAACCCATGTCCCACTGAGACACATTCAGTTACATTGAGAAGGAAAAACAGCAGCCTGCCAGAAAGCATTTCTCTCCTAAAGTGCAGGCACAAGTCACATGACCAGGGGCAGCTAGGAAATTGACAAAATGTCTAGCCCCATGTCAGATTTCAAAATTGAATATAAATGCTCTTTTGAGAAATGGATTTCAGTGCAGAAGTCTGCTGGAGTAGCACTATAAACCAATGCATTTTGGAAACAACATGGTTTCTGATGACAGGATCCCTTTAAAAATAATTTAAATCTTAAATAATCCCAATAGGAGCATTATGCCTCCAATAAGGATGAATTGTATCTTATTGGGATCAGGTACAAGGTACAGGGTTTTTTTTTATTATACAGAAAAAATGAAATCATTTTTCAAAATTTGAGTTATTTGATTATAATAGAGTCTAAGGGAGATGCCCTTCCTGTAATTCAGAGCTTCTGGGATAACAGGTTTTCTGAATAGTGGATCCCATACCTGTACAAACATTTCTTTATATTTAAATGTTTTTATTGTTTTTCATATTAAACAAGCAGGATTTCAAACCAAAGATCAAAGAACAAAGCTATACAACGAGGCACACCTATACAACTTGTTGTGGCTAAATGCACAGCAAGAAAAATAAAATCTAGTTTTTAATTGGTGATGCCACCTAAACAATTTACTAGATTACAAATGAGTAAATGAAACCAAAGCCAACAAGCTAACTACAAAATCACGCTCAGTGAATGTTTGAAAGATTCTTAACTGTTACAATCATACAACAAGGAATGAAAACAGTATCTGTTAAAAAAGGAGTGGATTCAGACAGCCAATTAAATTATTTTTTAATAGTGGCTGCATACAACAGAATTAGGCTGAACAATAAATCACTTAGGGGTTTGGGGGTAGCCCCTTTGGATCGAGTCCTGGAGAATCCAGATGTAGTAGTGCACATTTTGGGCTTAATTTAATATGTAGCTTAAATTTGAGACCCAAAAAACATCTTCAAGGTTAACCATACCCTGTATACATTAGGACAACTCCAAAAGTAGTAAAATAATTCTACTTTTTGTTGCTTACATTTCGGACAGAAGGACTGGGAGCCCAAGCTCGATGTCCTTTTATACTATTTTCTATAGCCCGAGTGGACCAATTTAAAGTGTTGTACTCTCCAGTTTTCAGACACCAAGTACTTGTTATAATTACTAATGTGAAAGTTGGGAAGGAGTGATTGCTGTTTGTAAATAACCCGACCACTTTTCTGCTACTTTATTAAGAGGATGTGTTTATTACCGGAAGACCAACGTTTTTGAGAAATGAGATCAATGATCATTAAGTCAGGGTTTTCAATAAAATCATTAATTGACTTACAAACATTTCTTCAAGCTTGAGTATGTTAAAAAGTAATTTCCAACTGATTCTGCTGTAATATATGCCTAAAATGTGGAGGTCCAATACAATATAATAGATACACCGCACACCCGGAGTTTACTCTCTCTGCAGTAGTGGTGCTGGTTCTCCGTTGACCCAGCACGGTCAACTTTCTATTCACAAAACGTTGATATTGGTGGTGTAAACAAATAAAAAGAAGGGGCACTTTCCCCACTGCAGAAAATTTGTATGTGTGCGGATCCGTGAATAGGGATGTAGCGAACCGCCGAGTATGTGTTCGCGAACGCCGTTCGCGAACACCGGCAAAAAATGCAAACAGTTCGCGAACAGTTCGCGAACTTCGAACATCCGAAAATCGTTCGATTTTTTAATCGTTTTAATCGTTCGATCGAAGGATTTTCGTTCGAATCGAACGATCGAAGCCATTCGATCGAATGATTTCATTCAATCCAATGGCTTCGATCGTTCGATTCGAATGAAAATCCTTCGATTTTAGCGGTCGAAGGAATCGAATGGTCGAATGGTCGAACGATTTTTGACGCGAACGCCTATTGGCGAACGTCGCGCGACGTTTGCGAACTTGCGGCTGACGCGAACAGTCGAAGTTCACGCGAACTAGTTCGCCGGCGAACAGTTCGCTACATCCCTATCCGTGAATAGAAAGTTTCTAAAATGTGGAGGTCACATCATAACACACACCACATGCCATCCAGTAACTAAAAGCAGCTCGCAGGAACCAGTCAGCCTTTCCTAGTTTAGTGCAGATAGAATAATGAAGTCAAACTCTTATTGATTACTATGAGTTACTCTGAGTATGTCACTACTTAACCCTCATAAACTGTAATGCTACATTCCTTCTTATATCCAATAGCTAAGCTATTTAAGCTGTCAGAGACTGTTTCACCAGAAAGCTCTTTATTACTCTCAAACTCAGAGATATGCCAAACAGCTGAACATAGTCCGCACTGACTTGGTGGCACACCCTATAGTCTGTTGCTTCAGTAAATTCCACAATAACCATAGCAAGTTGAGCACTATGGACTTGTCCAAATGCCCCCCTGAACTTTTGTTTCTCCACTTTATTTTTACAATATCCCCATCTTGCCTTGTTCACATATTTTAATAATGTTAAATGATACTGCACAATGATATTACACAATGATACTATTTAGTGACGTACTAAGGAAATATTACCAATTATAATTGGTGAGCAGCCCCCATAGCAATTTAAAAAAAAACAGTGGCAGACAGGGGTTAAAAAAGAAAAAAATACCTTTAAAGCTTTGACTCCTGTTTGTGGCTTGTTGGCGTTCCTTGGCAACTCAAGAGGGGCCCAGCTAATTCGGGAAGGGCAGCACAGTTGGACACCCTTAAAGCTTAAAAACTACTGGGCCCAGTATAGCTGTTACCAGTGATGGTGGCCATAGCCTCTTTGGTAACTCTCCTGTGACAGGTTTGTGACTGGCATGTTTCACAGTACATGTGTTTTGTTTCCTGATGAATATTGAGGAGATGTTTTCCCTCAGGGTTGGAAGAAGGGGTCACTTTGTGACTACTAGGATGTAGCTATTAACAACATCTGTTGACTTGCACCTTCTAATTAAAGCCACAGCAGCTAATTCCTGATTAGTTCTACATGAATAGTTGCCTTGTGAGTTCCCCTGTGCACTGAACTGACACACCATCAGATTATTAAAAAAGCTGCTTGGGATTCTGGGACCCCAGAACTCCAAAGAAGCCCACAGCTAAAAACAAGCTAAAAACAATGATAAGCTACATCATTTTATTCATCCATTAATAACGCCTAAAATGTCAACATAATATCAATGACCAGCCAGGAACCACAATATTTGCCCGTAACATTTGGATCCACTTTACATACCTGGTCACCAAGAGAAAGCCTGCCATTTCTTGCTTCATTGTGTCAATGTGAATTGCTGGGAAGATTCAGCTGCTACATAGTACAGTATAGCATTGCCAAAGCCTGGGTGCATTTTTGAGCAATATTCCTCTCACAAGCAGAACTTCCACAAAACGAAATGCAGATGCACACCTGGTCCCTCCTTCAACGTTCACGGTGCATGGAACATAGGAGGACGGCACCTCCATAAATTGGTAAGAACATAGAATGAATCCAGCACACAGGCACCTGACGAAGGGGTACGCCCCCGAAAAGTTGTATTTCGTTTGGCTTGACATTAAACTTGGGTGATAACCCTTGAGCAGACTTCGTGTGCTGGATTCATTCTATGTTCTCACAAGCAGAACCCATTGCACACCAGCAATTAGCATTGACATTGAATGTGGAGTTACTTCTAGTGTTTTGTCCCCAATCAGTTTCATGCTCTGTGGGATGGGGACAAATCATCCTTTAACCAGTGCTGTCCAACTGGACCCCCCTTGTGTGGCCCCCAACATGAAAGTCTGCCTGCTGTGACTACTTACCTTGTGTAAACTTTAAAGGGTATCAATACTGAGATTAATTGACCTATGCATTGGTTTAACCTCTAATTCAGACTGTAAACGTCTGTATTGTTCACCCCTGTAATCCCCCCTGCATTGTTCATACCTGTGACACCTCTATTGTTCGCACTCCTAAAGCCCTGTACTGTTCACACCTCAGACACAAACCGAAAGTGCCCACAATGTTCACCTGTTCACACCTCACACACAAACTACTTTATGTAGCACAGAAAAATTATCTGACAGGTTTACTGTCTCGTACTGTATTCTGCCTTTCCTATGCTTCTTGTGTGTGCCATACTTTGCCTGCCCTATGCTCCCTGTGTGTGCCATACTCTGCGTGCCCTATGCTCCCTGTGTGTACCATACTCTGCCTGTCCTATGCTCCTTGTGTGCACCATATTCTAATTGTCCTATGCTCCCTGTGTGTGTCATACTATGCTTGCCCTATGCTCCCAGTGTGTGCCATACTTTGCCTGCCCCTATGCTTCCTGTGTGTGCCATACTCCGTCTGCCCTATGCTACTTGTGGGGTGTGAACCTTGTAAGGTTTGTTAGCATTTTGAAATTGTTGTTAGGGGCCCCCGAGGTGTTTAATTATGTGCTGGCGGTGCTGTGTTATCCACAGTGGAGGAAGAGGCATATGGATTTAAGGGTATGTTTTAATATGACTTAAAAGTTTCACATTTCAGTGATAAGTGATATCCCTGCAGTGAGCAGCAACCATTTATTTTTTTGGTGTGCTACCACCATTAATGTGGACATGGTCTTGTGGTGACATGGGTGTGGTTTAAAGTGGGTGTGGCTTAAAAATAGGGAGTGCTGGCTTCCATTATTGGCCCTCCACCATATAGGCCAGAAAAATTCCATCCCTCGTTACCACAGAAGTTGGACAGCTCTGATTTATGCCATGAATGAAGTTTAGCCAGAGTGGGCCAGAACATAAACCTAGTTAATCTATTATAAAGAGGCAATAGACCTTAGAATCTATTGAAGGATTATTAGAAAAGTGTCAGGTCCATCCGGGCAAGGATACAGGTGAACTGTTAAGCTGTTCACTTCCAAACCAAATAATTTTGTTTGCCAGTTTGCCACCCTCTACAAAGACCAGTGTCCATCCTTGATGTTAGTGGTCTTAATCCTTTATCTGGACCCCATGAACTGTAGTTGGTGATGGCATTATATTAATCATAAAAACAAAACAACCAATACTGTAGGTGCAGTATGACACCTGCATCAGGCATATTTTCAGTTCTTTATCATGCATTTGACTGCTCAAATTGTACAGTAAGCTGGTGTTGGGCAGCCACCAACACATGGAAGATTCTTGACTGTGAAGGCTAGAGCCCGCTCCTCTAAGTGAGTTGCTATAGTGTTCACCGGTTTGATCATTTACGAACTGTGCTGATAGCAAATGTATTTCCTAGTATCTGTGTCTCTTATTAAAGGCATGGCAACATGTGGGAGGGTTTTTTTTGCAGAAACCTGCCACATTTAAGAAATTAAACATTCTCTCCAATCTCTGAGTTTTTTTATTTTCAACAATAAATGTAAATCCAATACCTATTATGCAAGTTCTTGAATATGTTTTTATCCACAAGACCTATTATGAGAACCTGCTCCCATCCATTTATCCTGGCAGTTTCCTTCTGATTTGGAGGTGTTGAATGCTTATGTAAAACAAACAGGCTGATTCTCAAACAGAGCTGTCATGGTGCTGACACTGCATAGAAACTGGGAGCAGCTGGTGTATGTCTTGGTATATCTCCATAATTACAGGGTATTTGACAAACGTCTGCCTTGTGGTAAAGATGCTTGCTATATGATGTCTTTTTTGACTTTGAAAATTGTAAATATGCTTAAAAAATAGAAAGGAAAATAGGGCATTTATACAGCACATCTATCCAGAGACTAAAAGTTCTTCATTAATGAGTAATGAATGTAATGAATGCAAAGCTGGGGTAACTGCGAGGGGCTTGTCATATGCGAGTACTTATATTTGCTTCAATAATAACAATGTCACTTGCAATTTAAATCTATTTATATAACAGCTTGGGAATATGGGAAACTACTTTACCAATGCATTTGGTGCAAGAAATATGTAAAATAATGCATGCATAAAACAACATAAAAACCATAAAACATGTTTTATTTGTTGCAACTGCAGCTGAACAGTTTGTGATTTTTTTTTCGTCCGTTTGTTCTGCATGAGATTTAATGGAAGAGGAAGACTCCAATTAAAATAAGCAGAAATTAGCTGTGCCCAGATTGCTCTCGGGGACTGTACCAAGTGGGAATGCCAAATACAGATAAGTGCTGCAAATCCAATTTTAAGTGTGTTTGTCATTTCAGGGCGCTGTAGTAGCTACATATCCATAGAGAAGACTGGGGTCAGCTAAGTCCAACTTTCTTGTGCGGTGGAAGGCATAAAAAGGCCACAGCACAGAAACCCAATTAGAAATGCCTTTTGGTAAGTATATAAACAGAAAAAAACTATCCAGAAATAATTGCTTGATGTTGCATAGGAATAGGGGAGTCTCAAAAAGCATACTGACGTAAAAAATACTGCATCAAAATAATAAAATATTTTTTTTAAAAAAAATTTGAAATCTAGGCAAGTGCATTTTTTTGTTTTCAAAATCTAATATATTTTGAACATGCTGAGTGCATAAAGAGGCAGCATGACAAAATACACAATGGTGTCCTCAAATATGCTTCCTAATCCTGAATTAAACACACACAAAAAATCTGTGTAAGACCCTTACATTGATCCAATTGGTTATGAAAGTAAAGGTTTAGACTTTTGAGCCTAAAGTTGGCCATACATACAGAGGTCAGCTCGTTTGGCAAGGTTACCCCAATATCCCTAGGGCCCAATGATCAGATCATAAGGAGGAGAATATGGGTAATCAATGAACCAATGTGCTCCTCCATCTAACTGGATTTTTATACCAAACGATATCTGGACGACTTTTGGCCAATTATCGATCAGGGAAGCCACATGGGAGCTCCATACACTGCACAATAAGCTGCCGACTAAATATGTCCCATATGGGCCCATGTATAAGGAGCTTAAGAGCTGGAGTTTAAAGGAACAGTAACTCCAAAAACTTAAAGTGTTTTAAAGGAACGACAATAAAATGTTCTTTGCACTGGTAAAAATGGTGTGTTTGCTTCAGAAACACAACTATATTTTATATAAACAAGCTGTTGTGTTGCCATGGGGGCAACTTTTCAAGCACAGGATACACAGTAGATAACAGAAAAGTTCTGAAGAATCTCATTGTATACTACATAGCTTATCTGTTATCTGCTGTGTAGCCTGTGCCTCTTTCTCCTTTTCCATCTTGGATGGCTGCCCCCATGGTTACACAGCAGCTTGATTATATAAACTATAGTAGTCTTTCTGAAGCAAACGCACTAATTTTAACAGTGCAGGACAACACTACATTATATTTGTATTACTTTAAAACACTTTCATTAATTGGTGTTACTGTTCCTTTAAGCAAAAAAATTATCATTACTAATTATTTTTTTCTCCGATTTACAACATTAATTCTTGTTTTTAGAATTTAAGATTGTGTTGTAAATATTTGACATTTAAGAGCAAACTTTGTATTTATTACACCCATTTACTAACAACAGGCAAATGTTCACCTGGGCTGTAACCATGACAACCAATCAGTGATTAGCTGATTAGATAAAACAAACAATAAGAAAACAGCTGATTGGCTGCTGTTGGTTACTGTCCAGGTTTCCATATAATACATTTATAATAAGTTCTCTAAATAGAGATTATAAATTGTAATTAAACCTATAATACCTACAATTATATATTCATTTTGGACTTGTTTAATCATTCACTGCATTGCTGATCATATGGTAGAAACTCATCATTTCTTTTAATTATTGAGACTTTAATGAACAGTTTTATTTGTTTCTGGGCGTTGTTTGTTTCTCATAGGATATGCTGAGGCACAAAGCACATGTTGACAGATGACATACGCTGGTCATACTGTATATAAACCATGGGAGGACAGTCATAATGTTTACTAAATTAGTACGTCTCCATATATTGATTTACAGGAATATAAAACTAAAGGGTAATATGAAATTTGACTAGGCTCTAGGCTACTAGGCTAATATCTTTTTATAGATTTCAATACTCTGAATGACAAGTGGAAACACTAATTTGCTAATTCCATACACATGAAATAAATATTAAAGGCAACATTAAAATGATTAATAATCAAATGGGTCAGACACGATTATTAGATTTGGTCGTTTACTTCTCTCGTCTATTACCTAAAAAATACCCATCTCCTTGGAGAAGAGAAGAGCAAAGCCTCTGCCTTTATTCATTAATTATACAGGTATGCGACCTGTTATCTGGAAACCCATTATCCAGAATGCTCAGAATTACAGGAAAGTTGTCTGCCATAGACTCCATTTGCCCTTATACATCTCTTTCCTTGAAGCTCCATTTACATCGCATTTGCAACTAAAGAATTGGGCGCAGCAATCACTCACACGGTGAACATTGGAAATGATTGGATTAGACTTCTGTGCAATTGTATCCAATGTGAATGACATGCGTACTCGGTTGTGTTCATTTTGACAAATCAGAAGCAATTGTGTCAAGTGGATGAGCCCCCTTGCAACCACAAAGTAACGCTGCATTGTGGGAAGAATCCCACAGACTGCACACAAAATTGCACTTTGCTCATGAAAATTTGGATATAGATGAGCCCTTTTGCATCTTAGAAGCTGAGCTTGAAGGTCATTTAAGATGAGAATGGGGTGATGGTGCATTCTCAAGTAGTGCTATATATTATTACAAATATACATGCATACATGTTTGCAATTTTCTTCAGAAAAATGAGTACAACTGGACTGACATTTTGATACTTTGCTGACACCTAGTGGCCAAGACAGCAGACCTTTGCTAAAAATGAGCACAATGTAAAAAAGCTATACAGAACAGTCTAACAGCCAGTGGCCCACTTTAAAGGAGAAGGAAAGTCTTTTTGCACTTGGGGTGTCAAATGTTAGGCACTCCCAAGTGAATGTATTGACTTATCTGAAACCCTGGGCCAGTGCGACTATCAGCAGAAAACTGCTCCGGCCCAGAGTTCTTCCAGCGAGCACCACGGAGTCATCGTCTTCCAGCTTCTTCTTCAAATTTCCTGGGGCAGACGCATGCACAGCAGAACGAAATAGCCGACTTTTTAGTTAAAGTTCAGCTTTTCACTCTACTGCGCATGCACTCGCTGGATGAACTCCGGCCCGGTGCAGTTTTCTACTGATCACTTTCAGCACACCAATAAGGGATGCGGTTAATAACGACATTAGCGTGCAATTTACTTGGCAATAAGATGCAGCTTTTGACATAACCACTAGCAGAACCCTAAAAAAAAATTATGACAACTTTTTTCTAATTTTGGTCCTGTACATTACCGCAATGAATTATAAATTAAACAACTCAGATGCAGTTGAACTGCAGACTTTCAGCTTTAATTCAGTGGGTTGTACAAAAAGATTGCATTAAAATGTGAGGAACTAAAGCTTTTCTTTTAACACAATCACTTTATTTCAGGCACTCAAAAGCAATTAGACAAATTAAAAAACTGAAAAAATGTTAATTTCTAATACTTGGTTGATAACCCTTTGCTGGCAATGACAGTCTGAAGTCTTGAACTCATGGACATCACCAGATTCTGGGTTTCCTCCTTTTTAATTCTCTGTCAGGCCTTTACTGCAGCAGCTTTCAGTTGCTGTTAGTTTGTGGACCTTTCTGTCCGAAGTTTAGTCTTCAACAAGTAAATGCAGCTCAATTGGGTTCAGATCAGGTGACTGACTTGGCCATTCAAGAATATTCCACTTCTCTGCTTTAATAAACTCCTGGGTTGCTTTGGCTGTATATTTTGGTTCATTGTCCATCTGTATTATGATGAAACGCCTCCCAATCAATTTGTCTGCATTTAGCTGGATTTGAGCAGACAGTGTCTCTGAACACTTCAGAATTCATTCGGCTGCTTCTGTCCTGTGTCACATCATGGATAAACACTAGTGTCCCAGTGCCACTGGCAGCCTTGCACGTCCAAGCCATCACACTGCCTCCGCCATGTTTTATAGATGATGTGGTATGCTTTGGATCACGAGCTGTTCCACGCCTTCTCCATACTTTTTTCTTGCCATCATTTTGGTAGAGGTTGATCTTGGTTTCATATGTCCAAAGAATGTTTTTACAGAACTGTGCTGGCAAAGTCCAATCTAGCCTTTCTATTCTTGATGCTTATGAGTGGCTTGTACCTTGCTGTGCACACTCTGTATTCACTTTCATGTCTCCTCTTTATGGTAGACTTGGATATCGATACGCCTACCTCCTGGAGAGTGTTGTTCACTTGTTTGGCTGTTCTGAAGGGGTTTCTCTTCACCATGAAAATAATTCCGCGATCATCCACCGCTGTTGTCTTCTGTGGACGTCCAGGTCTTTTTGCGTTGCCGAGTTCACCAGTGCTTTCTTTCTCAGGAAGTACCAAACTGTAGATTTTGCCACTCCTAATATTGTAGCAATTTTTTGGATTTTTTTTTCTGTTTTTGCAGCTTAAAGATGGCTTGTTTCACCTGCATGGAGAGCTCCTTTGACCACATGTTGTCTGTTCACAGCAAAATCTTCCACATACAAGCACCCCCCCTTAAATCAACTCCAGGGCTTTTATCTGCTTCATTGATAATGAAATAACGAAGGAATTGCCCACACCTTTCCTTCAGAGCTAGCTTGAAAGACTGAGCTAATGTCTTCATCTTCTAGGCGTCTTCTAGGCAAATGGTGCAACCCCCCTCAAAGGATATACTAGACCTGTCAATCAAAACCTTGCTGCATGAAGAGAGACAGTTTGCTGAGTTGGGGGAGGGAGTGGAGTAACTTGGTCATTTTATAAATTATACAGTAGATTTAATTGATTATATTCATAAACTTTTTTATTTCAGTGAGGTGAAGATTACATTTTCATTTTTGCGATAGATCGCGATATATAGTAAAAGACTTGCCAGCTCCCCTATAGTTTCTGCCTCCCCCCAGCAGTTGGTAGTTAGTTTCATCTATAATTACAATTCACAACTCTATGTCGGCAGACAACTCCCCCCACTGTTACGGTGCATGTTCAATAGTGGGCACCAATCACTGTAGAATATCCAACGAGGTAAAGAACAGCACTACTTATCAACTTTTCTTCAACAATATGCACTGGTGATAATTACGTGTAAAAACACAACAATTACATTAAGAATAAAATCCAATTCAATTTAAAAATCGTATGTAAATCATACTCTCTGTTCAAGCCATTAGGGGTAAGGGTTTCCAGGTAGTGGATCCAAAGGGCTTCCTTTTTGAGGAGCCTCTTTGCTCTATCACCTCCCCATCGTAACTGGCGGACATGGTCCACCACCTGGAATTTGAGTTGTTGTTGAAAATGGCCTGCAACCGCCTGATCAACCTTTTTTGGTTTTTATTGCAGATTTGTGTTCTCTAATTCTGTACAGACCTGGCGAGTGGTCTGACCTAGATATAGTAACCCAAAATATATATCACATATACAGCAAACATGGTTGAACAGGTGTAATAACCATTATTATTAATAGGGGTTCCTTTCTGTGGATGATGTACATGAGGGCCTTTAAGACAATTTGTGCACCAGTTACAATTCAAGCATGGGAATGTCCCATGCTTTTTAGGTTGTAACAATAGCTGTGTGTCTTTTTTTGCTCCTATGTCTGATTGTACCAAAACAGACCCCATCGGTTCGACCATTTTTGTAAGACATCAAGGGAGGTGATTTAAAACGCTGCACATTTGGAATCCTATCTCTTAGAACCCACCAAATGTTTGCACAAGATGTTAGCAATTTGAGGGCTAATGTTACTATGTGTGGTTACAAATGGTATGCGATCCAAGACCTTTTTAGGACGTCCCAGTAACATATTTTCTCGATTAGACTACTCAACTTCTGATCGCTTTTGGACTAATAGAGGTGTGGGATACCCTCTTCCACTGAACTTCTCATTTAGTCTTTGATGTTGTACTACCTGTTCACTAACTATTCGCCTCACCTGTGAAAATTGAGCTTTAAGGGCAGGACTACATGGCTGATTCAGCCTCGACCCGATGCGCTGCGCATAATCGCGGGCGTCACGTCGGAGGTGACGGAAATAAGGTAAGTAAATCAATTGTCGCATCGTGTCGCAGCATTGATGCGACATGACTGTTAGATGCAGACACTGCACGCTCCGTCTGCATCCGTCTTGTCGCGTCGCATCAACAATGTGACACGATCTAACACTGCCATTACTTACCTTGTTTCCAGCGCATCCGACGTGACACCTGTGATTTTGTGCAGCGCGTCGGATCGCAGCTGAATCGGCCATGTAGTCCTGCCCTATGGCAACGATTTCTTTTTAGACCTTTTTAGGTAGATTGCAAACAACGACCACTTCAGAGGAAGAAAATGTGGAGAGCGTAAGGGGACATGATTACACTTTACAAGTACATTAGAGGACATTATAGACAAATAACAGGGGACCTTTTTACCCATAAAGTGGTTCACCGTACCAGAGGCCACCCCTTTAGACTAGAAGAAAAGAACTTTCATTTGAAGCAACGTCGGGGGTTCTTCACAGTCAGGACAGTGAGGTTGTGGAATGCACTGCCGGGTGATGTTGTGATGCTGATTCAGTTAATGCCTTTAAGAGTGGCTTGGATGATTTTTTGGACAGACATAATATCAAAGGCTATTGTGATACTAAGCTCTATAGTTAGTATAGATATGGGTATATAGAATTTAATTAAAAGTAGGGAGGGGTGTGTGTATGGATGCTGGGTTTTCATTTGGAGGGGTTGAATTTGATGGACTTTGTCTTTTTTCAACCCAATTTAACTATGTAACTATGTAAGAAAGCAAAGATGTCCTCAATATTGGCACAGACCCAAACGGTGGTAAATATATCCTCAGTGACTTTAACACTTTTACAATGGCAGGTACTTGAATGGGGACTGTCGTTTGGACTGACAACTTCTCTCAATTTTTTTGAACTGGACCTTGACTTGTACAGGTTTTTTTTGACTTTGAAATTAAAAGTTGAATTTGCTGATAGAGAAAGACCTGCTCCTCTAGTGACCTGGGAACTTTTGTAGGTAATACATTGAATTTAAAAAGAACCAATACTCCCTGACCTTAGTAATGTATTTATAGAGGCATACATCAAAAATGTCACAAATGAGTTAGCCGAATTGGTGAAGAAGGTCAGAAGGGGAGAGGGACATTTTTCCCAACATAATTTAACTAAGGAGGAAGATATGGCACTAAGAGAATTGATGACCAATGATAGATTGGTTACAAAACCTGCAGATAAGGGTGGGGTGCTGGTGGTCATGGATAAAGTGGCTTACATACAAGACATAAATTGTCAATTGTTGGATGACAAGACGTATAAACATGTGACCACCAGCCCCCTTCCCTCTATTAGGAAAAGGATCACAACATCGGCGTTAAATTCTGGGATCATTGATAATTCATTGGCTATTTATTTACAGTTTGAGCACCCTGTGACCCCTATTTTTTATGTCTTGCCAAAGATACACAAGAGACTGGAGTGCCCCCGGGGCACCCTGTTGTCTCTTGTGTTGATTCGGTACTGACTCCCCTTTCTATCTTTGTGGATCAGATTTTTAATCCTTATGTGGCACAACATTCTTCATTTGTGCATGACATTGGGGATTTTATACAGAAGCTAAAAGAAATAGATTGATTACCCACTGGGGCACTTCTGGTCACTCTTGACATGGAGAGCCTCTACACCTCCATCCCACATGATGGCGGTGTGGAGGCTGTCCACCCCGAGTAGGTCGGGAATGACTCATTGGATGCTTCACAAAACATTTTTGTCTTAAAATGCTTGGAACTCATTCTTCATAAAAACTATTTTCTGTTTCAAGATCAATTCCATGTACAAATTAGAGGGACAGTGACGGGGTCCAATGTGGCTCCATCGTATGCAAACATCTACATGAATCAGTTTGAGGAAAAATATATTTATACTAACATACAATACCATGAACACTTTCTTCGATGGCTTCAATACATCGATGATGTGTTCATGATTTGGGTAGGGCTGTGTTGGGCCTTGGATAATTTTTTTGATCATATTAATTCATGTTCTGTGCATATTAAATTTACCATACATGCCAGTGAGGTTGAAATTCCGTATCTTGACACTAGGGTTTATATATCGTCGGGTGAGTTGTCAACTGATCTATTCACCAAACCGACGGATAAGAATACCCTGTTACACTACAATTCGTTTCATCCAGCTCAAGTTAAGAAATCGTTGCCTAAAGCTCAATTTTCACGGGTGAAGCATATTGTTAGTGATCGGGTAGTACAACATTAAAGACTAAATGAGATGCAGTCAAAGTTCAGTGGAAGAGGGTATTCCACGGCTCTATTAGTCCAGCAGCGATCAGAAGTTGAGTCGTCTAATCGAGAATATATGTTACTGGGATGTCCTAAAAAGGTCTTGGATCGCATACCAGTTATAACCACTGTACAGGACTCCAGGGGTGGGTCCTGGACAGCAGATATATTTCCCCTTTATTCAAATACCTGGAGGGTGCACAGCAGGGCTAATTACTGCAGCAGTGCAGGAGTTAAGAGAGCCCTGAGAGTTCAGGAAGGGGGTTGGTAGACACATGTGAGGTCTGCAAGAGAGAAGTGTGTTTGGAAACTGCTCTCCTGACTGACTGAGAATCAAAAGCTTTGCAAGGCTAGGTGAACCTGATCCCGGAATGGGAATATGAACTGTTTTCTTTCATTTCTGCTGTGCATGAAAGTGATTGTTACTTTATGCTGAAGACTATGTTTAAGTTGACTTATTTTACCTGCTGAAGATACAGCCTGTTTAAGTTGTTATTGTTACCTGCTGAAGATACAGCTTGTTTGTTTGCATATGGAATAAAAGGACATTTATTCTACTACTGTGTTGTGGCCGTAGTGCATGGGTGATCCCACTCCCCCTGAACTTTACACCACATATAGTAACAGTAGCCCACAAATTGCTAACATCTTGCGCAAACATTGGGGGGTCCTAAGTGATGGGATTCCAAATGTGCAGCGTTTTAAATCACCCCCCTTGATGTCTTACAAAAAGGATTGAACCATAGGGTCTGGTTGTAACAATATCTGTGTGTCTTTTTTTGCACCTATGTCTGCTGCACAAATTGTCTTAAAGGCCCTCATGTACATCATCCCCTATTAATATTAATGGTAATTACACCTGTTCGACCATGTTTGTGTATGTGATTAAGTGTCCTTCTGGGTTACTATATCTAGGTCAGACCACTCGCCAGGTCAAGGATAAAATTACAGAACACAAATCTGCAATAAAAACCAAAAAGTTTGATCAGGCGGTTGCAGGCCATTTTGTACAGACGGGGCACAGGGTACAACAACTCAAAATCCAGGTGGTGGACCATGTCCCCCACTTACGACGGGGAAGTAATACAGCGAAGAGGCTCCTCAAAAAGGAAGCCTTTTGGATCCGCCGCCTGGAAACCCTTACCCCTAATGGCTTGAACAGAGAGTATGATTTACACACGATTTTTTAAATTGAATTGGATTTTATTCTTATCACCAGCGCATATTGTTGAAGAAAAGTTGATAAGTTTCCTTTTCAAGTGGCTACCACTACCAAAAAGGATACAAGTGTTTTTATATGTAACTAAATATTGCTACTTTGTTGTTATTTGTTCAATAGATGGCGCTGTTTTAAACGGCTTGAAACGTCGCTGTATCTGTTCTGAGTCGTGTTTAAATAAAGGCCTTTTTATTTCATTACAAGGTGCTGTTCTTTACCTCGTTCGATCATCTATAATTACACCCCAGCTTTTGAGTAAATGGATTTGGGATTCAAGATAAATAACTAAAAGGAAAAAATACTATATTTACTATAAATGACAAAAGTGCTTAGAAGAGTATTGTAATACAGGTATGGGATTCGTTATCCGGAAACCAGTTTTAACCAGTTTTATGGAAAGAATTATGGAAAGGCTCCCATAGACTCCATTTTATCCAAATAATCCAGATTTTTAAAAAATGATTTCCTTTTTATATGTAATAATACAGTAGCTTGTACTTGATCCCAACTAAGATATAATTAATCCTGACTGGAAGCAAAATCTGCCAAATGGGTTTATTTTGGTGCAGATTGATCAAGGGTCGAATTCATGTGAGTTTTTTTTTTAAAATTCCCATAAATTCGACCAATCAAAAAGTATTAATAAAATCTAAATTTTGAAACTCTAATGAATTTAAGCGACCCGAAAACTCGAATCGCATTTGATTCGAATTAGAAGAACTCGATTTGAATTTAAAAAACATAATTCTCCGAAAAAAATCTCGAAAGTCAGGAATGTTTGGATGATTTTCTAGTAGACTTCGGGGGTTATTTATCAAAGTCCGAATTTATCTCAATATTTTCTAAAAAAAACTCAAACCAAGTCCGCACGGGTTTTTTGATCTTATTTATTAATACACTTTACGGAAAATTTTGTTTCCTGGAAAAAATTGTGAAGAATCAGATTTTTATGATTTTTTTCAGATTTTTCACCCAAAAACTGCAAATTTTGCCAGAAAACTTCGGGTTATTGCCAAAAATCCAGCGCACATCAAAAAATCATTGGGGCTTCTCCCATTGACTTAAGCTGGCCATAGATGTTGAGATTTTTAAAAGATCCAATCCTCACCTCATTTTCTCGGAACGATCGTACGAATTGACCATCAACTAAAAAGACCAATTTGCCAGAAAAATAAAGGGGAGCTGCCTGCTTGGCCCTGCAAACATAGATAGATTGCACTGGGACCGACAAAGATTTTTTGACCTGGCCGATCAATTTCCTGACAGATGTCGGCCGAAAAATCGTAAGATGTACGATCGCTCGAATCCCACTAACCTCACGATAATTTCGAAGGATTGGTCGGGCTTCCCTAAAATTGGTCGTTCGGCAAGAAGAATCGTCGAGTCTATGGGGAGCTTTACTCATATGCAACCTCGACAGGTCAGAGATGCCGGATTTTCAGATTCAGACTTTTCCATCCTCGAGGTTTAATAAATTCCAAAAAATTCATGATTTTTCTAAAAGTTCGATTTTATAGAATAAAAAAAAACCATCACAAATTTTTCCTGATTTTTGCATTTGGAGTTTAGTAAATAACCCCCTTAATGTATGAAGATGCAAATTACGGAATGATCCGTTATCTGGAAAATCCCAAGCCTTCTGGATAAGAGGTCCCATACCTGTATTACATTAGATTATATGGGTGGGTAAATAAATCGAATTCCTTTTAGTTATAGACATTTAGCTTTCCCAGTCCTATTCTGCTCACAACACTAGGCTGATCTGAGCTGATTCAGCAGCTAAATTGCAGCAAAGCTGCTGCCAGTGGAAACCAATCTGATTTCTGCTTTCATTCTTCTTCAACTAGTGATCCCAACTAATAGCTGATTGTTTGCTATGGAGGCACTTGGGCAAGTTACAATGTGCACCCCGGAAGTCTGTACACCGGTCGCAACAGGAACAGGACGACAGACGCTGCTGAGGCCATCACCACCGCCACAGCACCCACATGGCTTATTCAATCGGCGCCAATGTCTATAGTCCATAGACATCAAAACTGAACGAATCAAAACTGAAACTGTGAACAAATGTCCACAACCCCTC
The DNA here is from genome assembly GCA_038501925.1 of Xenopus petersii. Taxonomy (NCBI): domain Eukaryota; kingdom Metazoa; phylum Chordata; class Amphibia; order Anura; family Pipidae; genus Xenopus; species Xenopus petersii. Next base: position 111,885,771 of record CM076681.1, read on the forward strand.
CTACACACAACCCCCGGAGCAGCACTTCCTTTTCCCGTGGTGTCACGTGGTGTTATGAAGCTGTCAGATCCTTAGCAGGGATAGGAGAGAGACTCTTTACTCTATGATGACATCACGCCTCCCGCCCACATGTTAGTCACATGACTTTGAGAATCAGACCTCCTAAGAGTGAGTGAATCTTAGCAAGTACCGGCTTGCAGGACTGAGGGAGAGAGAGGGTGAGTGAGGGGAGAGGAGGTGTTGTGCGGAGTTGGATGCGTTTTGCTGCCAGACAGGTGCTTGTTTTTGGGCATAAAGAACTGTGACGGTAACAGGGATTTCTGAGTCGTGTGAGGTTGCTGGTTAACATAAATGACAGTTCTGTTTTTTTCAGGGTTTTTGGGTAGCCTTTGGGACTTTAACAAAAGTTTGTGTTTGTTGTTATTTTCCAAGTCCCCTGTTTCCAAGACCCACGCTGTGTCACTAAGCTGGGCTCTTATTATGGCACAGATATGCCTGCTCATAATTATGCCACAGATATGCCATTGATGGAGGAGGGAACAGTGCTGGCCAATGCCGGCTGGGTGCCTCAGGCAACTCAGCCTGTCACTTTGTGCCGCGCGCGACCGTGCGTAATCGAGGACGCACGTGAACTACAGTGCGCAATCAAGGACGTGCGTGCGCAATCGAGGGCGCGCGTGCGTCACTGTGGGCAAACGAGGACGCGCAGGTGCTGCGCAGTGTGCTGTGATTAGTGCCTGACAGTGTAAACAGGTTAGAAAGTAGAAGAGGCATTTCACTGGGCTTTGCATTTTCCACAGCTTCTTACATTTAGTTAAAGCATTAATTATAATATCCCATTATTAACAAAGGTCAAGGTCATACTATGACAGTACCAAAGAATTTCCCAATGGGCCCTTTTCTTAATGGTACCTTTGGCAATATGACCCCTATTACATTTAGCACTCCCTGCATCTAACTGGTGGGTCAAGTTTCCATGTACTAGGGCAGGGGTAGCAACCTGCGGCTCGGGCTCATCCTGCTTGCTGCGGCTTTGCCTGTCACATCGGCTATACAACCCTCGCACCTGCTGGTGGCTTCTTGAGTGTGCGTCGCATGCTCAGGAAGCCGCCAGCAGGTGCGAGGGTTGTATAGATGTCCCAGGAGTGACAGGCAAGATCGAGCCTCAGCAAGATGATTCATCATGGTCCTTACCACGGTCGCACACTCAAGACAAGCGAGTGAAGATCAACATGGAGCTTCAGAAACAGAAGTCACATTAAACAGATAAGAACATTAGCATTTAATAGGGCTATACGGTGTTTAATTTATTTCAAAGTAGGCCTACACATACACACTGCACTTCTGTTTGTAGTATTCTGTTGTTGTAACAGATACAATTAAAAAAAGGTTAAACCTTTTATAAAGTTTATAAGCTGTGTTATGTTTTGCGGCTCCAGACTATTTTTCTTTAGTGGAAGAGGGGGCAAAATGGCTCTTTTGATAGTAAAGGTTGCTGACCCCTGGACTAGGGTTTACCCATCAATAAATTCACATATATAAAAATATATACACATACCTATACTTAACCAACTGCAGATATTGGGATCACTGTAGTCTTTCGATAGCACGCTTGTCCTTAAAGATATCCAATCCTCTTAAAGGTATTAATAGGATCTTCCATCACATCACTCAGCAGGGTATTCTACAACCTCATTGCAAAATGCAGGCAGCAGTGCTTTCATAGCTTTGCCATGCTTTCAGGTGCAACACATGCACTGGTGTAGCTATAAAGGAAGCCGACAACAAGGGGGGCGGCTCTCAAGGGGGACTTTTTTTTTTTTTACTACATGTACAGGTAATTATGTACATTTATGGGAATGTTATTAAGGCTATGGGGCAAATTTATTATACAGTATATTGAACTGGGGAATTCATAAGGATTAGGATTCAGCAACGCTTTTTCTGACTGCAAAAAGTATTTCATTATTTTGTCGCGTTATTTATTGTTGCTAAAGTTTTACAAAATGGTTACTGTTGTTACTGATTACAAAAGTGTACAGCAGGGGTGTCCAAACTGCGGCCCGAGGGCCACATCCGGCCCAAGATGCATATGAATGCGGCCCAGTTTGGTTCCCGAGGAAACGTCATGTCGCAAAGGCTAAAGGAGGTGGGGGGATTCTGCCCATTGCCCAGTAAGTAACAATAATATAATAATAATTCTATTTAATATCCAGGTGTCCCATATTCCAGTGTATAGCTCCATCTGGTTATCCAACTGGCATTGTAGTTCTTTTCTGTGTATTTCCTTTACTTTTACAAATCAAACATGTTTGTGTATTTCATGTGTGGCCCCAGACAATTTTTCTTTTTCCAATGTGGCCCTGCGAGCCAAAAGTTTGGACACCCCTGGTGTACAGGCACAAAAGATTTAATATAGTTATCTTATCCCGCAACACAGAGGATTTGACTTGAAATGTATACCTTATGCATAGAAGTAGCCAACCCAGATAGAAAACAGCACAAAGCAAGTGCTGCATGCATACAAGAGGGACTAAATAGAAAGATACTGTAAGTAATATAGTACCAATAATATTAAAATTGTAGCCTTGCAGAGCAGTAATTCTTTTGGCTGATGTGGTCCAAAATGGAAAGAAACATAAGTGGAAGGCAAATAATTAAAAAAACTGAATAAATAAATGGACACAGCTAAACCAGCTAGGTTTAGTTTTAAAAAGCCTAATTCAGTGAGGGGAGGGTGCCAATATATCTGTGCATCCCAATGAATTAAAACACAATTTTTTTTAGAGGATGCCAGGAAAACTATGCTTCCCCAGGGATCTTTCTGTAATAGCATCTTGATGTAATCTCACCCTTTTTTCCCAGGAATTCTTGGACTTATGTGTGGGCAGAATAAGCTAGCACCCTCCTGTTGATCAATACTTTCATTTTACGTTAAAGCAATGAATTTCAGACTTTGTCGGTGGGTTAAAGGAGAACTAAGCCCTTAAAATGAATATAGCTAAAAATGCCATATTTTATATATTGAACTTGTTGCACCATCCTAAAGTTTCAGCTTCTAAATAGCAGCAATGATCCAGGACTTCAAACTTGTCACAGGGGGTCACCATCTTGGAAAGTGTCTGTGACAATCACATGCTCAGTGGGCTCTGAGCAGCTGTTGAGAAGATAAGCTTAGGGCTTGTCACTAATTATCCAGCAGAAAATGGGGCTTGCCTGTAATATAAGCTGATGCTACAAGGCTGATTATTAAATTGTGATGCCAATTGCACTGGTTTCTGTGCTGCCATGTAGTAATTATCTTTATTAATTACCAATCAGCCTTATATTGTGACATTTATATTCTATGTGTACTTTATATTGTGAGTGGGTCTATAAGCTCATTAAGTGACAGTAACACAGAGCATGTGCAGTGAATCAGCAGAAAAGAAGATGGAGAAGTACTGGGGTATCTTTGGGGGCACAGATCTTCACTGCTAAAGGACTGTGGTTGCCTTGGGCTGATACAGAAACCCAATACATAATGTACAACATTTCTAGCTACTTCTTTAGTTAAGCTTTAGTTCTCCTTTAAGTTTCCCATTGAGGTTTTACATATATTTAGGGTCCCTTTAGCTTGTTAGAAAGTCAAAGATCTATTAAAACATCATTCTATCAACAATCATAATTGTAACAACATATAAGTCTTTCTGCTAACTTTCACTCTATCTTGCCTTCATGATGATCTTCCAGATGTTCTACAAGAGTAAATAGACTTCTTTTCAAAACCTGTAAACCTTTCAATGCATATAACTATAAATACTGGTACATTGTAATTATGTCAATGAACGGGTCATTGTTATCACCAGTATCTCTAGTGTTATGCATTGCAGGTGCTGCAGATTTTATAGATTTTTTATAGATTTTATATGTTGTATGTTACTTTTCTGTTGTCATGGTTTTTATTTAAAATGAATATCAAAATATGTAGAAGCTTCTTTAAAGGAACAGTAACATCAAAAAATAAAAGTGTTTTAAAGTAATGAAAATATAATGCAGTGTTGCTCTGCACTAGTAAAACTGGTGTGTTTGATTCAGAAACACTACTATTGTTTATATAAATAAGATGCTGTGTAGCGATGGGGGCAGCCATTCAAAGGAAACAAGGCTCAGGTTACACAGCAGATGGCAAATAAGTTCTATCTGTCTAATGGTGTTATCTGTTATCCTTTAGTTAACCTGTGCCATATAGCCGTTTTTCAAATTGCTCCACAGCAGCTTGTTTATATGAACTATAATAGTGTTTCTGAAGCAAACAGATCAGTTTTACCAGTGCAGGGCAATAGTACATTATATTTTCATTACTTTAAAACACTTTTAGTTTTTTGACGTTACTGTTCCTTTAAGCAAGAACAGTAGGACGGTCTGGTGTAGTCGAGGAACTGCACTATCCAATATATTGTATTAAAAAGCCTTTATTGGAAAATATAGCTTTGATCTGTAACAAAGTTCAATGTTTCAGACCTGATATGTTGTAATTTGTGGGCAACATGTAATGTGCAGATATCATTGATTCAAGAAAAGTAGAAGAGTGCTGACTGTTTGAATTCCTATATGTCTGGATTCATTCATACAGTGGCCTGATGGGGTGATTGTTTTTGAATGGTCACTTTTAAATAGGTAAAGGGTAAATGATCCATTATTTCCTCTGTTTGATCTAATTTACTTAAGGGTTAATAATTGTTAAAACATTGAATCGCAGTCCTTTTGCTTTTTTTGAGTTAAAAATTAAATTAACCTCACTTTTTGCCCAAGAACTCACACTACTTTCTATCCATAATTTCTACCCTTATTCAGTTTTGGACTTTAGGGATTCTTTAAATAACATTAACACTTTAGTGATCTCATATGTTAAAAACAGGACCAGCCAGCGATTACAGCTGGCAGTTATAATATATTTATAGGTATGTCATGGTCTTTGCTCCTTCTAAATAATCTCTTTTCCTTGGTTTTAAGTGTTCCTTGGATTTATTTGTTGCATTGTGTTTAGGTTTTGTAAGCCAACAGTCAAGATCTTTACATTTTCACAATGGAATATACTTATTTTATTCTTTTTTGCAGCGTGTTAAAGGGTTTAGTTTCGAGGAAAATGCTGTAATGTGTGCTGTCTAGATGTCTTTTTCTCAGAGAACCAATTGGGTTTTAAGAAATCATTTACAGACACCATGGAAGGAATCAAACTGGGAAAAAAACAGTTGCATTCCCCTTCCCTGTCTCATAACATGGTCATCATTCTTGGTTTCATTAGGCAGCACTGCTGGGCAGTAAGTATGTCTCGTTTCTGCCAACATCTGGGCTGTGAACAAAAATCCTTCTGGAGGTGCATTGAGCATGGCAAACTCATAGAAAACCTATGCCTTTGAATATTTTATAATGTAGTAGAAGTGTGAACTTAATTTATGATTTATTAACTGATCGTTTTGTTACTGAGCTATATAAAAATAAATTCTTTAGAATAAATGCAGAAAAAATATGAGAATTGTTTCTGGTTTTTTTTTGTTAATGAATAAAAATGTGTGTACAGAATGCAAATATTAAGTTATTAAACAACTTGCCATTTGCTCTTTTTGGCTTGGCAGGCTTCCAGAGCACTTTAAAGCTACACTTTGACTTTCAACCTCTGAGAACCGGGATGATACTTTGCAAAGGACTGGGAATCCAGGCCATTTCAAGGCAATTTCATGCTTGACACTAGCCTTTATGAGCCGAACCTTATCACTCAGTGCCTAATAAATCCAGCACTGAAAGAATGTGGCCTTCTATTCTGCACGAGTGTTCTTATTCTATGCTGCCAGTTTACTGATAAGGCACAAAACATAACAGCAAAAAAAAATAATATTTTAGTTAGAGGAAAATCATGAATTTCACTACTCTGCAATAGCTTGATCCTTCAAGGCATTTAAACCAAGTGACATTAAATAAACATGTCTCACTCGGAGAACAAAACCTTGTTTTTGGGGGTGCTTGCTGGTGCGGCTGGCCTCAGCTTGACATTGATGTTGCTGAAACGCAACAGACCTCGTTACCTCCAAGGTTTATCTGAGATATGGTCCTCTGTCAAAGAGCCTTCTTCTGCACAGGACAACCAAGGAGCAGTTTTGATTCTTCAAGGTAGACAGCTTCAGATCCTGGACAAACTCGGTAGCTTGTTGAAGAGTGTAGAAGAACTGAAGGAAGAAGTTAAGTTTCTAAAAGAGACCCTTCCAAAGCTTGAAGAGCAGATACGAGATGAGCTTAGAGGGAAAAATGATGCACGGAAGATCAGCCCCCAGCATAAAGGCATTAAAAGAAAGAAAAGTGAAACAACTAAGGGAGCAGTAGAGTATCCTAGCTCTGAGGAGGCTGAGAGTGAAGGAGGGTAAGTCTGCTTAGGTAGAAATATCTTGTAAATAGGCTAAAAGTTTTGTTTGTTTAAATCCCCAAATGATTTAACAATCAATTAAGTATTTCTGTCACGCCATTTTCACAAAGAGCCGTTAACATTAATTATGGAACAGGGACATCACCTTCTTAGAACCGCTTGTTCTATTTTTGTTTAAATAAATTGTGTACCTAATTATGTCCAGAAAGTATAGGGCTATTGTAAATGTCTAAGCAATTCTACCAGTCTAATCTACTTAGCCTTGAGCAGAGATTATTCATAAAGAGTTTAGGTAGAATGTAAGCATTACCATGTCAAGTACATAATCCATTTCAAATCTCGAATAACTTGGAACGGGTTACAAAATGACCTTTGGATACATGATAAAAGTATGTGGGGGGTGGTGGGATCATATGAATAGGCATTCTTAGTTACATAGTAGCAATATTTAGGTGTGCTATCTTTTTAAAGTGGTAACATTGGTTACAATTTTTAATCATTTCTTTCTGCACTGCAGTTTGCATCAGTGATAAAGGATTCAGAGTGGTGACAGAGTTCACTGCTGCTGTTGAACACTAACCTCTCATATAACAGGAGGGTGCTTTTTCTGCTGAATTGACCTGTATATCTATAGTGATAAATCTGTTCATCAAAATGCTTCTGGATTGCCCTATATTTATATTTACCGTATATACTCGTGTATAAGCCGACCCGTGTATAAGCCGAGGTACCCATGTCAGATTTCAAAATGTGAATGTGTAAATGTGTAATCATGTTTTATGGCATAGAAATCCATCTAAAACGATTTACCGTAAAAGAGTCAGAACTATTAGCTGGACAATTGCCACTTGTTTTCCCTGTGACCTCCCACCTGTCATGGCTGCTCAGAAGATCAATGAGGTGCTGCACCTAGGAAAGCAGAAAAAAGGTACCGTACGCTCCTTCCGCGGCCCCAACACACCTCCCTCTCCCATAGCGCAGGACTGTCTGTGACTGTCTGTGTGATCGCCGCCCGGAGCAGGTCCAGGAGCTCCGGGCGGCGCGTCCTTCCACGTGGCGGCCATGGGCGCCGCCATTTTGGGAGCGAACGCCGGCAGGGAAGGACGCGCCGCCCGGAGCTCCTGGACCTGCTTCGGGCGGCGATCACACAGACAGTCCTGCGCTATGGGAGAGGGAGGTGTGTTGGGGCCGCGGAAGGAGCGTATCTGCGGCCGGTGAGGGATTGGCTACTGTTGCTACGGTATGACCCGCGTATAAGCCGAGGTCGAGTTTTTCAGCACATTTTGGGTGCTGAAAAACTCGGCTTATACGCGAGTATATACGGTAATTCAGAATTATTTTTCTTTTTTTGTTCTGCACGAATCCAACCTCAAATTCAGTATGCAGGTTATTGGACCTGTTATCCAGAACGCTTGGGACTTGGGGTTTTCTGGATAATGGGTCTTTCCTTAATTTTGATCTTCATACCTTAAGTCTACTAGAAAATCATGTAAACATTAAATAACCCCAATAGGCTGTGTTTGCTTCCAATAAGTATTCTTTATATCTTAGTTTGGATCAAAACAGTACAAGGTAACTTGGTTGATTTGATTATAATAGAATCTTTGGGAGATGGCTTTTCCTTAATTCAGAGCTTTCTGGATAACAGGTTTCCGAATAATGGATCCCATACTATACCACTTGCTTGCTAGGACCAATAACCTACTTACTGTGTTTCTGCAGGCTACAAATTGCTTCTCATCTTATATGACATTCCAGTAGGCAGAGGAAGAGTCAGACTCTGAACTGTTAAATTTTCAAGAATAAAGACTGGTGTATATCTTTTGCATAAGGCTTCTGTATGTGTTGGGTATTGTAGCACCTCTATGCACAACACACATGTACATAGCACGGATGTTAGCACTGTTTTGTAAATTCACCCAATATTTTTGTTGTTATCCAGAATGCTCGGGACCTGGGGTTTTCCAAATAACGGATCTCTCTGTAATTTGGAACTTAAGTCTACTAGAAAATCATGTAAACATTAAATAAACCCAATAGGTTGGTTTTGCTTCCAATATGGATTAATTATATCTTAGTTTTGATCAAGTACAAGCTACTATTTTAATATTACAGAGAAAAAGGAAATATTTTTAAAATATTTGGATAAAATAGTGTAGGTCCTTTCCGTAATTCGGTGCTTTCTAGATAAGGGGTTTCCGGGTAACGGATCCCGTACCTGTACAATATTTTTAAATGTATCTGCCCCTTGCTATTATCTGCACTGCTGGTTTTGACTATTGAAACTCTGTAGTGTTAGCTAGTTTTATTAAAGAAAAGTGAAAATGCATGCCTGCCTTTGTGGGAATTAAAGTGATTTTAAATATGGGGAAGGGAAAGACAGATGTTTCAACAGAAACTACATTTACAAATATCTTTAAAATCATTTAAAAATGTTAATGTACATTAGAAAGTTGCTACGAATGATATATTCTTCTATTTAGCAACACTTTATTTTTTTTAATAACACAGAAAAAAAATTAGTATGAATAATGTATTGGGCTGATTATTTATCCATTCTGCCATGTAGGGGACTGTTGATTGGATTGCTATCTCTGCTGTATTTGTGTTATTTCTGCTCACCTGCTTCTCTGCTTACATTCTTTTAATTCTTAATGCTGTGCAACATATTTGGACACCTGGTGCACGCTAGTTATTGGCCTCCCTGTTGCAGATGTAGTCTCTGTTTAACCTGTCTACTCTGGTTTTTAAATCATATAATCCATTGAAATGTTCTTACCTTTTCATTAAAGTAGCCTTAAGCTGGCCATAGACGCAAAGATCTAGGATTCTTACGATTTTCGGACTGTGTGTCAAAAGTCCCAACCTTTTTCATCCGGTGGAGATCGGTCGCTTGGTCTATCGGACAGGTTAGCAGATTTCTGTCGGCTGCCGATAATATCTCTGCATGTATTGCTGATCATACGATTTTCAGTGGGAGACTGTCACCAGCTTTTGTCGGACATAACTTTCGTATGATTGCTGTCAGGGGCAGAATATCGGTTGATTTGTTCTTTTGTACTTTATTTGATCAAAATAGTTAGTGGCAGGTCGGGAGATGGGGAAGTCCGATCATTCGATGATTTATACGATCGGATCTTTGCTTCTGTGGCCAGCTTTATGTTGCTTAAAGGGTCTTTACTTTTAAATTTACATTTAGAATAATGGCCATTACCCAGGAATGAAACTCCTGACTTCATTTTTAGGAAATTATGAGCAAATAATTCAGAGTTTACTTTGTTTATGGAGAATTCATTGCCACATTTTCAAGATTATTTTCTGACACACAGGTGAACTGACAGGGTCCTTAGAATATGAACTATATGGTCTGTGGAGAAGCATTAGGTGTTTTACCCCACCCATTGAGCAATTCTCCTGAATTCTCGTGCCATAGCTTGAAGCCATAATTAAAGAAGAGGTTGTGTAGGGCTTTTTTGTTATAGCTGTAAAGTACTGCCTATATTGTTTCACTTAAATATATTAAACACAAAGGGCCTTATTTATTGAAATCCGAATTTTTCTGACTATTTAAATTAAAAAAAAGTCTGACCAAACTAGAATCCATGATTTGACCTTATTTATTATTTTAAAAAAAAACATGATTTAATTTGATTGGGGGCAAACACGAAAAAATCTAGCGAAAATCCGAATTGTACAGATTTTTGCCCAAAATAGTCGGATTTTCGGGCTAATGCCAGTGCAGACCACAGAAACTTCCAGATAGGATAGGGACCTCTCCCATTGACTTATATACAACATCAGTAGGTCTGAGATGCCGGATTTCAGATTCAGACTTTTTGCATCCTCGGGGTATAATAGATCTCTAAATTTTTCAACAAAAAATTCGGATGTTATAGTAAAAAAAAAAACTAAAATTTTTTGAGTTTTTGGCATTTAGACTTTAAATACTAGCAGCATCCTCATGGTGCAGCCCTGCTTTCAGCTATTAGTATTAGATAGAGATGTTTTAAAGTCGCTTGCTGTCCCCTCTGTTGTAACCTTTGTACAGACGTGGTTACTGTATATACAAAGCAAACAATGGCCAAGTACCTTTGGGCACAAGTTGAACAATAAATCTGACCTGCCTAACTACCCTTTATGTAACAAGTTTTTCAAGAAAAATACTTTGTTTTGCAAGCAGTACAGTACATTGATTTATTTGAGCAGCATCCAGCTATAGTTTATGATATTTATTATTGTTAAGGAGAGCTAGAGAAAGTCATCATTCTCAGATAACAAACTCTTTCCATTTTGAAATAAAGAACAGAAAAGTAACAGTAAAAGGCAATTTGGTTGATGCATACAAGTGCAAAAAACTAGTGCTCTTTCACTAATCAGTGCAAATGTCTCATTGCTATGGGTTGCTGGACTGTAGCAAGCTTGGCTCTCATTATCACCTAACTCTAAAGCTGGCCATAGATGCAAAGAGTTGACTGTACAAATCTTTGTTTCGTACGATTTTCGGACCATGTGGGGAGTGTCCCGACATTTTTCGTGCCATGTCGATTGGTCGTTCAGTGGATCGGACAGGTTTCTCTACTAGGGTTGCCACCTTTTCTGGAAAAAAATACCGTCCTTTCTATATATTCCCTATTAATAACATTGGGAAACATTGGGTTTGACTACCATATTGTTTATCATGAAAACCTGTAACTGTGGTGTTGCCATGCTGCAGTAAAGCACCTCATTCTCTTAAAGGAGAAGGAAAGCTACCAAGGCAGTTTATTGCCAATAGATTAGCCACAACAGTGCAAGCTAGAGCACAATTTTTATTTATATCTGATACAGAAGCCCATGTCTACACAATAGAAGGAAAGAAATGTGGTGTGACTCTGAGCAGCATTACTTTGCGGGTTTACTAGTGTATTCATAAAGACCATTCTGATAAAGCTTACTTAGTTTTAACCTTTCCTTCTCCTTTAGGAAATCACTGATGTTAATCAACACTTCTACAGTAGGTTATTTCACCCCCTTTTGTTATATATCCCTTGTTATTTGCTGCTTGAAAGCTCTTGGGCTTTGTATCCTTTGAGTAAAATTGTTCAAAGTGGGTCACTGTCTTCCTCAGGTTTCCACAGTAGGTTTCCACTCCATTTCACAGTGTGACTAATGAAGGTTATTGTTACATGATCTGCTTTATCTGATGTCATGTGGATAGTACAGGGTAGAGGAAGAGATAAGGGGGAAAAATCTAGAACAAGAAACAATTTAATATTTTTTTCTAGCAAGCAAATTAATTTATTGTCATGAGATATCTGTATTATTGTTGGGGACTATTATACCTCTGATGATACCTCTGAGCATCTTTGTGATAAAACATAAAGATGCTCAGAGGTATATGTTGTACTTGAATTTACTTAAACGGAAGCTCCATCCAAATAACAAAATAAAAAACTATTTTGCTTAAAAAAATCCTTAAAGGAGAAGGAATACCATTTTATACTTGGGCATGCCAAAAGTTAGGCACCCCAAGTGATTATATTTACTTACTTACCTTTCCTTTTCCTGCTATACTTCTCCTGCCTCTTAAACAGTGTAGCACACACTAGCTCTAGTAAAGCCAAGACTCCACAGTGCCTTGCACTTCTTTAATTAACAGACCGTTGAAGAACCATGTAAAGCATTGTGGAAACTAGAGTCTTGGCAGTAGGAGAACTGTGTCTACATTGTTTCTGCAGTCATCACAATAAATGCAGAGAAAACAACATTTTCATAATATCAGCGGTGTTGACCTCTAACTTTTCTTAAAACTTGGAAGCAGTCAAGAATTTGACCTTCATTGCAATATATCCCCTAATAGGATTAAAGGCTAAAATCAACAGAATGTTTCTGTTAACATTTGTTCTCTTAATATAGATTCATGTCAGACCCCTCATCTCTAATTTACGGATAGATATGCCATGGAAGGCAGTGCCATCTTGTGGATGATTTGCATCTGTGCCCTAATCCACAGAACCTTTATCAATATTAATCATTTTATTAATTAATATTAATAAACATATTGATACATATATTCAGAATCAATGTTTAAACCTTTTGATATACTGCTTGTAAGCAATAACTTACACACACACAAGTAAAGGTAGAATTTAAAAATGTTTACTTAACTTCATAATATGGTAATTACAAGAATAGCCAGTTCTGCATCAATTCAGCACAATCAGGGAGCCCCACAACCTTTGGTTCATCACCTTCAGGTTCCCGATAATCAAGCAATGATCCAAATACTGGCACCCACTCATGGGTCCGAGGTGAATCTCCTCATCTCAAAATGAAGGTGTCCTTTATACACAACAGCTACAGAGATCTTTAACCCTGAATGCTGACCTAGGCAATATTGTAAGCTTATTGTTCTAAAAGATCAGCAAGAACTTTGTATCTTTTCAACCAAGACTCTGTTTGTTACTCAATCTGAGTCCTGTCTGTCTGCTGTCAGTTTATTAATTTTTAATGATATTTGCTGGGTAACCATACCTGTGTTATGATGGACTGTTTACCCAGCTATACATGTAGAGCAAGGACACTTTACTTATAAGCCTTACAATAGCTCTCTAAAAAGTGGTGTATTTACTTCACTGGCTAAATTTAATGAAGACTCAATCAGAAATATATATTGTAAATCATAAAATCAAATTGGAAAATATCCATTGTGCTACACAAATCCTGCGCGTAATTTGGCTATCTTTAGGACAGCTGTATTGACCATTGTTGTTAAACAGAACATTATATTTTTAAATGAAAGATCCAATGTTGCGTTATTTATGTATAACTCTATGTCAAGTATATGATAGGCCTCATCAGAATTTGTTGCAGGCCCCATGCAACAATAGGAGCATACAGTGAAACCTCGATTTTGAGTTTCCCTGTATTTTACATTTTTTATTTGTGGTCCCACCAATTTATAATGCATTTCAATGGGTCCCTGATTTTAAGTTTATGTTTCCTGGATTTTAGATCAAAATTTTGTCCTGATGTTCCTCAAAACTGCCTTTTTTCCTCTATGAATGTTATTATTTGTGAAATAAAGAGGTTTAAAATACTAACCAGATGTATATTTTGTACTGCCTGTAAATGGTCAATTCCAATTAGTCTGCCCCTTATATAGTCCTGCGCCAATCACTTATTGCTTTAGGTTGTGTATGTGACTGACAGAGAGTCTTGCACTTGCCCCCATAGTATATTGGAAAACATGTTTTTTTCAAAATGCATCAGTTAATAGTGCTGCTCCAGGTGAATTCTGCACTGAAATCCATTTCGCAAAAGAGCAAACAGATTTTTTTATATTCAATTTTGAAATCTGACATGGGGCTAGACATTTTGTCAATTTCCCAGCTGCCCCAAGTCATGTGACTTGTGCTCTGATAAACTTCAATCACTCTTTACTGCTGTACTGCAAGTTGGAGTGAAATCGCCCCCCTCCCTCCCCCCCCAGCAGCCAAACAGAACAATAGGAAGGTAACCAGATAGCAGCTCCCTAACACAAGATAACAGCTGCCTGGTAGATCTAAAGGTGGCCATACACGGGCAGATAAAGCTGCAGATATCGTCGTTTGGACCGATTTGACAGCTTATCTGCCCGTGTATGGGGGCTTCCGACGGGTCTTCCCGATCGATATCTGGCCATGATATCGATCGGGAAGGTTGGATTTTTACCCAACCGACCCGTCGGAGCTGATTGGCGCATCGTAATTCGATCGTTCGGCCATACGGCCGAACGCTCGAATTACCCCCGATATAGCCACGCAGTTTAGTGGCATATCGGGGAAAGATCCGCTCGTTTGGCGATGTCGCCAAACGAGCGGATCTTTGAGTCTATGGCCACCTTAAGAACAGCACTCAATAGTAAAAACCCATGTCCCACTGAGACACATTCAGTTACATTGAGAAGGAAAAACAGCAGCCTGCCAGAAAGCATTTCTCTCCTGAAGTGCAGGCACATGACTTGGGGCAGCTGTGAAATTGACAAAATGTCTAGCCCCATGTCAGATTTTAAAATTGAATATAAAAATTTTGTTTGCTCTTTTGAGAAATGGATTTCAGTGCAGAATTCTGCTGGAGTAGCACTATTAACTGATGTGTTTTGAAAAAAACATGTTTTCCAATGACAGGATCCCTTTAAGAAAAAGTTACTTTTGGAAAGAGTCAGAAGAAGTATAAATTAAATAGTGAAGAACAATTGAAAAGTTTCTTAGACTTAGCCGTTATATAACTACTAAACGTAAACTTAAAGCGATACTGACACGTTCCTATAAAAAAATCATAGGAATGTGTCAGTATCAAGTAAATGCTGCACAAGGAATAGTTCCCCGCAAAGCCCCCCCGCAAAACCACCCCCAACCCCGCAAACCTGTGTGCAGCAGATGGTTGACACTACTAACAGATCTTCCGGGTTGCTTGGCTGGGGCGGAGCGATCTTTCCATAGGCTGAATTCCTGTTTTCATTTGCAATTAGCCAATGGAAGAACGTGCTGCCCCCAGCCCAGCGTCACTGAAATGGTTCAAAAGATCATTTAGCAATGTCAGAGGGTCGGGTGAATGCATGTTTTCGGAGAGCTTTGCGGGGAACTATTCCGGATGCAGCATTTACTTGATATTGACACGTTCCTATAATTTTTATATGAACGTGTCAGTATTGCTTTAAAAGTGAACCACCCCTTTGAAGGCTGTTTCTGAGTGCAGATTTCATTATATATATTATGTTATAACTTGTTATTATGAGAAAAAAACCTCATGTGTTGTATATGACAAATTGGCAGTATATTTAAAGCAGATGAGATAATTAGCATGTACACATGTAATATTGCACCTTTATTCTTCATTCTACAGTAGCGAGATCTCATAGATTAGGGTTGTACAAACAGGGGTCAAACATTATTGGTTAGTGTGTTCCCACAATTGCAAAATGTGTTGGGTGTATCATCTGAAAATCTTCAGAAGTTATATGTTTATATTAATATCCCTATACACTGGAATTTGCTGCCAAATTGGCTAGGAGACACTATTAATTGTGCTACTGGAAGGAAGTAATCAAATTCCAGTGGTTTTATGTTCCTTGCCTAGAGGACAACAAGCAGAATTGCTAAGACTTGCTTGTTCTGGGAAAACTTTGAAGAATAATCAATCTTATTACACCTGTCCAAAGCAAGTAAAACCTTGGTTTTAAAGAGAGATTAGATTTGTATTCTGCAGTATATCATGTAATGGAGGGGAGTCATATCTTTTACAGAAACCCACTGCACAAGTCATCTTTTTATGTAGTCTAAAGCCATCATTGTTCTCACACAGCAAACTACTGGGACGATTTAGAGGTTAAAGGAACAGTAACACCAAAAAAATTAAATTGTTTTAAAGTAATGACTTGTACCTATGCCTTGCACTGGTAAAACGGTTATGTTTGTTTCAGAAACACTACTATAGTTCATATAAACAAGCATCTGTGTAGCAATGGTGAAAATTTAAAAAAGGCTATATGGCACAGGTAAAATAGTGGATAACAGATAACACCATTATGTTCTACAGAGCTTTTCTGCTGTGTAACCTGAGCCTTTTCTCCTTTGAATAGTTGCCCCCGTGGCTACACAGCAGCTTTTTTTTATATAAACAATAGTAGCGTTTCTGAAACAAACACAACAGTTTTACCAGTGCAGGGCAACACTACATTATATTTTTACAACTTAAAAACAATTTAATTTTTGGATGTTACCGTTACTTTAATCCTATAAGGTACAGTAATGTGTGTTAGAGAGAACAACAGTGGCAATAAAAGGTCAGAAGAGTGTACATAAAAGGCAGGAATGGCAGTGCACAATGTATGGCTGAAAACACAGCAATGGAAAAGCATGTTGGACAAATACACATTAAAGATGCAAAAAGGAGAGCAGACCATAATATTTAATTTTCTAAAACTACACTTTATCTGGAAACAGAAGCAATTGCTATAGAAAGGTCTAAAAATATAATGTAGACTAAAGTAGAACAAGATTCATTCACAATAATATAGTCTGTCCTTCTGGACTCTTAGTGGCAGATTTATTAAGGTTCAAATGGTAAATTCGAATTCTAATTTTCGAGAAAAAAAAATTACTCAAAATCAGTCAATGGGAGACTTCCAGGGATCAATTTTGAGTTGTTTGCAGCCTTTCTGACATTCAAGTTTTTCTTCAGAGAAAAAACTCGAATCTAGTTTTTAAAATTTCAGTTTGATTCAAGTTTGATTCAAGTAGATTACATTCATCTACGTTTAAAAAATTAAATTTTTGGGAATTTATGGGAGTTTAGGGGAGTTTTTTAAAAACTCACATGAATTTGAAATTCGACCTTTGATAAATGTGCCTCTAGGTGTTCAAGCGGCTGCAATATGATCCTAAGAATATTTTTAGACACATTTTGTGTATTTTAGGCTTTCTGTAATTTAGCATCCCACACTGAAGCTTTGCATAGTTCAAGTCATGCCAATTATTTGTTTTTGTATTGAAGTGACATTCATGTGCAGACCTAGCACCATTTGTTATCGGGTGGATACTTCTCTTAAACAATCACCCTCTTTATAGGATTATCTAAAGATTTTAGCTTTGGGTCTTGCAGGGCTCAGGGCTAATACCGATGGCATCCAGTCCTTAGGGTTAGGGTTAATAATACCCAATTATGAACGCTGAAAACAGTCAATGCTTTGTGTGGCGTTGTTGAGTAAAACTAAAGGCTAGATATTTTGTTTTTTTGAGAAATACTTACAGGTTGGGGATGATATTATTAGGAATGAAATATTTAATTCTAACTAATTTTTATGGTGGGTATAGTAGTTACTATCCTGAATCCAATTGTAGAGTCTTATTCTAACAAACTATACAGCATTTTTGACAGATTTTTCTTTTTCTCTGTAACAATAACACTGCATTAACGTTGATAGCATTGCCATTCTATTGAGATTGTTAATGTTATAACTGTTAGTAATTTCATCTTACAAAAAGACTTCCTTTTTTGGAGAACCTCAGGTCTCGTGCATTTCAGATAATAGATCCTGTTCTATAAACAAAATGAAACATAAACAAAATAACTGTGGAAATCTCCAGAACCAAAGCGAGAACCAAAGCAAGCACTCTCAGGTCTTATTAGTCCAATAAAAGTGTTTTTATTTAACAAACAGAAGCTGACATTTCGGCTAGCACTCTAGCCTTTCTTCCCATTGAGAAAGGCTAGAGTGCTAGCCGAAACGTCAGCTTCTGTTTTCGGCTAGCATTCCACGGGGCAGATTTACATACAGTGGTGTGCAAAACTATTTGCCCCCTTCCTGATTTCTTATTCTTTTGCATGTTTGTCACACTTAAATGTTTCTGCTCATCAAAAACCGTTAACTATTAGTCAAAGATAACATAATTGAACACAAAATGCAGTTTTTAAATGAAGGTTTACGTTATTAAGGGAGAAAAAAAAACTCCAAATCTACATGGGCCTGTGTGAAAAAGTGATTGCCCCCCTTGTTAAAAAATAACTTAACTGTGGTTTATCACACCTGAGTTCAATTTCAAAGGTTATAAAGCCATTTCTAAAGCTTTGGGACTCCAGCGAACCACAGTGAGAGCCATTATCCACAAATGGCAAAAACATGGAACAGTGGTGAACCTTCCCAGGAGTGACCGGCTGACCAAAATTACCCCAAGAGCGCAGAGACAACTCATCCGAGAGGCCACAAAAGACCCCAGGACAACATCTAAAGAACTGCAGGCCTCACTTGCCTCAATTAAGGTCAGTGTTCACGACTCCACCATAAGAAAGAGACTGGGCAAAAACGGCCTGCATGGCAGATTTCCAAGGCGCAAACCACTTTTAAGCAAAAAGAACATTAAGGCTCGTCTCAATTTTGCTAAAAAACATCTCAATGATTGCCAAGACTTTTGGGAAAATACCTTGTGGACCGACGAGACAAAAGTTGAACTTTTTGGAAGGTGTGCGTCCCGTTACATCTGGCGTAAAAGTAACACAGCATTTCAGAAAAAGAACATCATACCAACAGTAAAATATGGTGGTGGTAGTGTGATGGTCTGGGGTTATTTTGCTGCTTCAGGACCTGGAAGACTTGCTGTGATAGATGGAACCATGAATTCTACTGTCTACCAAAAAATCCTGAAGGAGAATGTCCGGCCATCTGTTCGTCAACTCAAGCTGAAGCGATCTTGGGTGCTGCAGCAGGACAATGACCCAAAACACACCAGCAAATCCACCTCTGAATGGCTGAAGACTTTGGAGTGGCCTAGTCAAAGTCCTGACCTGAATCCTATTGAGATGTTGTGGCATGACCTTAAAAAGGCGGTTCATGCTAGAAACCCCTCAAATAAAGCTGAATTACAACAATTCTGCAAAGATGAGTGGGCCAAAATTCCTCCAGAGCGCTGTAAAAGACTCGTTGCAAGTTATCGCAAACGCTTGATTGCAGTTATTGCTGCTAAGGGTGGCCCAACCAGTTATTAGGTTCAGGGGGCAATTACTTTTCACACATGAAAATGTAGATTTGGATTTCTTTTCTCCCTAAGTAATAAAAACCCTCATTTAAAAACTGCATTTTGTGCTTACTTGTGTTATCTTTGACTAATAGTTAAATGTGTTTGATGATCAGAAACATTTTGTGTGACAAACATGCAAAAGAATAAGAAATCAGGAAGGGGGCAAATAGTTTTGCACACCACTGTATGGTCGAATATCGAGGGTTAATTAACCCTCGATATTCGACTGCCGAATGTAAATCCTTCGACTTCGAATATCGAAGTCGAAGGATTTACCGCAAATAGTTAGAACGAACGAAAAATCGTTCGATCGAATGATTAAATCCTTCAATTTTAATCCATCGATCGAACGATTTTTCTTCGACCAAAGAATTGCCAGGAAGCCTATGGGGACCTTCCCCATAGGCTAACATTGCACCTCGGTAGGTTTTAGGTGGCGAAGTAGGGGGTCGAAGTTTTTCTTAAAGAGACAGTACATCGACTATCGAATGGTCGAATATTCAAACGATTTTTAGTTCGAATTGTTCGATTCGTAGTCGAAGGTCGAAGTAGCCAAAAAAAACATTCGAAATTCAAAGTTTTTTTATTCTATTCCTTCACTCCAGCTAAGTAAATGTCCATAAACGTGTATATGTCATATATGCAGTCTGACCAATTCAGAAATAAAGTTGAATAATTGTTAGCTAGCACAGTCAATTTTACTTTTGGGTTTAACAATTTATTTTCCATTTTAGGTACATAACTGCTCACACTGACACTGAGCTTGAATCAGATGAAGAACGAGGGCTGAAGCATTTGAATGCAGAAAATGCTAAGGTTACAGAAGAGAAAGCAGAGTTACTTTCTGTTCTTCACCAGGCAGATGCTGGACATTGTGGTTCTGAATCAGAAAAACAAGATACGTTTCGAATGATGCTTGTTCATGAGGAAAAGGTATTTTTCTAAATTAGATAAGACCCTTTTGAATGAAAGTCTAAAGTTTTGTTATATTTTCTAGGATCCATTCTATTTTTTTTCTGTTACTGACTGTTGGAATAATATGTGGTAATAACATTGGTAAAATTAAACTCAGCACCATTACTCATAACAACCAATTATCAATAAGCTTTAATCAGTCTGTTACAGGTACAATAATAAACAAACAGATTTGTAGTTGCTATGGATAATAGAGGCAAATGCACCCATAAAAAAAACAAGATGAATGTAGCGATGAAATTAAAAATCCAAAAAAGCAAGTCATTTTATATAGAACTAATCTGACCATTCCTTTTTCCATTTAGTATGGAAATACTGTGGATTTTCTTTGGAGACTGGCACGGGCATATGGAGATATGTTTGATATGACATCTGATGTTGAAGAAAAAAAAAACTATGCAGCTAATGGTAAGAGTTATATTAGAGATGATTGAGACTGTGCCAAAGTAAGAACAGTTTATAATAAAAGTTTGAGTTAAATCACTGAAACTATATTTAGTTTAACATTAAAACTATGCCCAACAATAAATGGATCTATTATACACATGTACACTACTACAGAATATATCCACGTCTAGTATTCAAGCAGTATATGATATTAATATTGGACTTTGGTTTTCTGTATTGTGTGAAAACACATAAAGGCCGTTGAATGGGCTTCCAATGAAACTTATAAGCATAAAGAGGCATGCACCCACGGTGTTAAATTGTATCAGCATCTTTATTCAGTAATAATCATTCCCATTGGATGGATGTGATGTCAGTCAGCTGAACACCAGAGGAAGGGACATAATAAAAAGAAACATCAGAGGTTCAACTTAATACCCATAAGTCCCAAAAAGTGGAGAGAGGGCCATCATATGTAGGGAAAGGATCAAAAGAAGTATCCTCAATAACAAATTAAAAACGTCAAACAGAGCCCTCCTAACACACACACACTCTGTATTAATGAGTGGTAAGAGGAGGCAAATAGGATTCCTGCATCATTCAGGTGCAAGGTAGGGAGTGTCAGGATATGCAGCCCACATCTGTGCCCTGTCCTTTCTCCTTGTCCTAAATGTATATCAAAATTCTAGTAAGCAGTGAAGTCCATGATGTTTGCTCTGTATTTACATGGTATACACACATCATCTGTATTTATTTCTCAGCAATAACATTAATATGTTTTTATGTTGTAGGGAAGAGTTTTGCTGGTAAAGCAGTTCAATTAGAAGAATCCAGTGCAGAGGGCCATAGATGGTAAGTTTATGGAATACATAAATATATTAATTATATTTATTGTGAATATATTATTTGTCCACTGCAATAATACAGCTGACCCTGCAAACACCAAGGGGGTACAATTCGCTTAATTTACTTTTAAAAAAGCAGAACAACCGGAAAACAAAACCGCAAGACAATTCAAGTTTTGTCACTTTTTCAAATTGTCGGCCAAAAACTTGAATTTTAGAAAGAAAAGGCAGAAAACATCCTCAAATTGTAAAAGGGGACACCTGCCATTAACTTTTACATGAATTCGACAGGTTTTAGCTGTAGTATTTTCAGATTCAGATTTTTCACAGCTTTGGAGCATAATAAATCTCAAACAATTTGAGGGGTTTTTTTCCCTCTAAAAATGTTAGTTTTTCCCCTTACAAACTCGACCAGAAAAGTTTCAGGATTAATAAATAGGCCCCCAAATGTTCTATTATGGGCAGCATGTTCTTGCTCTATGTGATTTGGCAGAATTCCAGACTGATAAAGCATCCATCCTACTAAGTACAGAGAATATCTGGGAATTAATAGGACAAGTTTGTTGGATTTTGAATAGATCCCATTCCTATATAGTCAGTCTGAGCTTAGCCCTGTCTTTCCCTTCAAATAAAGGACTGACTGTTTCCTAATAGATTTGAAATAAAAATTTTTAATGTGCATTCCAATGCACAATGCACAAGCCTGCACGTATAAATAAGTGCTGATTTTTGTTATGGGGCAGGTGGAGAACATGGAAAACCTGGTGTATATATCTTCCTCCCTAATGCTCATTGCAATTCCAAGCACTTTTGCAATGTACATTTATTCATTATTTTGTTTTTATTCCAAGATATTAAGAGATACATGTACTGTTAATATGAATGAAGCCCTCTACAACAGTGACACCCGCTGGTCACCTTCCCGCCAGTCCGACCACCAAGCAGTCAAGGAAGTTGCCAGGAGAAAGAAAGAAAAGCCGCTCCGACGTTCTTCTGCCTAGGAAAGATTTGAGAAATGTTTCTAATTGTTTTCCTAAGCAGAAGAACATCAGAGCAAACATAAGAGTTTATGGTAGAGTAAATTTTACTTTCCTTGCCCCTTACTTTTTCATTAAAGTTACAGTTCTGTAAATAGCAAATTATCATTGCATAGGTTAAATCGGGGAAACAGCAGGTTTTTGCAGTCCGTTACTAACTACTATCCTTTTACTAATAATTTAAACCTGGTGGTGAAAATATCTGGTTTGATAACATGTTGTAGGGATGGGAAAAGCTTTTGACATTAATCATTGTCAGAAAGTGATGAACGAAGACTGTCAGCCAGTAGAGGGCAGCGTTACACTTGTACACTATAAGAAGTGTATTTTGCCTTGGAATCTGAACATCAGTGATCCAATTCTTACCACAAAACAAGCACAAAATAGTACTTACATATTCTTAATATTCATATAAATAACATACTATATAATAGTACAATAAAAAAACATTTTAATTTTTTTCAGGGGAATAGAAAAGAAAATGTCAAATCCATAACGTATTCTTCACACACTCAAAGTATATAAGAACATGAGTCAGTTTTAATTTGAAATACAATATTTACTTATTGATTAGGCTATGTAAAATGAAATTGAGTAAAAAGCTGTGTAAAATGGAAAATTTATCAAGGTAAAATTGAGGTTTTACTGTACGCAAAACCATGAAATCATCTGCCGTCCACAAAAGTGTAAAAAAAAAAAAAAAAAAGGGAGACTTGTAGGATAAATGAGAAATTCTGACGTTCTGGATCTAAAGTTGTGCCAACAACCAGATTGAAGATATACGAATTCCATATCTGTGTTTCCTCATATTACTTTGTAAACTATATGATAGGCCAGCATGATAGTTAGGGTTTAGGGAACACACACACGGCAACACACACACAATCCATTATCCATAAACCATTACGTGGAAAGCTCTGAATTATGGAAGGCTGTCTCCCATTTTATCGAAATAATCCAAATGTTTAAAAATGTTTTCCTTTTTCTCTGTAATAATAAAACAGTACCTTGTAAATGATCCAACTTAAGATATAATAAATCCTTATTGGATTTAGAACCAGCATATTGGGTTTATTTATTGTTTACTAGATTTACTTGTACACTTAAGATATGAAGATACAATTTATGGAATGATCCGTTATCTGGAAAGCACCATGTCCCGAGCATTCTGGATAACCAGTTCTATACCTGGTTCCCGTGAAGACACACAGAGCTATTAGTAGCAGCTAATTGTCACAGCTACAAAATAGACAATAGTGATAATTGGCTTTGCTAAGACATTATTGAGCAGATTTATCCAGGGTTAAATTAAAAATTCTAAATTAGAATTTTCAAGTTTTTTTATGGTCAAAACGGTCATATTCGACCAGGTTTTTTAAAAAATTCAAATTTGAGATTTATCATAATCTGGACCTTTAAGAACTCAAATTCACCACCTAAAACCTGCCGAATAGCTGTTTAAAGGGATCCTGTCATCAGAAAACAAGTTTTTTTCAAAACGCATCAGTTAGTGCTACTCCTGCAGAATACTGTACTGAAATCCATTTCTCAAAAGAGCAAACAGATTTTTTTATATTCAATTTTGAAATCTGACACGGGGCTAGATATTTTGTCAATTTCCCAGCTGCCCCTGGTCATGTGACTTGTGCCTGCACTATGCTTTCTGGCAGGCTGCTGTTTTTCCTTCTCAATGTAACTGAATGTGTCTCTGTGAGACATGGGTTTTTACTATTGAGTGTTGTTTTTAGATCTACCAGGCAGCTGTTATCTTGTGTTCGGGAGCTGTTATCTGGTTACCTTCCCATTGTTCTATTGTTTGGCTGCTGGGGGGGAAGGGAGGGGGTGATATCACTCCAACTTGCAGTACAGCAGTAAAGAGTGATTGAAGTTTATCAGAGCACAAGTCACATGACTTGGGGCAGCTGGGAAATTGACAATATGTCTAGTCCCATGTCAGATTTCAAAATTGAATATTAAAAAATCTGTTTGCTCTTTTGGGAAATGGATTTCAGTGCAGAATTCTGCTGGAGCAGCACTATTAACTGATTCATTTCCTGACATTAAAATTTTTAAAATTTGAATCAAAGTTGATTCCATTCAACCGAGTTTAAAAAATTCTATTTTTTTTAATTAAATTTAGATTTACCTCTACGTGTGTTTACGCATAGACAATTCTCAGTATTGTCTATGGCAGGGGATTTCTTTTGGAATTTTGTAGGCACAACAAGTAGCTGCTACTAGTACCTTTTGGCTGGCAGTAATTTTACACTCCCTCACCTTGTTCCATGTTGAAGCAATGAATTCTGGGATGTGAAAGCCCTTTGCTTTGTGTGTGTGGGTATTTACTTTTGGCAGATCAGATAAAGTTTATGCACCTTTGTTACATAACCCCAAGTAAATACGTTTATGCTAGAAAGAGGCTATTTCTTCTCTTTAAATTGCCACTGTTGCCTTCTGTGAAATAGAATGTTTTTGTCTCTTATTGTGTTATGTATAACTACTTTCAAGCATGACGTGGTATAGAAATTCACCAAGTTTAACTACTGCACCATGTAAATAGCCTACAATAATTGTAAGCTTCAACAAGGAAGTAGATGTATATTGAAATGTGTAGAAATAGCTCTTCCAAGTGAATGGTAAAACATAATATTGCATTGTGTGTATCAATGTGAAAAATGACATTCTGCATGACAAAAAGCTGTAAGCTCTTGTCTTCTTACTCTGATGAAAAGATAACTTTCTGTAAGTTAGATTGATGCTTGTTCCATTGCGTGCTTTGGTCAGCTTTTATAAGATTTGCATGATCATATGTCAGTTTGCTGTCCAAACATGTAGTGCTTTCATTTACAGTAGTTCCTCTGATGTGTGATTTTACCTGTTAAACAAAGTACAGGTCCAGTACTGCATGTCCAGTTTATTTTTGTTACATGGCATAGGGTGGCTTTACTGCTTTTCAGGTACGGAGACTCTTTGAGACTAAAGAATACTGCCCCTGTTCACCCACAACATCCGTACTGCAGTTGTATGTGCAAGACTGCCATCAGAAATCCTGGCTCCAGTGGCGTAACTAGATATTACTGGGCTCCACAGCAAATTATTTTTCAGGCCCCCAAAATGTTTAGAGGTTTACTTGTTTCTCCAATATTTATTGAAATTGTATATGAATTAGGGCCTTGTGGGGCCCCTATACCTCCTGGGCCCCCTGCAGCCGCAGGGTCTGCTTCCTCTATAGTTACGCACCTGCCTGGGTCCTATACAAAGTCAGCAGGGCCCTTCCCACCTCATTAGTTATTGTATAGAAGAAAATAAAACACCAAGACAAATGTAACTTTAAAATCGCATAGTCTTTATTAAAAAATAATTTACTGAAACTCCGCTTGTGCTCCTCTTTAGAAAAGCCGGCAGGGCAGCGATCCATCGCACTGTGCTCGAAATCTCCTCCCTGGCTATCTCCTATAGAAGGCAGGGAGGAGAAATCGAGTGCCGCACGTTGGATCCTCGTCCTGTCGCCTTTTCTGAAGAGGAAAGCAAGCAGAGTTTTGGTAAGATATTTTTTAATAAAGACTTTGCGATTTTAAAGTTACATATGTCTTGGTGGGTTTTTTTTCCATTCTATACAAACAATTTTTTTAAAAAACATTTACGTTTCTGTTCCTTTAACCAAATGCTTAACTCGGGGCTCTGTGTGGTAGACCCAGCCAACAAGTAAAATGGAACCCCAGCCTCCCCTGCAGGGCAACAGGACCGCCATCAGAAATCGCAGGGCCCCATACAACAAAATTTCCTGGGCCCCCTGGGCTGCACCCACCGCAAGCCCCACCTACAGGTCCACCCTTCCCATCCCCACAGGTCCGCTCCCCACCACACAGTAAAAAAACAAAAAAAATATTGGTGGCTAGGGTTCCCACATGTTAATAAAAAATAAAAAGATATTGGTGGTCAGGGCCCCCCATAAACAAACATTTGTGGCCAGGGCCCCCAATTAAAAAATATTGGTGGCTAGGACCCCACATCAGAAAAGAAAAATTGGTGGCCAGGGCCCCCCCTACATGAGAAAATTGGTGGCCAGGGCCCCTTAAACGTCCATGCCTTCCCGAAGTCAGCAGCTCTCAGAAAGATGGGGGGCCAGGGTAATCAAGTAAGTGTGGCGTGGCAGGGCCCCCCTTACCCTCGGAGCCCCCCTTACCCTCGGGCCCCCTACAACTCTCCCCCCCTGTCCCCCCCGATGGCTGCCCTGCAGGGCAACATGCCTGAATGGTAAGCCACTCCCCCCGCCCCCCAACAAAACCTCAACCATGATCCATCCAAGCCACGTCCCACTCCCTGCAAGCCCTGGTCCATCTGTGACCAGTAAATACCAGTCAAAACCATGGAAAACCTCAGTACAAAACAACAGTCTGGACTTCTCACTTATTGATGCAGAACGCATAGTGGATACTGTCACAGGAAAACTATTTTTTTTTTCCAAAACACATTAGTTAATAGTGCTGCTCCAGCAGAATTCTGCTCTGTAATCTGTTTCTCAAAGGAGCAAACACACTTTTTTATATTTAATTTTGAAATCTGACATGGGGCTGCCCCCAGTCATATGACTTGTGCTCTTATAAACGTCAGTCACTCTTTACTGCTGTACTGCAAGTTGCAGTGATATCACCTGCCTCCCCCCCAGCAGCCTCACAACAGAACAATGGGAAGATAACCAGATAGCAGCTCCCTGACACAAAATAACAGCTGCCTGGTAGATCTAAGAACAGCAAAATCCATGTCCCACTGCTAGGACTTCAGTTACATTGAGTAGGTTAAACAACAGCCTGCCAGAAAGCAGTTCCATCCACGTGCTGGCTCTTTCTGAAAGCACATGACCAGGCAAAATGACCTGAGATGGCTGCCTACACACCAATATTACAACAGAAAAAAATACACTTGCTGTTTCTGGAATTAAATTTTACATGGTAGAGTGAATTATTTGCAGTGTAAACAGTGTAATTTATAAATAAAATCTACACCATAAAAATCATGACAGAATCTCTTCTAAGCTTCTGGACCCCAGTTCCACAGCATTGGCCATACTGTGAATATTTCCACATTTACTAGGCAGGTTTAAACATAGATGGATCTTGAAGTAGGGTGCAGGGAAGGATAAAAGCAATGTAGTTGTTTGTGGTGTATTTACCTAGGAAACAATACAGCAGCCCTATGCCATGTAACATACCTATGGGGGATGTAATAAAAGTCTGAAACTTTTAAGTGACCAGTGCAACATGGGGAATATTATAATTTAAATCTGTAAGATGGCCCAGGGCGATAAACTCAAGGCTTCTTCTTCCCAGTAAAACACCTCCGCCTCGGGTGTAGCAAATGCAGAAATCCAAAGGGTAACTGAGAAGTAACGCCAAAACGCAGACTAGCTGCAAATGTGTTTTATTCACGACATGTTTCGGGCAACACTGCCCTTTATCAAGTGTTATATACATACATACATAGTGCAAACATTTATAGTGTAACCAGGATATGATGTCATCACCTGAACAGGTGGAATTAACATAAGTGATAATTCAATCCAAGTGTAGGCAATTGAAAGTGTAGTCCGCCCATTTTGTAAAGTTCCAGTGTAGTATAAACGGCTTGTCAGTCTCAGTCCAAAGTCCAATTATTATTAAAACTTCCTTAAAACAAGTGAAGGGAGCCTAAAAGGCAGAACAAAAAAACAAAAAAAAAAACAAAAAAAAAAAAAAAACAAAAAACTTAAACCTATAAAAATATCTGGAACTGCCATAAACAAAGGCCTACCACTAATAACTTGATATAATAATATAGAAGAGGGTAATTACTCTTCATCTTACCAGAATTCTTTACTGGATTCTACTTTTGATATTCGCATATAACTTGCTTGTATATAGTACAACTTTATCTGTGGAAGGAAAGTATATAGATAAGTACACAATTAAGCATATATTAGCCAAGAAAGCATTTCACACTCCAACTATCGTTTAAACCTTTGGGTTGTAGTGTATCCAACTTTTTAATCCAGAATGCTTCTCTTTGTAATCTGAATTTTAGCATATCACCTCCTCTCTGTAAGGGTTGAACTGTTTCTAACACAGTCCATTTCAATTGGGTCAGGTTATGATTTGCCGAGTTAAAGTGTCTTGCGACCGACGTGTCAGTGGCTGTACCTTTTTTAAAATTCCGTATGCTACCTCTGTGTTCTTTAATCCTTGTTTTAATGGCTCTTCCAGTCTGTCCTACGTAGCCCATTCCACAAGGACATTTTAATAGATAAATTACATTCACAGTGTCACATGTGGCAAAATGTCTAACATTGATTGGGGTACCTTGTGTGGGATGTTGTAATACTTCCCCTTTAATTATGGAAGAACAACAGATGCAATTTAGGCAAGCAAAGGTTCCCCTTTGTGGTTTACCTACAAATCTTTGTGCACCTTTTTTGGTGGGGTAAACTTCAGACTGGCACAATGTGTCTCTAAGGCTTTTCCCCTTAGTGTAACTAAATACAGGTGGTTTAATCAACACATTTCTAAGATGTTTATCTTGTAATAATATAGGCCAATATCTCTGGACTATACGTTCAATACCTTTACTATGTTTGTTAAATTGACTTACAAAGGGTAGACACTTTTGTTCAGTTTTTGTCTTATATGCAAGTAGATGTTCTCTGGTCATTTCTCCTACCTCTTTAGCACATGCCTCAATTACTTTTGGTTTATACCCTCTTTTAATAAATCTTTCTTTCAAAGTATCTGAAGCCTGTGTGTAATCTTTATCTCTTGAGGAAATCCTCCGGGCTCTCATGAATTGACCCTTTGGTATTGCCCTAATTACATTTGGTGTATGGTAACTCGAAGCATGCAACACATTATTCTTATCAGTACTTTTACGAAAAAGGGTTGTATTAAGGAGCCCATTCTCTATTGTTATAGTGACATCTAAGAAGTTAATCTTCTGGGCCCCTATTTCAGTCGTGAACTTAATAGTAGGATGGACTTGATTAGCAGTTCGTACCATTTCCTCAAATCCTGTTATTGGTCCATCCCAGATCACCAATATATCGTCCACAAACCTATAATATCCAACTATATGTTGAATGTATGGTTCACATAAAAATAGCTGTTTCTCAAGTCTGTGGACAAAAATATTGGCAAATGAAGGAGCAACCGCTGCCCCCATTGATGTCCCTTGTCTCTGCCAATAAAATTCACCTGCAAATCGGAAGTAATTCATTTTCAAGACTATACTTAGGCAGTCAACCAAAAAATATATTAATTGGTGTGGGAGGTCCGTGTCGAGTAGCGCATCCTCTACATATTGGATTCCTTCATTCTGGGGTATAGACGTGTACAAACTTTGAATATCAATACTGCATAGTGACACAGTAGGGTTAAGTATTTTTAAATCCCTTATTCTGCATAACAGATCCGTCGTGTCTTTAAGGCATGTGTTTATATTCGCAACACAAGGTTGCAAAAAACCGTCTACAAATTTCGCCAAAGGTTCCAACACTGACCCGATACCTGATACTATCGGCCTTCCTGGGGGGTTAGACAGGGATTTATGGATCTTAGGTAGCAAATAAAGAATAGGAGTACGGGGATGTTCCTTAATAAGAAATTCTTTTACATGATTTGGTATTACCCCATTTTCAAATGCTTGTGTCACAACCAGATCTATTTCTTTAATAATGGTTTTCACTGGGTCCCCCTTAATTTTCTCATAGTGACCTGGTGTTGTAAGCTGTGACATAGCTTCTGCCATATATTTATCTTTATCCATAATGACAATGCCCCCTCCTTTGTCTGCTTTCCTTATAACAATAGAGTCATTAGCCCTCAGATTGTTTAAAGCCTTTTTTTCTTTAAATGATAAATTATTCAATTTAGATTTAGAATTAACTGTTTGTTTATTCCACAGTTGTTTAACCTCGTGTGTCACAATTTTCTCGAAGGCTTGTAATGACTCATTGTTAGTATCAGGAATAAATGTACTTTTGTTCTTAAACCGACACATTTTATCTACTGCTCCTGATTCCCTAGTCTCCACAACAGAGGCTAATGACTCTATTGTTATAAGGAAAGCAGACAAAGGAGGGGGCATTGTCATTATGGATAAAGATAAATATATGGCAGAAGCTATGTCACAGCTTACAACACCAGGTCACTATGAGAAAATTAAGGGGGACCCAGTGAAAACCATTATTAAAGAAATAGATCTGGTTGTGACACAAGCATTTGAAAATGGGGTAATACCAAATCATGTAAAAGAATTTCTTATTAAGGAACATCCCCGTACTCCTATTCTTTATTTGCTACCTAAGATCCATAAATCCCTGTCTAACCCCCCAGGAAGGCCGATAGTATCAGGTATCGGGTCAGTGTTGGAACCTTTGGCGAAATTTGTAGACGGTTTTTTGCAACCTTGTGTTGCGAATATAAACACATGCCTTAAAGACACGACGGATCTGTTATGCAGAATAAGGGATTTAAAAATACTTAACCCTACTGTGTCACTATGCAGTATTGATATTCAAAGTTTGTACACGTCTATACCCCAGAATGAAGGAATCCAATATGTAGAGGATGCGCTACTCGACACGGACCTCCCACACCAATTAATATATTTTTTGGTTGACTGCCTAAGTATAGTCTTGAAAATGAATTACTTCCGATTTGCAGGTGAATTTTATTGGCAGAGACAAGGGACATCAATGGGGGCAGCGGTTGCTCCTTCATTTGCCAATATTTTTGTCCACAGACTTGAGAAACAGCTATTTTTATGTGAACCATACATTCAACATATAGTTGGATATTATAGGTTTGTGGACGATATATTGGTGATCTGGGATGGACCAATAACAGGATTTGAGGAAATGGTACGAACTGCTAATCAAGTCCATCCTACTATTAAGTTCACGACTGAAATAGGGGCCCAGAAGATTAACTTCTTAGATGTCACTATAACAATAGAGAATGGGCTCCTTAATACAACCCTTTTTCGTAAAAGTACTGATAAGAATAATGTGTTGCATGCTTCGAGTTACCATACACCAAATGTAATTAGGGCAATACCAAAGGGTCAATTCATGAGAGCCCGGAGGATTTCCTCAAGAGATAAAGATTACACACAGGCTTCAGATACTTTGAAAGAAAGATTTATTAAAAGAGGGTATAAACCAAAAGTAATTGAGGCATGTGCTAAAGAGGTAGGAGAAATGACCAGAGAACATCTACTTGCATATAAGACAAAAACTGAACAAAAGTGTCTACCCTTTGTAAGTCAATTTAACAAACATAGTAAAGGTATTGAACGTATAGTCCAGAGATATTGGCCTATATTATTACAAGATAAACATCTTAGAAATGTGTTGATTAAACCACCTGTATTTAGTTACACTAAGGGGAAAAGCCTTAGAGACACATTGTGCCAGTCTGAAGTTTACCCCACCAAAAAAGGTGCACAAAGATTTGTAGGTAAACCACAAAGGGGAACCTTTGCTTGCCTAAATTGCATCTGTTGTTCTTCCATAATTAAAGGGGAAGTATTACAACATCCCACACAAGGTACCCCAATCAATGTTAGACATTTTGCCACATGTGACACTGTGAATGTAATTTATCTATTAAAATGTCCTTGTGGAATGGGCTACGTAGGACAGACTGGAAGAGCCATTAAAACAAGGATTAAAGAACACAGAGGTAGCATACGGAATTTTAAAAAAGGTACAGCCACTGACACGTCGGTCGCAAGACACTTTAACTCGGCAAATCATAACCTGACCCAATTGAAATGGACTGTGTTAGAAACAGTTCAACCCTTACAGAGAGGAGGTGATATGCTAAAATTCAGATTACAAAGAGAAGCATTCTGGATTAAAAAGTTGGATACACTACAACCCAAAGGTTTAAACGATAGTTGGAGTGTGAAATGCTTTCTTGGCTAATATATGCTTAATTGTGTACTTATCTATATACTTTCCTTCCACAGATAAAGTTGTACTATATACAAGCAAGTTATATGCGAATATCAAAAGTAGAATCCAGTAAAGAATTCTGGTAAGATGAAGAGTAATTACCCTCTTCTATATTATTATATCAAGTTATTAGTGGTAGGCCTTTGTTTATGGCAGTTCCAGATATTTTTATAGGTTTAAGTTTTTTGTTTTTTTTTTTTTTTTGTTTTTTTTTTTGTTTTTTTGTTCTGCCTTTTAGGCTCCCTTCACTTGTTTTAAGGAAGTTTTAATAATAATTGGACTTTGGACTGAGACTGACAAGCCGTTTATACTACACTGGAACTTTACAAAATGGGCGGACTACACTTTCAATTGCCTACACTTGGATTGAATTATCACTTATGTTAATTCCACCTGTTCAGGTGATGACATCATATCCTGGTTACACTATAAATGTTTGCACTATGTATGTATGTATATAACACTTGATAAAGGGCAGTGTTGCCCGAAACATGTCGTGAATAAAACACATTTGCAGCTAGTCTGCGTTTTGGCGTTACTTCTCAGTTACCCTTTGGATTTCTGAATATTATAATTTGCGATAGTGTGCACTGTATGTAATAATACGTCTTACTAAAAAAGTTACGCCACCTTAAAAGTGTGCAATTAAAAAGACTAACAGAGAATTTTACATAGCAAAATACTCATTTTTTATTTATTTTGCGAATTTGTATTAACTTTGCAAATGTTATTATTTCCGCTCCTCCTCCGTCCCAGTGTGGAGTTATTGATCTAGGTCTTTACTTGCTCTTCATTTATTTATTTTTCAATATATGCTATTTACAATTGCTTGCTTGCTCAGTGGTAACAGTGTTTTGTTTACAACCATCTTTTATAAATGTTAATGTAATACAATAGAAACTCTAGTGCAGGAATTCTTAGCTTATGGTCCCTTGTGCTGTTAGGAGTGGGGTCACCATGATCCCCTTGAAATCAGTGACAGATTCAGAATACAAAAATCTGTAATTGAAATGAGATGCACATCTTATTGTGGAGCAGCAGTTCCAAACCTTTGGGTCTAGACCCAAAAATGGACCCCATGATCCAATCAAATACAACAGTGAAATGTCATCCTCTTTAATACAGAAAGTAAGGGAACACAGAGGCAATTAATAACAAATCTGAACAGTTACAAATGTTAATGCCACACAAGAGGAAGGAGGCCCCTGGCCCATAAACTATGCTGTCATGCTTCACTGCAAATTTAACAAAAGCATATATAAAAAATAAACTTAACAGCAAAATAGTTTACAAAGAAAGAGTCAATGGCACTGAATACAGTGCTTTTTGGAAAGTTAGTCTTTAGTTTCATATATTTATTGGGCATACCTAGATAGTAACTGAGAGAAAAAAGAGAGAACATTTTGCATTAAATTCAGACCTTTTTGAGACACGTAGGATCCTTTATCAAGCACATCATATTAAAGGACAAGTGAAAGAACAAATTTCGTTAAAGGGGTTGTTCATCTTCCAGACACTTTTTTTCAGTTTAGTTGTTTTCAGGTTGTTTACCAGAAAAAAACATTTTTCAATTACCTTCAATTTTCTACCAATTTTCCAAAATTGAAGTCTAAAATGTAATGTTCCTGTCCCTTAATGTTCTGGCAGTTTAGTAATCCAGGTGCAGATTCTGAACTGTTACATTTAATTGTAACAACTGTTATAATTTGCTACATTTAACTGATACATCTGTGGAATATTAGCAACTATTGAGTCAATTCTATCAGCCGTCTATAATGAAACTCGGGGATTCTGCTCAGCAGGGCCAACGATAAAATATTTATTAACTTAATGTATCAATTTAGATCATTTATAGAGTCGATGACCCCCCCCGAGCTGCTTTAGAAAGTGAAAAATGAAAATTTACACTTCAATATTTGAAAATCGGTCACAAATAGAAAATAGAAAGTAATTGGAAAAAAGTCTTTATTTCTGGTAAACTATCTGAAACCAACTGAAGTGAAAAAGCTTTTGAATATAAGGTTGGATTCTGTCATTTTATAGCAATATACATTTATAGCCATTTGGAGATTCTGTAGAATGTCAGAATCTGCCCCTATGTGTCACTAAAGCACACCCAATATTATTAGTTATAGGGCTACTGAAGCTGGGCTAGTACAGTTAACCGTTAACTATATAAAATACTGGTATATAACCTGTTTTCCAGTATGCTCAGCGTCTGTGGTTTTCCAGAAAGGATTTTTTTCTGTAATTTAGATGACCATACTTCAAGTCGAAGTTTTGCCGTCAATATGAATTCATGTAGCTTAATTTCCATCAAATACAAAGTTTCTGTTTTACAGAGAAAAGGGAAATCACTTAGAATAAGAATTATTTGCTTGAATTTGAGTCTATGGGAGATGTTCTTCTTGTAATGTGTAGCTGTCTGGATAACTGACCCCGTACCTGTATAGCATTTCTAGCCTTGTTGGTTTTTTGACTTTGTTCTGCTTTAAGAAGATAGGCTTCACTCCACGTATAGGGCTAACTTGAGGTTCTGGCTGTACATATTCTCATCAAGTGCCAGTTAAACTAGTCACAAGACCCAAAGCTGGTGCAGATAAGGGACAGATAAGGATTTTTTTTTCCTATCCCATTTATTTAATTTATGTCCCTAAACTTCTTTAGGAATGTCTATTCTTGTTAAAATGGCCAGTGCATTTATGTACGGAGAATACATGACAATCCAATCAGACCACACATTGTAATTATCCTAAACCCCGTGGACTTATCCAGTTTTAACTAGTCCTATTTTATCGCCTTGTCACGCAAAGAGAAACAAACCCTACAAGATGCTGGATAATCCTGTGCACTTTTCATTGTTTTCTTTTTAGTAGCAATCCGTTTAGTTATGGTATGTTGAGTTTATATGATTAGCTCTTGCAGAATAAAAAAAAATCAAAAGGAAACGATTGCATCTTCAAGACAGGCTTGACAATGAAATAACCACCACACTTTTGGGCCATCTTAAATCTTTACAATAAAGCATCACACATTCCTGCATCTTGTTGTGATGCAGATTATCCACTTTTATTAGATGCTGAAATCACAGATCACTCACAAGAGAGTTCCTTGCTTTTTAGGAAAAAAGTATAATTTGGACATAGTTTACTTTTTTCCCACCCTATAAGAAAACGGATTTACATGGAATGCTCTATAAGCTTTAATCTGCTGCAAAGATACATAAATCAGATACGTTTCTTAAATATGTATTTAAGTAGGTGCCCATTGTTTTGTCTTTGCAAAGGTTTCATTTACAAATGTAAAAAAAAAAAAGCTTCATTTACAAATCAGACAATTTAGGACATATTTAGGAAAATGCTAAAATTGAGATCGCCAGAGTGAAACTTTGACAGTTTCTATTTGCTTGTACAGGTATGGGACCTGTTATCCAGAATGTTTGGGGCCTGGGGTTTTCCGGATAATGGGTCTTTCCATCTTTTGGATCTTCATACCTTAAGTCTGCTAGAAAATCATGTAAACATTAAATAAATCCAATAGGCTGGTTTTGCTTCCAATAAGAATTAATTATATCTTATATAAGGTAATGTTTTATTATTACAGAGAAAACCCCTTTGCTGGCAATGACAGCCTGAAGTCTTGAACTCATGGACATCACCAATTTCTGATTTTCCTCATTTTTAATGCTCTGCAAGGCCTTTACTGCAGTGGCTTTCAGTTGCTGTTAGTTTGTGGGCCTTTCTGTCTGAAGTTTAGTCTTTAACAAGTGACTGACTTCAAGAATATTCCACTTCTTTGCTTTAATAAACTCCTGGGTTGCTTTGGCTGTATGTTTTGGGTCATTATGAAATGCGTCCCAATCAATGTGACTGCATTTAGCTGGATTTGAGCAGACTGTGTGTCTCTGAACACCTCAAAATTCATTTGGCTGCTTCTGTCCTGTATCACATGGGTCAATAATATGTTGGCAAATGGCAAACCTGATTATCAAAAAAGTGTCCCCTTCCATTGTCCAGTGCTTTAACCTCACAATTGTATTGAATCTAGCTGAGTACCAAGGATTATTTCTGTCTTGCAAAAAGTTCTATTTGACGGACCAAATCCTAGAAGTTAAAAAATGGAAGGAAAACCCTCAACTATAAGTAGATATACATGACATATATGTTTCCTTTAAAAAGCCCTACACAAAAATACGTACAAATCTAATTTGTCTCTTTGTCTTAATCTACATGAATATTTTTTAATCTATGCTATTTGGTATAATTTTGTATTTACTGGATTTTATTTTTGTGGTGTTTCCATGTGCAAGGGCCTTACGTTATAGTTTAAACATTTAGGGGCAGATTTGCTAAAATTCTTACTGGGAAATCACTTTCCTTTAACAGTGCATATACACGTTTGTTTATCAGTTTGTGTTTGTCTGCTTTGAGCCATCGAGTACCAATCAGTGGTTAAATGCAGGAGCAAATTTGGCCAAAAGAAAGAAGATAATTCTAATTTGAAGCAAGATCCCAATAAACATTCATTAAAAGTGTTCAGTGGCTTTAACGTTATTTGTCAATGCAATTGCAATTGAAGGCAGTATAATTCTGTCTCTTTCTGCACTGCCGGTTCAATCTTCGTTGAAACAATGTACCAGTCAGCAGGCTTGCATGCATCTTTATTGGTTTCTGCTATATTGTTTCAAAAGTCAGAACCACCTGGGCATTTATTATAAATAAATATGAAACCATTGAAAATGTTTAATGTACAGAAATTGAACCAGTTATCTATAATGCTCGGGACCTGGTGTTTTCTGGATAACGGATCTTTCCGTAATTTGAATCTTCATACCTTAGGTCTAATAGAAAATCATGTAAACATGTAGGGGCAGATTTATCAAGGGTCGAATTGAAAATCTGATTTTTCGAATTTCTTTATGGTCAAAACTGTAAAATTCGACTAGGGAGTTATTCAAATTCGAGTAAAGTTTTTTTTAAAAAGGTTTAATTTATCATACTCTGGCCCTTTAAGAACTCAAATTTGAATATTCACCTCCTAAAACCTGTTTAAGTCAATGGGAGAGGTCCAGGGATCAATTTGGAGTTGTTTGCAACCTTCCGGTGTTTTTTAATACGATTCAAGTTTTTGTGCCAATTCCATTCATGCGAGTTTTAAAAATTAGATTTTACTAATAAATTTCGATTGATCGAATTTCAAATTTATGCGAGTTTAGGGGAGTCTTTAAAAACTCACATGAATTCGAAATTCGACCTCTGATAAATGTGCCTCCCCATAAACCCAATAGGCTGGTTTTGTTTCCAATAAGGATTAATTATAATTTAGTTGAGATCAAGTACAAGGTACTGCTTTATTATTACAGAGAAAAAGGAAACCATTTGTAAAAAATTGGATTATTTGATTATAATGGAGTC
Organism: Xenopus petersii; assembly: GCA_038501925.1. Classification (NCBI taxonomy): domain Eukaryota; kingdom Metazoa; phylum Chordata; class Amphibia; order Anura; family Pipidae; genus Xenopus; species Xenopus petersii. Next base: position 111,923,350 of record CM076681.1, read on the forward strand.
TATGGGAGACAGCCTTTCCGTAATTCAGAGCTTTCTCGATAATGGGTTTCTGGATAACGGATTCTATACCTGTACAATCGAAAGTTGGTCAGAATTTCAATTTCTTTTTATTAGTCAAGTATTATTTGGGGGTTTACATCTCCTTAAATGCACAGTGGAAAATACCATACCTTCATTGCCAGTGAGCTTCATAAATCCAGAAAGATCTAGGGATACAGTAACAGCCTGTGTGCATCTTGAAACCCTGTGAAAAGGAAATACAGGCTTTGTTCTGTATTGTTTTTTGAGACAACTTGGAAGAACTGGTTCTTTAATGAAGGAACTCTATTGACCCTACAAGCTGCTACACCTCCTCCTCCTCCTCCTGAGCAGCCCTCGCACGCCACTGTTACAGCCGACAGGAGCACTGGCAGGATTAGCCAGATTCTTTGATCACAGTCTGTATCCTTCCCCATGTTGTCTGACAATGTAGCCAAGACTCACGCAAGTCCAACCACAAAGTTTACATTATAAAGGACTGTTAGATTGCCTTTCACTGACCAAGCAATAGTCTGCTTCCTATGCGGATTCCCGTACCCAAGTCATAAAATGAATTTTACAAGGAGAGGGGAGAGTTCTACTTTATGAAGTTGTGTTTACAACAGGCTTTCGTTAAAGTGATTTATTTCAAGGCAGTGGGGAAAGTTCAGACTATCTGAGGGTTTGGTAATACAAAAGAATTGCTTAGCCTTGTTCACAATAAGTAAAGTCCTTGTCTGAAAGCTTTCATTGAGAGCATTGTATGAGAGACATATTGTAGGCTGGAATGGGAACACAATCTACATGTAGAGGCAGACACCAATGGCTGGAGCAGGAGTGGCAAAAACTAATAGGGCAGATTTATCAAAGGTCGATAAATTTGAATTCACGTGACTTTTTAAAAACTTCCATAAACTCCCATAAGTTCGACCAATCGGAATTTATTAAAAATTTATATGAATTTGTAAAACTCGGATGACTTAAATCAACCCGAAAACTGGAATCGAATTCAAATTAAATTCGATTCGAATTTAAGAAACTCGATTCGAGTTTTTTCTCCGAAAAAATGTTGAATGTTAGGAAGGCTGCAAACAACTCCAAATGGATCCCTGGACGTCTCCCATTGACTTAAAGTGATACTGACACTAAAAATTGTCTTTCCAAAATATGAATCTGCATTAAAAATTACCTATAGGTCATGATCATTTTTCGCTGATAGTTCTCGCTTTGTCAGTAATTGTTACTTGAAGTTCCTAAACCTGACTGTTTTGCTAACCTGGCTGTCTCTTCTTAACCTGTCTGTTAGAGTTTCTAATTGCTAATGAATTACTGCTGCACAAATATGGCAACTCCCTAGTAGAGAAGCATGGGGTTAAGAAAGGTAATGTAAAAGCATCAGGCAAATACATTTACGGCAAAATTATAAATAGCATTCAAAGACAATGTTATGATAGATATAAAAAAATTACAATTATATAGATATAAAAAAAAATGGTGTCCGTATCTCTTTAAATAGCAATTCAGCAGGTTTAAGGTGGCGAATAGTCGAATTTGAGTTCAGAGTATGATAAATCTAGAAAATCAAAATTTAAAAAAAACTCAAATTTGAATAACTCCCTAGTCGAATTTGACAGTTTTGAGCATAAAAAACCTGAAAATTAAAATTTTGAATTCGAATTTCCAATTCGACCCTTTATCAATCTGATCAATCTGCCCCTAAGAGCCCCTTTATGAAGTGAATAAAATGGTTCACATCAATCTCATTCCTCTGGGTATTCCAATTCCTTCCACATTCCAAAGACATAGGGGTAAATTTATCAAAGAGTGAAGTTCCGCCACTAGAGTGAAATTCCGCAGCTCTCCATTCAATTCTATGGGATTTTGAAAGGCATATTTATCAATGGGTGAAAGTGAAATTTCTTAAAAATGAATGGGAAGTGGCGGAATTTCACTCTAGTGGCGGAGCTTCACTATTAACTTCACTCTTTGATAAATATACCCCATAGAGGTAATATAATGTAACCATTTTTGTAGCCTACATGATTGTTGGACAAATGTGTTTATTATACAATGATGTCTGTGGAGCCATGAGCAGTCCATAAAAATACCACATCTTGCAAGCTGGCTTTGCAGTTTGCCATCTTTTTTTTTTTTTTTTTTTTTTTAAATTCTTTGATTTATTAATGTTTTACTACTTTAAAATAACTCGTGGGCAGGCTGGAAATTTTAACTTTTTCGTAGAAGTTAATCTATAATATGTTTATCATTTCTTTGGTACAGTAATACATAGAGGCCTATTTATTGATAGTCGAATTTTAGAGGTTTTAGAGGGTTTGGAAACCACAATTAAACACTACGGGGCACGGATGTCACCTCTTTGAAGAGTTACAATGTGCCATTGTAAATGGATTAGTGGAAGAGTTTAAATGCCGAGAACTTCCCACACCAGTCAGTTGAACTGAAGAAGCTGCTCGGATGAGTAGTGAAACGTCTTCATTGATTACTCAGCAAGTCCAGTTGTTTTTAGATTGACCTATACTAGATATACTATGACCTGGATGAATGAAAATCTTCATAGTCACTACGGGGCACATTTACTAAGGGTCGAAGTGAATTGTCGAATTCAAAAACTTCGAATTTCGAACAAATTTTTGGGAACTTCGACGATCGAACAGGCCTGACTTTGACTTCGATTAGAAGTAAAAAAAAAAAGTTTGACTTCGAAAATCGAAGTACTGTCTCTTTAAAAAAGTTTGACTTCGACACTTCGCCAGCATAAACCTGCCAAATTGCTATTTTAGCCTATGGGGACCTCCTAGAATCTATAGCCAACATTTGGCTACGTTTTTAGAAGTCGAAGTAAAATCGTTCGTTGATTAAATCGTTCAAAGAATTTCATCATATGATCGAACGATTTTACTTCGACCGAATATGGTCAAATTCGATTAAAAAACCTTCGACTTCGAATATCGAAGTAATGCAATTCGATAGTCGAATTTAGAAGTTTTTTACATTTTGAAATGCAACCCTTGATAAATCTGCCCCTATTTCTCTAAGTGCCGCGAAAATTATTATCCGAGTCAGAACGTACAAAAATGCTGAATGATGGACTAAAAAAATCCGAGTCAGAACGTACAAAAATGCTGAATGATGGACTAAAAAAATCAGAAAACCTCAATGCAAATTGATTAAAAATGGTCCAATAGGATCAGATCAGCTCTCATTGGCTATGGGACCTTGACAGCTTTTACTTGGAGCAGTTTGCCCAGCTCAAACCAACACACAGGGCACTTGGGAACACAGTTGGGCTCATTTATCAACACTGGGCAAATTTGCCCATGGGCAGTTACCCATAGCAACCAATCAGTGATTAGCTTTTTAAAGCCAGCTGTAAGTAGAACAATGAAAGCAACAATTTGATTGGTTGTCATGGATTACTGCCCATGGGCAACTTTGCCCAGTGTTGATAAATGACCCCCAGTATGACATAGCCATGATCTGTGGTCAATTTTTTTATTTATTTAATAGGCACACTGACTCAGGGTAAAGGGCTAGTGACTTTGTTCACCTTAAACATATTAGTGTGTCTCATGCCTTTTGCATTTAGGTTTTGTGCCACACCAGTAGCATATATGAGCCAATGGAAATAATCCTAGTTAAATCCTGGAAACTCAGTCTGAAGGTCAACCAGTTATATCTGTAAAACTTTCTCCAGGCCCGACTGGAAATTCCAGCAGATGCCAGAGAGACTGCTCTGCTATAAGCTACCATAGACCAATGTATTATATTGAACTGAACAATATTTAATTGTAAAGTTTCATTTTTCACCTTATGTTTTTCTAAAGTAGCTTGTTGGGAGTTGCCAGCTCTGTAACTGTTACATTTAGTTGATACATTTATTTCACTCTGCTGAGCAGAATCCCTGAGTTTCATTGAAGGCAGCTGTTAGAATTGATACAATAGTTGCTAATATTCCAACGATGCTGCTGAGAAATGTATCAACTAAATGTAGGAAATGGTAACAGTTCAGAATCTGCACCAGGATCGCTGAGCTGCCAGACTGAAACACCAGAGACACAAAGATTATGGGGCAGATTTATTAAGGGGTGAATTGTAAATTCAAATTTTCAAGCTTTTTGGTCAAAATTCACCAATTCGAGTTGGGAATAATCCAAACTCGAATTTTGATTCTGATATCATACCTGGACCCTGGGAACAACTCGAATTTGCCACCATAATTTTGGTAAAACTGTAAAAAATTAAAAATGGAAAGCAATTGAAAAAAAGTCTATACTTCTGGTGAACAATCTGAAAACAACTGAACTGAAAAAGTGTTTGAAATGCGAACAACCCTTTAACACTTTTGTCATACATTTTTTCTAGGTATTCTTTATTACAGCTTTTGTTTGACAATGGTAATCAGCTTTATTTTTAACTTTTAACTAAATATGTTGTGCTTTTTTTTTTCTTCCAGGTTTGCAATAATGTGTGGCTACTTGTCTGAGTACGAAAGTGTACAGGATAAAATTAAAAATGGCTATCTCTTTAAGGTATGTTTTTAAAGGACAAATAGAACAAATTTGCACACACCATCATGTTTGTGACTGAAAATTTCTGTGAGTGCCTCCTTTGTGCATATGAGGGAGGGCAACAGTGTTCCCTCTTGCATGCTGTCTGATCTGGTTTGGATCACAATTGTTCCTATTGCTTGGAAAATGCTTTTTGTGAAAATAATTGACTGTAAATACCTTTTTTTTTTTTTTTTTTTTTTTTTTTTGGAGAAAAGCATTTTTGACTTGCTCTTTTGTAACATGACTGAAAACAAAATTCTGGAAAAAGGTAAAAAAAAAGTCAACTGTGTTCTACATAGTAACATAGTAAGTAAGGTTGAAAAAAGACACATGTCCATCGAGTTCAACTTTTTTTTTTATTAACTACCTATCTGCCAGTTGATCCAGAGGAAGGCAAAAAAAACCCATCTGAAGCCTCTCCAATTTGCCTTAGAGGAGAAAAAATTCCTTCCTGACTCCAAAATGGCAATCGGACTAGTCCCTGGATCAACTTGGACTATGAGCTATTTCCCATAACCCTGTATTCCCTCACTTGCTAAAAAGCTATCCAACCCCTTCTTAAAGCTATCTAATGTATCAGCCTGTACCACTGATTCAGGGAGAGAATTCCACATCTTCACAGCTCTCACTGTAAAAAACCCCTTCCGAAAATTTAGGCGTAACCTCTTTTCTTCTAACCGGAATGGGTGACCTTGTGTCAGATGGAAAGACATAATGGAAAATAAACCATTAGAGAGATTATTATATGATCCCCTTATATATTTATACATAGTTATCATATCACCCCTTAAGCGCCTCTTCTCCAGCGTGAACATCCCCAATTTGGCCAGTCTTTCCTCATAGCTAAGATTTTCAATACCTTTTACCAGCTTAGTTGCCCTTCTCTGTACCCCCTCTAATACAATAATGTCCTGTTTGAGTGATGGAGACCAAAACTGTACAGCATATTCTAGATGGGGCCTTACAAGTGCTCTATACAGTGGAAGAATGAGCCCCTCCTCCCTTGACTCTATGCCCCTTTTAATACAGCTCAAGACCTTATTTGCCCTTGATGCTGCTGACTGGCATTGCTTGCTACAGCCAAGTTTATCATCTACAAGGACTCCAAGGTCCTTTTCCATAATGGATTTGCCTAGTGCAGTCCCATTAAGGGTATAAGTGGATATTTTTACATCCCAGGTGCATGACTTTACATTTATCAACATTGAATCTCATTTGCCACTTAGCTGCCCAGATTGCCAGTTTGTCAAGATCATGTTGCAAGGATGCCACATCCTGGATGGAATTAATTGGGCTGGATAATTTTGTGTCATCTGCAAACACTGATACATTACTTACAATACCCTCCTCTAAGTCATTAATGAACAAGTTAAATAAAAGTGGACCCAATACTGAGCCCTGGGGGACCCCACTAAGAACCTTACTCCAAGTAGAGAATGTACCTTTAACAACCACCCTCTGTACCCGATCCTGTAGCCAGTTTCCTATCCACGTGCAAACGCCTTCATCAAGCCCAACAGACCTTAGTTTAGAAAGCAGTCGTTTGTGGGGCACAGTATCAAATGCTTTGGCAAAATCCAAATAGATCACATCTACTGCCCCCCCCCCACTGTCCAGAATCTTACTTACCACATCATAAAATGCAATCAAATTCGTCTGACATGACCTATCCTTCATAAAGCCATGCTGATTGTTGCTCATAATGCCATTCATTAGGACAAAATTTTGAATGTGATCCCTTAAGAAGCCTTCAAATAATTTGCCTACCACAGATGTCAAGTTTACTGGCCTATAATTGCCAGGCTGAGATCATAATCCCTTTTTAAATATTGGAATAACATCAGCTTTTCTCCAATCCATAGGCACCATACCAGATGACAGTGAATCTGAAAAAATCAGAAATAAGGGCTGGTCTAAATCTGAACTAAGTTCTCTTAGAACCTGGGGGTGTATGCCATCAGGCCCTGGAGCCTTGTTTACATTAATTTGTATTAAAGCTTTTTGAATCATATCCTGAGTCAGCCACTGACTAGATTGAGTTGAACCATTCGTGCAGTTATTAAGTGAGCCTGTGAACCCAGACTCCTCTATTGTATACACTGAAGAAAAGAACTGATTTAACACATTTGCCTTATCTGTATCTGTTACAACCATACTGGTACCATTATTTAATGGAGCAACACTCTCAATCTGCATCTTTTTACTATTAATATATTTGAAAAACTTTTTAGGGTTAGTTTTCACCTCCATCGCAATTAACTCTTCATTTCTTTTCTTATCCTTCCGGATTGCTGATTTACAACATTTATTACAGTGTTTATATTCATTAAATGCAGCTTCTGTCCCTACAGATTTGTAGTTTTTAAATGCCTTTCTCTTCTTTCCCATTAACTTCTTTACTTCTGTATTAAGCCACACAGGATGATTCTTAGAGTTTCTACGTTTAGTCCTTAAGGGAATAAATTGAGAACAGTAACGATTTAATATCATTTTAAAGGACAACCATTTCTGTTCTGTGTTTTTAGCTGAAAACCTAATGTCCCAATCAATGCTCTGTAGGGCAGCCCTCAAGGCACTAAAATGAGCTTTTCTAAATTCATGGTTTTTGTTGCCCCAGTATAATTTTGTTTTTTGCACCAGACATTAAAAGATATAACATTATGGTTACTATTACCCAGGGGTTCAATGACTTGCACATTTGCTATAAGTTCTGGGTCATTTGAGATCACTAAATCAAGAATAGCATTTTTGCTGGTAGGCTCCTCAACAACCTGTGCTAAAAAATTGTCGTGCAATAAGTTTATAAACTTGTTCCCATTAAATGATCTAGCAGTACCATTACTCCAGTCAATATCTGGGTAATTGAAATCCCCCATTATCATTACTTTAACTAAACTAGCAGCCTTTTCTATTTGCATTAGGAGCTTAGCCTCCTCCTCACTTACATTAGGGGGTCTATAGCATACTCTTACGATTAATTTGCTGGATTCTTTACAATTGGTGAAGAACTCCACCCATACGACTTCTGCCCCCTCATTTTCCAACTTAACCTCCTCCTTTATATGAGCTTTTAAATCCTGCCTAACATACAGACATACCCCTCCTCCTTTTCTATTGCATCTATCCCTCCAAAGCAAAGTATAGCCACTGATATTTACTGCCCAGTCATGCGACTCATTCAGCCATGTTTCGGCCACACCAATCACATCATATTTTCCTTCCAACACCAGCAGCTCCAGCTCTCCCATTTTACCAGTCAGACTTCTGTATTATTATACACTGTGAGTTGTATCAACTATTAGTAAGTATTATCTAGAGCCAGTAGCCCTGTGCCAGTGGGAATATAGGATTCCGTAAATATTTTTATACAATCATATATGCTCAGAGGTGCCTTTTTGAAAAATCTGAATGATTTGCTAGAAAGCATGCTATTTTGCATATGTATTTTGCATGTAGAAGAACACGAGGAAGTTTGTTTAGACCAAAGATAATTGATGGCTAAACACAGGAGAACTGATGGCAAACCATCTGCAATAAAAATACAGACTCCTAAATCAAAAAAGATTCCAGAAATTTAAAATGATGCCTCTGTCTAGCCTGAAATCTAAAATATTGTCTGTTGTGTTCAGAGCTGCCTAGAAACCATAGAGAACATCGAGAAGAATTAGAGGTTGCCTTAGTATACCAGCAGTGTTGGACTGGGGTATCCAGGGGTCTAGCACCTACAAACATCACATTCCCTCCCCCTGCCACGTACTACTTTTGTTCATTACCTCTTGCAGCCACAATTTGGGGTGAGAGCAACAGGCCTGGTTCAGCGAGGGCCCCAGGTTTTTTCCCAATGTCCCACCAGCCCAGTCCAATCCTGTATACTAAAGTCTAAATCATATTATAAGTTTAACGTTTTACACCCCCCCCCATTTTAATGTAAGTACATTAGGTGAATAAACACTATCTGAACTTTGAAAAAAACTTTATTATACATAGACATACCTGATTTCACAGATTGAAAGAAAACCATGTTCATAACTAACCCTGCTTTTTTCTGTGGTTTAAGGCCTTAATAGGATGTCTATGAGGGGAAAACACCTTTCAATGATTAAACTTTTGTGGAGTGCAAGCTTCATTGTTCTCATATCGTTCTCATTTCAGGAGCATCTGGATAAAGCAATAGAACTAGATCCAAAGGACCCTCTACAGTATTACTTATTGGGCAGATGGTGCTATGCAGTAAGTTCTTAATATTTTTTAATATTTTGATTTCTAAGTAATTTTTATACATCCTTACATTCCACTTCCTGGTTGCTAGGGTAAATTTGCTAATTGTTGCATTCACAATGGGATTTCCAAAATATCTACAAAACAGATTACAATGGATTTACTATTTCTTTATGAAATTACACCACATAGTAATCTAAGGAAACACTATGCCTGAAGCACATCTTCAGATAGCAGGCTAAACCTCCATTCAGAAATACTCAAGCAAGCATTTTTTGATTGCAGGTACCCCTAGGCCATACTACCCCGTCACTGTTTTTCACCACTACTTTGTGTGCACATGTTTCATTGTTTGAGTCCAGAGCACTGAGAATTTTGTGCACAGGAGATTTAGCTATCAGATTACTTGCCTGGTCCCAGCACCAATTCAGATGCATCTAGGCAGTAAGCTGCCGCAGGCCTGGACCTTTATGGCATTCTCACAAGTCTGGGCTGGTCCTGAATGCTGGCAATACTGTATTCATCTAGAAAGTGTAGGTCATTGCGCTCCTACATTTGTGGCTGGCAGGGTGCAAAGTGCAAAAACTTTGCGCCCTGCCCTGCTAATGTTACTCAGCCCGTACAATTTGCTATTGTCATCAATGACTTTGTCTGTCCAACCGTATGTACCCCATAAACAGGCCACTGTAATGACACAATGCTGTTTCATGATGTCCCTTAATATCACTGAATCTGTGAAATCATAGCAATTCATCATTAGTCAGCCATTTTATTAAGTACATATATTCTCATGTATGTCATGTGTAGCCATTACACCCTAGTTATAAACTACAACAACATTTCTATCAAATTTATTGTAAGTTTCCTCCAACATACTTTTTCCACCACTTAAGCCCATCAAACTAGTAAATAGAAAGCAGTGTTTTCATAATTGCTAGTATCAGAGTGCCAACTGCCTTAAGATGCCCACTCCCTAAGGCCATCCTGGAAATAATGTTTATTTGATATCCTTCCACTTATTCTATTTGTAGCGATAGTGAAAATTGTCAAAACAGAAGAAAGTGAAGCGGCTGATGCTCAGTGCACTGAACAACATGGCTCATCATCGGCAGATTACATTTTTAAACCTGTCTTGTTGAGACCTAAAATTTTGAGGTCTTGCATATCTTTTTCCCCTTACCAAAGATCTTTCTCTCTTCCACTTTCTCTGTCTATCTAGCATTTATGTAGGGGGCCTCCTTCCTTATTTGAACCCTTATTAAACCAACCTAATTCTTGGGTATTTTCTAAATGTGTTTAAAGCATTGCAATATTTTAAAACAAGGAGACGACTTGTACAATATTGTACGTAGTTATCTGCTCATAAAACAGGTTGTTACTGTCTCTGACTAATGAAATTTCCAACTGCAAAACATATTTAAGGTTAGGTACTAAAAACATATATACATCTATATTTAATACCAAAAGGAAAATTATCAGCCTGGATAACTCCCTGACACCTTAACTTGACTCACACAGCTCTTCAATTGGATGGTTTTCCTACTGAAAAGTGAATCATCAGAGAAATAAAAAGTCATTTGCACACACTGTTCTTCTGTTCTGTAGTATGAAGTGATTTTTTTCTCATAGATGTTTTTTTTATATTTGCTAAATTAGCCTCTAAAGTCCATCACCTAATAACTTAATTATTTAGTTGTTGCTTATTTTTTATTTAGTGTTTAAATGGCATTTCCTGTGCAGTGGTTTTAGGGTGCAGATATTAGCTCTTTAATTATTAGAGGTTAAAGCTTTGTTTCCATACTTTTCAAAATAGACTTTTACCTTACTTTAATGTTCTATGTATAGGTTGTGGACACTATACCGCTAATGTTCCAAGGTATAGTTAAACAGAAATTGCTTTATGTAACAAAATGAAAATGATTCAGTTCACAGTATCTCAGAAAGCCACTTTCAGCACAATCATCAGATTTTAATAAAATAGTCTATATTTACCAATAGGCTAGTAGGTGTAGGTGACTCTGCCTATTGTACAGCACTGCAAAATACATTAGTGTTTTATAAAAAATATTTTAATAATGATGCCATTTCTGGTTATTTCTCAAAAAAATTTCTGACAATGCGCTCCTAACATGGACGATCTTAGCAAAGTTTTGTCAGTATGTTACAGGCAAAGAGGAAGATACAATAACATTTAAAGAAAATTGAAAAATATTATTACAGGCATAGGATCCGTTATCCAGAAAGCTCTGAATTATAGAATGGCCATCTCCCATAGACTCCATTTTATCCAAATTATCCAAATTTTAAAAAATGATTTCCTTTTTCTCTGTAATAATAAAAAAGTGCCTTGTACTTGTTCCAAACTAAGATATAATTAATCCTTACTGTAAGAAAACTAATTTAATTTATTTAATGTTTACATGATTTTCTAGTAGACTTGAGTTATGAAGATCCAAATTACAGAAAGAGCCATTATCCAGAAAACCCCAGGTCTAAAGCATTCTTGATAACAGGTCCCATACTAGTATTGTTAAAGTTATTTTAATTGTAGATATTATTATTATTATTATTATATATCCATTTCTATGCCCTGCAGGTTTCTCAGCTATCTTGGATTGAGAGGAAAGTTGCTGCCACACTTTTTGGGAATCCTCCAACTGCAACCATACAAGAGGCTTTGCAGAATTTCCTCAAGGCAAATATATACATTTCACTAGTGTTTTTTAAACATCATCTTCTTCAGTGACATTGTTTAAAAATACATACCTTTATCATACTAAAAAAATACAATTGTAAGATAATTTTATTTCAAGATGTATGCATGTATGTACAGAATGTATGGGTAAACAGCATGTTTGCAGATACAAAGATTTGTAATGAAGCTATGTAATATCCAAATCCAAGCTTTGTATTAACTGAGAAAAGCAGAATTCATAAACAAAATCTTCATAAACCATAAATGAATTGGTCATAAAAGCAGATTATTATAAATTATATTTAAAGATTGATTAACCTAATATGCCATTTTGCACCTAAAAAAGCAGGACCAGTGTATAATTGTTATTGTTGTATAAATTGCACATTAATTGAAATGTATTATTGATCTGGCTCAGTGTTCATTCCAAGTATAGTATAAATGTCAGAGACTGTCCTTAAAATAATCAAATATTGACAAGCATTCCAATCTCCAATTGGTGAGTATTCCCCCTCTATTAAAATGTTGTATTATATAATACAAATATCCATTACATGCACAACGTTAACAGTTAAAATAGCCAAACACTGCAAATATTAATTTAAGCTGTGTTTACGTGTTTGTTTAATGTTTTGCACCAGAGGAAGAGTGATGGGAGCCCCCACTTGGAAATGTGGAAGCCCCAACCAGGAAATTTGTATTATTCATGAAAGCATCGAAAAGATGGTGATACTGCCCCAACTGGAGATATAAGTTTTTGCCTCTTTTCAGTTTTTGAAGGCAATATAGTTATACAGTGGACCACAATATGAGTTTGGTGCAAAATACTGATGCCAAATTGCCATCTTTTATTGCACTTTGCTCTATTCTTCGGAGGCTATTTATTACAGTCCGAATGGCAAAAACTCGGAAAATTCAAGGTTTTTTTTACTATGAAATCTTTTTAGTGTGAAAAAAACTAACATTTTTCAAGATTTATTATACCCTGAGGATGCAAAAAGTCAAAATCCAAAAATCTGCCATCTCAGACCTGCCAAGGTTGTATAGAAGTCAGTGGGAGAGGTCCCTATCCTGTTTGGAAGTTTCTGTGGGCTGAGCTGGAATTAGCCCGATAATCCAACTTTTTCGGCAAAAATCCAAAAACTTCAGACTTTTCGGGAAAAAGCCTGAAGAAAATCGAGCGATTGGGGAAAAATCTGGAAAAATGGTACAATTTGGGTTTTCGCTCAATTTTATTGAGTTTTTGCCAGATCCAATTAAATTGTGCTTTTTTTTATTAATAAATAAGGTCAAGTAGTGGATTCTAGTCTGACTTTTTTTATTTTAAAAAATTAGAAAAAATCAGATTTTGATAAAAAAAACCCAACTAAACCTAAGCCTAAACAAGCTTAAATACGAAGCTGCCTTGTGACCACAGCACTGAGCTTTTGTACCACATCAATCTAAAATAGCACAGCTGCAAGTTCTGTGAATCCAGGAGTTAGTCGTAAGGGGTGCAAAATTATTATATAAATAGTTATTACTGTACCAAAAGTTGAAGGAATTGACAGAAATAATCTACACAATGATATTGTGGGGATTAAAGTAGCTCAGTTTCAGCATGAGAAACAGCATTTAGCAAACAGTTCTCAAGGCCGGGGGCCGTTGTTATGTGGTGCAAACAGGTCTCACCACCTTGTCAGTCAGGGTGCCAGTGATCAGAAAACAGCACAAACAAAAACACAAAAGAAATAAGCTCCTTCTTGTCTGAGCAATAACTAATACAGAGGCATCCCTAGCTATACAAAGCCGTTTAGCACAACAAATGTATTCACATAAATACAGATTTTGGTCCTTATTCTTACAGTCAAAGCTTTGCCTTGAGTTCTCACCCACAGTAAAATCTAGTTTCATTCAATTTGTAAATACATTTGGTATGGTAATTCAAAATCTATTTGCTAAGGGGAAGATTTATCAAAATGTGAGAATAGAACTCACAGCAATAAACTCACCATTGTTCTATTCATTCCTGTGGGATTTTTACAATCCTATTTATCAATGGAGTTCGCCATTTGAGGAGTGAATGAGTGAGTTCTAAATTCACACATTGAGAAATCTACCCCTAAAGGTGGCCATACACAGGCAGATAAAGCTGCCGATATCGGTCGTTTAGACCAATTTGACAGCTTATCTGCCCGTGTACGGGTGCTTCTGACGGGTCTTCCCGATCAATATCTGGCCACGATATCGATCGGGATGGTTTGATTTTTAACCGACCGACCCGTCGGAGCCCCTTGCCGTATCGTAATTCGATTGTTCGGCCATACGGCCGAACGTTCGAATTACCCCCGATATAGCCATGCCATTAGTTGCATATCGGGGAAAGATCCGCTCATTTGGCGATGTCACCAAACGAGCAGATCTTTGAGTCTATGGCCAGCTTAATTATGTTGCATATGCTGTACCTGCAGTGGTGCTTGGAAGTTTGTGAACCCTTTTGAATGATCAATATTTCTGTATACAAATGACCTTATAATGAGATCTGTTCGCACAAATAATAAACCATGAAGACTATCTGGGCTTGTTGGGCCCAAATCCCCACTCCCTAGGCTGACAATGTAATGTATCCCTCTCTTACCTTGTCCCTTACCTATTATAAAGTGTTTTCCATAATGGATGGTACACAGATTCTTTGGAAAGCAGAAGGACTTCAAGTCCCACAATCCAGCACTTTACAATGGGACATGCTGATGGATGGGTTGCATTACACTGTATATTTATTTTAGAAGTTTTGGTTATATATTTATAAGATCTTGATTAAACTTGTGTAAAAAAGGGGGGTGGGATACATTTTCCATTTAAGTGACGATGAATCCGCTGTGAATCTCTGTCCAGTCATAATGATCTGTGCTATCATAAACTGACCAATTGGGCTTAAAGTTGCTCTTTAATAATTTTCAAACTAAACATTTATAAAATCCTTCAAACTAAGCTGATCTTGTTTAATAGCAATGACTGGATTTGCTCCAGTGCAGTAACCCAGAGGAGATAGTAATATTTGCTATCTGTAATATTTCCTTTTAATATCGAATTTGAATTATTGACCCTTATAAACTAAGCTCTTTTTCACAAAGTCCAAACTTTATCTCCAGGTACTTTCTCCAATAACCTTAAATTTACCGCCTTAGGCTAGGGTCGCACAGGACTGAAATCAGATAGCTGAATTATGATGGCTGATTTCATCCCCTACCCTGGGCCTTTCATTTTCTCATCCGGAATTGTTGAAAAGACTCCTGTGTGAATAGACTCCATAGACTTTGGTGAAGAACCGCAAGTTTCTGCATTTTGAATTGTGCCTAAGTCCACTGAAGTCTTTTTTATATAGGAGCTGATTCATTGATTCAGGAGAGGCGGCTAGTGTACACAGTAGGGGCTGAAATCAGCCACCATATTTCAGCTATGTGTGGCCCTAGCCTTACACGCACATGTACAGAGCTTCACTAGAGCAGTTCCATACTTGTGGAATTGATTACCGCACAACATCAGACATTCCGTAAGCCTGCTAAGTTGCAAATGTTTCCTCAAGGGCTAGGGCACATGAAGCATATGGAGCTTTTTTACACCTGTGGATTTTAATGAGGCAGAGAGAAGTGGATTAGCTAAAATCAGCAGTTTCCCCTATCTGCGCTGAAAAATAGAGCTTCCGTCTGCAGGTGACTACACAAAGAGGAGCGGGCATTAGCCTTTAAATATCTGCTTTTGCATTGTTCAGGCCTATCCCTACGCCACTGCTGCATGCAGCCAGAAGCTGCTGAGTTGAACTGATCCATCTCTCTCTGCCTCATTAAAAATCCACAGGCGTAGAGAAGCACTCCATACCCTTTATGTGCCCTTGCCCTAAATCTCACCTCTCACTCCAAGCCTACACACTGTAACGGGCCCGAAGGCACAGTAATAGTGTAGACCAAAGAGGAGACCAGACCAGATTCGAGGTACAAAAGGGTTTATCCAAAGAATCGTCAAAATACAGGCAAAAAGGTCAGACCAGGCAGAAGACAAGCAGAATCGTAAGACAGGCAGGAATCGGTACACAAGTAATCAATATAGTAAATAACACCCAGGAACACAGTAACAGGAACCTATAGTTGGGCAAGGAGTGGAAGGGGAAGTGGGTTTAAATAGTCCCAGGGTTGGCGCCAATTTTTGACGCGCTTGCGTCAGACGCAGACGCCAGCGTCCCCACGCTGACGCCTTGACGCCGGCGCCCGATTCTGACGCCGGCGTCCGTTCCGTCGCCGACAACCAATCCCGGAATGGGAGGGAGGTGAGGTCATAGACCTGTGTCCAGCAAGAGCCATGTGGTGAGGCAGGCGGTCGCCATCTTGGACGCCATCTTGAGAAGCCGAAGTAGATTCCATTACACACACTAACCCATGACCTTTAGCGGCCCCCATAAATAAAGTCTTAAATTCCCACAATGAATGCCTTTAGCTCCCTAATAACAGTTATGAGTTTTATATCCAATTTAAACTGCCCCATCGTTTTATTTAGATTGGAATAAAATAGTGGATTTAAGCTAAAGGTATCATTATATCTCTTGTTGATAATTGTAAACATGAAGGGATCAAGGATAAATAGTGTGGGGGTTTTCCCAAATTACACTGAAACCATCATTGAGTAAGAAGCAGTTCCAAACACTTTGAGCACATGAATGCCTCCTTTACATAAACATCATGCAGATCATGTGCTCTGACTTCATGTCACTTAACTCATATCTGTATTGCTTTAAATATTGCAAAATCGAATTAGCCCTTTGTTTAGCTATCTAAACACCCACTGCCAACACCTAATATTTCCCCTTTACTTGAACAGAAAACCGTAAAGGTCACTTGGATCTGCTTTGAGTTTTGATCATGGCTACCAGTTGACCAAGGAAGATTCCACTTTAAGTGAATGGGAAGGGCTGTTGCTGCCACATCAAACATCATCAAATCAGAGTAGAACAATGGTTTTTGATTTAAGGCTCCTTTCAGGGCAAATTATTTTGTCAGGGCCCCTTTTTTACAAGGTTCAGTCATACTTCCAAGAATATGAATTTGGATCTAGGTGGTTTTCGAACTTTTTGAAATCACGACTAAACTCACTTTCTTTAAAACCATGATTGTCATGGAATTTAGTAAAAGATCTGAATATAAAAAGTACAAATGAAAAAAAGTGCTGAACAATGTGCGAAAAAAATATGAATACCTTGGAAACCTCTAAATATTCTAGTTTTTTGGACAAAAATAAAAGTCCAAAAACCTTAATAAGGTTCAAATTTTTAGAGCTTTTTAGAAATATAGTAAAACCACAAATTTTTGGAGAATTGTGGAGAAAAAAAATCGCAATTCGATTGTCAGTAAATGGACCCCCATATGTTTACTGTAAATCTCAGCACAATATAAGAAAGCAAGTTAACATTTTGCCCTAAATTCACCCTTTTAGTTAAAAACTGAGCTAATATAGAAAAATATGTAGTGTTTTTTTTACATCTCATTTCTATTTTTACTTAGAATTTGCATTCGTAGAATGGACACATCTCATGTGTCAGGTTGAAACAGGGCACATAAATGAGGCTATATGTATGGTATCTCCATCCTCTTTTAAATATTAGCTGTTACAGGAGCTTGTTATGTCATGTAAATCTCTGCAGAATACATTGCCAATTTATAGAAATAAATAAATATATATATATAGAGAGAGAGAGAGAGAGAGAGAGAGAGAAAGAGAGAGAGAGAGAGAGAGAGCGATAGATATAAAACAGCCTCCAATACTGTTAAAATACCAAATAAAACATGTAGTGAATAGGAAAGTTTATATAGAATTTGGCTAATTTTTAGCCGATTCCCTTTTTGACTGATGTCATGTACTCATGGTCAGCCTACGCATCATCTCAGTAGAATGGGGAACTGAAGGATTAACCAATCAATCACAAAGCTGAAACTGTAACCTCAGTGTGCCAGAAATGAACACAATAATGTTAAACACAAACAATTTAAAGATATGAGCAAAACTGAAAAGCTGTGCATTCCACCACTTCTTTTAACTGTAATAATGGCTGTCCTTTTGTATTTTAGTTTTTCACTTTCAAATTGACCTTTAGAATGATGTAGAGAGTGCTATTCTGAGACAAATGCAATTGGTATTCATTTTTATTTTAGTTTTTTATTCAACAGCTCTCCAGTTTGAAATTTCAGCAATCTGGTGAGTCCAGATTACCCTAGCAGTAACTAGAATAGGAATAGGAGTCGGAGAGGGCCTGAATAGAAAGATGAGTAATAAAAATTCGCAATAACAATAACATTTGTAGCCTTCCAGAGCAGTTGTTTTTTATATATGGGTCAGTGATCCCCCTTTTGAAAGCGGAAAAGAAGGTAAATCATTCAAAAATTAAAAAAAAAAAATGATGGCCAGTGGAAAAGTTGCTTAGAATTAGCCATAATATAACATACTAAAAGCTAACTTAAAGGTGAATCACCCCTTTAATAAAGCTTGTAATGATCTGTCTCATTTTATCCTATTCAGTCCATCCCTTGGTTTAATATTTTATAGTGTATTTTTTTCTAATTTATTCATATTCCTTTCATTTAAAGGTTGAAGAAATGCATCCTGGTTACTCCAAATATAACTATGTCTTCCTGGCAAAGGTAACCAGAGCATTTTTATATGTGCCATTAGCAATTAGTTGTGTTTATCACTGCAGCGTATGCTTTTAACTGATATGTGTTGTTGTTATTATTATTAGTGCTACAAAGATCTCGGGAAGAAATCCGTTGCTTTAAAGTACTGTGATGAGGCATCAGCAATAACGTCTGCTAATAAAGAGGTTTGTATGAGGAATAGACATTATACATTTGATCTGTTCTCATTCCTTCCTTTTGTCTTGATTAGAATTTTTTTCCAGAATTCAAGTTTAAGGGAAATGGCACAGCAGGAAATAAATCGTTAGTGATAAATCTCTGCTTCTGCAGGTGACTAATCTCCTGAAATCTCCAGTAAAAAGTTTCCCCTAGGCAATAATGTGAATCTCTGGTGGTAAAACCCATGTGTCGCTTCAGTATCCCAAAATCACTTAGAGTTGCTACAAGAGGAAACTTCAAGCAATTTTTTGGAGACTGAGAGTCAGTCCACATGAGCAGATTCGGAGGAAATTAGTCGCCCCAGCAACAAATCGCCTCTTCTTCAGGGCGAAAGTCTCCCCGAACTGCCTTCCCCCTGCCCTCCGCCAGCTAAAATGACAAACGCCTGCGGCAATTCACACGGGGTGCTTCATTTTCTGAAGTCGCCCGAAGTTTCTTCAAAGCGCTGCGTGTGCATTGCCCCAGGCAATTTTCATTTTAGCCGGCGGAGGGCAGCGGGAAGGCAGTTTGGGGAGGTTGTCGCCCCGAAGAAGAGGCGATTTGTCGCTGGGGTGACTAATCTCCCCAAATCTGCTTGTGTGGCCTGACCCTTAAGTAATACTTGGGGTTTTACCACCAGAGATTCACATTATTGCCTATGGGGAAAGCTTTTACAGATTAGTCACCTGCAGAAACAGAGATTTATCGCTAGGAATTAGTCTCCTGGTGTGCTGTTGCCTTAAAGTTTAATATTCCTGTCTCTGGTATTTCTATCTGGCAGCTCCGTAATCAAGGTGCGGAATCTGAACTGTTACAATTTGCTACATTGATTGATAGATTTCTTAACAGCATCTGTGGGATGTTAGCAACTATCGTATCAATTCTAACAGCTGCCTTTAATGAAACACGTGGATTCTGCTCAGCAGAACTGTAGTCAGAAATGTATTAACTAACATATCATTTAGAACAATTTGTAGAGTCAGTGGCCCCCCCATGCCTGAGATGCTTTTGCAAGATATAAGGAGTCAAATGAAACTTTACGCTTCCATATTAGAAAAACTGTCACAAATACAAAGTAATTAAACAACTTTCTTCATTCCTGGTGAAAACAACTGAACTGAAATCCAGTCCAAGCCTTTTTATGCCACGACCATACTGTTGTTCTGCCCAAGTCAAGTATATAAATACAGGAGACTCCAAAAATAAATGATAAAAATAATTATTTTATACTATAAACGTTTATCAGCCTGTAAATCACTTCCAATAAGTCTGGCTAGGCATGTAATCAAATGTATGCAGATGCAAAACATCACAGTGCGTGAGAGAGCCAGCTGGGTTTCTAATTATGCCTTTGGTGACAGAATATTCATGAGTCAATAATGTAGAAAGCAAATAAATCAGATATTTTCTTTTAACTTGGGGTATCAGGCAAAACATACTCTCTGTTGGCAAACTAAGTCGGACATTTGCCACAAGATTTCTGATTGCTTAAATGCTTTCTTCATATATTATGCAATATTGTAATATGATTAGCACACATTTATCTGGGATCTGTAAATATATTACATGCTACATTTCCTATAGTACTGTAGAATTAGGGTATTTCTCCAAAAGCAGTAGCATTTGTAGGATGATGAACCCCTACATGATGTTCCATAAAATGTAATGACCTAAATCAGATATGATATTGTGTTTAAGACATCCTTCATCATGGCAAAATAATCTTTAAGACTCCAGATGGAAAAGTAATCAAGTACCCCCTTTGCTGTTTTAAGATAAACTACATTATCAAAAAGAAAACTAATGATAGGTTCCCTTTTACAAAAAAGGTTAAATACAAAGAAGCAGAATCTTTTGTCCCTTCTTGCATGATATGTTGAGAATAGCCTGTAATATTATACCACATTTTCCTTATAATCACTGGCTCAGGCTACGTCTGCTAGTGGAACTGTTGCTTCTTTGTACTGCTGAATATAAAAGGGTGGCTAATGATGTTGAACTTAAGCTACTACTGTAACCCCTTGTGTTCTGAGTAATAGATATTATAGACTTTTTGGATCTTCTTAGAAATTATATAAAATATCTTGTTTTGTATCTCTACTGCATTATCAGAGTAGGTTTTCCTTCTTTATTACATGCATATATACAGTACACTGTAGCTTATTTGACCTACAGCTTATCTTGACATGGTTTTTATTTTTACAGTTAATGCGGCATAGCAACTTTTCACCTATGAAACAAAGTCAGTTAAAAATACTAGGGATGCACCAAATACCTGATTTGGTTTGGGATTTGGCTGAATCTGAGCCTTTTCAGCAGAATTGCTTTTGGATGAATCCAAGTGCCTTGCCAAAACAAATCCGGCCACACGGACAGATTCGGTTAGATTAGTCACCAGGCGACCAATCTCCTCTTCTTCGCGATGACTAATAACCCCGATCTGCCTTCCGCAGGCTAAAATGTAAATCGCCTGGGGGCAGGCACATGTAGTGCTTAGTTTTCCGAAGTCGTCCGAAGTTTCCTCGTGAGGCAATTATGGACGACTTCAGAAAAAGAAGCGCTCCGTGTGCCTGCCCCCAGGCAATTTACATTTTAGCCGGCCAAGGCAGATCGGGGAGATTAGTCGCCGCGAAGAGTAGATTTTTCACCTGGCGACTAATCTAAAATATAAAAATATATAAATTAGGCTTCAAATTCCATTTGGGATGCGTCCAACTGCTTTATGAAAAATTCAGGATTCAGTCGAATCCCAAAAAAGTTGATTGTGTATTGCTAGAAAATACCAAGTTGCACCCAAACTCACTAGGCACTTGAGCATAGCTTGTGGTCTTTGGACCAGGAAAGCAGTATATAGTAAGTGATTTCTTACATAGAATTTACGTAGAATAGTGTATCCAGAGCTCCAAAGGTTGCCTTTTTTAGGTTCCAATTGTTCCTCCTTCCATTCATGATATTGTTTTTCAGACTGTTGTTTTATACCCCCTATTGTGGTCCTTCATATATTGATGGCATTGCAAATTAAATTCCTACCAAATTGGCATTTGATCTAACATGGATCCCTTTAAATAATGATAGTAAAGAAAAAATAATAGATACAAGCTGTTTGGCCTCACCATAAGTATTTGTGACATAGCTATAAATGTGCTTTGCTTTTGCACGTTACCATTATAATTTGCACGGGGAGGTTGTTAAAGGGCTTTATAGATGTGAAACCTTGTTTCACCTGATGCTGTGGACCCACTGGGATTTTGCAAATCTCATTTTATTGTAGAGGGGGGTTACAATAAAGAATTTTAGAAGAATCTTCTGGGATCTAACCAAAGGGACGCTGACAATGATTATATCAGAGTTTCACCAGAACATACAGACTACTGATAGCTCATACATTTAGTTTTGGTGAGCTCCGTATTACAGTACATACAGCTTTCAGGGCATACTTACTAAAAGAATCTCAAATATATGCAGGTATTCAATGTCGGTCTAATACGTCATATACAACTGATGAAACATGTATACTAGTGAAAATACATGTACAATGCAGTCATACTGCTGTAAGGCTATGCATATGGACAACAGGTGAACCAGGGACCAGGGAAACAGTACATTTTTTAAGTCCTTGTTGCACTTATGTTATAATGTTACAATTATGTACTGTATAATGTAATTTATAAATATGTAAACCGTATTTTTGCTGAAATAATACCGCAACTGTTTGGTAGTATTATAATATGGTCAGGGCCCCCATTAGAAATCACGGGGTCCCGTACAACAAAATTTTCGGGGCCCCCTGGGCCCCGCCCACACTAGCGGCCAAGCCCCACCCCAGATCCCTCCCACTCTACCCAAGCCCCACTCCATCCAGCCAAAGACCACAGAGACAGCAGCACTAAAAAGTAACCCCCCCCCACACACACAAGTTATATAAAGCTATTGATGGTCAAAAGATAAAAAAAAAAAAAAAACTTTGGCGCCAGGGCCCCCCTTACAAAAATTTTTTTTTTTTTTAAAAAAAAACATTGCTGGCAGGGGCCTATAAAATATTAATATAAAACATTGGTGGCCAGGGGATTTAAACAAAAAAAACCCACATTGGTGTTCAGTAGAATTGAACTCGTGGCTTCAGCACTTCAACTTTGCCTCCTTTCGTGACTTTGGGTCTTTTCGCAGCTTCAGGACTTCAATTTCGGCTATTTTCGTGACTTCGGGTCTTTTCGCCGCTTCGGGAGTTCGTCTGTTATCGCAATTACGCATTTTGGCTGTCCGCCATGGCCGTGCGCACAGCTTTGATGCTCTCAAGGGGGCCCAGCTCTTTTCAAAACTGCAGCACTGCTGGGCCCCCCTTCGTGCCCAGACAAAGAAAGAACAAATATATGATCAATTAATAAGCAATTTCAGCATACAGATCAGGAATGCCTGGCCTTTGCCATCCAGTGCGCTTGTAACTGCTGTTCCTTCCTACAAATATTAGTTTTAGTTTCTCTAGCACTTAACAGTCATCGTAAATGTAGCCTGCATTATTTATCTAAACAAATTGTTGGTTTTGTCTTCAGCATTTTCATGGCTATCATGGGTATTACTGTATCAGGTGACTACTATAGCAGGGTGACTATTAAGGCAATTATGTATAAATCTACAAGCATGTTGGGTATTTGACAGGTTTGTCTGCAAAGAGGGCTTGAACTCCAAAAGAGTGTGAAAAACTCTCCATTAGAAGGACCCTGTTTAGGCTTTTTCAGGTTTAAGGCAGTAAGAAAATATGAATGTAGATGTTTGCACTAGGTTTATGGGCATTTATAGGACAAGTATCCAGGTTACAGTTTCCCTGGCAAAATGCAGTTATAAAATAAGAAATGCCTGAGGCAGAACCCATCTAAGTTGCAGGAAACGTGTTTGGCATTCTGTTGTGTGGTCTACAATAGGAATTATTTGTCTTCTGCCATTGCAAAAATGCCAAAGATTTATGCTTCACCTTGAAAAGCATTTAGGCTTGTGGTGATAGTAATTTATTGCTCGATTTCTTTTTAATTCCTGGTCTTATTGTCTAACTGAGAAGTGATAGCGTGCAGCTGTGACTACAGGCCAAGTCATCTTGGGTGGTGGGAGGTTTTATTGTACATATGATATGATAGAAGCTGTTAAAGAACTTTGTGGCGGTGAAGTCTAAGTTTACAGGTACAGAGATATAAAACTCATCATTGTTTCAAATGATTGCATAACTGCACACAAAGGCTGGATTCAGAAGTTGCCATTAGTTCATTGCCTGGGAAATATTAACTTGTGATTTATACAAATAGAAAAGGAAATCTTTTAAAATAATACATAATGCCCACAGGTGAGGGGATCATGGAGCATGCTTCTGTACTATAGAAAAAGAGCATGTTGGCTCATCATTTGGAAAAGCAAATGTAAATATACCAGCAACTGTAGGTATCACTCCAGATTGTGTACCCTTTATAACCAGTAGTAAACAAGGTAATGCCCCTGTCAATAGATGAAAATGCCATATATTCAATCCTATGCTTACTAGCCATTCAGTATATTTGTACACTGAAGTTACATCATACTAAAATTACAATCATACTACAGTTAGACCTGTCCTCATGTTCAGAGGTTGGGTGGGTGGTTTTGGCTGGGTGGTTTTGCTTCCCTTTTTACAGTTCAAGGAGTAGACATTATTATAAAGAAATACATAGGCCCCGCTTTGCAATTCGTTTTCTTTGCCTTGAAGGCAAAATACATTTGCAGCATCTGCTTAGCAATATTTCCCTTGTTGCCTTATATACGCTTTGCTTAACAATAGGACCTTAGATATATTAGAATTATGTTGGTACAGTGTAGGGTTAAATGTGCCCATAACCTCTAAGCTTTTCATGGCTGCTCAACACATACAGTAATACACAGCTATGGCTTGCAAGCCAAGCTATCAAATACCATCCCAATATATTTTAAAGGAGAAGGAAAGGCTAAAATGAAGTAAGCTTTATTAGAAAGGTCTATATTAATATACAAACAAACCCTCAAAGTAATGGTGCTCTGAGTCCTCTGTCAAAAGAAACGCAGCATTTCTTTCCTTTTATTGTGTACACATGGGCTTCCGCATCAGACTTCCTGTTTTCAGCATAACCTCCAGGGCAGGGCTTGAGCATGCTCAGTTTGCTGCTCCTCTCCCCCTCCCTCCTCCCCTCCCTGCTGTAATCTGAGCTCAGAGCTGTAAGTGAGCAGGGAAAGACGCAGGCAGGAAGTGATGTCACACCAAGCTTATATGGCAGCTTCTATCCTAAACAAAAAGAGACAGTGTCTAGAGCTGTTTACTCAGGTATGGTAAAGCATTCTGCAGAATAAATATAGCGTTCTACTTTGCACTATTGTGGCTAATCTGTTGGCAATAAACTGTTTTGGCGCTTTCCTTCTCCTTTAAGAGAAAAGGTGCTCGTGGAAAATATGTTTTTAATTTTTTTAGTGTAAATTACAGTTTTTTTCAAATTACCCCCCCCCCATCATGATTCATCAGTAGATAAAAGGGCTGCTCATTAACAACCTCAAGTACAGTGAGAAAAGTACAATTTCAAGTTTGCCATGTTTTATGACCTCAATGCAGCTTTTGTCTCCCAGAATTCCAGCATCATTGCAGGTACAAAGGTTGTGCTGTGCTTGAATACTTTCCAGGTCTGTCTGGGGTCATCTCTAGTGTTGGACATTCAAGTGAAGTATGTATTTTTATTATTTTGAGCACTTTAGGAACCCTGGAGTTACTGCCTGGTCAGTAGGTGGTGGTAGCTCCAGGGTTCCCTTGTTTCAAGTGGCCCAGCAGTGCCTGATTCATAGTAGAAGGCTGGAAGGACTGAGCCACGCAGAGCTCAACTATACAATACATGAAGAGCTCATTTCCATGCAAGTAGTACCTTTAATAAATTGGCTTTACATGCAAACTCACTGCAGGGTAAAGTTGCCCACTACACTGTCAAAATGAGCCCTAAAGTTTTCATATAGAAAAGATAATCTCTGATCCAACTGGATTGCAAATAAGTCTTTCAAATCCAGTCCAACCCAGCCTGCATGCCCAGATGTACTCAAACAAACTGTGTAGCTTTACCACTTTCCTGATATTTATGCTGTGTAGCTTTAGTCTCACTGTATCTGAAGCATAGAGTTTTCATACAAGAAAGAATAATCATGGGCTAACATTCAGGAACTGATACCACTTACTCTCAACATGGGAACAGTCTAGATTTCATCTTATCAATATAAGCACGTGCATTCTGTGCAACCTGTCATAAAGTTTTAATATTACCTTTTAAAATTATTTATAACAGTATATTTGTAAAGGTGACATGGTGCTGATATCCTTCTTTTATATCTGGGAACACAAATTGATTGTTTTGAGCAATTCAAATTTCATCCAGTCGCCCTTGGTGTTTCAACATGGAAAATCTGGTTTGCCCAATAGCCTGTTGAGTGTGTTTAGGTTCCATGGCTGAGTGATATGTAGGCAGGGCCAAACTCCTGGCATTCAATTGTTTTGCTTCTGGACTGAACAATGATATTGGTAAAATAGGCCATTATGGTGATAACAACTGCAAAGGCTTGAATGTGACAACCCTTGAAATAGATAGGAGTTCAATAATAAAAGGGGGGTGAAAATTAAGAAATGGCACACCTAGGGGGTTATTTATTAAAGCCGAATGCCAAAATTCGAAAAATTTGGAATTTTGTTTTTACTATAAAATTGGACTTTTTAGTGGAAACAAAAACCTAGAAATTTTTCGGGATTTATTATAACCCGAGGATGGAAAAGTCCAAATTCGAAAATCCAGCATCTCAGACCAGCTGAGGTTGTATATAAGTCAATGGGAGAGGTCCCAAAGATATCACCATCTTCGCTGGTTTTCGTGCAATAATCTGAAGGTTATCCAGCGGAAAATATGAAAAATTTGTATGCTACGATTTTTTCACGTTTTTTCCCGCACATGAAATTATTGAAAAGATGTATTAATAAATAAGGGGGAAAACCCATGTGGATTTGGTCTTAGTTGCTTTCAGAAAATACTTGGATAATTTCGGATTTTGATAAATAACCCCCATAGTGTTTTCATGTTAGGTGTATGTTGTACTGTGTGCATCAGTAGGCATTTCAGCTTCAAATAAAAGTATCATACAGAACGCCATGTTAGTGTAGGATTGGTATTTTAGATCAAAGGTGGAAGAATATTGCAAGGAACTGTAAAAACAAAAGGCCATAGGCTTAGTGCATCTATAAAGGTCACAAGTGATGTCCAATATCATGTCCCCACTAGCACTTTGTTACTGTTCAATCAATGGGTGTTTTATCTTTAAGCCATAAATTCTTGGTTTTCGGCAGTTCTGTAACAACAGTTGATACAGCGTCTGCAGGGAGCCCAAGAATGTAAAAGGTCTAGATGGGGGCCTTTAAGGATAATATACAAAGTAAAAGTTGTGTGTGCTTCAACCACCTTGTAAGAACTTGTGAAGTGGGTGCAAAACAGACCCGAAACCCTCGCTAGGGGTTACATAGACATCCAGGTTGTCTAACCTAATAAATTACATTTTTCACTTTTGCAACTATGAGGTGCTGCAGCAGTATTTCTTTCCAATTACAAGGATAATAAGCTCTTATATATGTGTGCAGTACAAAATCAGCTATGATATGGTTTTGTGTCTATGCAAATAACAACTTAAATTGTCACACTCCATGTTTTTGTCGTGCAGGACAAAGATGCTCAGAAAGAACTGGACACCCTGATGGCATCCCTGAAGCAGTAATACAAGCACATTTTCTGATGCAAAGCAAACATATACATAACAATACACAGATGTATTTTGTCCAATTGAGTAATAATTCAGTATGAGACCTATTATCCAGAATGTTCAGGACCTGGGGTTTTCCGGATAAGGGATCTTTTATGTAATTTGGAGCTACTTAAAATTAATTTAAAACATTAAATAGACCCAATAGGATTGTTTGCCTCTAAGAATTAATTATACCTTTGTTTGAAACAAGTACATGATACTGTTTTCTTATTACAGAGAAAGATAAAAAAAACATTTTCAAAATCTGAATTATTTGGATAAAATGGAGTCTCTGGGAGACGACCTTTCAATAATTCAGCACTTTCTGGATAACAGGTTTCCGGAGAACCTGTATAACAAAACTTCAGTTTGCACAAAATGTAACTCTGCAGTGCTTTTGATTTGACTCTGAATACTACAAATGATTGAACAGATATTTATATACTGACAACTCTATAGCCTCACTTGTGATGAATCCTGCATGTTTCATCTTTCAAATGAATGTAAAAGTGTAGAAATCATTTTAAAAATCTGTATGAGCAATAATGGAAGACCTTAACCCAAAATTAGCACAATAAACAATTGTTTTTGTTTTAATGATATTTCTTTAACTCTACATACTGTAGCTATGGTTTTATACTTCCTACTAACTTCCTACATTCTTACCTGAAAACGTTCTTCAGCCCAGTTTCGAAACCCAATAAAGTTGTTGTTTATTGATGTGCCAGAAACAGCATGGATCCACCACAATTGGAAGGTCTCAACCTTGTTGAACATCTCTTGGTACTTTTATAAAGGGAAAACATATTACTTCTACGTCACTCTCTCTCTCAAAGCAGCTGGAATAATAGGGATTCTTTCATTTAAAAGGTTGTTTATATATTTGAAAGATTATACAGTTCAGAAAATAACAGTCCAACATCAATACCCTGATCAATCACGGTTTTTGGGTAGAAATTATATTTCTAGTAGGGATGGGCGAATTTTTTCGCCTTGTTCTGCTGCCAAAATGACGCCCATACACTTGTATGGCATTGTGCGTAAAAAAAAAAAAAAGACGTGCGTCAAAAAAAATTTTGCCGCACGACAACATTTTTTGACGCCCATAGACTTTAATGGGCGTTGGTGACATTTTGCCCGCGGCTAATTTTTGACGAAACGGGTCAAATTCGCCCATCCCTAGTTTGTACATGGCAAATAATTTACTAGTTGCTTTAAAGGGACACCAAAACATACAACTTCTCTTTGTGTGTCCACTTTGATGTACTTTCATCAAAAAGGAAAAAGCCACAACATCAACAATTTGCTAAAATGCAACTATTTTCGGTTTTTAATTTGGCAGTTTCATCTTTTCACCATGCGAATTACACCACTGAAAAACTTAAAACTCAAAAAAAGTATCAAGACCATCGTTTTTTTTTTTTTTGCCAACAGTACTTTTGCCAGGTCCGGACTGACAAATTTCCATTATGAAGACAGCAACCAAATGAGCATCTCACTAAGTCATATGCCCCATGTTTTTATCTTACATGTCATTGCTTTATTACACGAGTAGAGGTGGCCATAGACAAAAAGGTTTTGACGCACAATTTGTTGCGTGACAATTTTTTTTTTTCAACCATTAGAGTCTATGGTCATCATTTTCACTGTGAAACTTGGTGAAAAATTTCGTTCATCACTAATTAACTCACAGCACAGTAATAGTAGAGGGGCCAGGCCAGGTATGGACTGAGAATCAAAATAGGCCCTGGCATTTCAGGTACACAGAGGCCTAAACAGTCCCTCACCAGCCCAATAATTAGTGACTGTCTATGGAAATATACAGCAGCCCTTCTGGCATTTGCCAGAACCCACAGATTGCCACTCCGGGCCTGGGCCAGGCAGCAGATCATAATTATCCACTGGGGATCAAATTGGTAGGCAGAGGAGAAGCAAAGAAGGTGGTTGTAATAGCCTGCAGACTGTCCACCAAAATTCCCAGCAGATCGACAGGCAACCAGCCAGGAATTGCACATCTACAGCTGCTCCCTCCCTGACTCGCCTCTCTCTGATTCCCCCATGTGAAGGACGCCAGACAGTCAGTAACATCATCGAGGAGAGAGCGCACAAACATGTGTACAACTGAAGTTCCAAAGGGAAAGAAGCAACATGGACAGTCTAGGGCCAGGTAAATGACCTTGTTGGGCCATATATGGCCCGTGGGCCGAAGATTGACAACCTCTGGGTTAGAGGGATGGAAGACAAATTATGAGGGGAGGCTGTCATGGTTGGGGTTGTTTTCTCTGGAAAAAAGGCGCTTGCGAGGGGACATGATTACATTGTACAAGTACAT
The DNA here is from genome assembly GCA_038501925.1 of Xenopus petersii. Classification (NCBI taxonomy): domain Eukaryota; kingdom Metazoa; phylum Chordata; class Amphibia; order Anura; family Pipidae; genus Xenopus; species Xenopus petersii. The sequence goes on from CM076681.1 coordinate 111,952,849, forward strand.
TAGAGGACATTATAGACAAATAGCAGGGGACCCTTTTACCCATAAAGTGGATCACCGTACCAGAGGCCTCCCCTTTAGACTAGAAGAAAAGAACTTTAATTTGAAGCAACGTAGGGGGTTCTTCACAGTCAGGACAGTGAGGTTGTGGAATGCCCTGCTGGATGTTGTTGTTGTGATGGCTGATTCTGTTAAAGCTTTTAAGAGGGGCTTGGATGATTTCTTCTAAAAACAATATCCAAGGCTATTGTGATACTAAAATCTACAGGAAGTGTAGCTATGGGCATATAGTTTATATGGAGGGGTCAGTGTGAGTGTGTGTATGGATGCTGGGTTTCATTTGGAGGGTTTTAACACAATGGACTTTGGTCTTTTTTCTACCCGATCTAACTATGTTTCAGCAGTAACAGTCGCCAATGTTTGGGTGTCTTAAAAGGCGGCAAATCTTTCAGACCTACCCAATCGACGAGCTGACCAATATACAAGTTTTCGGCTGAAATTGGTTGGCTCATCTCCCACCATACAAACATTGGGATATCTGTGTGTCTGTGGCCACCTTAATTTAAAGTATGGTAGGGGGGCAGATGCAAATTTGAAGGAGAACTGAATTGAGGGGCAGATTTAGCAGAGATCAAATTGATAACATGCTGCAGGTTTCCTCTACAATACACCATACAATCTCTATAGGGCATAAAAATTGATACAACTGGCTTAGTGAATTTGATAGTTTATACTTTTAGAGACTTCTCATCTATCTCAGATCTAATCAGGCAGATTTGGCAGCATGGTGGTTTAGTGATTAACATTGCTGCCTTGTGTTACTGGGGTCTACGGTTGATTCCAGCCAGGTTAAATTTTCTAAGAAGTCCTCCCCTCTTTTATAGACAACAGGTTCACTTATACTCTCAAAATATATAATGCACCATTATACCTCAGTAATAAAATAGATAAAAGAGAGTTAACTAGCGCTCCTTTCAAACCCTTTCAATGCTTCATACATATATAAAAGTTACTTGCAGATGTTAAAAGTTCCCACAGTTCTCTTGTCACTTATGTGTAGTGATGGGCGAATTTATTTGGCAGGCGCCACTGGTGAAAATTCCAAGGTGACAACAAGTAAATGGACGCCCATTGACCTTAATGCGCTGGCGACGGAATTGTCACCAGCTTCACAAATATCTCACAGGTTTTGCAAATGTTGCGGGAAATTCCCAAATTTTGCGGCGAAGTGAAACTGGACAAATTTGGCCATCACTACTTATGTGTGCGTGAGATATCCAATCTCTTCCAGATGAACAAAAAGTACAAGTGCAGTTGTGGGTGAGTAAATCCTGCTCCTCCACTTGTGATCCCTCCAAAACAAAAAACTTCGCTACCTTTCTCCTCCCTGAGCGTAACTTCGGATTTAAGGGAATTAGCGGTGCCCTGGCGAAGTGCGGCAAAGCCAAAGCTGGCGCAACTTCGAAGGTAAATAAATTTGCCCCAAAGTAAGTGCAGTGGTGGGTGAGTAAGTCCTGCTCCTCCACTTGTGATCCCTCCAAAACAAAATCACACAGAGTTCATAGCACAGCAGACTTCTTATAATCACCACTGCATGCTATTGAGCAACTTACTTTGAGTCTGGAGAAATTCTCCTTCAAACACAGATCTGTAGCTTGCTTCCCTTCCTCACATGTCTGCCAGTAGCTTGTACAGTATGTACTCCCTTTCCTGCCATAGGTTTACCTTTAAGTTCCTGAGCTTTCTTTCCAACTTCATTAAAAAAAACCCGGGTGCTTAATTGGCTTCTATAAAATTAACCAATGTTTGTGAATGTAAAGCACTGCAGAATAACTTAGCCCTGTATAACTATAAAGATATAAAGATTGGCTATGAGCTATATTTTATTTTCTGGGTTTGGTGGTTGGATCAGTATCAATTTTGATCAAATCCTACTGCTTCAGGTTTTCCTAGCTGATTAGAATGATTTGCTGTGAGTTATTTGATCAGATTCATTATTTACCTTGCTAATTATAAAATGCATTATGGATCATTCTGAATCAATCCATTAGGAATAGTTCATAAATCTTCAGCAGCACAGGGGTGCCATGGTTATAACTCCTGCCTTGCAGCAGTGGAATCCCAGGGTCTGTTCCACCCTGGGGACTATTTGCAGGGAGTCTGTATGTTCTTCTGGTGATTACATGGGTTTCCTTCCAACAACAAGAGAATGATTGGCTTCTGATAAAACTGTGAATGCAATAGGGAATTAGACTGTAATCTCCACTGGGGCAGTGAATAATACTGTATATAATCTGTATAAATTAATACAGAATATGTTTACGCTATTTAAAAAAAAAACATTGGAATAAACTCTATGTTCATATAGATAATTCTATGCATCTGAGACAATTATAGTTCATACTTACATGGAATCAAGTTAATTTAGAGAAGTCTTGAGCTGTCGGGTTCACTAAAGGATGACATTAAGCAACACATTTGTAATGATTTCTTTTGGAAAGAGTTCAGCAATTTTAAACAAATATTTATCTGAGAGAGTGATCAAGGTCTGCCAGGTAAAAATGTTACTTTATCACTGTAAAATGTATTACCTGGAATAATTATTCAATGAAATGTTTATTATGCCGTTATGGACAGCTCCAGTGAGCCTTTTCTTGAGTGATATCTGCCGCTTAGACAAAGAAAATACTAGACATGATACAAAATGCATGGTTTTAATTGGTTTTAATTGCTGTTACAACTTTAAACATACAGTATATGTTTAAAGATGTATAAACAATGGAAATCACACGTAGTTATATAACATTTGGCATAAAAGAGGTTATGGCTTAAAAAAACTGTGGCAAAGACCCCTTGTTTTATGCATTTGACACTATTTCTCACTTCATATATATATATATATATATATATATATATATATATATATATATATATATATATAGTTGTGTTCAGAATAATCGCAGTCTGAAATCACTAAGCTGATCAATCACTGTTGTTGATAGAAATTCGTTTTCTACTAGTAGGTGTAGTAGAGTAATAGAAAACCAACAGACCCCAGCGATCATGACATGCATGCTGCTGATTCTGTGAAATTGAATCATTAATTGAGGCTTATTCAAATTAATAGCAGTGTTCAAAATAATAATAATAGCTTGTTCAAAATAATAGCAGTGTGGAGTTCATTTAGTGAGGCCATTCATTCTGTGAAAAAGCAGGTGTCAATTACGGCCCTTATTTAAGGAAGGAAGGCAGCAAATGTTGTGTTTGCTGTTTATAGTATATTTCTCTCTGAACATCTGAGTAAAATGGGTCATTCCAGACATTGTTAAAGGAGAAACAAAGCCATTATTAAAAAAAACTCTACCCCCCTACCGCACATAGACCCCCCTCCCTCCTCCTCCCCAGCCTAGTTGCTACCCCTGGCAAATGCCCCTAACTTTTTACTTACCCTTTGGTGCAGATTCAGGGATCAGAGTTCATGGCAGCCATCTTCGGAAATCTGAGAATGAAACAGACAAAGCGGTGCATGTGCAGTTGGAGCAATTTAATGGTTTGTGACAAGTGCGTATGTGCCGAAATTGATGGAAATTGCCGAAGCACTGGAAGAAAACCTGGAAGATGGCTGCCATGAACTCCGATCCCTGAAAGTAAAAAGTTAGGGGCATTTGCCCAGGGTTGCAGCTAGGCTGTGGGGGGAAGGAGGGAGGGAGGGGATCTATGTGGGGTAGGTGGATAGGGTTTTTTTTTATAAAGGGTTTGTTTCTCTTTAAAAAGAACAGCGTACTTTGATTTAAAAGTTGTTTGAAGAAGGGAAAACATATAAGGACGTGCACAAAATGATAGGCTGCTCAGCAAAAATGATCTCAAATGCTTTAAAATGGCAACCAAAACCTGAAAGACATGGAAGAAAACAGAAAACTAACATTTGAATAGATAAAAAAGCCAAAATGGCAAAGACTCAGCCAATGATCAGCCCCAGGAAGATCAGAGGTCTAAAGTTACTTGTGATACTGTTGCAATTAGAAGATACCTACGTGAAGCCAAACTATCGGCAAGAAGCCCCCGCATTGTCCCATTGTTGAAAAAAAAACATGCTGAAGAGCTTACATTATAACACGTATATACTTTATACACATTATAGTAACCTAGTAAGTTAGGTTGAAAAAAAGACACACGTCCACCAAGTTCAACCTTTTAGGTTTGCATATAACCTGCCTGACTGCTAATTGATCCAGAGGAAGGTAAAAAAAAAAACAGTTTGAAACCTCTCCAATTTGCCTCAGAGGCGGAAAAAATCCTTCCTGACTCCAAGATGGCAATCGGACTAGTCCCTGGATCAACTTGTACTATGAGCTATCTTCCATAACCCTGTATTCCCTGACTTGCTAAACACCATCCAACCCCTTCTTAAAGCTATCTAATGTATCAGCCTGTACAACTGATTCAGGGAGACAATTGCACATCTTCACAGCTCTCACTGTAAAAAACCCCTTCCAAATATTTAGGCGGAACCTCCTTTCTTCTAATTGGAATGGGTGCCCACATGTCACATGGAAGGACCTACTTGTAAATAAAGCATCAGCAAGATTATTATATGATCCCCTTATATATTTATTCATAATCATATCACTTCAAACTTCTTTTCTCCAGTGTGAACAACCCCAACTTAACCAGTCTTTTACCAGCTTAGTTGCCCTTCTCTGGACCCTCTCTAATTCAATAATGTCCTGTTTGATCACTGGGGACCAAAACTGTGCGGTGTATTCTAGATGGGGCCTCACTAGTGCTCTGCACAGTGGAAGAATGACCCCCCTCCTCCTGTGAATCTATGCCCCTTTTAATACAGCTCATGACTTTATTTGCCCTTGATGCTGCCGACTGGCATTGCTTGCTACAGCCAAGTTTATCATCTACAAGGACTCCAAGGTCATTTTCCATTATGAATTTGCCTAGTGCGGTCTCATTAAGGGTAAAAGTGGACTGGATATTTTTACATCCCAGATGCATGACGTTGGATTAATCATCATTTAATCTCATCTGCCGCTTAGCTGCCCAGATTGCCAGTTTGTCAAGATCATGTTGCAAGAATGCTGCATCCTGGATGGAATTAATTGGGCTGGATAGTTTTTTGTCATCTGCAAACACTGATACATTACTTACAACACCCTCCCCTAAGTCATCAATGAACAAGTTAAATAATAGTGGACCCAATACCGAGCCCTGAGGGACCCCACTAAGAACCTTACTCCAAGTAGAGAATGTCCCATTAACAACCACCCTCTGTACCCGATCCTGTAGCCAATTTCCTATCCATGTGCAAACGACTTCATTAAGCCCAATAGACCTTAGTTTAGAAAGCATCAAGAGCTTGCAATGTATCTTTATTGTTAGCCACTATAGGTGTCACTTCTACAATACTTTTTGTATTTTTTTTTATTGTTATTTTTGCTACTGGCTAACACGGTACCACAGTTGTTTTGTCCTATTCACTAGGACAAAATTTTGAATATGATCCCTTAACAAGCCATCAAATAATTTGCCCACCATGGATGTCAAAACGTATTGGCCTATAATTTCCAGGCTGAGATCGTAATCAGTTTTTAAATATTGGAATGACATCAGCTTTCCTTCAATCCATAGTTACCATACCAGTTGAAAGAGAGTCTGACAAAATCAAAAATAGAGGCCTGTCTAAAACTGAACTAAGCACTCTTATTACCCGAGGGTGTATTCCATCTGGCCCTGGTGCCTTGTTTACATTTTTAGTAAAGCTTTATGAATCATATCCTGAGTCAGTCCCTGACTGACTGACTTGTTTGTGGTGACCCAACAGTGCAGCTATGAGGTGGGTCTTGGAACTCGGACTCCACTATTGGATACACTGAAGAAAAGAACTGATTTAGCACATTTAACTTCACAGTATCTGTTACAACTATACTAGTACCATTATTACAGGGAGCCACACTCTCAACCTGCATTTTTTTACTATTAATAGACTGGCCTAAAGAAAAATGGTGCAACATTTTGTGGACAGATAAAAGTTCTTTTTGAGTTTAGGGGTTGCATGAGAGTTTGTCAGACAACCCCCAAACACTTCAATAGTAACAATTCAAGCCACAGTACACTGTGATGTTGCCTTATGCCAAAAAGGAAATGGCCAGGAAATGGGAGTTTCAACAAGACAATGACCACAAACATATTAGTAAATGAGCAACATCTTTGTTCAAGACCAAAAAGATTGAGGTTATGGGGTGACCCGCCCAATCCCCAGATCTTAATCCAATATAAATCTTGTGGGGTGACATCAAAAATGCTGTTTGAGGCAAAACCATAAAATGCAGAAGAATTATGAAATGTAACAGGTGCCAGAAGTTGGTGGACTCCATACAATACAGAAGTGCAGCAGTTCTCAGAAACACTAATTATACAACTAAATATCAGTTCAGTGATTCAAAGGAAAGCAAAATCTTGAAACATTATTAGTAGTGTTTTTTGAGTTAGTACATTTTTTTCTATTCTGCGGGTTTCTAGTTTGGAATGTAAAGTCCTTGGTTTCTTACCACAGTAGTCGGGTAATGATTTGGATAGAAAGAGAAGCAATTAAAAAAATAAGAATTACAATAAACTGATTTATTATACTTTTAGTGGCCACCTGGCAGTGGTCTGTCACAGATATATAATTTACATTGCTAGAAAATATGATTATGTTTATATATAAATGTCTGTAGAGCCAATGGATAAATTAGGAGCCATAAAACACGTTGGAGGCTGGAGGTTCTCAGTCTGCCACAACATATTGGGCAGGTTTGGAAATCCTGTTGGATGAGGACCATTGGGTGTGTTGATGAAGTCCTTGTCCGGCAGGTCTCTGAAGACCCATTGGTGTGCCAACAATATGATCAGCCCAATTTGGCCTAACACATTGGTCAGATTTATTACTAATGTCAATAGTGGCCTCACTATCTACTGTATATCCTTTTGAATACCAAAGGAATCAGCACTTTCAGCAATAACTCCACTGCAGTTGTATTCTCAGCCCTCATTAGTTGCAAGTGAAAGAAAAGAAGAGAAAATTAATACATTTTCTGGCCATAGTAAAAGTCAGCACTGAGGTTAAAGAGAGTGAAAGAATGCTTTACATTATATGAATCATTACAAAGTAAATGCATGGTTTGAGAAAGAAACTTCTGATAAGCTCTGTTGAAACTTGAAATGAATATTGTCTTTATTCTAAAAAAATGTTTGAACACGGAATGCAGAGAGGGCATCCGGAAACATTTGTTCCAACATGAAATCTCCAAATACAACAGGGCAAGTTTTTCCCTGTTTTCCTTGCTTTAGTTCTCATTTGTTTTAGATATTGAACTATGCATACACGTAAAAATTAAATAAACCCAATAGGCTGGTTCTGCTAACAATAAGTATTAATTATATCTTAGTTTGGATCATGGACAGTTGTGTTCAGAATAATAGCAGTCTGATATCATTAACCTGATCAATCACTGTTTTTGGTAGAAATTATATTTCTACATGGCAAATCATTTTTTTTTTCTTAAAAGAGAAGCAAACCCTAAAGTTAAAAACCCCTACCCTACAGAAACCCACCTCCCTCCCCCCCCCCCCGCTTTGCTGCTACCTCAGGCAAATGCCCCTAAGTCTTTACTTACCCCTTGGTGCAGATACTGTCCAGTGGAGTTCATGGACGCCATCTTCCGCCGCTTTGTTATTCTTTGGGCCTTCTTCCGTCGCTTCAGCAATTCTGTGAGTTTCTCCGACTGCGCATGTGCCTATACGGCACTTACTTCCCGAAGATTACCAAAGCAGCTGAAGATGGCGCCAGTGAACTCCACTGGACAGAATCTGCACCGAGGGGTAAGTAAAGACTTAGGGGCATTTGCCTGGGATAGCAGCTAGGCTGGGGGGGAAGGGAGGGGGATCTATGTAGGGTAGAGGGGTAGGGTTTTTTTTAACTTTAGGGTTGTTTCTCCTTTAATGTTTTTATTAAATTCAATTGATTACATATAACAGAATAAAACAAAACAATTTCAGTTAGGATTCAATTATAAGTTATCAAAAGCAAAATATAAACGTTTTTAAATCTTATCCAAGTGACTTACAATAGGTTTCAAATATACCGGTACCTCTATTTCCCTGGAAACTTTAATGGTTGGCTTCAGTAGGTGGCTGTAACAATCTCACCTGGTGGTCTAGCGGGAGGGGGTCTGCAGGGACGCTTGCAGCCCCCTCGGCGGGGACGCCCGATACGTTGCTCCTCTGGGCCGCAAATGGTGAAGAGTTAGGGCGCGCGCGGCGCGTCTCTTCCTGATTTATGTGCGCATGCGCGCTGGCGTGTGACGTCAGCGCGCAGTGGCGCGAAATTTAAAAGTATTAAAGGCACAGTTTGGATCTTTATCATTGCCCGTGATAGAATTTGTTCCTGGTGCTTTTGAGCTTGTGCTATACTCTGTATCCTGTTTGATTCCTGTTTTTGACCCCTGCCTGGCTATTTGACTACTCTTATTTCTGGATTCTGACCCTTGCCTGATTTCTGACTACCGCTTCTGATTAACCCTCTGATTGACTTCCTGGTTTGACCTTGCCTGCCTGATAATGTTTACTCTCTGCCTGCCTCGACCCAGCCTGTTCTGACTACTCCTTTGCCTAACGCCTTGTACTGCGATCTTCTGTCCAAAGACTTTGTTTACTACAGTCGTGCCCCTTTGCTTCCCAGAACTCCTCGCCTTGCTCCTCTCGAAAAGTCCAGGTGGCATCTGAGTACGCTGAGGGCTCCTCCCGAAGCCAAAGGCGGTCACACTACCGGTGAAGCCGAGCTGAGACCAGGGAGCTTTGCATTAGTTCTGGTTTAGGGTGCCGACCGTGACAGTGGCTTGCATTAGTACTTAGTTTCTCAATTGTTGCATTAATTGACTAGATAACAGTCTGTTAAGCTAGTGACTCTTGGGGGGTTCCACTATGTTTGTCAAAGGTTTTCCACATTCATAAATGATTGTTCCACCTCCTAGACAGGTTCAGTACCTCTTATTAGTTCTGTTTCATACCATGTGGTATGTTGAAAGGTTTGTATGGTTAATTGTTTGGTTGTTGAAGGTAGGGTGTTATGGCAAATAATTTATTAGTAGGTGTAGTAGAGTAATAGGAAACCAACAGACCCAACAATTATGACATGCATGCTGCTGATTCTGTGTTATTGAATCATTAATTGAGGCTTGTTCCAAATAATAGCAGTGTTCAAAATAATAATAATAATAGCTTGTTTAAAATAATAGTGTGGATTTCAGTTAGTGAGGTCATTCATTCTGTGAAAAAACAGTGTCAATTACGGCCCTTATTTGAGGAAGGAAGGCAGCAAATGTTGTGCATGCTGGTTAGTGTGTATTTCTCTCTGAAAATTTGAGTAAAAAGGGTAGTTCCAGACATTGTTCAGAAAAACAGAGTACTTTGATTAAAAAGTTAGTTGGAGAGTGCAAAATATATAAAGAATTGCACAAAATGATAGGATGCTCAGCTCAAATGCTTTAAAATGGCAACCAAAAGAAGAAAATGGAAAATGGGAAAACTACCATTGAAATGGATAGAAGAATAGCAAAATGGCAAAGAAGGTCTAAAGTTACCTGTAAGTACTGTTACAATTAGAAGATGCCTATGTGAAGCCAAACTATCGGCAAGGAGCACCCACAAAGTCCCATTGTTCAAAAAAAAAGACACGCTGAAGAGCTTACAATTTGCCACATTGACTGGCCTAAAGAGAAATGGAGAAACATTTTGTGGATGAATGAAGCAAGATGTTTCTTTTTGGGTTTAGGGGCCACAGACAGTTTGTCAGACAACCCCCAAACACTGAATTCAAGTCACAGTACAGAGTGAAGCCAGTGAAACATGGTGGAACAAGCATCATGATATGGGGATGTTTCTCATACTGGTGTTGGCCCTATGTATCACATACCAGGGATCATGGATCAATTTCAATACATCAAAATACATGAAGGGTTCATGTTGCCTTAGGGCTATTCCACACGGGGAGATAGCCACGCGTTTGCGGTCGCGGCGTCAAAGCGCCGCGACAGTCGCCGCGACCGGCGCAGGCGACAGTTTTGTATGGGCGCCTATGTAAAAACGCCTGTGCTAACCACACGAGGCGATGCGCTTTTCAACAGTCGCCTGAAAAAGCCTGGCGAGGCATTTTCAGGCGACTGTTGAAAAGCGCATTGCCTCGTGTGGTTAGCACAGGCGTTTTTACATAGGCGCCCATACAAAACTGTCGCCTGCGCCGGTCGCGGCGACTGTCGCGGCGCTTTGACGCCGCGACCGCAAACGCGTGGCTATCTCCCCGTGTGGAATAGCCCTTATGCCGAAGAGGAAATGCCCTTGAAATGGATGTTTGAACAAGACAATGACCCCAAACACACCAGTAAGCAGAACAATTGTGGAATGTAACAAGTGTCAGAATTTAGTTGACTCTGCAACAAAGATGTGCAGCAGTTCTCAGAAACACTGATTATACAACTAAATATTAGTTCAGCGATTCAAAGGAAAGCAAAATCTTGAACCATTTTTCAGTTTATACAGTGAATGTTTGAGTTTGTAAAGAAGAATGCAGACACTGCTATTTTTTGAAACAGCCTAATATTCCCTTTTCTTCACTTTCTGTAAAGAAATAACACAAATTTGATACATTTTCCTTCATGTTTTGATTTAGAATAGAATGTGCAGTGTCCCCAATGGATTTGCGTGTATGGAAATAAAATCTATTACAAGGATTTTGAGCTTCATTACATTTTTTAAACACACTGCTATTACTCTGAACACAACTGTACAAGGTATGTTTTATTACTACAGAGAAAAAGTATATCATTTTGAAAACTTTGGATTATTTGGGTAAATGGAGTCAATGGGAGATTGCTTTTCCGTAATTTTGTGCTTTCCTGATAAGGGTTTTCCAGATAAAGGATCCAATACATGTGCCTTAAAGATTTTCTTCATTAGAAAAGCGCTGTCATGCTCTCCATGTAGCTCCATACAGGCTGTACCAGGCCGGAAATAGAGCTCCAGGGGTATGCACATAAGAGCAGATCCACTTTCCTCCACCTTTATAATAACAATTGCCTTTGGAGAAAGTGGACAATATGCTTTGAGTGCCCTAGGCCTAAGCAGTGATAAAAGAAGAGATGTAAGAAAACTAACAGAATAACTGAAGCCACATTCTATGGAATTCATAAGGTAGTAGGATGGAAACCTGCCCAAAAAGGAAGGATAACTATTTAAAATGACATGCTAAAAAAGAATCACCTGCACTACCATTTATTGTTAGGAATGTTGAATGGCTAAATATATTGATACGACTCGGGCCCGGACTGGCAATCTGTGGCTTCTGCCAAATGTTAATATTTAGTGGGCTGGTGGGGGATGTTTGGGCCTCTGTTTGGGCTGATTGGGCCTCTGTGTACCTGAAATGCCAGGGCCTATTTTGACTCACAGTCCAGACCTGATACGACTGCTTAAAAGGGAACAAGTGCCCATAGTTTGTGGGTGCTCTTCCATTCTAGGTGTGTGAATTATGTCTCTGGGTTTTGGGGGATCAGGCTGACCAGCCCACACCTGCTCCCTACAGCCGGCAGTTTCTGGCCCTTCTGCACTTCCTTTCTGAACACCACCCACCTCCACCGATTGCAATTTAAAATGATGCGCAAGAAGGTACGTGCTGGTGGGGGAGGGGATATCAGGCTTGCTGGCATGCAAAAGGAAAGTGGTATGGGTACTTTCAGTGATAAATTATAGCAAATCCAAATTTTTAAAAATGATTTCCAGTTTCTCTGTAATAATCATGTACTTGATCCAAACTAAGATGTAATTAATCCTTACTGGAAGGAAAACCAACATATTGGGTTTATTTAATGATTATACATGATTTTCCAGTAGACTTTAGGTAAGAAGATCTAAAATTTGGAAAGATCCAAATCTATTATCCAGAAACCCCCAAACATTCTGGTTAACAGGTCCCATACCTTTATTATGATTGTACTGAAATCTTGCAATAAAAGCCTGCAACCAGCAATCCACTTATTTACTTGGATACTGTATAGGTGTGCCAGGACCTACATTTATATTTGTATTTTTATATACACAGCTCCCTCTGTTGTTTAACTTGCTCAATATCTACACTTTTGGAATGTGCTGGATTAGTGTTAGGTATATTAGCACAGAGGTCAAGCTCTGTGGATTTCAGGTACTTATATATAACTATTTAAGTAATAATAATACAAAGACAACATATTAAATGCTGAAACTGATAAATGTTATTGTTTTCTGAAAATAACTATGTGGGCGAGGAACATGATACCAAGGTAGAGAGAACCGACGCACACCCTTCACCAGATCAGCCTGGTGCTCAATCCCAGAGGATCCAGCAACCTCCCTTATGCTAGAGAACAAAGAAGGATCGGCACACAGGCATTCAATTTTGCAGTGTTACCTGCTCGTTTAATGTGTGGACTGCAACGTTTCGGGGTCACGCCCCTTTGTCAAGCATGTAACACTGCAAAATTGAATGCCTGTGTGCCGATCCTTCTTTGTTCTCGAGGAACATGATAGACAGTGTGTTGCATCACCCCATCTTTTAACAGTACTCTGTAACCATTTGGGAACTGAGGTGACCAATTGTTGTTTTTAAAGTGAAATGTTGTCCCATTCTTGCCTGATATAGGATTCGAGTTGCTCGACATTTTGGGGTCGTCTGTCTCCTTTGCCATATTTTTCCTTTCATAATGTGCCAAATGGTTTTAATGTGGAGCCTTGCTGTTGTTATACATGCAGAATGTTTGAAAAAAGATTAAATTCTCTGGGTGGCAGCATGTGTTGCTCTACAACCTGTATGTATTGTTCAGCATTAAAGCTGCCCATGCCATGTGTGCTTATGTACCCCTATACCATCACAGATGCTGGATTTGGAACTGTTGGCTGATAACAAGCCAGATGGTTCTCCTCCTCTAGCCCAGAGAATGCAGCATCCGTGATTTCCAAAAAGAATTTACAATTTTTATTCATCAGAGCAAAGGTCAACTTTTCACTTTCCCTCAGTCCATCTTAAATGAGCTTGGGCCCAGAAATGGCAGCAGTGTTTCTGTGACAACTCACCCTGGTGGTCTAGTGGGTGTGCGACGCGTCCGAATCCTCCTGTATCGTCTCTGCAAATGCACTGTTCTTCCACACTGCTCACTCAGCTACTTCTGGATTTTATCTGGAAAGTGCCGAACGTGACGTCATCACTGGCGTGAAATTCAAATTTTTAAAGGGCTCTTTGCGTAGTTTTCATTGCCCAACATCATAGGTCTATTCTATAGTTCCTGGGTGTTTTTTGCTGCATTACTGTTCCGTTACTGATCCTGCATGTCCCTGATTACGTCTAGTTTGCTGCCTGTCCTAATCTTTGCTTTGTTTTTGATTATTCTCTTGGATCCTGTCTTGTACTACACTTGTTTCCTGTTCTACAACATCACACTCACACTCCATTCACTTGCTTGCCCAGAACTCTTGGTTCTCCCACAAAAAGACCTGGTGGCATCTGAGTAGCGGAGGGCTCCACCGGAAGCCAAAGGCGGCTGCTACAGGCAGAAGAGTGGGCCGAGATCGGAACCTTGGAATTAGTTCTGGGTTTGGAATACCCTGTGTTACAGTTTCTGGGTAATGTTTATATATGGTTTCTTCTTTGCATTGGTATTGTTCTAACTGGTTTTGGAAGGTATTCCATGCAGTAATCTCAACTACACAATTATGTCTGTTTTAATGCAATGCTGCCAGAGGGCCCAAAGAAAACAACCATTAAATACTGCCTTTTGGTCTTGTCCCTTGCATACAGAGACTTCTTCAGATTCTTTGAATCTTTTAATGATAATAAGTACTGTAGATGATGAAACCTCCAAATTCTTTGCAAGTTTATGTTGCAAAGAATTTGCAACATAATTTTTTTTTAATTACGTTGTTCTCAAATTGTTTCAGTATTTGGCTAATCTATTTTTTTTTATAATTTTTTTCAACCAGGTATACTGTTTTTATATAGTGTTGAACAGTACAGAACTAGGTATGAAGGTGGCTGCTTTAGATTAACAAGGAAAGTAGAGCCACAATGTTTTTAGTAATGGACTGGGAAGGACTGGGAAGGAACTTGCTTGTCTGACTTCTAGAATATGCAATATCTGCTGCTTACAAATATAACTCAAACGTTCTCTGCCAATGTCCAGCACCTCTAGCTTCCTTTAAATTCCGCCATTTAATTGAGTAACATCAGGCCAAGCAGGAAACCTACAATGCAGAAAGGTACAACGATTTTCAAAATATTTTATACTAGACACATACTCTGCCATGGCCTGAATGGCTACTATAATCAGGATATTATTCAGTACTGTAACTGTGAAGTGCCTGCTGAAATCCCTCTTTAACCCTGCTTTCTTTTGGAAGTTTTCCTGGACTTGTATAGAGAAGAGCCCTGTCGTCACATGGGATGATACCAGGAGAGTATCAATTCCTACCAGCAATGTTTAAATCAGTACAGATAAAAAGACCATCAACATTTCAATAAATAGCTATTCACTCTTGATATCTGATATGGCCATTTATGACAGTAGAGTCTTGTAGTGTTCCTGGAGAGGTTTTTTACCCTATGAAATTATGTAAATGCTTGTTTAACCTTTGTTTTACAGATATGAGGAAACTCCCTAAAGATTATAACTTATTAATGACATTTTTACTTTCAAACACATCAGTACTATAAAGATGTGATATCAGGGATCCAGTCAATAACCCTTCTTTTTATGAGTCACAGTTTACCTGATCATCACAGTCATTGCTGAATATTGTGAAGCAAAAACATGACCAGTTTCAATTTTGGACATTTTCTCACCCATATTGAAGGAGATTGTTTGGTCTGCCACTACCCTTAAAGCTAATCTTGGTGGCAATACTTCATATACATACACACTGGGATCACAATTTATATTTTCATATCTACCTTTTGGGCTAATAGTTCTAATCAAACGTTAATAGAATAAAGACCATTCACTCATTCATTCATTTTGCTTGCTTTTGCCATTAGATCCTCCAATATGTCATGGGGAATAAGATGTTGACAGTTTGGGTGGTAAACTCTAAGAGAATGCATATCCCTGTCTATGGAAATGATTTTAATTCTGGGCACTTAATACACTTAATAGGAAAGCTTTGTCTGTAATAGTGGCCTGTCCCGTCTGCTGTAACTTGTGCTTTAGGGAGCAGTAAATTTCAGAGAGAGCTACTGAATATGAGTTCATTCATTTCAGTCTGTTCCTAGATTGTGTGGCAATCTAAGAGGATTCCCCTTTGTCTTGTAATAATAAAGCTTTGCAGCAAAGTCCCATGGGGGGGGATCATCTGCTTTGGGTTTAGGGCATTAGGCTTTATATGCTCTATCAATTAAAAGTAGACATAATTGGCATTCAGGGAGCAGTTTTGCAACATTTCTGTCTATGATGTCATTCTGGTGGAATCTGTTATCTATGGCTTCTACCTGGAAAACAAGCATTTAGCATTCTCCGCAGAGAGGTTACTTATTGCTGAAAATTGCTATGAGCGGTAATTAAATGCTCATGTTTTGTTTCCAGAGTGGCTATGCGGGAGCCTAGGGTAAAGAGATCTTTCTCTACTTTCAGCTACTTCTGATTCTAATTCCTTTTGGAATGCAGAAGTAATGCACTAAAGAAGGCTATCCATGCCTATATATACAGTACATATATATAAATAAAATAGCACTACATGTAATATAGATAATTATACTAATTAAACATAATAGTGGCCTTGAGATTTTATTCATATGCAGGTCATGGGACTCCAAGGTGACTTCTAATATTTCAACAGGGGGTATATAATTTCTTATAATACACATGTTTCAGTGAATCCATTCAGTGTCGGACTAGGACACCAGGGGCCCACCAAAAAACCAGACCAGGGGCCCACTCTCAGTACTATTTTCTTCCTCTATTCTCCTAGTCTCTTTCTCTTTTCTTTACACATTATAATCTATTATTCCACCTATTAAGCAACTTTGTTCTCATAGAAATAGGGAATGGCCATGAAATAGGCCAAAAGTTTAGCAGCATGAGGGACCACTGATACCTGGGCCCAACGGGAGTTTTCCTGGTATCCCTGTGGGCCAGTCCGACACCGAATCCACTGACAAATGACATTGCTATGTTCTGGTATGGGACCCGTTATCTGAAACCCTTTATCCATAAAGCTCTGAATTACAGTGAGGCCACCGCCCATAGACTCCATTTTAATCAATGAATTAAAATGTTTAAAATTATTTCCTTTTTCTCTTTAAAGGAATAGTCATGATTTTTATGGTGTATTTTTTATTTCTAAATTACATTATTTACAATGCAAATAATTCAAATGTTATTCCTGAACCAACAAGTATATTTTTTTCTAGTTGTAATATTGATGTGTAGTCCGCCATCTCAGGTCATTTTGCCTGGCCCTGTAGAGATCCTTTCAGAAAGAGTCAGCACTTCAGGATGGAACTGCTTGTAGGCAGGCTATTGTTTCTCCAACTCAATGTAACTGAAGGAGTAGCAATGGGACTTGGATTTTTACAAGTGCTATTGTCATATGTACCAAGGAGGTGTTATCTTATGTTAGGGAGCTGTTATCTGGTTACCATCCCATTGTTCTGTTATTAGGGGGGGGAAGGGAAGGGGGTGGTATCTCTCCAACTTAAAAAATCTGTTTGCTCTTTTGAAAAATGGATTTCAGTGCAGATTTCTGCTGGAGACGCACTATTAACTGATGCTTTTTTAAAAAAAACAAACATGTTTTCCTGTGACAGTATGCCTTTCACAATAAAAGAGTACCATGTATGTTATTCCAGCTAAGATCTAATTAATCCTTAGTGGAGGCAAATCAACCCTACTGGATTTATTTAATATTTAAATTTTTACTAGACTAAAGTTTTACTAGACTTTAATTACGGTGATCCAAATTCCAGCAAGATCCCTTATCCAGAAAACCCAAGGTTCCAAGCATTTTGGATATGAGGTCCCATACCTGTACCTCTTGTTAGAAGTATGTAATAGTGATCACCTCAGGATACTTGAAATATCTGTTAATCAAACAAGATGAAATGCATAAAATGTAAGCAAGCTGATTCTATATATTACCTACAGTAAATGAAATCCTGCATAAAAGAAATATGACACACCATTTTAGAACTCATAAGTGCCATTCAGCACACAATACACTTAGGGGGTTATTTATCAAAGTCTGATTTTATCTCAACATTTTCTGCTACAAACTCTGATCAATTCCGCTCGGGTTTTTTACGCCTATTTATTATTCCATTTTCCTGAAAATTTGCTTTGCGGAAAAAAAACAGATCTTCACGATTTTTTTTTGGATTTTCACCCGAAAACTCTGATTTCTTATGCTTTTTTGCCTGAAAACTTTGGGATAGTGCACAAAACCCAACGCACATCAAGAAATCATTGGGACTTCTCAAACTGACGTATATGCAACCTCGACAGGTCTGAGATGCCAGATTTTGGAATTCTGACTTTTCCATCCTCGGAATTTCAAAAATTCCGAAAAATTTGTGATTTTTTAAAAGTGCGATTTTATGTAAAAAAATCACATATTTTTCTAGATTTTTGCATTCGGAGTTTAGTAAATAACTCCCTTAGTGCATGTATCAGGTTCTCTAGCACCCTATTTTTGACTTAATGGCCTTTTAATACTTTCATTAGTGCAGTATACATTTAACCTACCAGCACAGTGATTAGCTTCAAGCAAGTTGATTACCTTATCTGAAATGAGTTACTGTATGAGAGTTAGTCACGCACTAGTACAGCAGCGGCTGGCAATAAGCCTCCTGCTCATAATTTATACAGGATGTTGTGGGAAAAATGATTGCCTAGTAAAAACCTTACAGTTTATTTAATCAGTTTTATTACCCATGGCTATCTTTAAAGGTTACCTACCTAATGCCTAGCTCTTTCATGAGCAAGCTGCAGTAAAAGAGGAATAAGGAAGCAGAGGTCAATGCGCAGTTAATGAAAATGTGCAACTGACATGATACTCATACAGCCTTGTAAATAACTGCTGATCTGAGTGCCAAGCTGGAGTCTGAATCATCCATTAAGGGAGTTTAGCTGAGAAATTCCCTGCTAATTCCCCAACATTTCGGCACCAAAGCCTTTGTCAAGGAGAATCCCCTTGACAAAGTCCTTGGTGCCGAAACGTGGGGGCCATTCTCATTTTGCTGGTAGGTGCATCCGCTCCTTTGTTGATGTCTTGCTTGCTATGTATAATTAATGGGTGGTAGACATTGTATATTGTTTTTGATGTTGTACAAATTATGCCATTTGCTCCATGGCGTTGTTTATCTGAATTTTTTCTGCATAAAAGTAAAATAAAATTTTTTTAAAACCACTCGTGTTCTCTAAATTGTGTTTTTTTGAGTGTGCGAACATATGGACAAATTGCATAGGGGGTAACATTTGTTTCTGCACCTCATATTACTTTTTGAAAGAATTGGTGTGCCCTCCATTTGCTATTAATTCTGATAAAAGAACATTGTCGAAGTAATGCTAAATTGCAATTCCCTTCTTCCTGAATTCTGTGACTAAAATAATCTTGGAGAATGTATTGAAACTGTCTCCTAGCAAGTGCGAACATCAGGAGTCGCTGATGCACGCCTGCCACCAGCACATGGAGGTACGCATCTTTTAAATCCATCAAAAGAAGGCAATCTCCAGGCTTTTGAACTTACTTATGACCAGCAGCCAGGTTACTTCCCTGAGATCCAATACTGGTCTCCACCCCCCGGATGCCTTTTTCACTAAGAAAGGGGTTGAGTAGATTCCTGTGCCCCACTGATGTGAGGAAACGGGCACAATCGCTTCCTGATTCAACAACTGCTGAAGATGATGCAAAATTACTTGCCTCTTTTCTGACTTTCTGGGTTACCTGGATTGAATGAAGACATTTCTTGAAGGAAGGGAGGCAAACTCTAGACGGTATGCCTTTAGTAAAATATCCAGCACCCAGTGATCTATCCAGCACCCAGTGATCTATCCAGCACCCAGTGATCTGAAATAGATCTTGCCAATCTTGCTCCTACCTTTGCCACCTGCTCAGACAGGTAGTCAGGAGGACTTTTTGGGGGACTGCGAAGACTTGGACTTGCTACCTCTAGCAAAATCTGACAGGCCTCCTCTCAATGAAAAGTATTTAAAAGGTTATATATCCCCTCTAGAACTTTGCTGCTGCAACCTTGTCTTTCCAGAGCCTTGAAAAATATTGGACTTAAAAGGGACAAACTTTGGCTTCTTCTTGTCCTGGGTCAAAAACTGTCTTTTCCTCAGGAGGCCTTTCAAAATTTACACCCATACCGATGAATTGTGTGGAAGCTGTGGTGAATGGATGCTACTTAGTTGGGGCCAGCTATTACATTGAGGAATGCCACGTTGCAGCCCACACATCCTGAGGTTCTGCAAGGGTATGATCTAGACCAGAGGCATCATGATAAATAGAAACTCTCAACGGAGATGCCGCATTTAATGACCAAATCCTGCAGCATTCTTTGCAAAACTTTTTTTCCTGGCAAGGCACCATTGTAGCAGCCAAACATTCAGAAGCTTCCAGATAATTCCTTTTAGATTTATGTTTTTTTCTCTAAATGTCTTCAGGCAAACTGTAGTAAAAAACAAAAAAATCCTGATCCTGTCTAGCATGGGAGACAGACGCACATGAGGCTGTGGAATCCATAGCGGAAGAGAACAAGCAGCTGCTAAATGACTGGAAAAGGTTACAAAACCACACTAGAACCCAGCCACAAGGCCGAGAAATGTGGCGGCAGCCAGAGGAACAGTGCAAGCAACAACAGACCCAAGCAAGCAAACTGTCCACCAGGTCCAAATCTCACACACCCCAGATAGGGTTGCCACTGGCATGGCCGGTAAAAATAATGCTTGATCCCAATGTTATTAATAGGGAAAAAAGATAAATATGTAGGAAGGCTGGTATTTTTTTCTAGAAAAGGTGGCAACCCTAACCCCAGAAGGAGTACAGGAGGAACCTTCCACACTCAAGATGGCAGTCGCGACTGACCCCGCCCTCTTACAGGAGGCACAACGAGTTGGGACCTGCGGAAGCCGAAAGAGAATGCACTTCTGATGAAGACGGCAGCAGGTGGGCGGCTGAGGGATGACCTGGAAAAATATGTTGCTATCACTGCACTCGAAAGGAAAAAGGAGTACACCCTCTATGGATTCCTGTGCCATGGGCAGTCTTACAAACCACCCCCCTGGCACTGCTTACATTGCCTCACACATTTAAATTGATTGCCGAAACTGCCCATCACATCATGTCCAAAACTTTACACAGAAAGGAGGAAGATCAGCAGTGCTCTGCCTTATTCGCATACCCATTAATTTGGAGTATACTCCAAGCCACATCACAACTAATCTGGAACCGGAAACAGAAAGATAAAAAGACAAGGGTAAGGGGTTCCTGTCCTCTTTTAAAGTTTTACTTGGGGAGGGTCTTTCTGGTGTGGGGGTGGGGCAGGGGGATATCCCGGGAGTGGCCAGGAAAGGGTTTTACAGAGGAGAACAGAAAAAGGTAAGTGTCTGGAAGTGAGGGGCAGCAACAGGTTGGCTACCTCATGTGGCATGGGGCTCCATGGGGTACAAAAAATTCTTCTACTTCTACTACCATGGATTGCTCCCACAACCCTCTTTTTGTGTATTTTTGTACTTTAGCAGAGTTGCCAAAAAAAGTATGTGTTTCGAAGTAATGACAATATACTGTAATGTACTGTTGTGCTGCACTGATACAACAGGTGTATTCAACTATAATTTATGTAAACAAGCTGCTGTGTAGCCACAGCTGTTCAAAGCTGAAAAAGGAGAAAAGGCACAGGTTGAAGAGCAGATAACGGGTAAGCTCTGTAGTATACAATGGGATTCTTCAGAATGCATCTTTTATCTACTTTGTATCCGGTGTTTGAATGGCTGCCTCCATGAGTACACAGCAGCTTTATTATATAAACTATAGTTGTGTTTTCTGAAGCAAACACACCACACACAACATGGAAGAGTACTAAGTCTGTAGAACCAGTGTTTTGGTCTATACAGCCTCCCTCCTTTAAGGGCTGAACTCCATGGCCATTTTTCGTCGGAACGGCATGTGAAGACAATACGTAGGTAGCAAATCAGATGCAATCGCATGTGTCAAAATTTAGTTGGATGAAAAGTCACAGGTAAGAACTACATTACATCCGAAACAACATTACTGTGAATGCAGAAAGCATGGTCTTCATCTTACAGATTTTTTTTATCTGCAACTTTTTATTGAGTCCTATTATATTTTGAAGCTTGCCACTACATCCGACGTGCCGCATGCATTTTGTCAATGCGCGCCAATTCAACGAAAAACGCCTGTGGCCTTCAGCCCTAAAAGTTAATATGGGGGCGAATTAGGCCCTGTGAAACCGAGACCCTTGGTCAGGAGACACTTTTCCAGAGAAATTCTACTATACGAGGAGATGCCAGCCTACAAAAATGATCAGAGGTAAATAATTAGGGACCAACATATGGGGTTTAACTTGACATGGTACGGAGGCTTCTTAATTTTATGATCATAATTTTTTTAATCAACCCACCTGTTTTTGAAATATACACCCTAGTATAGATGTTAAATAATTGGTGAAACAGAGGGCCAGGGAATGTGCATTGCTCAAATTCCTCTTTTTTGTATGATTCCCAGTATCTGGGGCAGCCACAAATTCTAGGATTCAATGTGCATGCAGTTTAAGTCAGTATTTCAACATGCCAATTCCTTTGGAGCATGTACCTTCCTCTAGTATTTGTTCTTGAGATCCTTTCAGATATGAATAATGAACTTTGCACATTTTCATCTTGAAACCGTGCCGCGGCCGGGTGATTTTACACACAAACACATGAACACACATTAGCAGACTGTAGTCATGGTATTGCAGGATTGTGTTATAGCAACTTTCAGCACCGTGCAAATCATACAGTAGTACAGCCAGATTATAGCTTCAGAACAGTCATATCATAAATGAAAATAAACAGGCATAATATGTTAAAACTGTAAACTATGAAAACTATAATGACTTTATTGTGGAATACTAGTCTTACATGTCTGGTAGTGTTCTTTTTCAAGGTATATATTTCATGAAAAAACACAAAAATAGTGTACATAGGATTCTTCTAAAAAAAAAATACAAAATACACTCAAACGTCATATAAAACCATGTGCAGATCTACATAAGAAACCAATTTCACAGACTAGCTAAGTTCAGAAAAAGGAAGTCTAGGGTTATTTTACTCTTTAACCTGAGGTTTATTTGAATACAATATTACAAATCATATATAATACATCCAGTTAGAGCAGAGAGGTCCAACCTGTGGGCTCCATGTGAAGTTTAAAAACTAGGGACGCACCGAATCCAGGATTCGGTTTGGGATTTAGCCTTTTTGCAGCAGTATTCGCATTTGGACGAATCCTTCTGCCCAGCCGAACTGAATCCGAATAGGGGTGTGGAGGGAAATCACGTGACTTTTTGTCAGAAAACAAGGAAGTAAAAAATGCTTTCCCCTTCCCACCCCTAATTTGCATATGCAAAGTAGGGTTCAGATTTGGTTCGGTATTCGGCCGAATCTTTCCCGAAGGATTCAGGGGTTCGGCTAAATCCAAAATAGTGGATTCGGTGCATCCCAATTAAAAACAAGCACCAGCATCTCTCCATAGTCAGACAAAAGCTAGTCCCCTGACTTAACATGATTAGACCTTAAAGGGATACTGTCATGGGAAAAACATTTTTTTTCAAAATGAATCAGTTAATAGTGCTGCTCCAGCAGAATTCTGCACTGTAATCCATTTCTCAAAAGAGCAAACAGATTTTTTTATATTCAATTTTGAAATCTGACATGGGGCTAGACATTTTGTCAATTTCCCAGCTGCCCCAAGTCATGTGACTTGTGCTCTGATAAACTTCAATCACTCTTTACTGCTGTACTGCAAGTTGGAGTGATATCACTCCCCTCCCTTTTCTCCCCCAGCAGCCAAACAAAATAACAATGGGAAGGTAACCAGATAACAGCTCCCTAACACAAGATAACAGCTGCCTGGTAGATCTAAGAACAACACTCAATAGTAAAAACCCATGTCTCACTGAGACACATTCAGTTACATTGAGAAGGAAAAACAGCAGTCTGCCAGAAAGCATTTCCTTAAAGTGTAGGCACAAGTCACATGACCATGGGCAGCTGGGAAATTGACAAAATGTCTAGCCCCATGTCAGATTTCAAAATTGAATATAAAAAAATCTGTTTGCTCTTTTGAGAAATGGATTACAGTGCAGAATTCTGCTGGAGCAGCACTATTAACTGATTCATTTAAAAAAAAAAATGTTTTCCCATGACAGTATCCCTTTAATAATATAAAGCATAAGGGCTTTAAATACACGGTTATATTTATCCTAGCACAATGAAAGACAGCAATCTAATATATACTCACTCTACATACAGGTACAGGGAGAATAAAACCTATAACCAACAGCTGCCTTAGCTATATATACACTTATATTTGTTATTCTTTTATGTAATAAAATAAAGCATTTATTTCATATTCCATTCCCTCTTCCTCTGCCTAGACATCCATGCTGAGAATATCCGAATGAAAGAGACATTTTTAATTCTTTATACTTGGCACTCCTTGATGCCCTCTAACTATCATACATTTATAAAGAGAGTATGCATTATACCATATCTAAACACTAAAAAAAAATAATACTACAGGCAAAATGTTAATTTGTTACATTCAATTATGCTGCACTTTTTGTAGTGCACTTATTACTGTGCCCACCTGCCAGCATCGAACAAAAGTAAAAGCAAAAATACTCAGCTATGCAAACTAAAATCCACCATTGAATATTGCATAGATTTGATAGTTCCACTGCTTTGTGACCAGAATACGGCACTCAGAATGAACCCTAAACTGATTTCTTAGGCATAAATATTAAGCATTTTGAAGGGAAACCAATGTTTGGCATCTTTTTGCATAATGATTGTGCCAGCTCAAGCAAAATGGATAAATATGGTTCACTAAAATATATTAGCCACTACCCATTTAGTAATGTCACCAGATATGAAACGTAAATGTTACAGATTTAAATGTGGGGTCTGCTGTGAGAGGCTCTGCTCAATTTCTTTTCAAATACAGTTTGGATTCTGATGCCGCTTCTAGCTCCTTTTATTGTAGTTGAAATATAAAAGTATACATTTTTCAGAAAGCTGCTAAATAAAATGAAACTTGATTCATAAATTCCTTCCAAAATAAACAGCTGCTAAGTTACTTCTATGTACAAACTAGGGCCTTGCTAGACAAGAATATACTACCTATGATTTGCGGTTTTTATAACTGGCACACACACACGAAACAGAGAATAAAACTATTCCATTTGTGAGATTTAGAAAGTATCTTTAGTAAGTAACTACAGATAGTTTCCCATGGCATGTACACAATAAAGTGATACTAACATGTTACTATCAATGACAGGAACAGTGGCAGTATCACTTACAACCCCCCTGCAGCTTTACGTGTTTAATAAACAATCCTCTAACGTACACTAGACAATAAAATCCTTATAACCAGCTGTTCCTCATAGGAGTACTGTATAATTGTAGCAGACTCCTCACTCTTAACGAAAGACATAAATGTAGCATGCCTCAATATATATATTAACAGTTTCTTTAAAAGAAAAAAGTAAAATCATGTTTATAGTCGTTTGCAATTCAATATCTGTGTATAATATCATGAATACCACAATGAGTGTATCTTCATTTAGAAATAGTACGGTAGATGCATAAGAATTTCCCCAAGATTTTCTGCTGATGTGTTCTCAATGTATATTGTTTCAGTTATACCCCTGGCATACCTGTGATTCTAGTAAGAATGGGTAATCAGTGATTGTTAAGCAGAAATGTTGTAGCCTTTTCTCCATCTGCTTTACTTTGCTTCAACGTGTGCCCTAATACTTGAGGGTGCCATGCTGACACCATCTATAATATAACCAGATGCTAAATTCTCAGTCCACTGCCATTGCAGCAATTCAGCAGGTTTTAGATGGCGAATAGTCAAAGTCGAATTTTTAAAAAGACAGTGGGGGTAATTTATAAACTTCAGGCAGGGCAGATTGGTTCGCAAAGTGAATATATTTGCCCTGCGCATGGTTATATTTATAAAGCTGAATAAGAGGGTGCAAACAGAATTGCGAATTTTTTTTTCACAATGCGAATGTCTATAGGTGCTTTTTAAATGTGTCACAATTCGCAAATTGTGAATATTTATGCGCACACTCTGCAACTTTGGTGGCGAATAAAATATTCGCAAAGCAGTTTCGCAAACTACGAATTGAAGTTACTGTCAACGATATTTTCGGACAACAACCTCGCACATTGGGTGCGCTTGCGCAAATTCCCGTCTCATTTGCGTGCCATTTGCAAAAATGTATTCACACTGCAAATTCGCTAAAACTGGTAAGACTGGTAGAGCTGTGCATGTATTAGCGTTCAGGAAAAAGCATGCGCAATATAACCATTTGCTGCGCAAACTTTATAAATATCCCCCAGTACATGATAAATTTCAATATTCGAATTTTCTAATCTTTTTCACTTTCGAATCTATTCGGACTATTCCCTAGTCGAGGTACACTAAAATTAGCTCGCAATTTGAATTGAAAAATTAGATTTTTTCAATTCGACCCTGGATAAATCGGCCTCTAAGCTGAACACGTTGAACAACCAATAGGAAGTGTCACTAATATAGAGTTTGCTTTGATTGGCTGGTTTTGGAATTACATAGAAAATAACAATGATGGAAAGGAAGAATAGAAACTACATTCATTAAGAAATATAGTCTTAGAACCCAGTACATTATTTTATACAGCAGAACCATTATATATTTTTCTCTTCCCATAGATATAATGTTTGTGTGCTGCTCTTGATAAGAAGTTGAAAGCTAGTTTACACCTGTGTTCAATGGCAGCCCAGTAAACAGGGATTGCATTGCACCTGCTTGTCTTTAGCTTTACTAAAGTATCAATAGTTTATTGCTGTAATAAACAGTACGTTTGAAGGAGGGTTTCTTTTCACATTTATTCCCACCTTCTTTGTTCTTCAGATGCTTAGTCAGATTGTGTCGTCACCCATTTGATGAACTCATCCTTACCAAAACGCTTGTGACTCTGCACTCTGAGAGTGGAAGAATAACGGTAAAGATTAGACCATGTTGTGTTTTTTCCTTTTTTCAAACAAAAATAAATGAAAACAGGGGCGTGACTACGGAGGAAGCAGACCCTGCAGCTGCAGGGGGACCAAGTGGTATAGGGGCCCCACAAGGCCCTAATTCTTATACAATTTCAATAAACATTGGTAAAACAGGTCAACCTCTAGAGATTTTGGGGGCCTAAATAATAATTTGCTGTGGGGCCCAGTAATATCTAGTTACGCCACTGAAGGAAACATTTTTATGTGATTTAAAAAAGAAAGGAGAGCACAGTTTCATTATAAATCTTGTTTATCTGGTTCCTCCTAAGCTAAAGGCATATTATACTGCTGTCTGCCGAACTATAGAACATTATAACATGCTTCCTTATGGTGCACTATTGTTGCATTAAGTTGAACAAAACCTAAAAATTGCATGTGTGGCACACTAAATGAGCACAATTAGTGCACACATACCATACACTAGGGATGCACCGAAACCACTATTTAGGATTCGGCCGAACCCCCGAATCCTTCGCAAAAGAAACGGCCGAATACCAAACCAAATCTGAATTTGCATATGCAAATTAGGGGTGGGAAGAGCAAAACCTTTATTACTTCCTTGTTTTGTGGCAAAAAAGTCACGTGATTTCCCTCCCCTCCTGTAATTTGCATATGCAAATTAGGATTCAGTTCGGCCAGGCAGAAGGATTCGGCCGAAACCTGCTGAAAAATAATGAATCATGGCCGTGGTCAGACTGCTGGGAAAATGACCAGCAGGTGGCGCTGTTCATTTCATTCATATTAACAGTACATTAGTGATGGGCGAATTTATTCGCCAGGAATGAATTTGGCAGTTTTGGCGAATAAATTCCTGAATTTGCCACGAAAAAAAAGATTTTTGACGCTGGCGAAAATTAAACGGACGCCCATTCACTTCAATGTGCGTCAAATGTCGCTGGCATCCATTTTGACGGCAACGAATTGTCGCTGGTGTCATAACTCGAGTTTCACAAATTTTTCACCCAGGAAATTTGCGAATTTCGTGGTGAAACAAAACGGGACTAATTCGCCCATCACTACAGTACATGTATCCCTTAATATCTTGGAATTTAAAAAGAATAAATAATGAATGTACATTGCAAAAGTGCTTAGAATAGCACTCGCATCAATTTTACATTCACTTATTTTTAAGGTTTACTTATCCTTTAAGCAAATGGCAAATATGTTCTATATTGAACTCGCACACAGGCTTGGATTTCTGTATCAGTGCATCAGCAGTGAATGAAAACAAGTTCATCGTGTTTTTAAAAAGTTTTCAAAACTAATAAATACATTTGAAATAAAAAAAAAAATGGCAAGAAATGAGAATGATAATGCAGTCTCAATGGCAGTTGTTCTTCAATTTGTCAGTCGTCTGTCCCACGTCGCACACTATTATTCAGCAAGTCCATGCTGCCGTTTCGGAGGGTCATGCTCATTCTGAAAGTTTTGGGCCTAATGCTCAATCCATAGTGACCCTTCTGATTCAGATCATCCGCAGGGCTGGCTGTGAATATACACTGATGCAATAAGATTGAGGTGAACATAAATAACTGTATCTTTGACAGCTCCTCGCCAATGCATCTCCGTTTGCCAATTGAGAAGATCATGACGTTGCTCACCAGGTCTTTGTTAAGGAATCCATTGTCATCTAGGAATCGGGAAGGCTTAAATTCTCCTGGCTTGGACCATTTCTGTGGGTCGTGATTGACGGACCACTGATTGACAAATACCACAGTGTCTTTTGGAATCTGGTAACCCATGATATTTGTATCCTTTGTGGTCGCGTGGGGAATGGTGACAGGAACAAAGCTGCTAAATCGCATTAATTCATAAAGGAATGCCATTAAGTAGGGTAAGTTTGGTTGGTCTTCTATACATGGCAAGCGATCTTTACCAATAACCCTGTCCAGTTCATCTTGAATCTTACTTTGAATTTCTGGGTATCTGGCAAGGAAAAAAATTGATATTGTTAATTATATATATATATATACACAATATCAAAACAGGGGGGTTGTGGGAGCACTCTAAAGGCTTTAAGGTATATATATATATATATATATATATATGTATAATAAATGCTATTGCATATGTACCCAAAACAGGGGTTATTTTGTTACAAAGTTATGATCATAAAATTGATAAGCCACCATACCACTTCAAGGTAAACTCCGAATGGCGGTCCCTAACTTGTTTTATTTTTTATGTGCATTCTAGCATTACCTGTAATCAATGTCCATTGAACGCTGTTTTTTCACTGAGGGCTAAATCCTCCCCAGCCAGCAATCAGGCTTTTAAAGGAGAGATATTCCCAAAACAAAAGCCCAATTTTAAAAGCATAGGATCACCACTAGTTTAAAGGGGGGGGGGGTATGGGGTGCTACAACCACTGAAGCTATGCCACAGCTTCTGGCTAAATATACAATATCAAAACAGGGGGGGTTGTGGGAGCACTCTAAAGGCTTATATATATGGGACCTATTACCCAGAATGCTGAAGCCCTGGGATTTTCCAGATAAGAGATCTTTCTGTAATTTGGATTACAGAAAGGGTTACACTAATGTGTATATATTCATAAGAAATGGAAATGGCTACATACAGTAGTACACAGATCAGAACTAGCAGCAGCACTTTTTTTGTTTCATCATGCTTTATTGGAAGGAAGCAATGGATGAGGTCCAAGGAGTGGATGAACTACAGCACTGAACCCAAGTTATACACTATTAAAAGACAGATATAAGATCCGTTATCCGGGACCCAGTTATCCAGAAAGATCCAAAATACGGAAAGGCCATTTTCCACAGACTCCACTTTAATTATATAGTTCACGTTTTAATATGATTTTTTTTCTGTAATAATAAAACAGTACCTTGTACTTGATCCTAACTAAGATATGATTAATCCGTATTGGAAACAAAACAAACCTGTTGGGTTTAATTAATGTTTCAGTGAATTTTTGTAGACTTAAGGTATGAAGAACTAAATTATAGAAAGGTCCGTTATCCAGAAAATCCCAGGTCCCAAGAATTCTGGAAATCAGGTTCCATACCTGTACTGTTTGTTGATAGACAGTCTTTCTCAGAAATGCAGCTTATCGTAATGAGAGTAAAAAGCATGATGACTATTGCAATTACTTTCCTCTGTAGAACAAGCCAAGCCGTTTAGCACTGATACACATTTCATGCCGTGCTGCTAATACTCATATTCTAAAAGCAGGAAAGAAAATAGGTCGGAACTAGCTGCTCACATGAACAATTACAGACATGCCTACACTTATCTACTGTTTGATATAGGTGCAGTAATCCTAAAAAGCAAAGCGTAAAAAAAAAATTGTAAGAAGAAGAAAAGCAAACAGATGAGGTACTGTTTAGGATCAGGAAAGGCACGTTACTATTCACCAGGAGCAGATATATAACAGGAACTGCTCAGGGGCCCACCAGGACCACACCAGTTGAATATCCAGAATGAGTTACACAGCGTGCCTGTATTTTTTGGGGTACATACAGTACAATCTTTTGAAGACAATGGGCTCTGGCAGCAATTTACAGGAAGATCTCCAGCTGACAAGGAAAATTGTACCCATTAATATACATACAGTATATTATTATCACACTGCAAATCCAGGAGGGTTAGTACCCTGCAGTGACACGGCCGCCAGCTTAGGAACTCAAGCTAGAGTCATGCAGCGGGCCGGTACCAGAGGGTAACTGTGGGTTACCCACAAAAAGCTGCGGTACCCAGCCGGTTGCAGGTAGAAGTTTTGGGAGCGGGTATAGACGCGGGTCGTCGGTTCTCCGGGTTTGTGGGTTGCGGGTCTTCTCAATAGTGAGTTTTATTCCTTTTTTCTAATCATGCCTACTTCTAATGATGTCACTTCCGGTTTACAATGACAGCACTTCCTGTTTTACTCCTTTTTTTCTGATCATGCTTGCTTCTAATGATGTCACTTTCAGTTTACAATGACATCATTTCCTGTTTCTTGATGGTCAACGGGTCACGGATCGGGTTGCAGATAAGGTACTTGCGGGCCTGGTCGGGTAGCGGGTCCAATCGGGTTGCAGATCTGGGTGCAGGTTGCTGGTCGGGTTCGGGTTTAACAAATTGGTTCCGCACAGGACTCAAGCGGTTAGGCTCAGGGATAGCGAGATCCGTGGAGCGTGGGACCTCTGTTAGATTCGCCTCCAGTGGGGATTGTGCACCAAAGGAAGACAATGCTACCTCTGGGGTGATGTAAACACTCATCCTGAAGCTTGTGAGTATATAGTGGATGAAAATTTGCAATTACGTCATTGGTATAACTATAAACAGCACCCACCAACAGAGAGACTGTGAGGAAATACTGTACGTATGTCTACATGTTATTTAAAGTTATAGTGCTCTACAAATAAACTTTTCAACTATATCCCTGTGTATGTTTGCGGATCAGGGAAGTTCCTAGGGATAGGTATTACAGTCCAGTCTGTCCTGTCCTTGGTTGAGGCACGCCAAATCATAGTGTAGCTGCTCTCCCCTGTAGCAGAGACACAGCACTCCTGTAGCGCCACAAAGAAAGAAATTTGTACTAGATTTCATGCAGTAGCAGAAAAGGTCTATACTTATGGAGCCTGCTCTTTTTTGCATGACTGTGGCCTGAACCATATTATGCAAGCACAAAGCACATGCTACATTATATAGTAGTTTTGCTCTACTGTGATCTCAGCTTCTCCACGTATCTTTTTCTATAAAAAGTGGTCAACAAGTGTGCAGTATTTACAGCGTTAAAATAAAAAGAGCGAGAGAGGAAGGTGACGTATCTGTTTCTCATGGTGTGTGGCTGGATCTCTTTGAACAGCAACATGTCAATAAAGGCTTGCCGAGCAAGACCAAAAAAAAAAAGCAGTTCAGCCTCTGGCACTACAAATGCCACTTCCACTCTTAAGTATATAATATGTAGAAAACGATGTGCTGTTGTGTATAAGAACACTTCCTTTGAGGGCATGAAACAAACAGGCTCCACAATTGGTCCACCCATTCTCTCAGCTTCTCAAAGTGTCACGCAATCCAAGCACATAAATCAGTGCCAAGGAATCACAGCACATAAATCAGAGAGCCATTTTCCCTCTTCCCAGCACATAAGCCAATGCCAACCTAGCAGAGCCTTACTCCTAGTTCTAGGTACATCAGTGCCAATCTAGCAGAGCCTTTCTCCTTCTTCCCAGCACATAAGCCAATGCCAACCTAGCAGAGCCTTACTCCCTCTTCCCATCACATAAGTCAGTGCCAATCTAACAGAGCCTTTCTCCTTCTTCTAGGCACACCAGTGCCAATCTAGCTGAGCCCTTCACCCTCTTCCCATCACATGTTAGTGCCAATCTAG
Organism: Xenopus petersii; assembly: GCA_038501925.1. Lineage (NCBI taxonomy): Eukaryota > Metazoa > Chordata > Amphibia > Anura > Pipidae > Xenopus > Xenopus petersii. The sequence goes on from CM076681.1 coordinate 111,984,577, forward strand.
CAGAGCCTTTCTCCTTCTTCTAGGCCCATAGTGTCAATCTAGCAGAGCCTTACTCCCTCTTCCCAGCACATAAGTCAGTGCCAACCTAGCAGAGGCTTTCTCGTTCTTCTCAGCACATACAGTAAGTCAGTGCCAACCTAGCAGAGCATTTTTCCTTCTTAGCACGTCACTAACAATCTAGAATAGCCTTTTCCCTCTTCCCAGCATATAAATCAGTGCCAATCTAGCAGAGCCTTTCTCTTCCTTCTCAGCAAATAAGCCAGTGCCAATCTAGCAGAGCCTTCCCCCTCTTACCTCACTTGTGCAAAACTGCACCATGCTTAGAGATTCCATCAAATTCATTCCTATCTTGCACATATTTTTTCTTACTGTAACTATTCCTGTGAGTGACGGAACTACCGACAGGGCCTGCCGGCGGTTCACAAGTGCGAATCTACCACCAACATTGCTTATGGAGGGGGGTAAGGGGGCCAAGCTGCACAGACTGCACCTGGGCCCCACGCAGGGTAGTTCCATTACTGGTTCCTGCAAATGTTTTAGGGTTCATCTCCGAATAGTCAAGATGATATGTATATCATGTTCATACTCCAGTTAGATACCTGCATGCAAAACTGCAGAGGACCTCTATCCTTATTTCCCTCGCCCCCACCCCAAGAGAGTGATTTCTGTTGGTTTCCCGCAGTATGTGGGATTGCAGCCAAACACTGTCCTTCCTTCTTAACTTATAACTTCTAAATTATACAAATAATAAAAATTCCCTTGCTTTCAGGGACTTCTATTATTATAAAAATTGCAGTGAATCACTTTGCAATAAAATGCAATAAAATGTGATACACTAATACCCTCAGACCCAAACTGGCACTGAGCTGCAGGTTTAGACTATTCTCCCCACTGCAGTTTACTGGAAACTGATATTGAACAGCTACAGTATTTCCTCTACTACACTATGCAGCCAATGACAACTTTCCCTTGTGCCACACCCCTAAATTATGGTCTATTTAGAAACCATGAGTTCCAGCCTACATGTACTAAGGTAGTTTTCCTTAGCTTATTATTCTTAAGAATAATATACAGTAAGTGGAATTTATTTTAATTCACTTGAAATTAGTATGCAGAACATATTTTTATATTCTCATACATTTCTTGCAGTAAAAAGGAAAAATTGGGATGCAGAGCTAGGTGTTATGCTACACCATGTTTATTTTTCTGGGGGGTTTCCCTAGAGCATACAGCATTTTTTACCCTCACAAAAAAATAAGCAACTAGTTTTAATGTAGAATGGCCTCTAACAAAGCAAGGATCAATATGGGAGCTACATGGGCCTCTCCTGGTTAGGCGCACCAAATATGCTGAACAAAGAAGGATTCAATAGCCCTTTACTTCCAGCCCAAGGCCTGTGTATCAGGTAATCCAAAGCAATTAAGAATTTCAAATTGCAGTATCCATGCACTTGCACCCAGCAAATGAGCTTTTGCTTTAAAGTTAAAAACCAAGAGAACCCAAATGCAATATCTGCACCGTGAACTTGTTTGCTAGATGCTTGATAAAAGGCCACATGGCCTGAAACATTGCTGTGATGCCATTGAAAGCACAAATAAAGGCTTTTTAAAGGGATACTGTCATGGAAAAACATATTTTTTCCAAAATACATCAGTTAATTGTGCTGCTGCAGCAGAATTCTGCACTGAAATCCATTTCTCAAAAGAGCAGACTGATTTGTTTATATTCAATTTTGAAATCTGACATGGAGCTAGACATTTTGTCAGTTTCCCAGCTGCCCCAGTCATGTTACTTGTGCCTGCACTTTAGGATGGAACTACTTTCTGGCAGGCTGTTATTTCTTCTACTTAATGTAACTGAATCAGTCTCAGTGGGACTTGGCTTTTAATATTAAGTGCTGTTCTTAGATCTTCCAGGGAGCTGTTACCTTGTGTTAGGGAGCTGCTATCTGGTTACCTTCCCATTGTTCTTTTGTTTGGCTGCTGGGGGGGGGGGGCAGAAGGGAGGGGGTGATATCACTCCAACTTGCAGTACAGCAGTAAAGAGTGATTGAAGTTTATCAGAGCACAAGTCACATGACTGGAGGCAGCTGGGAAATTAACAACATGTCTAGCCCCATGTCAGATTTCAAAACTGAATATAAAAAAATCTGTTTGCTCTTTTGAGAAATAGATTTCAGTGCAGAATTCTACTGGAGCAGCACTATTAACTGATGCATTTTGAAAAAAAACATGTTTTCCCATGATAGTATCCCTTTAAAGATAAAGAGTTTGGTGGTGCTGTTCAAAAAGATTTGCTGTCTTGTTTGCTAGATATCAGAAGCTTGTTCTGCAAGCTTTTAAAACATTTAGGTGTGTATGTCGGGGGAAATATGGAATAACAGGCTGTTTTATATTCTCATTTTGAGATGGAATTTAGAAGTACCAAATGCGGTGCCCGAAAGACAGCCAAATAAACAGCACCTCCAATATAATATACCTTTTGCATTTGGCGTGTATAGCACCTTTGGCAGCCCATGCATCCAGGAGCTAAAAGGTGTCATGCAGACCTGGCAAATAGAAAGGAAAATGTCCTTGGCTGAGACCCACTAGAGCTGGGACTCACCGGAAAATCCTGGCAGCCCTGCATCACCCTGCAAGACACTATAACCGGCACACATGAGACCTATAGGAAAATAGAGTTAACATATCATAAAGGCTGCTCTTAGTTCATATAAAAAATGATTGTTCCTTTCTGAAAGGCACAGCAAAAACAGACTGCTGTCATTAAACACATTTGCACAGCCTCTGCTTAATATTCAACATTATGGCTGCGGTCAGTTATCTGCAACTACCCATGCAAAATAAACACAAAAATATTCATGATTTTTTTCTATTGTGTTTCTATTTTTCAAAGGCACAGTGGATTGTTATTTATTGATGTTGCCAATAAAGCAAATCACTGAAAGGAAAACTATACCCCCAAAATGAATACTTGTGCAACAGTTTATATTAAACGAAGTGGCATATTAAAGAATCTTTTCAAACATATATATTTAAGAAAATATTGCCCTTTTACATCTCTTGCCCTGAACCACCATTTCGTTATGGTCTGTGTGCTGCCTCAGATATCACCTGACCAGAAATGCCACAACTTAAAACCCTCGAAATTCGACCATCGAATTGAAATCCTTCGAATTTGAATATCGAATTCGAAGGATTTAGCGCTGAAATAGCATCTGATCGATCGAAAAAAAATCGAACGATTCAAAGGATTTTTAGCGATCGATCAAAGGATTTTTATTCTATGCCAAAAACTTTAAAAAATGCACTGCAAGATCCCCATAGGCCATATAGCAATTCGGTAGCTTTAATTTGGCGAAGTATTGAAATCGAAGTATTTTTAAAGAGACAGTACTTAGACTATCAAATGGTCGAATATTCGAACGATTTTTACTTTGAATCGAAGTCAAAGTAAATTCGAACTCGTAGTATCCTATTCGATGGTCGAAGTATCCAAAAAATTACTTTGAAATTCGAACTTTTTGGCCTTCGAAAATTCACTCGAGCTTAGTAAATCTGCCCCTAACTGTAACGGGAAGAAGTGTGGAAGCAAAAGAGACTGACATTGTTTGAGGGTTATAGTTTTCATTCAAGCAACCAGTGACCTTTTCAGCAGCAATATATATAGAACGATATATAGAGAAAAAAGCCTGTAACACTCAAGCATTTTGGCACCCACCTTGGATGCCTTTGGAGACCCACCTGTCACTGCTCTATATGTCATTAGAGATCGTTAGCAGATGGGACCAGAACAGAATGACATGTCAGTTCAATAGTTGCAACTAAATGTTTTCCTGGAATTCCACTGGAATACTGGAGGTGGGTGCTTTTTTATGGGTGAAAACAATATAGGAATTTGCACAATGTATTGTGAACACTTATACACTAAATTAACATACAGGGGGGAATTCACAAAAGTGTCGGTAAAAAAAGTAACCCAGAAGTGGCGGTCGACAAATTTGTAGAATGTCGTATGAACGGCAAATTCACAAAGGCAGATGTTACCATCTCTGAATGTCTCGTAAGTCTGAAAATTTTCTAAAATGTCGTATATCTTTTCATCGTACAAACGACATTTACCAAGACTTTTTAAACGACAATTTGTCTGACATTTTCATTTTGGAGAGCCTAAAGTGTCTGAAAAATTGTCGGTAAAAAAAATGAGTTTACGAGTAATTCATAAATATGTCGGGAAAAGTGGCGCTGAAAAACCACGCCCACTTTTAACGACACTTTTGTGAATTCCCCCCACAATGTGAACAAGAATTTCTGTGTGCTCTACAACTGCCATTAGTGTTGCTGCTGTGTGTAATAGTGATGTGCGGACCTGGGACCCGCGGTCAGCAAGTTCGGGTCGACCTTGCACTGCTGCTTGCGGGTGGCGGGCGGGGAGAGCAGCAGAAGAGCTCAACCCGCCCACCACCTGCGAGGAGCAGTGCAAGGTCGTCCCGAACCCGCCTGACCGCAGGTCACCTTCAAATGCCGGCTTTCGGGTTCCGGTTTTATAATCTTGCGTCTGCTCGCCCCGCCCCTTTTTTACGTCATTGTGACATAATCGGCAGGGCGGGGCGGGTCGGCAAAGGCCTACAAAAGGACCCTGGAAGTGTGGGTGCGGGCGGGCGTGGGTTGGAGAAGGATGGGTTAGGGTCGGGTGCTGTTCAGGAAAACCCTGAGCCGCACATCACTAGTGTGTAACCTGTGCTCACGCGCATGATTTTGCTTGCCTTGCATCAGGCACACTTTCTAGACTTCTATCAAAGCCACAGCCTATTTACAACCACTACAGAATGACGTTAATTTTTTCCTATAACTTATTGAACACTGTATGGACAATAGTTGTTAAATAAATGCTGTTTTTAAGCCCTCTGGGAATTCATAAATGTGAAGTTCAAGATAGTGTTCACTAGTTAAACTTGAACTGGAAAAAAAGAACTGGAATAGACATTTTCTTTCATTTGCTGTGAAAACATTTGTTTCAGTGGGTGAGAATTAATTTGTAAATTGGTAAATTGATGCAAAGATATTTTACTGTCTTCTTCCCAAGGGAGCAGTATTATGAATGGAAGCCAATTTGCGGTGAGCTTTGCATCCTAACATTCAGCCCTTGGCTTCTATCCCAGAATTAACATTAAACTACTCTAAGGCAACAACATTCTGTCAGCAAGTTACACGTGCAGATCCAGTGCAGTATGTTCCGTGCTACAGCCAGACAAGGAGAGACTGCCAGTGCTGCCCCCACAATTCCACCTTCAGCCACCAAAAATTATTTTTGTTTTGTATAATATGTCCTTTGTAATTACGCAGGGGCCCTAGGGTTTCCCCTCTATACAGATGAAGCCACTTGGATTTGGGAGTTAAATGCGTCATGACTCAGGGGTAATTGAAGAAACTGTGTTATCTTAAGTCATCTTAACTCATTTAATGCATTTAACCTTTTCATTAGCATACCAAAGCTCCATTGTTCACAATGGTGAATGCTGTAATTAGATGGGATGTTGTGACGCAGTTTTCTGTGTTAAATGAGATAAATGGGATATCTGTGTTTAGATATTCTGTGTCAAACAGACAAACCAAAGTGGCTGCATCTGTACTATACCCTATATCAGGGATCCCCAAACCTTTTTTACCCTTGAGCCACATTCAAATGTAAAAAGAGTTGGGGAGCAACACAAGCATGAAAAAGTCTCTTGGGGTGACAAGGGCTATGCCTGCTATATGGTAGCCCCTATCTGGATTGGCAGCCTACAGGAGGCTCTACTTGGCACTATACTTAGTTTTTATGCAATTAAAACGTTCCTCCTAGCCTGGACTTCAAAAATAAGCACCTGATTTGGGGACACTGAGAGCAACATCCAAGGTGTTGGAGAGTTACTCACAAGCTACTGGTTGGGGATCACTAATCTATATCAATCTTAACCGGGGGGGGGGGTTCACTCAAGCTTGACATTTTCTCACTATATATAAAAAAAAAACAAATTCAACCAAATCCCAAACCCGAATGCCCTTAATTTAACAATAAAGCCAAACAAAAAAAACATGTGCGGGAAAAAGTTGTAACAAAATTGTGCGTCAAATCGACTTGATGCCAAAAACGTGACTTTTTCTGTTTTGAAGCCAGGAAAAAACTTTCTTCGATTATCGAAGAAAACCTGACCGAAACCCTCAAAGATCATGAAGGAGAAACATCTTCAGATTCAGATTAAATGTGTCGGTGACGTTTACATTATTTTGACAGGTTTCAGTTGGATTTTTAGCAGCTTTGGAATAATAAATAAACCTTGAGGATTTTTCCTTTAAAAATGCAAGTTTTTTCCCTAAAAAAACTCAACTGGAATGAAAAATTGAAACTTCATAAAAAGTGTTGCATTATTTCTCCAAAGGAGATTACAGACCACAAAGAAGCAGCTTCTTATAGACTGGGGAGTGGGGGAGAGGTAAAGTAGTACATTTTCCATAATCAGGGTATAATCAGGGTATATGCATAATTAAGATGACAAGAAAGTGCACCTTGCCTTCTCTAAAAATCATTCTAAAAATCATTTATTGGGTGGTTAAAGAGATACTGTCATGGGAAAAAAAAAATTTTTCAAAATGCATCAGTTAATAGTGCTGCTCCAGCAGAATTCTACACTGAAATCCATTTCTCAAAAGAGCAATCAGATTTTTTTATATTCAATTTTGAAATCTGACATGGGGCTAGACATTTTGTCAATTTCCCAGCTGCCCCATGTCATGTGACGTGTGTCTGCACTTTAGGAGAGAAATGCTTTCTGGCAGGCTGCTGTTTTTCCTTCTCAATGTAACTGAATGTGTCTCAGTGCGACATGGGTTTTTACTATTGAGTGCTGTTCTTAGATCTACCAGGCAGCTGTTATCTTGTGTTAGGGAGCTGTTATCTGGTTACCTTCCCATTGTTCTTTTGTTTGGCTGCTGGGGGGGGGGAAGGGAGGGGGTTATATCACTCCAACTTGCAGTACAGCAGTAAAGAGTGATTGAAGTTTATCAGAGCACAAGTCACATGACTTGGGGCAGCTGGGAAATTGACAATATGTCTAGCCCCATGTCAGATTTCAAAACTGAATATAAAAAAATCTGTTTGCTCTTTTGAGAAATGGATTTCAGTGCAGAATTATGCTGGAGCAGCACTATTAACTAATTCATTTTGAAATTTTTTTTTTTCCCATGACAGCATCCCTTTAAGCTGCATGGTCCGTAGCCCAATGTCCAGCATTCTGAAGTAAGTCATGTCTGAAAGCTCAGTTTTCTGTCCTGCTGGAAACAATTTAACCCAGGACAGGTATACTAACTGCTGATAGTTGTCAATATTCTTCTTCTCAACTGAAAACCGAGTGTATCATGCTCAAGGCATATCAACAAATCATTCATCCTTGCAAAGAGAAGTCAGTTTCCCGGCAGTGCTAGAAATGCTCATACAAAGTTTTAATGCTTATACTCAGCAGTCTAATCCCTATTTCTTTTTAGGAGAGAAGCAGAATACAAACACCAATAACCCCCACCTCCACTTGCCAACCCTTTTCACCCGTGAGCCACATTCAAATGTAAAAAGAGTTGGGGAGCAACACAATTATTAAAACATTTCCTGGGGGTGCCAACTATTTGGTAGCCCCTGTGAGAACTAGTAACCTACAGGACTCTCTGTGTCACGACCGGCATCCAATACCAGAACAAGTGCCAAGTACCCTGGTCTCGGCTCGGCTTCACCAGTAGTGTGACCACCGTTGGGCTTCGGGAGGAGCCCTCAGCTTACTTGGGTGCCACCTGGACTTAACGAGGGGTACAAGGCAAGATGTTCTGGCTGGCGAAGGGGCACGGCTGTTAGCAGAGTCTTTTGGGCCGAAGGTCACAGTACAAATGGAGCAGGCAAGAGAATCGTCAGACAGGCTGGGTCGAGGCAGGCAGATATCAAGAATCGTCAGGCAGGCAAGGGTCAAAACCGGGTAATCAAACAGATGGGATCAGGCAGAAAGAGTAGTCGAGATGCAGGCAAAGGTCAGCGTTCGCATAACAGAATAGTCAGGAACAGGCAGGGATCAAAACCGGAAATCACAGATAAAGTTTTCAGGAACAGCCAGCACAAAGCTTCAGGAACCACTAGAATCAAGATTCACGGGCACTGGCTGGGGGTCAGAATGGGCCTTAAATACAATAAATTTTTGCGCCAAAACGTGTGCCAATGCGCGCTGGCGTAATCACGCCAGCACGCCTGTACCTTTAAGAGGCACGCAGGCGCGCCGCGGGCGCTCTAGAAATCAAGATGGCGCTGGATCCGGCGCCAAAGAACCACGTGGCGGGCGACCCCGCCGCACAGGTAATATTGTTACACTCTGGCAGAATAACTGGTTTTTATACAACTAAAACTTGCCTTCAAGCCTTGAATTCAAAAATAAGCACCTGCTTTAAGGGCAATAGAAGCAACATCTGAGGGAATGGAGAGCAACATGTTACTCATGAGCCACTGGTTGGGGATCACTGCTCAACAGTAAACAGGAAAACAAGGGGGCAAATAATAGAAAAGATTCTCTATTCATACATTGAGATAAATTGTATTTTGTGCTTCACATTTCACTGTAAAGTCCTATGTACCATCTATCTCATAACTTGGCACCTACATCTGTCAGCACAGGATATTGACGTCAAAAGATAATTCTTCCTTCTACAGGAGTGATGTTCAGGAAGGCAGATTCATACAATTTCAAGGGGGACAAAGAAAATGCAATTGGGGAAAACAAAATCAAAACTCATGACTTCCATGATCATGTTTCATCCCATTTTGTAATTTTAAAAAAGATGCTTTCCAATTTACACAGTTCCATCCATTATCAACGAGGCGAAAATCTCCAACGGGGAAATAAGTGAACATGAAAGTGCTTCAGATCTTCAAAGAGAATTCCCATTCCCTTGTAGAAAAATGTTGCAGCTTTTATTTGCCAAGTTTTTCTATATACATATTCACCGTTTTTTCTTGTATAATAAAAAATCCTACTCAAATAGGTTTTTATGTTTTGTTTTGTTTTTTAAAACTGCGATTAAGCTTTTTTTTGCAATTTTTTCCACTCAATTTCTAACATATTTCCAAAAATCTAGAATCAAAAAAACGCAGTGGCAGTAAGTTGCAGAGAAAGAGAAGATCAAAATGGAAATTGTCAAGTACAGGTATGGGACCTGATATCCAGAATGCTTGGGACCTGGGGTAACGGATAACGGATCTTTATACCTTAAGTCTACTAGAAAATATCATGTAAACATTAAATAAACCCAATAGACTGGTTTTGCTTCCAATAAGGATTAATTATATCTTAGTTTGGATCAAGTACAAGGTACTGTTATTATTACAGAGAAAAAGGAAATCTTTTTAAAAAATGGAGCCTTCCGTAATTCAGAGCTTTCTGGATAACAGATTTCCAGATAACGGATCCTATACCTGTGCCAGTATGATTGTTTTAATAAAAATAACTGAAATGTATATAGGTTTTACTTGCCAAATGTTTTAATTCGCATTTTCAAGGCTTTTTTGATTGATGACATTTCGAAAATTTGACCAAGCTTAATGTCTTTACTTTTCTTAGAAAAAGGAAATGTTGGAACAAGTATAAGTACAAGTACAATGAATGTATATGTGTGACCGATGTGCATTTCCAGGAGACATGTTGCTGGTTTAGTGACTGGTTTTATGAATGGATTAGATGTTCAATAGCAGTTTGTTTGTCAGATGTGATGCTCTTACACAGCTGGAAATGACTTACAGCATTGCAAGAAGGAACGATTGGTTCTGTGATGCCTTTTGCCTAAAGCTGTAACACCTTAAGGTGATCTCCTGGCTAAAAGCTGCAACTTCATCCATCTGACACTACACTAACATAAACTGTGCCGTGTTGATACCAGAGGCGAAGCATTATGTGAGCGGTTAGTACAGGCTGACCCTGTTATAACGTATGTAGAGGAACCTTATTGTATCTCAAATGAAACAAGTTGCTACAAGTATAATAGCTGTAATGTTTCCAACTCATTACTCGCTGAAATCACAGTATTCAAACCATCATCAAACTTCCCTCTATAAAGACTCTTTATATTAGTTCATGTATTTTGTATGACAAACAAAAAAACATACAGGTATCCAGAATGCTTGGGATCTTTAGTCTACTAAAAAAAATTTAAACATTAATTAGACCCAATAAGGATTAATCTTATGTTAGTTTGGATCAAGTACAAGCTACAGGTATGGGATCTGTTATCCAGAATGCTTGGGACCTGGATAATGGATCTTTCTGTAATTTGGATCTTCATACCTTCATACAAGTCTACTAGAAAATCAATTAAACATTAGGGGGCTGATTCACTAAGGGTCGAATATCGAGGGTTAATTAACCCTCGATATTCGACTAGGAATTAAAATCCTTCAACTTCGAATATCGAAGTCAAAGGATTTAGCGCAAATACTGCGATCGTACGATCGAAGGATTATTCCTTCCAGAATGCTTGGGACCTGGATAATGGATCTTTCTATAATTTGGATCTTCATACCTTCATACAAGTCTACTAGAAAATCATTTAAACATTAAGGGGCTGATTCACTAAGGGTCGAATATCGAGGGTTAATTAATGAAGGATTTAGCGCAAATACTGCAATCGTACGATCGAAGGATTATTCCTTCGATCGAATGATTAAATCCTTCGAATCGAACGATTCAAAGGATTTTAATCCAACGATCGAAGGAATATCCTTCGATCAAAAAACCGTAGGAAAGCCTATGGGGACCTTCCCCATAGGCTAACATTGACTTCGTTAGCTTTTAGCTGCCGAACTAGGGGGTCGAAGTTTTTTTTAAAGAGACAGTACTTTGACTATAGAATGGTCGAATAGTCAAACGATTTTTACTTCGAATCCTTCGATTCGAAGTCATAGTCGTAGTCGAAGGTCGAAGTAGCCCATTCGATGGTCGAAGTAGCCCAAAAAAAACTTTGAAATTCGAAGTTTTTTACCTTCGAATTCTTCACTCGAAGTTAGTGAATCTGCCCCTAAATAAACCCAATCGGCAGGTTTTGCTTCCAAATCTAATCATATAGATTCATAATATCTTAGTTTGGATCAAGTACAAGGTACTGTTTTAATATTACAGAGAAAAAGGAAAATGAAAAAAATTAAGTCTGTGAGAGATGGCCATTCCGGAGCTTTCTGGGTAATGGGTTTCCGGGTAACAAATCCCATAACTGTACAAGTTAAAGTAATAGCTGCTAGTGGCACATCATAGGTGGGAATCTTCCTGAACAATGCCAAAGAAATACAGTAATACTTATTATTGCTCTGCAAAACAAAAGGCAGAGACAGAGGCAGGCTGAGGGTATATAAAGGCCATGCATGTAGTTTAGGAGTAGGTGAAAGGCATAAAGATGTACAGGTATGGGATCTGTTATCCAGAATACTCGGGACCTGGGGTTTTCCGGATAACATCTTTCCATAATTTGGATCTTCATGCCTTAAGTCTACTAGAAAATCATGCAATAATTATTGCTTCCAATAATAATAAGGATCTTAGTTGGGATCAAGTACAAAGTACTGTTTTACTATTACAGAGAAAAAAGTAATCATTTTTAAAAAATTGGATTATTTGGATAAAATGGCGTCCATGGGAGACGGCCTTTCCGTAATTCAGAGCATTCTGGATAATGGGTTTCTGGATTTTAGTATCACAATAGCCTTGGATATTATACTTGTCCACTATAGGACAGCTAACTATAAGCAACTTTTCAATTGGCCTTCATTTTTTCTTTTTTAAAGTTATTGGGGGGAATGTAATATTGGTGACTAGCACAAAAAACATTCGCAATGCATCTGTAATGCGAATAAATGTTCGCAAAGTGAAAAATGTTGCCTTTGCAAACCTTTTGCCTCTCACACAACAGTACAATATCGATTGCAAATTTTGAACGTGAACGTTCGCAGTGTATATAATAAATTTTCGCAATTGCAAACCATTTTTGCAACAAAATATTTAACGAAACTGCAGAGCAGGTGTTAAAGGTTCACAACGCGCAATTAAGATTCACAATGCAATAAAAGCCTATTGAAGAATATTACATTGCAACAGGTGAATATTTATTCGCAAAGTTAAGCTCTTTTTTTTATTACATTTCCCCCATTGAATTATTTTCCTTCTCCTTCTGACTCTTTCCAGCATTCAAATGGAGGTCGCTGACCCCATTTAAATAACAATCTGGTTTAGGATATGCGTGAAAAACAGATCATGTTTCAGGTCATATTTATACAGAGATTTGGAAAGATTCAGTTTCATGCTCCACTGTATATGTACAGCTCTATATTTTGTAGATGTATACATTTTCTAATTATTGGGTTCCATAATCAGTTGTCAGTATTTACAATGTTGGTCTATGCGGATAGTGGTTTTCTCAGCAGTTCCTATATTTACACAAATGTTCCTTAATTATCTTATACAATATTACCCATTACACTCAAAAACAGCTTCAAACTAGGGATGCACAGAATCCAGGATTCGGTTCGGGATTCGACCAGGATTCGGCCTTTTTCAGCAGGATTCGGATTCGGCCGAATCCTTCTGCCCAGCCGAACCGAATCCAAATCCTAATTTGCATATGCAAATTAGGGGTAGGGAGGTAAATGACGTGACTTTTTGTCACAAAACAAGGAAGTAAAATGTTTTTCCCCTTCCCACCCCTAATTTGCATATGCAAATTAGGGTTCAGATTCGGTTCGGTATTCGGCCGAATCCTTCACATCAGATTCGGGGGTTCGGCCGAATCCAAAATAGTGGATTCGGTGCATCCCTACTTCAGACATGATTAGCATTGAGTTCTCTTGGCTTCTGATCTTATCAAACATCTATAAAGAACATCACAGAGTTGCTATGTTATTAATGTGCCACCTAGTTGTGTTTACAGCTCTCAGGGATCCCTTATGTATCAGTAAGTTGTTATTTGTGGCATTATATCATAAATTGGAAAGACTCGGAAGCTGACACTGCCCATATGATGATAAACAGGGTCTAGTGAAGCCTGTAGAACCATAGTCCCTCTGACAATGGTATTTTAATGCTATGTATTTGAAATGATATTTATACTCTTTGCTCTGGAACAATGTTAACAGCTGTTGTTCTTGGAAAACTTTGCTGCCCATTAACTTGCGGTTCACAAGTCTTGCTGCATCAGGTGTCGATTGTTAAAATACAATGCTAATTGGCAGCTATTCTTTCCAATGCTTCCTACATCATCAAGGCTTTTAGTTCCTCAAGTTACCATCAGTATTCTGCCTCGCCTGACTCAATTGGCACTGAATTCATCTGCACAAAGAGTCCTAAAGCCAGGGAGACATTTAGGGGCAGATTTACATAGGGTCGAATATCGAGGGTTAATTAACCCTCGATATTTGACTGCTGAATGTAAATCCTTCGACTTCAAATATTGAAGTCGAAGGATTTACCGCAAATAGTTCGAGCGATTGAAAGAAAAATCGTTTGATCGAACGATTAAATCCTTCGAATCGTTCGATTCGAAGGATTTTAATCCATCAAAAGATTTTTCTTCGACCTAAAAATTGTTACAAATCCTATGGGGACCTTCTCCATAGGCTAACATGGCACCTCGGTAGGTTTTAGGTGGCAAACTAGGGGGTCGAAGTTTTTTTTAAAGAGACAGTACTTCGACTATCGAATGGTCGAACGATTTTTAGTTCGAATCGTTCGATTCGAAGATGTAGTCGAAGGTCGAAGTAGCCAATTCGATGGTCGAAGTAGCCAAAAAAATCATTCGTAATTCGAAGTTTTTTTTATTCTATTCCTTCACTCGAGCTAAGTAAATGGGCCCCCCTAGACTAAGGGGGTAGCCCTGGCAACAACACTTTTGTTCTTTTTGAAAGGCAATATCTGGGTCTTTCTGCTCCCCACCAGGCAAGGCAATAACCAGGTACTGGTGAGGCTCTGAAAGGGCCAACTGCACTAGCCAACGATTTTGTTGTAAGTGGTCCATGAATTCTGAGGTTTCCTCAATGCTCAATGGTTTCCTGATACACAGACATTAAAGGCAGGAGCTGCTTTCTTTCCATGTGTAGAGGATTTGCAGGGGCATGTTTTCATGTATGTATACATACATGGAGAGAACACCAATTCCATGTTATACTAGCAAATAAAATTGGCAGGTATTTTGATTACACCCCAGCATTTGTAAGTGGACTCCCTTTTTCTACAAATTTCAGCTTGGACATCCAAATGCTACACTTTATTATACTGATGCCACTACTTGAAATTTGGTCCTTGTGTTATCACAACGAGCCAAAAGTTATTAGGAGCTTTCATTTAAAACAATGTTGTGCTGCTGCACTTAGTATACTAACTAGTGGCCTGGGATATGATGCCATAATCAGTATTCCTTACCTGATCAGGTAGAATACGACCCACTGTAGAGCTGTGGACAGAGTGTCTTGACTGGCACCAAATATATCAGTGACTATGGATGGCACATGATCTGCCTCCAGCAAGTGAAAGGAGTGTTGCCCATTCTTTGCTTCATCTTCTCCTCCATCAGCATCATCATCTGCCTTGGTCTTACCCTGCTGGTCCTTGGTAATAAGGATGTGGATGAATGCATCCATCATGTCTCTGGTGACTGTATTAGTCACTGTGCTTCGATGCAACAAAAACTTGGTATAGACAAAGTTGTAGAACTCATAGTTGACCTGCTGGAAACTCTTGAAGACACTTCTGACCGGATTGGGGAAGCGCTGGAGCCAGGGCATCACATCAACCAAGCTGCCAGCCCCCACACTCCTTGCGAACTTGTCATTGTTGCTCAGTAAAGACTGAAACTCAAGGTCCCCATGTTGGTAGCGCTTTCCAAAACACACTGCACTCATCACATTGGCCACAGCCACAGCAATGTGTCTCTCAGGGTAAAAGTACTTGCCCCCTTCCCCCAGCTCACTGAAAAGAGCAATGAGGTCCCGCGCCTCGTTCAACACATTCTCTGCCAAACAGCGCTTGGTCTGAGGGTTCCCAGTGGAGAAAGTTCGCAGTGTAGAGTGTGCCAATTTGCGGTGGGCTTTCCATCTTTCATTATAGCACCCAAAAGTAAGACTGCGTCCCCCTGACACAAATTTGAAGGAGGTAAATTTTGGGCGCCCAGCAAAATCTGCCCCCTTGTGCAGCAGGGCATGGCGGATGACCAAGTCTCCATTCAGCACCACTACCTTCTGGCTTCCCAGTTTGATCTGAAACACATTGCCAAAGCGATTGGCTAAATCTATGAAGGCCAGGTGAGGGTAGCCACCTATCTGCAAGGCATTGCCAATTACTGGCCAGGGGAAGGGACCAGGGGGCTGAGAGGATCCACTCCATCTAGGGATTATCCATTCATGGATCCACTTCAAGATGTGCAAAGCAGCCAAGGCACAGAGGAATGAGAGCAAGAGTTTGGGTGCAGAGGACTGGCCAAGGTCCTCATATGTCTTCCAAAGCATGATGAGCTTCTAAAGTCACAAGGAAAAAGAAGTGTTAATGGCTCAAATAGATAAATGTTTTAGCAATAGCATTAACCAAACCAACGCAGCCCAATGCCCATTGTGTCTCACCAGCCTCCTGAGATGTAGACTATATGGGCTTTATTTGCATGGTTAGAACTCATAGGTGAGCTCAGCCACAAACAAACCTTTTGCAGCCAATTCTGTGCTGCCATAAAGGTAAAGAGAGAATAAATTAACTCTCCCAGACTGCACTTGCTCTTAGCTCATAAAGTGGTATGGGCATCATGGGCATCCACAATAGGGCTTCCCCATGGATGGATTTTTAATAAGGCTAAGGGAAGCCTACCCAAACTTCTTGAAACCTGGAAAAGAAAAAAGAGGGGAAGAAACCCCTGCTCACTATTGTGGAGAGAAGGCAGTTCCACATCACTGGCTCCTCTGTCATGCATAAGCTTTGGTGCTGCTGGTTTTGCCATCACAAATCACAATACTAATGCCTGAAAATCAGATTGACTGGAGAGTGTAATCATAATCTCCCTCCAGCAAATCCAATTCTTGCACTGCTTTACCAGATCTTAAACTTTGAGGGCAGAATCAGTACCAACGAAAGGAGATTCTACAGCCTACTATTTACAGTATGAGGTAGGCTCCTGCTGCTGCTAACTCAGACTTACCTGTTATTTATTAATGATCCTTTAAGCAAACACATGCTTGACCCTGTCTATCTAATGGCAAGGACACATGGGACGTTTTGTTGCCCACAATCAATCTCAGGCAGCTACAGTGGGTAACAAAACATCTTTTGTTTCTTCTCCACTGACTAACATGCGGGGGAATCAGACACAGCACAAAGTTGCCTAAGGGTGATGGCTGAAAGTGGGATTTGTTGCACGCAAATCTTCTCTGCCCTCTATGATTAAAATGGACCTATGTATCCCGAAGTTGCCCGAAGTTTCCTCATGAGGCAACTTCGAAAGAATGAAGTGATGTGAAAGTGAAGTCTGGTGCGGGTGGGCATGGGTCTATAAAAGGAAGGCGGAAATCGGGTGCGGGTGGGCACAGGCCTATAAAAGTAAGGCCCGAGTCGGGTGCTGGTGGGCATAGGTCTATAAAAGGAAGGTGGCAGTCGGGTGCAGATGGGCACGGTCTATTAAAGGAAGGCGGAAGTCAGAAGTCGGTTGCGGGTAGGCTTGGGTCTATAAAAGTAAGGCGGATGTTGGGTGCTGGTGGGCATAGGTCTATAAAAGGAAGGTGGAAGTCGTGGGCAGGGGCCTATAAAAGGAAGGCGGGCGGGCGTGGATAGTGGGCGCACTGGTTAGGGTCTGGTGCGGGTTGAGGTTTTCTCAACCCTCACATCACTAGAAGGTGGTGTTATCAAATATTTCAATTATAGCCAGTGGAGAAGCCTGACACCCACAGTGGTGACTTCTTATAGCGGGTGACAAATTTCCCCATAAGCCATGGATGGGAGTTTCCTCCCAACAAACTTGAGTCAACTTTGTAGCCGCTTGGCGTATGTTTCCCCAGCAGTGATATGCATGTAAGCTAGTGGAGACGAAACAAGGGACATTGTGTCGCCTTCTATAGCCAAGGGTGATAAATCATGTCATTGCCCTTAAACTACTGTTTTATCTGCTTCAACCCTTCCACTGACATCACTTTTATCTAGAGGTATCCTACAGCCCAAGTTTAGTTTTGCCTGTGCAGATTTCCATAATAGCAGCAGTCACCTGCCATAGCCTTTCCATTTTTTTAACTAATCAAAAATGTAATCCATACTCAATGTAGATTAAACAGTGGTTCTAATAAATATAACAGGCTGCAAATGAGGTAGAGTGATTGGTGGGTACAGCAAAGTAAGGGCGATGGCATATGAGGTGCTTTGAGTGCATTCATCCTTCCTTGCTTTCTGGGGGCCATTATACATAATATTTGCACAGCCAATATTCAGGTGGGATCAAAAACAAACTGCCAATTGATTTACCTTGTCTGCATACAAACCCTAATCCTGCTTCTTATTTGATAAAATAATCTGGTGTGTCAGTCAGTATCCACTGTGCTGGGGATAAATACCTGCCTTTCACTATAATGTGCTTGAGGTCTTAGTAACCACTGTCTCTCACTGTATATATTGTGCTTGTTCGTAAAACAGTTTCCACTGGATGCTGTGGGCAGCTAGCAGTTAGACAGGTTTCATATGTACAAAAGGCTGGACTTGAGGAACATGGGTCTTTATTCATCCTATGTCACTGCATATTGTGCACTTGGAGTGTAATCTCTGCCTCTTGCAGCATATAAAGTAGTTGGGGTACCAGCAACCACTTCCTTTTCACTGTATATGATGTTCTTAGGGGGTCAGTGTACCCACAACCTTTCACTTTACATAATGTGCTGGGGCTGCAGGTGTAGTGTATGAATGTGGTACCATTGCCCATTTTGTTTATGGTATAATGACTGACAGTGTGAACTAACTATCTGCCTGTCGAGTGCTGCAAAAACATACTGCATGTCAGTATCCGGCTGACAAAGTGCCTGAAATTTTTTTTTGTCCAGCTTTGAAATCAGTGTATCCAGCCGTTGCACTCTCTTTTTCACTTAAAGCTGCTTACAGCTGAATGGCTGAACTAAGCAAGTGTGCTACAAGATGATTCCAGTCCTGGGAAATTGGAAAGTATGTTTGTAAAATGCACTCCTATCTGCATTTCTGCACGGCTGCCACTTAAGTCATTTGGACGTGCAAGAGGTGGTTGGGTTGTTCATAATTAAACCAGTTGCAAATCCACTATGCCTGATATTAACTCTAAGTCAGCTTCTTCAGTATAGCCAACTTTAACAATTTATTATATTCTATCTTCTTTGCATCTTTGCCATTAAATATTGATAGAAGTATTTACCCCACCCCAGAAAAAATTCTGGGGGCACCAATGATGGGCATATTATAGACTTTCACTAACCTGCTGTTGGGTTTATGTTCCCTTGGATGTGAGGGCTTCAGACAGTGCAGGAGGCATGGACTGGGTGATGTGGGCACTAGAATCCTTTCACTCAAGCTGAGGCACAGGGGAAGCACATCAAGCACTGGGATATATGTAGAACAGGCAAATACTGTATGTTCCTCCCAAGGATCAGGTGGTACTTCCAATGAGCTGATCCCACAGATGAAGCCAGGGTACCTTCAGCTCCCAGGGCTGGTACTCTCAGTGGGCAGAATATTTACTGGAGGAAGGGGTGCCACTGGGCTTCTTAGGTCTGGTGAGAGGGGTGCTAGGATGATTAAAGTTGGATGGGTGCTCCTATTTCAGCCTTCAGTGTTAGGGTGGCTTCTTTCCACTATGTCCCAACCTTGCAGTGCACATTCCCTGTTCCAAGTCACTTGGCATGTGTGCTCAGTAGTGGGAATTTTGCTTTATATGAGCTGCCACTTGGATAAGCGCAGTCCCTCCCCAGCTGACAGTCACTCACTGGTCTCCGCCCCCTTGTTCCCTATTGGCCTGTGCGCTCTGGCACATACCCGCACACTCGCCTTTGCATCACTTGCTCCTGCTCTGCGCTCAGCTCGGGGCTCTCTTCTCTTTCCTCTTACTGAGTATCAGCCGGGAGTCTGCACTCTCCATTATTGGCTCCATTCTCACATAGAAGCGCTTACCTGACAGTCCCACGATGAGTGTAATGGGTCAATGGATCTGTCTGGGGCCATAGACACGGGACTCTCAGTACTTAATGAATTATTCAAGGTAGGAGAGGAAGGGCAGGGGGAATTAGCAAGTCAATGGCTGTTAGATTGTAAGCTCTTGTCGTGCCTGTGCGACTCCACTTACTGAGACATATTATAGGGTCACGTGTGTGTGACTGTAACTCTGTGAACAGAGGAATCAGAGCAGTGCGTTCTGTGCGCGTTTATAAGTTCTTTGCTCGCGGCCAGTGCTCTGATTCTTCTTTCTAATCACATTCCTATCGATACCGTGACACACACATACTGCAATAGATGGACACTTACATATACACACACACAGTGTAACAGAAGCGCACACTGCAAAACACACACACAAACACACACCCCCCCCCCCCCCACTACACTATGCGCACTGGCACCATACTGTATTTATTTTAATGGCAATATGGCATCATACGGGCACAGCTATAAAACCAGCCCAAAACTAGCCAAGATGCACTTCAAAAGTATCCCAAAAATAGGACAAATAATAATAATTCCATTGTAGAGCGGGTTACAATGCAGTGTTGTGTTTTATTGATGATGCATAAGCCCTACATGTTTCCGACCTCTAGGGTCCTTAGAGGTCCGAAACATGTAGTGCTTATGCATCTTCAATAAAACACAACACTGCATTGTAACCAGCTCGCTAGTGGAATTATTATTATTTGTACCCTGAAGTTTATGTGGACCTTGCAAACCCCACCACTGTATGATTGAGCAATTGACACTACTACACCAAGGAGATATCCAATTTGTGTTTGAATCTCAAAAATAGGACAATATGTGCTAGGCCTGTGTGCTGTTTGTCACCTCTGTCCCCTTCATTTGTGCACATGCACAGATTTTCAGGTTGTGAGCACTGGGGATTGGTTTATGGGAAATTAAAAAAACGATTGTATCTAATGATCAGCCCCAGAGCTTCCTAACCAGTGCAGGTGTGATTGGGCTTCATGCCCCCTAAAATTCTTCCACCCTGGGCCTGGGCCTTGGTGGCCTTTCCACAAATCCAGGCGTGTAAAGAATAAATGAATATGTGAAAATGAGCCTTTTTCAAGTTTTGCTGTTTTGTATATTTTTCCATGAAGCAAAATGGAACAGATTCTCCCGTCACCTGGGGTGTAACTACAGAGGGGGGCCCAGGTGGCATAGGGGCCCCAATACATGTACAATTTCAATGAATGTTGGTAAAACAGGTTAACCTCTAGACATTTTGGTGGACAGCAGATTTTTGCCCCACAATTGTCTGGAATTGAGGAAAGTCACTGGAAAATGTGAGAATGCTTAAAGGACCAACATCAAAAAATGTAAAAAAAAAAATCGTTAGTATACATCAGAAAAAAAAACACCAAGTCAAATTAAACTTTAAAATCACAGTCTTTATTAACATATAACTTATCGAAACTTTGTTTGTGCTCGTATTCAGAAAGCGATCAGGCGATCCATTTGCTCCTCCCTGCTTTCCTTATAGCCAGGGAGGAGAAATTGAGCGCTGCGTGATGGATCGCCGCCGTGTCGCCTTTTCTGAAGAGGAGCAAAAGCGGAGTTTTGGTAAGTTATTTCTTAATAAAGACTTAGCGATTTTAACGTTTAATTTGTCTTGGTGTTTTTTTTTCTATGTATACTAACGATTTTTTTTATGTTACTGGTCCTTTAAGAGGGACGGAAGACTGGGGTACAGAGCCCAAAATCAGGTAACTCCTGACTACTACACAACTCAGTCCATTGCATGCTGGGTATTGTAGTCTTACATTAAACTTGTCTGCAAATTGTTAAATAAAAACTACATAACCCAACATGCATTGGAATATACAGGCTTGGCACATAAGGCAAGAAAAACATTTGGCTGGTTACCAAAGTACACACCAGCCAATGGCCCAAAAAGTAGCCCAAATCCATACCATGGCTAGTTTGTGCCAGTGGCACAAACTGCTACAATTACAAGGGGTCCCTGTCTGTGGCACGGGGCGCAGATGGATCCCAGGATTTTGTTACCATGGAACATGTTTACTACCCATATGTATGTACATATGGTGCGGGTGCTGGGGTCCTGTTTGATGGGCACACACTGCAGTGCAACTAATTGGCACAATTATAAGGGAAGAGGTGTCCCATAAGGACTGGCCTGGTACCTGCCCTTTACACTAGTGGGGCCCTTTTGCTGGCAGGGCATCTGTATGCGCTACACTGAATATTGGCTGCTCTGACATATGATTTATGTGCCAGTCTCCCACTGACATTCTGCCCATTATCCTCTGCCTCCCAGTCCCACACAGCCCACCAATTTCATTTTCCATAGGTTGGAGCCGCTCTCACCACTGGGAGGCAGGAGAACCCCGGGCCCTGAAATCTGGGGGGTAACAGTATATTATATAATAGAGGGCATTCTGCAATGCAAAAGTTGAACAAACTCTTAAAATCATAGAGAAGAGAGATATTCTGCAGATAAACAGAGACTTTTATTACAGACTGACACGGACAGACGGGGATGAGACAGAGATGCATATTGAAATATTGTACTTACTAGTGCTTCCTTCAATGGATAGAGACAGATATGAGTCACATAATCACAAATAAATACATGAATTGGATAAAAAAAAGGAGAGGGAAATAAAAAAAATGGGATAAAAAAAAGCCGGAGAGTGAAATACCATTGACAGACAAGTAGCGCTAATTTGCCCCACTGCTCCGCTACAGACGCAAGACAGACAGATAGTTGGCAGCTGCTACAGAGAGGGGGGGGGGGTTACAGGCTGCTGTAAGACATGGGGCATCCAGTGCCAGTTGCCAGTCTCTGCCTCTTCATTAGGGTTGCCAACTTTTCTGGCAAGAAATATTGGCCTTCCTATATATTTATATTTTTTCCCTGTTAATAACATTGGTATCAGCCATCATTTTTACCAGGCAGGCCAGTAAAATCACAGGCAGGTGGCAACCCTACTTCCCATATAACCGCTCCCAGCAATACTGATTGGCACTAACTGACAATGTGCAGCATCTCCCGTTAGCGTTGTAGGCGCCTGTAAGGCTTGTGCAGTGTTTGTTTTTTTAGCGCCTGCAAACGAGTGAGAAGTTAGTGCTGTTCGCGTAGTGTGGGTGCCCCTTGCGACTGTACGGGCGTCAGGCAGGTGTATTTAATATTGTAGATTCACTGTGTAAATACAGTTATTCCCACTGCCCAATAAATACAAGGAAAGCAAATCTCTTATTACTTTTGTGTTTCAAGGGCAATTGACATACTTTAGATTTTATTCTTATAATAAATTAGCCATACATAAAAATGGAAACATTTCCAGATCTAGTAGTTTTTTGTTGTGATGTCATCCAAAGCAAATGATGTCACAGAACCCCTTTATTTTCCATTCAGATGATAAGTAGCTCTTTTTTTAGCTATTTAGCGATTACCTTTTTCTTTTAAAGGGGAGCACACACCATCATCTGTTCACCTTTACATGTTTCTCATTCTGGATCCAAGGAATTTGCAGCACTCCCAGTAGTAGCAGGGGTGTTTCTGCCATGAGGCAACGTTTGGGTGTATCCCCCGAAATATTGATACCTTTGGTGACGCAATAAATAGGGTAAAGCTCCCCAACTGCATAAATTGTGTGTGCGGCTCTGTATATTCACAGACTTAAATCAGGTGTTTCTTTTTTAATTCCTGTATTGGAGGCAAGTTTTTGTTGCATAAAAGCCATTGTACTGTCTAATTCCAATCACATGTCATATTTTACACCCCTGGGAACTTAATAACTGATTATGTTGCTCTCCAACTTTGTAGTCACGTGTACAGGGCCGGATTTATAAAGCAGGCTCACCTAGGCCCACTGCCGTTAGTCATCCGTGCCCCCCCTTTATTGATGCAAATTTTCATATTCGGGACCTGGGCACATTTACTAAGGGTCGAATTTCGAAGTTAAAAAACTTCGAAATTCGACCAGCGAATTTGATACTTCGATAGTCGAAGTATTTTTTCGAACGATTCGAAGGATCGTACAAAAAAAAACTTTGACTTCTAAAAACTTAGCAAGACACAGAGAGGTTCTAGGAGGTCCCCCATAGGCTAAACAGCAATTCAGCAGGTTTAAGGTCGAAGTCGAAGTTTTTTAAAAAGACAGTACTTCGCAGTTCAGTTTGCGAGTGTACTTATTTGTTGTATGTATGATTGATGTGTGTTTAAAAATAAGAACTAAAACTTACTTTAAAAAAAAAAAAAAAAAAAAAAAAAAGACAGTACTTCGATTTTCGAATGGTCAAATTTGTGAAGTTTTTTCAATTCCAATCGAATTTTGGCCTATTCGATGGTCGAAGTACCCAAAAATTATTTCGAAATTCTAAGTATTTGAATTCAAAAATTAACTTCGACCCTTAGTTAATGGGCCCCATAATGTACAATATTTCTAGTCAACTTCTTCAGTTACGCTTTAATTCTCATTTAAGTAAATTAACCTAATATAAATTATAAATACACAAATTTGTTGTTTTCACATTTGCGAGTTCGATCAATTAAAGTAAAGGCTTGGATATTTTTTTCTCTTTTAATTAGTATTACCAGCTGTTACAGGAAGCATAAACTAATAAAGGGGTTTCCATTTGTTTTCCTATTCCACTAGAATACCTTGAGATTCTATTTTTTATTTATATTGGACTTTGTATTCAAAGATGAATGCTGTACTCATTTCCTATTTTCTTGACCCCAATAAAAGTGAATAAAATCTATTTATTAGGGATGCACCTAATCCACTGTTTTGGATTCGGCTGAACCCCTGAATACTTTTCGAAAGATTCGGGCGAATACCGAACCAAATCCGAATTTGCATATGCAAATTAGGGATGGGAAGGGGAAAACATTTTTTACAGCCTTGTTTTGTGACAAAAAGTCCAGATTTTCCGACCCTAATTTGAATATGCAAATTAGGTTTGGATTTGGTTCGGCCTGGCAGAATTCAAATCCTGCTGAAAAAGGCTGAATCCCGAAACAAATCCTGGATTCGGTGCATCCCTAGTATTTATAAAATTAGTAGTGATAGGCGAATCTCTCCCGTAAAAAAAATCATGAATAATCGTGAAATCAGAAAGTTCACCGAAAAATCGTGAACTTCAAACATCTTCCCGAAAAAATAGAGCAATTCGAATGTTTTCACTATAAAATCGAGCAATTCGAACCTTTTCACGACAAAATCGAGCAATTTGAACGTTTTCATGGAAAAATCGCAAATTGACGCTGGCAAATTTTATTTTCGCTGGAGATTCGCAAATTTATTCATCAGTGGCGAAATGTGGGAATTCGCAGCAAATTCGTGCCAGGCGAATTTATGCGCCCATCACTAAACATAAGCTCTAACACCTATATGTAATATTTTAGTAGTGATATATAAAGTGTTGACTATGATATAAAGCCTAGAACCACTGATAAACCCAGATTTGTATGTAAAAATGATAATCCATGAAATGAGATACTGGGAACTGCATAACACAAAGCACCCAAACAATAAAGAAGACTAATGGACAAAATATAGATATATATATAAAAACATATTTATTTAATATTTATTTACATAGTACCTTACATAGTAATTTTGGTTGAAAAAAGATACATGTCCATCAAGTTCAACCTTTTTACTTTTTTTAACCTGCCTATCTGCCAGTTGATCCAGAGGAAGGCAAAAAAAAAAAACCATCTGAAGCCTCTCCAATCTGCATCAGAACTTGTACTATGAGCTATCTTCCATAACCCTGTATTCCCTCACTTGCTAAAAAGCCATTCAACCCCTTCTTTAAGCTATCTAATGTATCAGCCTGTACCACTGATTCAGGGAGAGAATTTTACTACGTTCTTCAGGATTTTCCTCTAAAGTCTTCTGTCCTGTCTACCAAGATTTCTGATCCTTGCTTCTGCCCCTTCTTTATTTCGGTATATAGAAAGGCATTATAAAAAATATTATTTTCAGTTATCAAGGGAGTTAAATAGATCTTAAATTGTTTTTTGGAGCAAGGGGGACTTCAGAATCTCAGATAACTAGATTTCAATTGTTTCTTTTGCATTTCTTTGGAACAGTATTTGTTCAAGGGTTTTTCAGAATCAATGGGAATTTGAGGTAATGGCAAATTTGAAATGTCTTCTCGAGAGTATTTTAGTTCATCCCTATCTCTAGCTGGAATCTTAGTCTTCCTTTGTTTTTCTCGGTTCTTTTCCTCCTTTATTTTCTCCTCCATATCAACATTATCCATAAGAATCGCTAACTGTCTGAAGCCGCAGATTACAAAAACAGTCAGCAGTAGGGACTGGCAGATGTATGGATTATTAATAAGTGTGTCGATCAGAATCGTAAATTGGGTATCCTAAAAAAGTGAATAAGGAAGTTTAATTACTCAGCTAAAAAGGAATAAAGGTAAAAAAATTACACACAATATTTAAAAAAAAAAAAAACTCTTTGTTATTTGCTTTTTTGGCTTTATACTCAATAGCCTTATAGAATGCTAGTGCCTAGATTTGAAATAAAAATCATGAACTCAGATGTTAAAGAGCATGGTTTTCTTTTAACCATTTGATGTAACACTTCCATCATTCTGACATACAATTACACAAAGCAGTCACTTGTATTACATCCACGCCATTATTAAAGCCAAATCCATTATAGTATGAAATTAGGGTGGGGTTCAAGGAAGGAATAATTGCTATAATCTACAACATTTCGTATTATACTATACTAAGAACCACACCATAGGAGATCATTTCAAAAGGCATCATTTATTAATTAACTAGACAGCCTCACATAAAAAAAAACCTTAAAGGAAAAAACCTTAAAGTACAAGGAAAGGTTAAAACTAAATCAACTTTATCAAAAAAAAATTTAAATTAAAAAAGTCAGACTAAACTAGAATCCCAGAGTTAACCTTATTTATTATTAAAAAAAGCTTGATTTAATCAAAAATCTACCAAAAACCCGAATCGTATTGTTTTTCCCCAAATTTCTCAAATTCCAGTGCAGACCACAGAAACAAAATAGGATAGGGACGTCTGCCATTGACACAACCTCAGCAGGTCTGAGATGGCGGATTTTCGGACAGCGTTGAATTTATTATAGCGGGCACGCCTAGGCCCACTGCCGTTCGTCACCAGTGCCCCCCCTTTATTCAAATTTTCATAATCGGGACCTGAGCAATGTGGATTGGGCTTCTGCGCATCCCCAGTGTTTTTGAACCAATGTGTGTGTGGTTAGGCAGAATGTCGCCCCCTAAAATCCTGCAGCTCTAGGTCCGGGCCTTGGTGGCCTTTCCACAAATCTGAACCTGCATGTGTAAAAAAAAGTTTGGGGACCTCTGGTTTAGGGTATATGTGAGAGGGATAGCATGCAAATAATTCTTTTGGCCCTGGGTTAGAATAGAACAAGTAACAAATAAAGGAGGGTGCAGGGTGGTGGAAAGATTCATATATAGCAATGCATCAATGTGAATGTACTAGGGATGCACCGAATCCAGGATTTGACCTTTTTCAGCAGGATTTGGATTCGCCCGAATCTTTCAGCCCGGCTGGACCGAATCCTAATTTGCGTATTCAAATTAGGATTTGGTTCGGCCGGGCAGAAAGATTCTTCCGAATCCTCCTAAAAAAGGCCGAATCACGAACCAAATCCTGGATTTGGTGCATCCCTAGTACATTCACATTGATGCATTGCTATATATGAATGAACGCTTCCTTTATGGGGAAATATTCATAAGAAACCACTTACCACATCTACCAACACATAACTGACTCCATACTTCCACCAAATTGCTTGTTTTTCATTGGGATTATTGTTAAAGCTACTATTATTAACCTTCAAATCTTTCCACCACCCTGCACCCTCCTTTATTTGTTACTAGTTCTATTCTAACCCAGGGCCATTAGAGTTATTTGCAGAAGGGGCATAGTTAAGGTTAAAGTAGAAACAAAACTCTTATTAAAAGAAACCCTACCCCCAACCCCACATAGACCACCTCTCTCCTCCCCCCCACCCCCCGGCAAATGCCCCTAACATTTTACCTCCCCCCAGTGGCGTAAGTAGAAGTAACAGGGCCCCCCTGCAAAAGAAAAATGATGGGCCCCCAAATTTTTATTAGGTATACAGATAGACACAGCCAGCACGACAGTCACACAGGTACTACAAACACTGGGTCAGGGGGGGAAACGTACGGTACTCGTCTCCACATGCACAGCAGCAGCACAGGCAGCTCCGAGTCCGACCAGCACGCCCCGAGTCCAGCAGTTACGCGGTGTCAGTGCAGACAGCCTATTCTTGCTCCTTCCGCTCTCCCTGCCTCACCTGCACCGTCCGTCACGTCACAATGTGCGTCCACACGATTACACAAGAGGAAGAGGGAGGGCGGGCGGAAAGGCTGAGACGGCGAGCGAGACGCGAGTACAGACGAGCAGAGCGAGAGAGGGCGGAAGTAAGAATGAGGAGCGGCGCAGTACGGAGCAGGGAGGGCGGAAGAGGATCTATTCTCATCATCATGAGAGGGCGGACTCGGGAGTATGCCTGGAGAGGAGGTAGGGCCAGTGCAGTGCAGCAGTGGGGACGGATGTAACGGATGACGGATCAAACACCCAATGCGATGCTGGCTGCATTCATCAGGGACGGGCCCCCTCTCCTCCCGGGCCCCCCGCAGCTGCGGGGTCTGCTTCCTCCCTAGTTACGCCACTGCCTCCCCTTAGTGCAGATTCAGGGAGTTCACAGCAGCCATCTTCTGGGTCTTCTGTAATCTGAGAATGAGACCAGCGGATCGGCGAATGCAATTTCCAGGTTTGCGACAACTGCGCAAGCTCCTAAATGGACGGAAATTGCAGAAGCGCCGGAAGAAGACATTAAGACCCGGAAGATGGCTGCTGTGAACTCCAATCCCTGAATCTGCACCGAGGGGTAAGTAAAAAGTTAGGGGCAATTGCCCAGGGTAGCAGCTAGGCTGGGGGGGGCAAGGGTTTTTTTAATAAAGGGTTTGTTTCTCCTTTAAACCTTCAACTGCCAACTGAGCTATAACAAGGCCGGCTATTTGCCTACTTAATCGTGAATCTACAACCACTATAATAACCACTACAACCACTATAGTAACCACTACAACCACTATAATAAACAGCACTGCAGCCACTCACAGAAGTATCACTGGGCTGGGATTTACAGAGTTTCAGGAGTATTGTTGCACAGGGAGTTACAGATGTATTGCGGGGCTGGAAGTCACAGAAGTATAGCTGGGTAGGGATTTATAAACTATTGCTGGGCTGGGAGTTACAGTAGAATCTCTGGGCTGGGAGTAACATGAGTATTGTTGTGCAGGGAGTTGTGCAGGGAGTTACAAGTATTACTTGGCAGGGAGTGACAGATTTATTGCTGGGCTGAGAGTCACAAAAGTATTGCTAGCAGGGGATTACAGATATATTGCTGGTGGAACTTACAGAACTATTGCTGGGCTGGGAGTTACAGAAGTATTACTGGGCTGGGAGTTACAGTAATATCGCTAGGCTGGGAGTTACAGAAGTATTGCTGGGTTGTGAAGAGGCTAAGCAAGAGGATTTTAAACAAAATTTGCTTTATTTTCCAGTGTTCCCCCAGCAAATTTTTCCACCCTGGAAAATGTAGCTGGTTGGGGTGAATGCTCCGTTTACTGTAATAGGATTATTAGGACTTAGAATCAGTAAATGTTGTTCAGTTATTATAAGAGATGTGAGCCTTATGTCTGCCTCATGTTTCCTAGGTCAATTATAGATTTATGTCCTTATTCAATTCCAGATTTTTCCCATAGCAAAACTCATCTTACTATTTATCACCTAAAAACGATTGAGGTCTATGAAAAAAAACCTGGAAATAAATTAGGAGAAAAGGTTTTCCTCCTCAGATTAAATGCCATCCATGAGTTTTCACGGGATAAACCATAAAATATCATTTGCTGTTTTTTATGTTGTCTAAAGCCAGAAAAGAATAGGTTCATCCCAGTATTAGCCAAAATTAGGGGTTTTGATTCAACTTCTGATAATCATCTCAAAGCTTCCAGTTTGCAGCAGCTTCCCTTCCATAGGGAACAAGATAAAAAAAACATGAATGTGAATGTCAGGGATCCACTGAACACTTTGATGCCCAGTATGGATAGAATTTTTACTTGCAGGGTCAAACCGGGACCACCTACCACTGAGTTCCTGCCGGGAACTGTGGTTGCTCCTCTCGCTTCTGTCATCGTGGCCACAAAAAGTTAAGATCCCTCTTCGGCCCAGGACAACCCAGTTTGACACTGGTGCCGTATAGAGACCCCAAAATGAAAATAGTGAATACAAGTTTTCCTAGCTGACACTGTGGCACCCTGCATGCACTTTATGGGGATTATTTACTAAACTCCGAATGCAAATCTCCCAAAAAAGTTGTGATTATTTTTCTAATATCAGACTTTAAAAAAATCATGAATTTTTTGGAATTTATTAAACCCGGAGGATGGAAAAGTCTGAATCAGAAAATCCGGCATCTCAGACCTGTCGAGGTTGCATATAAGTCAATGGGTGAAGTCCCAATGATTTTTTGATGTGGGTTGGGTTTTGTGCAATACCCCAAAGTTTTCGGGCAAAAAGCATAAGAAATCTAAGTTTTCAGTGTGAAAATTCCGAAAAAAACGAATTTTCAGGAAAATATAATAATAATAAGTGTAGAAAACCCGAGCGGATTCGATCAGAGTTTGTAGCAGAAAATGAGAAATAATCGGACTTTGATAAATAACCCCCTATGTGTCATTCAGGTCTGTAACAGTAAGACGACCCCAGAAAAGAATACGTTTTTTGAGAAGTACACATTCTGCTGTATCCAGAATGGAAAAAAAAATATGTATGCATGTATAGATGTAAATGGTGTTAGTGTAAAAAGTGTGTATATGTGTACAGAAAGGCAAAATCATTTTAAACCTCAATGCTAAACAAAGGCTTTTTTTATATTTAGCCCCTGTTTAACTGGAATTTAGTCAAAGTTGTGGCTTTTTCCTTGTGCATAGCCTGGTAGTAAACATGTCCAGAGAGGGAATTATCTTATTATTCCTGAGAAAGTCCCCAGTTAGGCTTCTTTTCCAAATCCTTCTGTAAACTGCTCTTTAACCCTAGCCAGGTTGACGGATGAATAAGGCTATTATCAATTATTATTCAGGACGGCTGCAAAACCCAAAACACTCTTTGTCAGGAGGCCATGTTCTTACGGCCACCCTGTACAAAGCAGGTAAGAAAAGGGCACCTGTAGCTACATATGGAACATTGCATTCACTCTTTCCTACACAAATAGCCATTAATACACAATTGTGTTCTATCTGACTCAGCTACTAAATTGTGCCCACTTAATATGTACAGAAGCAGAGAAGGTGCATGTAACTAGAGCACCCAGGGGCAGAAGTGGCCTTCACTAGCGAAATTTCGCCAGAAATCCCACCCGCAAGAACATCGCCAATTTACTAACAGGCGTAGAGGACAATTCACTAGTGAAAGAGACTGTTGCTTGAGTAGTTTCACGCCTTATCGCAAGGTGAATTTTTCGCTCAGGTGAGCAACCGTTACTTCGCAAATTTTACAGAACGTCACCTCTTTCGTCAGAGTTTCCTTCGCCAGCTTAGACTTGGTGAACTGAAAAGATGAAGCTACACCCTACTCAATCTTATGTCAGTGACATCGGATCCTGCATGTCGGAAAGTCGTAAAAGTTGTAAATAACGTTGGCGTTTTTTTCACATTTTAAAGCGGGATTGCCTTCAGAAGTTCTAACTATTGAAGGGGACCCGTCACCCAAAAAAATTATTCAAAATCCTATTTTATCACATTAGTCAAGCAAAATGAACTTTAATTACACTATATAAATTATTTGAATCTTGTTTCCTTCAGTCTGGGAATTCATAATTTTAGCAAGCAGGCAGGAGTTATTTTGTGGACACTGTTATAAAAGCAAGTCTTTGTATCATCTCAGAATCTTGTTTGTGCACCAGAATGGGGGACCTGATGTCCATCCCCATGTCCTGGCTACACAATTAAATGGTAAAGAGAACGGGGGGAATATGTGGAGACAGTGACATCTAAGAAGTGCTGAATGGAAAGTGAAAGTAATTGTCTGCCCCACCTCTATAGAAATTGGATTTCATGTTTAATTTGAAAAGGACTTTTATTATACAGATTTTTGTGTCTGGGTGACAGGTCCACTTTAAAGATTTTTGTGTTAATGTCTGAACGACCTATATGTACTCACCCTATTCAAATTGACCTAAGCGTAAGAGTAATAACGTTTTGCTAGGCAGAATTGAACGCTAGCGAAAGATCACTAAGAAATGCTCGCAGTAACGAATTAATGCTATCGAAACTTCGCCAGCGTTCGGCTGATGAGATGCAACTTTGCATTTTAGTGAATTAACATAGTTGTAACGAATTTGCGCCTGGCTAAGTGGCGCGAAGTGTGGCGGAGCGTTCGCTTTTGAAAATGTGCGCATTTGTAAATTTGCCCACTAATCCAGCCAGAGCCCAGCAAAGGTGGAACAACTAGCTAGTGCTAGACCTAAACTGGGTTTTATTATTTCTTACATTATTTTTTATTAAGGAACAATTAGGGAATTATTTATTAAAGTCCGATTTTCTCTGGTCGGACTTTTAAAGGGAAAAAAATATTTTTTCATAAAAAAAAACTTGAATTTTCCGAAATTTATTGAACCCCGATGTGTTATCAAGTGTTTTCCTGCACACTAAATTTTTGTGAAAATGTATTGATAAATAGGGGGGAGGGGAAGTCCTTACGGATTTGGTCGGAGTGATTTTCAGAAAATAGTGAGAACTTTTCATATTTTGATAATTAACCAGTAAGTGAAAATGGATATTTGCTTGGCTAAACATTGTTGGATTGTTTCTTGAACAGGGCGTTTCACTGAGCTAATTCAAAATAACAATTGAAGTTTTATACAGTATAGTAAGGTACATTTTAATTAAGCACAAAAATACTCCAAAACCCAAAAATGATCTGGTGTGCTGTAGGATTTGCGTGTAATCTCCATCATCTGCACCTATAGGGGCAAATTCACTAAGCGCCGAAGCGCCAAACGCTAGCGTCAATTCACTAGCGTTGGGCATTTTCGTTACATCGCAAATTCACTAACGAACGCTGGCGTAGATTCGCTAGTGTTACTTCGCACCCTTACGCCTGGCGAATTTTCGCTACGGACGTAACTATGCAAATTCACTAACGCGCGCAGTGTACTGAACGCTACCTTTTACGCTAGACTTCCTTCGCCACCTCAGACCAGGCAAAGCGCAATAGAGTAGATAGGGATTGCTTAAAAAAAAGTCAAAATTTTGTCTAAGTCCCAAAAAACGCTGGTGTGTTTTCTACATTATGGGTGATAGGCTGAGAAAGATCTAAAAAATTTTTGGAGCTCCCCTCCTTCCCCCCTACATCTCCTGACTCATGGCAACTTACCTAGACAGTGGGCACATGTGTAGGGCAAAATAAAATTTTTATTCGATGTTTTGAAGCTTTTCTAGGCATTTGTAGTGCTGATACGTATTCCTCCATTGAAATTTGAATTTGGCGCCGTATGCAAATGAACCATCGCTAGCGAAACTTCGATTCGCTTGGCGAATCAACGCTAGCGCAACTTTGCAAACTTACGCTACCCCTGTGCGCAACTTCGGATTTTAGTGAATTTGCGGAGCGCTGGCGAAACTACGCCTGGCGAAGTGCGACGAAGCGCGCCGAAGTTGCGCCTGGCGCAACTTCGATTCTTAGTGAATTTGCCCCATAGTATTTATCCTGTGCCTCACTGCAAACCTTATACATCCCATTTCCTTGCAGAGATGAAACAAGAAGATAAATAGCAACATTTAGGATGTTTTTTCTCACTTCTTCCTTCTGGGCTGTCTTAGATCATTGTTACTTTTATGTGCGTGCAGGATAGTACAAAGAAGCAAACTGGAAAGACCTGTTCTTTCCTAATGACCTGACTATTTGGTTTATGCAAACCCTTGGGTTATAGTAACATTGCACGCAATACCTACCTACAGACTCCGCTGCTGACAAGAGGAAGGTTGTGGGCTGAAATAGACTAGTATTTATCTTATGCTCCTCAATATAATGGAGTTGCAGGAAATAATGAACAGGGAAACATGTTGAC
This sequence comes from Xenopus petersii, assembly GCA_038501925.1. Taxonomy (NCBI): domain Eukaryota; kingdom Metazoa; phylum Chordata; class Amphibia; order Anura; family Pipidae; genus Xenopus; species Xenopus petersii. Next base: position 112,017,979 of record CM076681.1, read on the forward strand.
AGTTAGTAAGCCAGAAGCAGCCGCGCCATGGTTCAGCTAGTGCCTGTCAAGCTCAGAGCTACTGATAATAAGAACATCTTCTGTTACTGACCAGCTGAGGTCACTGTTTGGCAAAGCAAAAGGCTTTTGTGTTGCGCTCAATACTCTGCTTCCTCATTGACAGTCAGAACATACAAGACTGTCCATGAGCCCATCTCATGAGGTCCAAAATGTATGTTCCATCAGTTGTTTTAATGGCAAGAAAGGAACAAATATCTGTAATAAAATCAGGCAAAACTGGTATAAATCTGGAAGGCATTTTGGGTCAGGATATAGTTAAACGTATTGCCTGATTTACATTTTTATGAGAACTCACTGTACACACGCAAAATTATGTTTATTAGTTATCTGAAATTAAATGCTATGTGAGTTCATAGGATACATTATTCATTTTTCATTACTAGATCATGTTTTTCAGTCCCATGTTGGAACCAAGTGTATTCAACCTCACTATTAAATGGAAAAAACAGATAAGTACTGCCTATAAATAAAAATCTTCCACTGGAAAAAACTGTACTGGAAATACCTGTAGAGTAAAGGGCTCAATTCCATTAGCAAGCACTATTTGCAGAGCACTCAAAAGAAAACTCAACTGAGTGTTGATTCAATTCATAAAGGTACTTGCATCCATACAATGTGCTCTGACCTGCTGATCATCAATAGGCCAACCTTATTTGGTCCCAAAAAAAAGCACGTACTAATGGAATTTTAGTGCGGTGCACTGGAAATCCCCAGTCTGAAAATGTTAGCTGAAACTTTTTTTAATGAACTGGCTCATTCATCAAAGCATTTTTTCCTTTTAACAATGTGTATTTTTTGCAGAACGTGTCCACCAACTATAACCAGTTGAATTACATTATTTGCTATCAGCAGCACTGAAGTTAACAAAATAAAATGATCACAGAGGTAGTTTTATACCAATGAACTTCTATGGATGCCTTTATGAACAGGTACAAATGTCTTTTCTGCATCATTTTGATCACATAATGGCACCAGAAAAGAATGACAAATCAGGGTGCAGAATCTTCTTTTTTCCCCAAACTATTTCACATGAATAAACCTGTGTGCGCAGGACTAGGATTATGTTATACTAGGATATGTTTAACTAGCGTGTCTTTTCTTATTGTCAACCAATTATACGATTTTTGCCAAAGGTCCAAACTTTGATCAAATACATATAAGTACCCCAAATCTCACCTTAAATGAGCTCCAAGCAGGGCATTCAGGTGTATCTAGGAGAGCAAAAGACTGTTCTCCAAGCTTTTATAAACATTTTCAAATACCCTAATGTTGTTCCAAGACCATATACTGTACATAAGTGATGTATATGATTGGTCCAGTTTTTTTGGGGGGGGGGGTAGCAGAGGCATTCTTCCTCAGGTCTTTGTAAATTATATTGTATTTAATCTAGGAACACAGTGTCAAGGAGCACTGGCATAAATTGAAGTTATCAGTCTACTCAAACAAAAAAATATTTTAGAGCCCCTAAGCTTTGGAAAAAAGACATTTATTTCACTACATATATTGAAAGTGGGTCCCTCAGCAGGTGTAAGATTGACTTCCTCTATAGTTATGAACCTGACACTCTAACATACTTGTGTTTCTGCCCAACAGCATCAGAGTGTCAGTCCATATCTTCTAACTTAACTCTGTCCCTAGGCCAGTAATCGCGTAACCAGTCTTCCGCCCCAATCCCCTGCCAGAGGCACACACACAGGTGCAAGCACACACATAGATGTACTTTTGCATGAAAGAAGAACTTAATCTACATGATGAAACTGGAGCTACACCAGGACAGGGGATTTTAAAACTGGTGCAGTCTCCAATGCAGCCCTAGGCCTGGGCCTATTTGGTCTTCCCACAAATCTGGGCCTGCAAAACCCAGCTAATCTGTCTTTGATGGCCATAGATAGGCCACAGAAGGATTGCCACCTTCTGTTGAAAAAGTCCTAGACAATATTTACCAACCAAGCTAGTAAAATACCAGCCAGGTCGCAGTTATACAGTAGATCAGATATGTGCACTCACCAGCCGTGTTGCAAACAGAATATGTGTCCCTGTTCTGATTGGCTAAAAAGTCTTCTTTACATAATGCTGATTCCTGTGGCCTCCAGAGACTAAGAAGTCTTTCCTAGAGAATTAGGTGGAGACGGGTAATGTATACCTGTGCTCAACATGATACCAAGTAACATTGGGATGTTTATATTTACTGTGTGGCATGCCACAATGCAAGGAGACTATCAATTGTGAGTAGAATCTCCTTCCAAGTGCACCTTAGCTTATTTTATTGTTTAATTGAATGATTTGTATATTTTTAGACAATGAAGTGTTTCTATGTATACAAAACAGCAATTATTTTCAACTTGGATATTTGTATTGCCTTTTATTCATTTAGATGCAGATCATATTCAGGATTGTTTTATATCCTCTACAAGAAGTGCATCATATGGCGCATATAAAAGCATAAGCCCTCAGGCTCCAGGAAAGAGATTAGCCTGTTATATGTATGTCTTAGTGGCACATTTACTATCCCTTGATTAATGGTGTTGTATGACATCAATTCAATTCAAGACTTAACAAGCCGTTATCAAGCTCAGATTGCTGATCCCTGAGGTTGTTTTGTGAATTATATCTGCCAAAACAATCTTTGATCCTTATATATTCCATTTCCTATGTATGTTGCCAAAGTTGGACATGGACTTATTAAACACACAAAGATGCAAAAGGCTCATAAAATTGAAAGCAGTTCCTCAATTCTTACCCTAACACCATAAATAAGTCAGGGGGTGGAAATAGAGAGGTCTCCAAAAGCCTCATTATTAAACACGTGATTTTATTCTGATAAAACCCTTGAGAACATTTGGGGTTTACTTTTTATTCACTCAATACATTTACATAGTAAGTAGTGATGGGCGAATTTGCGCCATTTCACTTCGCCGAAAAATTCGCGAAACGGCGAAAAATTTGCGAAACTGCTTACGTTTTTGACGCCGGCGTCCGTTTTTTCGAATTAATTCGCCCATCACTAATAGTAAGTAAGGTTGAAAAAAGACAGATGTCCATCGAGTTCAACCTTTTTTTTTTTATTAACTACCTATCTGCCAGTTGATCCAGAGGAAGGCAAAAAACCCATCTGAAGCCTCTCCAATTTGCCTTAGAGGGGGAAAAATTCCTTCCTGACTCCAAATGGCAATCGGACTAGTACCTGGATCAACTTGGACTATGAGCTATTTCCCATAACCCTGTATTCCCTCACTTGCTAAAAAGCCATCCAACCCCTTCTTAAAGCTATCTAATGTATCAGCCTGTACAACTGATTCAGGGAGAGAATTCCACATCTTCACAGCTCTCACTGTAAAAAACCCCTTCCGAATATTTAGGCGGAACCTTAAAGAGAATTTTTGATAAATGTACAAATATCTTCATATTTTCAAGCAGGAGCTACATCATGTGTTATAAAACACAAGTATAGTGAGGAATGTCCAAAATGTAGCTGTAGTTGATGTTCAGGAACTACTACTATCCTCCCCTGGGTCATATTAATTGATGGTCACCTGAGGGCCTGTGTCTAGGACGGTAGCCCTTGAATACCTATTTAAGGCCTATTTTATATATATGTCCAGTTTTAAATGGATAAAATTACAACCATATATCTATAAACTGAAAGAATTATAAAATCATCATACTGTTGGGCCTAATAGTTCCAGTGTCAGCACAGTAGCTCAGTAAATAGCATTTGTGCCTTGCAGTGAATACACAGTGAATTTACTTTACTTTTGCTGAATGTATTAAAGACCTTAGAGTAAGTTCAAAATAAAGATAGAAGGCACACACCCTAAAGTTCAAATACAGGGTGCTAATCCATAGGTGACTCCTGATAAGGGTCTCCATATGAATTACAAATATAAAAATAATGGATAGCACACCCGATTTGAAAAGCAATGGATTTATTACAAAAAAGAAAAAATATGCAAAAATAATGTACAAAAAAATCAAATAATAAGGTGAGCCCAACGTGTTTTGACCGTAAAGGTCTTCCTCAGGGGCACAAAGTAAACAAACAATAAAATAAAAAAGGGCTTTTTGATTTTTTGTTTATTTTGTGCCCCTGAGGAAGACCCTTAAGGTCGAAACGCGTTGGGCTCACCTTATTATTTGATTTTTTTGTACATTATTTTTACATATTTTTTTCTTTTTTGTAATAAATTCATTGCTTTTCAAATCGGGTGTGCTATCCATTATTTTTATACTTAGAGTAAGTTCCACTGAAACAGGGACAGGTGTATAACGTAGAGACCATAGGTATGTATCAGAATTCACTGGTAATTAGCCCTGCAACATTTAATAATAGGTGTTTAGTTTTATATAGATTAAATTGGGACGCTCTGGTAGAGGTTTGTCCTGTTTTACCTTATTAGCAATCCATCCTCAGTGTTTAATTGAATTATTTAATTTGGGTTAATAGTTATATCAGTTTAACAGCTAAAAACTCCCTAAAGGTGATTCTACTGTTCCAGCAGAATGCTGCACTGGAATCTGTTTTTAAAAAGAGAAAACATATTTTTCATATTTTATTTTGAAATCTTAAATGGGACTAGACATGTTGTTAGTTTCTCAGGTGCCCTGTGCTCTGATAAACTTCAGTCACTGTTCAAGTAATGGGCACACAGGCTGATGGCTCCAGTTGTTCTCAGCCTGTATATGAAACGGATCTGCTCCCTACCCCTGCTCCATTGATCTGAATTCAATCAGCGCGCACACAACTGTGAGGTCAAGCCAAATAAGCAAAAGGAGACATCTCCAGGCTGATCATTAGTGCTGTGATATCACCCCTATGCTGTGATATCACCACCAGCCCATCAACAGATCAATGGGAAAGTAACCAGAAAGCATCTCCCTGACACAAGATAACAGCAACCAGGTAGATATAAGAACAGCACTCAATAGTAAAAATCTAAGTCTCACTGTGACTCCTCCAGATACAGTGAGTTGGAGAAACAATAGGTTATATGAAAGCAGTTCCATTGTGAATTGCTGGCTCTTTCTGAAAGCAGGGGATTAGGCAAAATGACCTGAGATGGTTATTTGCAAACTAATATTACAATTTTTTAAAAAAACATACATTTATTGGTTCAAGAATAAAATTGTATATGGCAAAGTGAATTATTTGAAATATAAACAGTGTAACTGAAAATTCTCTTTAAGCTAATAATCTTATATTTTCCCTTGCTACCTATTCAGAAAGTAAGAGCCTCTAAAGTATTTTAAGACTGATGAGAACAAGGACAAGATACACAGGGGTACTGCACTCTAGCTTCAGACGGCAGGGCCCAACGGGTTACCAGGTAAGAGCCGAATTTCCAGATTTTAAACCAGAATTTTTCCATGTGTGAAAACCACATTTTGGGCTATTTCAAGCAGGGGTTCAGTTACTTATAACCGTATTGAAAAATTGAGCAGGCACTTCCAAGGACCAATCTTCCAGACAGACTTTTCAGTTAAAAAGTATTTTTATTTATTATAGTGCACTAGGATACAGGCTTATGCGTTTCGTATCAATAGGATACTTAATTATAGGCCTATAGCTGAGGGAGCGGATAACTGTATAGAAGATTGGTCCTTGGAAGTGCCTGCTCAATTTTTCTATACGGTTATCTGCTCCCTCAGCTGAAGGTTCAGGGTGGTGCAATTGGACCCCTTCTCCAAACTGGTGAGTTTTTACTTAGAGACATGAGAATTCTACTGCAAACCATCACCTATAAGTGTTTATGATTCCATTTTGTTCAGTTACTTATAGTTGGACAAATATCAGTAGAGGTGAAATTTTAAACCTAATTGAGATGGGAGTAACATCCTCCTCTATGATAACCTTTCATACAAGCCTCTAAGGCATATTCAATCACCCATGAAAGCACTGCAGTAAAACGTTAGACACAGAACACAGAAACTAAAAAAATTCAGGAGGCTGTTGAGCAGGTCAAATAAATGCCTTCTCTCTGTATCTAGATGGAAAGGAAAATAGTATAGAAGCCAGAAAGAGAACATTTTATAAATAATTTCTCCTAAATGTAATAAACTCATAGCTGGTTTTGAATACCAGTCACTTTAAGTTAATGTTTCTTTTTATTACTAGTATTAGTATTTTCTTTGCTGGTACAGATATGGGATAAGTTATCCAGAATGCTCGGGATCCGAGACTTTCCTGATAACAGAGCTTTCCATAATTTGGATCTCTATAACTTAAGTCTACTAGAAAAACATTAAATAAACCAATAGGCTAGCTTTGTTTAGTTCAGAGTAATTATATTTTAGCTTGGATCCCGGGCAAGGTACTGTTTTATTATTAGAGGGAAAATTAAAATAATTAGGTTATCACCTAATCCCATATCTAAATGCGTAAGAGATTTTGGGGATCTTAATTTTTGCTAGCATTGTGACAAATAGAACAATGAAAATTTTGCCACAATTTATCCTATTCCCAAAGTGTCAAGGTTTAGTTTTTCTTACCAGCAATTAACAATGCTCTTTATTAGCATTACAATATTCAATTTATATAGGTCTATGGAGAGACAAGATTAAACTTTCTTTAAAAATTACTCTTTGGTGCCCCCTAGCTCTCCACAGTGGCACTCCCAAACTCAAATACGCAATAGGGGTTTCTATTGAGAATCACCCCTACCAAAAATCAAATATAATAAAATTTCAATTCAATTTTAAGGTTGTCAGCAGTCAAACTTTAGGTAAAGAAAACAGCTCAAGGATCCATGAAAAAGAGAGCCAATTCTCTTTAGAGTTTCTTCTTTGTATCTGTTGGGTTTCTGGCCTTGGGTGGACTAAAGTTCATTGCAGTGTTTCTTTGAAAACCCATCTCTGAGCTACAGTTCCCATAATGTTTTGCTCTTAATACAAGTATGGGGTCAGTTATCATGAGTGCTTGGGGCCTGAGGCTTTCTGGATAACAGATCTTTTCCAGGAGTAATTATATCTTAGTTTGCATAATGGACGAGAAACTGTTTTATTAAAAATAATTTGGATTATTGGGATAAAAGGGAGTCTATGGGAGATGACCATTTCGTAATTCTGAGCTTTCTGGATAACAAGTTTCTGGATAACACATCCTATACCGATAATATTCTAGGGAATCCTGGGATTTGTAGTTCCACAACAACTGGGGCAGAATCTGATGAACAAGCACTGTAATATGCTTTGTCACATGTATATATATAAATAATAATAAGTATACCTGGAGCTGTGGCAATATCCTTTGCCAATTCATAAATAGAGCAAGGGCACCTTTATGATGAAACTGTGCAATGACTAGTTAATGAAATACATATTCAGCCAGACCAATATCAGACCAAATTTTATGTTATTATGCAGGTCTCATAAAGCAGTTTAGCAATATTGGGCATGAATGTGGTTGTCAGACCTTTTAGTCCTAAATTCCTTTGACTGGATGAGACATTCAGGATTATTGGTAATTATTGGTATTGGTAATATTGGTACAATTTTATCAGTGGCAATGCCAACGAGAGCCCTAAAGCAAACCCTGTAGAATCATTTGCTAGTTTTGCTCTAATGTCCTTGGATGCCCTTGCCAAGTGTAAGTGATACTACTTAGGAGAAAATCCTAAAATTAGCTTATTTGGGTGATGTAGAATTCAGTAGTAAGATGGCACAAAAACTGGACTTCACTCCAAAATAGATGCAAATAAAAAGTTTTATTACGCAAAAAGGAACATCTCTTACGCGTTTTGTGCCTTATGGGCACTTAGTCATAGGCCTATGAGCCTATGACTAATAAAACTTTTTATTTGCATCTATTTTGGAGTGAAATCCAGTTTTTGTGCCAGCTTACCACTGAGTTCTACATGTCTGATATTACCTCCCCAAGCTGAAGGTCTGGGGCTTTAGCATCTGGACCCCCTGTTATTATTGGTAAGTGCACCTTACTACCCACCAGTTTTGCAATATTGGACTTTTTCCTTATCCCCCATCCCATGTTACCCAGCAAAATTTATTTGGGTAATATCAAAAAAGTTATTGATAATGATTATTAGTAAGATGAATATTTTGTGCAAGGTTTAGTTTTAATATAATAGTTTTTGATATTAAAGGGCAATGTAAACCTTTAATGAAACACTCCCGTTTCGAAGGTTGGACAGGGTGGGTGGGTGAGATGTGGACATGGTGGGAGGGCGGGTCTTTCCTGGCCGCTGCTGACCCAGACCTGACCCATGGTGCACCCATATATTCCCTTAATAAAAAAATCTAATTAATTAAACTGACTGGGCAAATTACATTGTGCAATGCTGCTCTTTTCAATGCCACAACTTTCTTAAATTTTAAGGAATAAAAAGCATTATACAGCTGTAAGACTAGCCTGCATTTGGGTATCTACCTGACTGGCATGTCACAATTTCAGCTGGTAAATACTGACAAGGTCGGTATTAATAATATACGCACCAGCAAGTCTTGAACAGATGTTAAACTTAGGTGAGAAGTTTCAGAATGAAAACCAACAGATGAAGCAGTAGTGCCTTGCACAAGTAATTCCTATCAGTATTACATTAAAGTAAAGAATATTTCATGTTGCACTGTGATGAGCTGTATGTACCGTTAGAGCCCCATCGATCTGTAGAACCATCTACTTAATTATCACTCCTGGCTCTAGAAAGAACAATAGAGGAGGGGGTGGAGAATTAGGAAGGCAGAAGAGATTTGTTTATTAGATTGGAGGCTATGACCCCACATTTCAAACTGTGTATGTTTGCTTAATGCTAGGGTTTTTTTATCTGGTGGACTGACGGGAAGAAGACTCAGAGGTTGTGGTAAAAATTAGCATCTATGACAAAGTTATAGAAAGAGGAAATTACTCCAGAACGAGCTGGAGTAGGTGAAAATCTGTGACTTTCTACTTATTTAAAAGATAAGCCACACATGATTTACAGTATAGGCAGGCCCGGACTTGCAAGAGGGGCTGCTGTAAGTTGCCATAGAAAATCACTATTTAGTGGGCTGGTGGGGAGCTGATTGGACCTCTGTGTACTTGAAATGCCAGGGCCTATTTTGACTCCCAGTCCAGACCTGCAAATAGGGAGGTCTAATTTATTTGTCAGCTATATGTTCTTGTTCAGACATGGACTGTATGTCAGTGGTGATAGTGCAACTGTTTTAGGAAACAAGATGGTAAGACGAAGTAAGAGATTTTAAATTAGGTAGCAGGAGACATGGGAAGTGAGAAATGTTGTGGAAGGAGGGGTAGATTTAGAACCTGCACACAGTAGAGGAAATATGGGTAAATAAGTGGCTAGGGATATCACACATGGTAGAGAGAGCCAGAAATCAGAGATCAAGGCTGTAACATCAGCATTTTTTGGGAAGCCAACCATGCAACTGTTGAGATGGGGGCTATAGGCATAGCTGGATCAATATTGTGATAACCAATAAGAAGCTTCATTATATATATATGAAAAATGTATTTTCTCAAAATTTTAGGGGCCCTTAACTGATTTTCCTTTGAGGCTTTTAGTAAGCCAGTGGTTGAACAAGGTCCATAATTTGGCAGTACATTGGAATACTATATTGTGTTTGAAAGGACAGGTTAAATAAAAAAGAATGGTGCCTGTATGCAAACTATGTTTTGTATACAGTTTGTATAATGCATAGAAGGCTTAACGCAAGTTATTGGGGGGTTACTTACGAAAAGGTACTTTTAAACAAAGTTAATGTAAACAAGGCTTGGAGACCTGGCAGAATACACTCGCAAGAAAGTAATGAGCTTAATTTAAACTGGTTATTACGTCTTTTTCTCAGTCACCCTCCCAGCTACTCTAATAAAAATGTATTGGATGAAAGCTAAACTAACTGCAGTGTTATTTGCAGCTTCATCCTTATTTACTGCAGAAGTTACTGGATCCTGATGTTACTGAATTGGATCAGTTATTGAAAGGGTTGTTAAATGTTTACATTTTACATAGTTACATAGTTAAATCGAGTTGAAAAAAGACCAAAGTCCATCAAGATCAACCCCTCCAAATGAATCCCAGCATCCATATACACACTGACCCCTCCATACAATCACATAAACTGGATATACCCATATCTATACTAACTATAGATTTAAGTATCACAATAGCCTTGGATATTCTGCTTGTCCAAGAAATCATTCAAGCCCCTCTTAAAAGCATTAACAGAATCAGCCATCACAACATCATCCATCAGTTCCACAACCTCACTGTCCTCACTGTAAATATCCCCTGCTATTTGTCTATAATGTCCTCTAATGTACTTAATGTCCCCTTGCAAATGTCTTCCATCCCTCTAACCAGTTTAGTTGCACTTAGTCTCTGTGCTCTCTCCAGCTCATTTATATCCCTCTTAAAGGAGACTTCAACCCCTACGTGCAAACATCCTTCCCCCATACCCTGTGTAGGCCCCCCTGTGTAGCGCTCTTCTTCCTGGATTCAGCAGCGTTTTCTGCGTCAAAAGTTAAGAAGTATCCGAAAAAAGAAATCGGAAACTTCGTGACTTTCGGGGGCATGCGCAGTTGGAGGCATTTGCCGGGAACAGAGCTACTGCGCATGCGCCCAAAAGTCACAAAGTTTCCGATTTCTTTTTTCAGAAACTTTGTGACTTTCGGCGCATGCGCAGTAGATCCGCACCAGCAAATGCAAATTTAAATAAAGAGGATTGGCAATCACAGAGCTAAGCTTGCTTAGTACCCTGGGATGAATACCCAGGACCTTTATTTATCTTAACATATTCTAGACTCTTTTAAATTTCCTTGTGAGTGCACCATACATCATTCATGTATTACTAGAATTAAGACTATTAAGAAGGAAATCTTCATTAACTGGTTCCTCATTTGTGTAGACATACAAAAAAAATAACAGTTCAGAATCTCTGTTTCTTTCTGTTGTCATCAACCAACTGACCCCTTCCTGCTTCTTTTTGTACTATTTACATATTTAAAAAATAATTTTGATTTCTTTTTACTTCTTGCTGCAATACCTTTTTCAATCTCGATTTATTGGCCTCCTTGTACCTAATAAATGTTTAGGCTGTCCTAGCTAACTTGAAAGCATTCAAACCACTTTTCTAACATATTCTAACATATTCAAGTTTCATTCCTAGAAAACGTCATTTATAATCAAGATGAATAATGTAATATTAAACATGTTTAATTAGTATTGTAACAGAGAACTAGTTAAACAATCATGGTACGTTCTGTAATTAGACTGTATGAAATGCACCCCAGGGTTTTGTGCGGGGTCCAATTTTATAAAATCTGTTTGTTAATCACTTCAAGGGTGACATTGAAAGCAGCATATTTGTGTTTGCTGATTCCACAGAATTCTGCAGAATAAATGAATCCATCCAGAAGCTGTCGTCCTTCAGGGTGATTTTTAACCAACTTCCGATCTGTGGCAGAGGATATTCAATGAATGGAACTAAAGCAAAATTTTAATGAACAAGGATCTAACAGTATTTGTTAACAATAGATAATGCTTTTGTAATCAGTGTCAGTCCAGAGCAGCAAGGGCAGTATAGAGGGGATATAGCTGAGACACCTATTTTGCCATTTAAACCAATTATTGGTGGTGCAATTGCGGTTCAGTCAACCAAAGAGTTTGTTCATAGATCCATTACAATTTTGGTGGCTGAGGCTGACTGTAGGAGGCATGTTGAGACCATACAGAAACCATGCAGAATGGAACCCAGATGCCACAATGCCAACCACTAAGCCACAGTAGCAAGTATGGCACTGTCTAATAACCAACAGAATGTAATGCAATTTTATGTTCATTTTTATGACTCAATTGGACAAATAAAAGCTTACTTGGCTGCTATGGTTTAATATTATCATAAGCTGCATACTAACATCTCAGTCTCTCTAAAAAAGAGACAGGATTGTTTAGTACCCAAGCAGCCATGTTCCTTAAAGTATAATATTAAGTGCTCACGCCTTAGTAGAGAAGTGCCTGGAAATGAATCACACTGTAGAACGAGATAACATAAAACAGCTAAACTGTTAACTGAGTTTAATTATCAGCTTAAAATAAAAATAATTACCTTACCTAAAACTCATTACAATACTTTTATATATAAAGTAAGAACGCTATGGCTCAGAAGCAGGTAAAGCAGAAAAGGAAGCTGCTGGGCTTTGAGGGACAATGTAGCTTTTTAGTTTCTCTAGCAAAGCCAGATTTCTACATAATGGTGACCAACAGCTTTGTAAACTTAATTGGGAATAATGAGAAATGCATTGTAGAAAGCACGATATTAAAAGGATAAAAGATGCTGTTTCAGTTCAGTTAAGGTTAACACAGACATATACTGCCTAGAAAAGCAAAAGGGCACATCCACTGAAGACTCATTGTAGGAGACTGACCCAAAGGCACTGGGTTATTGGTTCCTGGAATTTTCTCAGACTGTCTGTTGGACTGTTGTAAAGTTTTTCAGAAGCGTAGTCAGCAGGCCGTGAAGGTGTCTCTGTCCTCTTTGACCTAGCCAGGGCATTTTTCACATGAATTTGTAAAATCAAAACCATCATGCATATCCAGTTTTTTTGTTTGCGGGCACGACTGCTAAACAGTGTAGGCGAGACAGTCAAAATTGATTAATTCACCAAGTTAGAGATTGCCGTCTCCTACGTGACAAATGGTAGAACAGCATTGGTAGAACGCCAGCGGCGACTTTAGCAGCAGAACATTGAGGAAAGTCCGCCACGGAGTGAGTAAGCTATTGCAAAAATCTATTTCTGCCACAGAGTCTGAATTTGTCCCCCACCAGCAGAAATTAATAGAATTTATTGAAACCACCTTGATAAAAAAATAAATTTCAATTTCAATTGTGAAAGAAATCAGTCTCAAATGTAGACAGAGCATGGAAATTAGTGGGGATGAGTCTATGGCAGTAGTTTTGTATTTTCATAAAAAGTATTTGATACATTTAATTAATTATAGCAACTTATAATAATTACAATTTATAATCCGTTGTAAAGCTAACAATTATATTCCTGAACATATTGCTGTACAGATACAGAATACATTATCCAGAAAGCTCCGAATTATGGGAAGGCCATCTCCCATAGACTCCATTTAATCAAATAATTAAACATTTTAAAAATCATTCCATTTTTTTTCTTTATAATAATAAAACAGTAGCTTGTACTTGATCCCAACTATCATTGGATGCAAAACAATCCTATGGGTTACATAATTTTTTTAGTAGACTTAAGCTATTAAGTTCCAACTTACAGAAAGACCCCATATCCAGAAAACTCCAAGCCCCAAGCATTCAGGAAATCAAGTCCCATACCTATAGCTAATGGAAATCCCTTGTGAATAATGTTGATGACAAACATATTTGGTCAAATATATTTTCCAGTTGTATTATTTAAAAATTTTCCTGAAATGTATCAGATTGTTTTGGATTTTTATAATTATCCATTATCACTGTTTTGTTATAGCCGATTGCCTGATGTTGTGACTTCTAAAATATTAATATAAACAAAAACAGCATTTTAAGATATTTTCAGTTTGATAAAATATTGAGAAAACCAGTTTGTTAAACAGATAAAAATAATGCAGTTATTGTCAATTATTGTGACTGTTTAATTCTGCTAACTAAACAAACTGAAAATAATCGCAGTATTCGTATTTTGAGTCACTTTTGTAGCTAAACATTGGTATGATAATACTACGCTATGAATTACTTTGAGAACAGCATTACACTTACATTAGTTTGTCATTTACTCAAATAAAACTTGGAATTGTATTTTCTTTGTTTAGAGCATATATTGTTGATACTTATATAAACAGATTTCAGATTTTCATATATCTCATTCTAATGATTCCACTCTGAAACAGAGTCTGACAGGGAGACATTTGCTGAAAAAAAACCACAGTTGTAAATGCATATATTTTCATTTTATTAACCTATGGAGACTATTCGGAAAGTTACAAAAACAGGCTCGACTGGACCTTTTATTATACTTCAGAGAAATAACATTCATTTGAAATTGTAGCACCCTTTGATTAGAAAACCATGTAAAGTGTAAAAAAAAAAAAAAATTTTAACAGAAAAATAAGGTTCAAAAGGAAAAATAACGTAATTCAGAATAATTATAAAACACTTATCTTTTAGGGTTATAAAAACTGCACATTGCAAATCCTCTTTTCAGAATTACTGTGATCAAGAAAAAATGTTCTGTTGCTTTACCATATGATCTTTTTTTTGTCAGATGCGATCAAGAATTCCTTAGAAATCAGACTTTCATGGACTAAAAAATCACAAAAATCTCAAGTGCTCTCACGCTATGATCTAATGCTAAGACACTGAAGTGCTCGCTTTTGGTATGCGTGAGGCTGCACTGCTTTGCTACTTATGACAGATATTGTGGATGTCTCACACCTCCTATATATAAATATATAAAGAATTTCTAATTGTATTTAATTCATAACCCTCTATGAAAGTGCAAAACATTACTATTACTAGCAAATATATGGAGGATTCGCAATGCGAAAAGTTATGCCTTTGTGCAAACAAATTTGCATTTGCGGGAATTTAATATAGCTTTTGCGAACCCAGAAACTGTTTAGCAACCACTTCCGACAGTGGAAGAAGGTTTGCAAATTTTATAGTTTGCACCAGTGCGCAGTGAATGTAATGAAACCTCTTACTGAAAAAGTGGTTATATTTGCTCCAAAAGAGTTAAAGGTAAAGCAAAGAGATTGGTACCAGCGTATTCATTTCTTTATTTATTACTGCTAAATAAAGAAAGCACTTGCAGTTTGAAACCACTGCCTTTGAAGCTGTTTATTCCAGCTACAATTACTTTTGCTCCAAAAGATCACGACACCTTCAAGCACTTCTTAAAAGTGGGCACTGCGCAATTAAAGTTGGGCGTTTTGGGGAGATTTGGACGTCTGACCACTAATCGCCTCGTCTTTGCGGCGACCAATCTCCCCAAATGCCTTCCCTGACTCCGGCTTAAAATGAAAAACCGCCGGCTCTATTCACACGCGCGATTCGTTTTCTGAAGTCGCCCAAAGTTTACTTGTGAGGCAACTTCGGAAAATGAACCGCCAGGCGACCAAATCTCCCCAAACCACCCAGTGTGCACTTACCCTTAGGAAGAGTATTGCATTGCTAATTTATATTCTTATTTGTGCACATAGTTTGCTCTTTGAGACTTTTATTACATTCCCCCCATAGTTTGTAAACTTTTGCAAACTCTCTATTTTAGTCATTACACTGCAATCCAACGGCAATCTAGTGTAATATATTAAATAATAACCACTAAAAGGTATTCTCATCGCATTTTTGGGAGCACTGGGCCAATATTCAGATTTTTTATCATCAAATATATCTGGAATGCTAAATTGTATTGTTTTGATGTAGAAATCGGCTTTGCTGCAAGGTACCAACAAAAAAGCTTGTGTCCTTTGCTTTATTATCTTCCAGTTAAATCAGGATTTCAGGGACCACTCATATCTTTTGGCATTTCTGTAAATATTTTTAGCTTAGAAAATTTTAACAATCTTTAAAAACATTTAAAATCTGCCACCCTTGAAGTAATGTGTTTTGTGCAATTTGACCATTTAAGGATACAAAGAAAAATGACACTGTAGAAGTAATGACGTTGATAATCTTGTACGTTTGTATTGAAGCACAAATTTAACGTAAAAAAAGAGAAATTAGAGTTTACATTCAATAAAAATAAAAAAGGGATAGTGTTAGCGGCGTCATAAATTCTGGATTTCTATATAAATATATTTTACCAGTATTACCTGCGTATATGTAACACAACTCTAGAACTTTGGTAAGGAATGACTTTTATGGAGCTACTTGACATTGTTTGGTTTATTTATCAATGTAGATGTACTCACATAAAACAACACACAATGTGTGTACTCACATAAACCAACACACAAGCTTGCCCGGGGGCAGATTATGTTGGTGTTGAAGCTACAAGGATAGTATGAAGATCCGCACTAGGAGGATTTATAAAAATTATAGTTTGATAATTGATTATTAATTATTTTTATTGTTTAATTACTTTAATATGTAATCGTTTAATGGTTTCATTGTATTGATTATGAAATAATTGATTAGCAATTACAAACAAAAGTTCAAAAACAAGAAAATAGTATTAGAAGATGATTAGAAATATCATGGATATATCATGGATATAGCTAACATAGATCTTGAAATGCAGTTTGTCTAGCTAAGATTTCCAGCATCACTGATTTTTCCATGCAAAATGTTAGCAGGGCAACCTGAGCTGAATACAGTAGAATTTATATTGCCATTTACTTGCCTCATGAACAAAATTTGTTGAAGCTGTGATAAATCTCTCACTCGCATGTGTAAATAGAAATATGTTGGAAAAGCATGATCTGCAGAAATTCGTATGGAATGCTAAATAAAGAAGATATAACATGGCCATAATTTGAATTTGCAAAAGACTGTGAAATGCAGCCAAAACAATAGTCTATTTTTTATAAACATGTCTTTATGTCAATATCAGTCCTGTGAGTGTGCTATTCCATGTTGTTATTATTATGATATATATAGTATATATTAAATGTTTTATCCCTTTTAAAAACACAGACAAGATAATTCATGCAATTACACGCAATCAAAAAACATATATGCAATAAAACCCTTCAATAATCCAATTCAGGCTCAGTGCATTTATAACCACAGAAAACATTATATATATATATATTTATAAATGTATAGCAATTAGACAGGGACCCGCACTCCAATATTCAGTGAAGCAAATCAATGTTTATTCATACGTGTTATATAAATGTATGATATAAAATTGTATCCTTATAAAAGGCTCTTATGGATGTCATCAGTTATAATTGAGCTTTTTGTCACATGACTCACTAAAACTTGTGTATTATAATAAAAAAGTACCCCTTGTTGGAAAATATGAGGATATTAGAAGTAACCTCAGAGTTTCATGACCTGACCTTCAGCCTCGTGATTTTATATGGTCATGGAATTCCTCAGTGATTTATAATATCCTTATATTATAATATACTTATATTATACAATAGGAGGTACTTTATTCACTATACAGTATATTTAATCCATAGACAATGGTTTTATGGTATGAAGATACAAATTATGCTGAGATCCCTTATCTGAAAAAACAGAGATCCCGCGCAACACGTCCTATACCTTTAATTAAAAATGGGAAAAAAAAAGAAAAGCTCTAAAAGCTTGAATTAAAGAAATATTTTACTACTTGAAAAGGACAAATGCCATTGGCTTCTACGTGATCTTGACAGCTCTTAGATGGCAACATTTTTTATTAGTGTTTTTTGTGATTTTTATGTTTAATAATTAAAAGTTTGCGGTTTAAAGTAATAAGTATAATCCACAAACTTTAGCGCTAAAAAATATGATTGGGAAAACGAATGAAATATGAACGTTAGCAAATCAGCCACTCGTCTAATCTGTGTGTAATGTGCATTGTAAATAAATCCTAAAAACTTTAGTAACGGTACTTACAGTATGTTCAGTGGATCTTTCCTTTTTCTTTTCCTTCTTGATCTTTGTTTTTGTTCTTATTTTTGGGATCAAAAGATGGATAACAAGACAATGCATGATAGTGTCTGTTTGGTTTGCATCTGTCTGGATGAAGAATCCAGAATCTGTTTTATTCATTTATAATAAAAATGATCATTAGAAAAAGCAAGGTGAAATATCCTTCGTATCAGGGTATAGTTTCAAGCTAAAGTATTCCAGGCCAGGATAATTATGATTAACATCAGATTGTACAAAGAGGCAGCCTGTAACTACAAGCCTGATTGTTTCCCATCCAAATCTAATCACAGCAGGAGTACAAAGCTGTTTTCTTAACCCTAACAAGATCTGTCAGTGAAAGTTACTGGAGCTTGACTTTCTTCTTTCATTGGCAGTAACCCTTGGCCAGTGCAGTGGGTCAAATTTTCTTTGGATGCAGATGAGTGACTGTCCCGCTGCTTCTTGCTTCTTTGTTTTTCACAGAGGGATAATGATGAGGGGTCTGTTCTCCTTATTCATCACAAGACCGGCTGCTGGACCGAAAACACAAGGTTTGATGAACCATGGCAATTAACTCCCAACAAAAGGAAGTTTCCAAACATTCATATGATTTACCCACCTCTGCTTGCCACAATATGTTAACTAGATAGTTTTAAGAACAATGCTTTAACTTTGAGGAATTAGGGGGTCACTTCCATGTTTTCCCACAGAATAACATAGCTATCATGCAAATTAGGACCCAAAGTGCATTTGCTTGCTTCTAGCCATTTGGCCTATTTCATGGTCATTCCCAATTTCTTTATAAGAAAAAAGAGGCTTAATAATGGAAGAATAGATTATAGTATGTAGAGAAAAGAGACTAAGAGAATAAAAAAGGTTGAGTGAGGAGAGGAGGAATAATAGTATGGAAAGTGGGCCCGCAGACCCTTTTTATTTACTTCATCCTGTTGTGTACATGTTGTATATTAAAGTATTGATCAACTGCTTCCCTAGATGAAGTCAGGAATGAAGACTGGGTGTCCGGGGAGCTGGGTATACTGTCATTGGTATATGAGATTTCAGGTAGTGAAGAAGTGGTGGTTTGCAATGTGGTAGCAATGTGGTATACGGAGTCCAGTGTAGCGAGAAGTGCACAGATCTATACATTGGGGAGACAAAACAACTGCTCACCAAGCGAATGGCTCAGCATAGGAGGGTGAACTCTACAGGGCAAAACTCATCTGTCTTTATACATATGCACATTGTATAATATATAATGTGCACAGAATATGCACATTCACCCAATGTTCAGGTATGGGATCCGTTATGCGGAAACCCGTTATCCAGAAAGTTCCGAATTACGGAAAGGCAGTCTCCCATACACTCCATTATAATAAAATAATCCCAAATTTTAAAAATGATTTCTTTTTTTCTCTGTAGTAAGAAAACAGTTGCTTGCACTTGATCCCAACTAAGATATAATTAATCCTTTTTGGAAATAAAACCAGCCTATTGGGTTTAATCAATGTTTACATGATTTTCTAGTAGTCTTAAAATGTGAAGATCCAAATTACGGAAAGCCCCATTATCCGGAAAGCCCCAGGTCCCAATGATTCCGGATAATAGGTCCAATACCTGTAAGTATTTTCATACTATAAGCACAATGCAGCTGTGTTTTTGAAAAAACTACATTTATTTAATGCATTGCACTGTCATTGTTTTTGTATTTATGCACAATTGCACTATTTTTTATTTATTTATTTTTCATATGCACTAGTATATTGTTATTTTTTGAAAAAAAATATACACAGTTTTGTGAGGATCACATTTCACTACAGGTTATACTTGTATAACTTTGTATGTGACAAATAAAGGAATCCATCTATCTATCAATACAAATTAGACTGAGGGGGTTATTTATCAAGGTCCAAATTTATCTCAATATCGGCTGCTACAATCTCTGATCTATTATTACATTTTCCTGAAAATTACCTTTGCGGGAAAAGCTCCGATTTTTCTGTTTTTTTCGTGAATTTTCCCCGAAAACTCAGAATTTTTCGGAGTTTTCACCCTAAACCTCCGAAAACATTGTGAAATTCCCCGAAACCCCCGACACAACCAAAAATCAATGGGACTGTTCTCATTGACTTTTATGCAACCGCGACAGGTTTGAGATGCCGTGTTTTTATATTCAGACTTTTTAGCCCTTGGGGTTTAATGAATTCCGAAAAAATCGTCATTTTTTTTAAAAGCCTATTATAACACAAAAAAACTCTGATTTTTCGATTTCAGGCAATTTCGGGTATTCGGAGCTTAGTAAATAACCCTAAGTGTACTTACCTTTTTGATTCCCTTATCTTGATTTTGTTCTTAATGGGAATCTCCTGGCACTTCACATTTTCTTTATTTATTTCTGACTGGTACAGCAATGTAGCAGAAGCCAGAAGATTATCAGACCCTGAGGGGAACTGGCTTCAGCTTTAGAACCTGAACCAGAGAATCAAATATTGCTTTCAATTGCAAGTCTTATTGAGTAATCAAGTTATTCTTCATTGTTGGACTGGGGGCACGCAGGGCCCCCTGTGGCTGCCATCTGGGGGCCCCCACCCTAGTTGCAAGTGCTACCCCCACATCGAACACGCACAGTGAACCTTGTTTACCTCATGTGGAGGTAAGTCCGACGCTGTTTTTTAGGATCCTTTTCTGCACTTGAGTATTTCTAAAATGGTTTTGGTGATTATATTTTGAAATGTAATTGTTATAAGCATCATAGTGCCAGCAGGTTTGAAGAAATAAAGCATCTGGTGCATAGTAGCAAATGATCACTATATGGTCTATAACAGACTGCCAAGTAAAGTAACACCTGTATTTTGAAGCTTTTCCGTTGTTGGCTTTTCTTTATGACTCTATTCTGTTTTGACAGTGCTGGGTTGTAAACAAAATGACTACAGATGATTAGTATAATTTGGCTTGAAACATCTGTGCTTTTTTATTTAGAGACTAATTTTTGCAGAGATTGATCCAGACCTGGGCGTTTTACAATTTACAGCCCTTTTCTCTTAGAACAGAAGGAATAATTTAAAAATCAAGGAATGCAAGGGGTTGATTACTCAGGTCCAAGTTTTGTCATCTATGCCATATGGGAGAAAAGTTTCCTTGACTGGCCCATGGATTTTGTGATTAATTCCTGTCCATGGTTTTTATAATAGGAGGGAGAAAATGCCTCTTACTTTCTTTCTGGACTCCATCCTCACAGAAGGTGGATCTGTTAGAGGGTCTAAGGCAGAGGTAGGCTTTATTGAATCATATGGTAACCCAAGCCTTAGTGAAATTGAGAGAACAAGGGCAGTTAATGGCAGCTTAAACAGGAACTAAAGTCTAAAATATAATAATGCTAGAAATGCTGTATTTTATATACGAAACATAAACATGAATTTACTGCACTACAAGCCTAATTAAACAAATGATTTATGTTTTCAAAGTTGGCCACAGGGGGTCACCATATTGTATCTTTGTTAAACATCTTTGCAAGACCAAGACTACACACATGCTCATTGTGGTCTGGGCGTCTGTTGGGAGGTTAAGCTTAGGGACCATCATAAATGATCAAAATAGCACAAATAATAATCTAAAGTCAAATAATATCTTCCATAGAAGTCGATACAGCAAGACTGATTAAAAACTAGAATATGCAGACTGCACTGGGCAGTGTCGGACTGGGCCGGTGGGACACCGGGAAAAAAAACAGTGGGCCCCAGGCTCTTGTGGGCCCCGCCGTGTCAGATCTGCTTCAGAGTGGTGCAACCTGCTCTTTGTCGGTGGTCGAAGTAAAATCAAAATTTTGCGCTTGCGCACTAGTGTTGCGCCACACGCATGCAGACTGACTTGGCGCTGCGCACGTGTGCACTGACATGCATACACACATACGCAGTTAGCCCCGGTGGGCCCCAAGCCCCCCAGTCCAACCCTGCCGACCCTGCCACTGGGTCTGCGGATAAACACAGTTGGCTGATTTACAGGGAAACAAACAAAGCTGCTTGAGTTCTGGAAATTATGATAATTTCCCTGCAGAGCAGTGAGGGACTGTCTGAAGTTTCCTATACACAGCAGTCACAGCAAGTAAATGAAGGGAAAATTTCACTGCATACAATCAGGTTTATTATAAAAACGGTACACATTTTTGAATTAAAGTATATTGGAGAAAGATTTGTTTTTCATTAAAGAAAGTAAAAATGGGATTTTATTTTTTTGCCTTTACATCCCCTTTAAGCAAAAAGTATATGTAGGTGCCCTTTAATGGCCTCATACTGCCTTTTTATGTGTCTTGCTCCTGTTTTGACTACCTCTATTGCTACAAAAGTATTTTGCTGCCTGTATGGAGGGCATAGTAATTCTTCCTGCTCTGAAGAGTTCTGTCATCAAAAAGAGGTATTTTGAAAATATTTGATTCTTTGTGGGTTGATTTAATTTAACCCACTAGGTATATACAAGATCTATATACAGCACTTGGCTTGGCCAGTGAACATCTATGAGAAATTTTGAAGTGTAAACCTAATTTTTGGATACAAATATATTGACAGCATATATTATTTCCATAAAAATATGCAAAAAAAGAACTTCATAAAAACTCCAATATTGACTTTATGCTGAACGCAGGTATATATTATCCATTTAAGTCCAAGCAACTTTCTGCTGAAGACGCTCAGTGTATCTCAAAGTGTCCCTCAGATTTAATATATAACCAAATCAACTTTTCAAGCAATACATTGTAAAACTGACTTGCTGTCAGTATTTTGAATTGACTGCATCACATCATGAGTTCCTAAATTTAAATCTGGCTTCCCTGTTGCAACAAGTATCTGTAAGCAGTAATTTCACAGTTTCGGAGACTTCACACGCCGAACAGTCCATAATCTTCTTCTCATCCTGTACCTGCAGCAATCTGTCGAGAACGAGCCTGTCATCTGAATCTCAGGTATGTTATTTTATGTCAAGCTTCTTGAAGGAAAAGGCCAGGTAGAGGTTAGAAAATATAATAAAAGAAGCCGTTGCATGCAATAAACTGTTCTTAAGGTACTACCACACCTGTTTCCTGTCACGAAAGCCTCAAGAGATTTTTCCAAGAAAATAGAGAGAAATGGCACCTCTCTAGGAAATGATGCTTCATTTTCTTTTTGGAAATTCAAAGACACTCAAACACCTAGGGGGTTATTTATCAAAATCCAAATTTATCTCAACATTTCCAGCCACAAACTCCGAACTAATCCGCACAGGTTTCTTTGGGGTATTTATTATTAGATTTCCCCCGAAAATTTGTTTTCCGGGAAAAAATCAGAATTTCACAATTTTTTGGGATATATCCCGAAAACACAGCGCACATCAAAAAATCATTGGGACTTCTCCCATTGACTTACATGCAACCTCGACAGGTCTGAGATGCCGGATGTTCTGATTTGGATTGATGCTCAGGATACAATAAATTCTGAAAAATTATTGACTTTTTAAAAGTCCTATTTTATACTAGAAATCAAAAATTTTTCGGGATTTTTGTATTCAGAGTTTAGTAAATAACCTCCCTAGTCTACATCAACTGGTTCCACTCTATATCACTGATGTTGGCCTGCAGGACTCCTGTGATTTCAGGACTACAGTTCCCAGCATGCTTTAACATTTGATAATATATGTGTGTTTAGGCTAGGATTTGTAGTCCAATAACATTTGGGGCACCAAAGGCTAAGAACAACAGAGATTTCAGACTGATTTAAAAAAACATATTTTTTGTGACTTGGAAAAGCCTCTATTCACTGTTAAATAGGATCAGGTTTACCAGCAGACAGCATTAGACTAGGGGTCTGGGACCCACCAGGGCTGCTATATCAGGGCCCCCCACACCTGCCAGGCCCACAAGTCGATACCACAACCATACCTTTGCAGCCACAGTCGGGGGAGGCCAAGGGGAGCTCCGTCAGTTCCAGGTGGGTGAGGAGTGGGTCTGGGCCAGGGTCCACTGGGTTTTTTCCTCTCTATCCCGCTGGCCCAGTTCGACAGTGTCAGCAGGAGAATTGCGCATAGACTTCAAAACATTTGGCAGATTTTTCACAATTTCGAAAATTTTTCGTTGTAGTGAAACAGGTCCGATTCGCCCATCACTAATATTTACTACATGATCCAAAATGGAGCACAGAGATCTGTGTTAGCCTCATGAATACAGTGCCGCCTGCAGGGCAGCCATCAGGGGGGAGAGTTGTAGGGGGCCCCGAGGGTAAGGGGGGTCTGACCATGCCACACTTACTTGATTATTCGGGCCCCCCATCTTTATGAGAGCTGCTGACTTTGGGAAGGCATGGATGTTTAAGGGGCTCTGGCCACCAATTTTCTTATAATGTGGGGGGGGGCTGGCCACCAATTTTTTTTTCTCATGTGGGGTCCTAGCCACCAATATTTTTTAATGGGGGGGCCTTGGCCACAAATGTTTTTTAATGGGGGGCCCTGACCACCAATATCTTTTTATTAACATGTGGGAACGCTAGCCACCAATATTTTTTTTGTTTTTTTTACTGTGTGGCAGGGGGCGGACCTGTGGGTTGGGGAGGGCAGACCTGTAGGTGGGTCTTGCGGTGGGTGCAGCCCAGGGGGCCCAGGAAATTTTGTCGTATGGGGCCCTGCGATTTCTGATGGCGGTCCTGGCCGCCTGCATTTGGTAGTGCCGTGGGCAGAGGGAGGCACTTTAGCATCCCTTCTCCAGTGCCTAACTTGGCATTATTCAGACACACAAGTTACAGGATCACCAGGACAGAGCTGCCTTGGACTTGTGAGCACTGTGTTCTCTATTGCCCACTGGATTTTTTTACAGAGCAAGGTGATGAGTGTAGCCAAGGGCGCAAGTGCCTTTGAAATGAGTGTCATTGGGACGCTTTAACCGTTTTGGGGTTTATATCCCAAAATAACATGCATGTCTTCATCAATGCTTTAATAAAGTTGGATATGTAAAATACCCACAGGCACTCCCAACCCCTCTTCCACCTCCAGTGCTCAGTGTTAGAAACAATGATAGTAGAAAAAAGTACCAGCACATAGTTGAATCACAGACCGAAACCCCTAATGTGTTTATTGTGTCATACAGCAGTTGGTCTGCTCCATGTGCTTGTTCTTCCTTGTTTTATCACTAGTAAAGTTGGGTATATTCCTTTGCAAAAAGCAGCACCTTATAGCATTAATAGCCAAAATCCCAATTTCTAATACAGAAATTTGGCACTTATGGTACAGAGATTGCAATTACACTGTCGGCACTAGTGATACGGCTTCCCCTTGACCCATGCGAGGGGGCAGCATAGGAAAGTCCAGCTCAGATGTCAAATCATCCCTGGCAGTGGGAGCTTTTTATTTAATGCTAAAGCTTATATGGACTTACTTAGTAGAGGAAAAAACATTTTTCATTATCCTGTCTTTCACCCTCAGGATGAATTAAAGTGATTCAGTAGGGAGTAACACTGCTAATTAGTAGCCATTGCTGTCAAATAGAAGCTCTTGGCTTTCTGTAGTTACTGTGACTCCCTGCTAATGTGAGCAATAAAACAAGTGCTCCCACTTGAGAACGATGAAAAGAATGCGCCACTGTTGAATCTCTATGATTTTTGTCCTGGGAATGCTTGTGGTGATTCAACACTTCTTATTCATTATTCAGTCTAATGGAACGTCAGGCATTTGACCGCCACTCAGTTCAGGTGGAAAACACCCCTATCCTCTTGTCATAAAGAAGCAATGACCTCTGTCCTGGAGTTTTTATCAGGTATGGGACCTGTTATTCAGAATGCTTGGGACCAGAAGGTTTCCTGATAAGTGATATTTCTGTAATTTGGAGCTTTTGATAAGGAATAATTATATCTTAGTTGGGGTCAAGTACAAGGTACTGTTTTATTATTACAGAGAAAAAGAAAATCGATTTTAAAAATGTGAATTATTTGATTAAAATGGAGTCTATGGGAGACGGTCTTTGCGTAATTCAGAGCTTTCTGGATAATGGGTTTCCAGATCATGGATCCCATACCTGTACCAATATTATACGAATCATTGCTCTAAATGATGAATACAGATTTGACTATGTATTCTATATTTTGGGTAGTGGGTTAGGGAGACTAGAATATGCATTGTAATGAAAACTAACCCTGGTGGTCTAGCGGTCCAGCGGGGACACCGGCCGCTTCTCCAGCATGGACTCCCGCCACGTGATGCGCCTGGTTCCTCTGGCATGGGACTACTATGGCGCGTGCGACGCGCACTTTGGTAGTTTATGCGCCGGCGTGATGACGTCACATCGCTTTGGAGCGAAATTCTAATTTTTAAAGGGGCCTCGGGCTAAAACTCATTGCCTGTTATTAGGTCTATCTTTTAGTATCCTAGGTGTTATTACCACGTGCTTGATTCCTGGTTTTGATCCCTGCCTGTCTGACTATCCTGAACTCTTCTAATCCTGACACCTGCCTGCCTGACGATTCTACAGGTATTGACCCTTACCTGTCTGACTACGCTTTTCTATTCCTAGAACTGTACCTTCCGTCCAAAACCTTGCTTACGCCCCTGCCCGTTTGCCAGTCCAGAACTCTGTCTTGGCTCCTCTCTTATTAAGACCTGGCGGCATCCGATTAGCGGAGGGCTCCTCCCGAAGTGAAAGGCAGCTGCAACAGGTAGAAGCAGAGCCGAGACCAGGGAGCCTAGCGCCTGTTTTGGATTTAGGGAGCCACGTGTGACACACATCCTCAGTTTGGGATTTACAAAATACATTGAAATAAATACTGAATCCATTAACTTGAATTCATGGGCAAGTATAAGTGGCCTAGCAACTGGGGCAGGATAAAGCTGAAAAAACTCATAGGTATCAGAACCAGAAACTTGAATTTAGGTTTGAAATTATCCTACATGATAATTCCCACCACTGATTCCCACCCTGAAGTAAGACTCTTTAATATAGAGGAGCATTTTTACATACGCATTGCAGAATGTAACTCACCATGACCAAAGATTATGATACCCTTGGGCCATTCCTTTTTTCCTTATAATTATGACAGCTCAACATTTTCCAGAGCAACACAGATTTGCGTGTAAATGTTCAGATCCATGTAGGAACCCACTGCTACAAAGACACATCAGCAAGTTTTTCATTTTGCGAAGCATTTGTTACGTATATTGCTGCCTCTCCATTTTTTCTCTTCTTAAAATCTCCTCCATCATTTGCATTTATTTTTCTACTTGTTTGTAGCGTACAGGTATAGGATCTGTTATCCAGAAAACCATTATTGAGAAGTTTTCGAGTTATGAGACAGTCATCTCCCATAGACTCCATTATAATCAAATAATTCAAACATTTTAAAAATTATTTCCTGTTTCTCTGTAATAATAAAACAGTACCTTGTCCTTTATTCTAAGATATAATTAATCCTTATTGGAGGAAAAACAATAAAATTGGGTTTATTTAATGTTTACTAGACTTGGTGGCAGTTTTACTAAGTAAGGTTCTAGTGAATTTGAAAGTTTGAATTTCAAAGTACTTATTTGGATCCTTCAACAATCGAATAGGATACTATGACTTCAAATTTAGTTCGACTTCGATTCGAAGTAAAAATCGTTCGAATATTCGACCATTCAATAGTCGAAGTACTGTCTCTTTAAAAAACTTCAACTTCAATACTTCACCAACTTAAACCTGCCGAAGTGCTATGTTAACCTATGGGGACCTGCCAGAGCGTATTTCTAAGTTTTTGGGTATCGAAGGAAAATCATACGATAAAATCGTTCAAATCGTACGATTCGAAGTACAATCAGTGTACGACCGTACAATGAATAAAATCCTCCGACTTCGAATTTGCAAGTCGGAGGATTCTATTCGATGGTCGAATTTCGAAGTATTTTGCACTTCGAAATTCGACCCTTGATAAATCTGCCCCTTAAGGTATGGAGATTCAAATTACCGAAAGACCCTTTATCTGAAAGACCCTAGATCCTGAGCATTCTGGATAACAGGAACCATACCTGTACCATTGATGTACTGAATAAAGATTTCTTTGATTAATTACAAAATTGGAGTGCGGATCTTTCCAACAAATCTATATGCAACATTTTTGACCCTAGACTAGTGGAAGTCCGGATTTGAGTGTGGCTGCTTACTATATATATATTAAAAAGATTTGCCATTCGATCACACATCACATGTACTACTACACATGTGATTTATTTAATAACTTGCCCATGTGGTCTTTCCTATGTCGGTAAAACTGATCTTACATTGCGCCTTAGGATGGATGCCCACCGTTCGGCTATAAGTACAGCATTTAGGGACAACTACACCTCGAAGCCTGTTGCCAAACATTTCTTAGAGAAAGGTCACCACCTACCAACATTTAAATATATTGGTATAGATCACATTCCTCCACTTAGGAGAGGGGGTGATAGGTCCAAAATGCTTCTCCAGATGGAATGCTTTTGGATTAAGAAACTTAATACATTGGCACCCCATGGTCTCAATGAGTAGTTTTCCTTGTCGTGCTTTTTGGAACAGAGATAAAGATCCAATTAAATTCGCTATATTTGTTTCAGTATATCTCTAAGTGCCGAGGTTGTTACACAATGTTTGAATTGATATGGTTCATCTTAGATTACAATAATGTATCTGATTTAACAAACATGTTTAAGAGTTGTTACATTTAAATGATCATTGATACTGTGACAACCGTCTGGTTTTATGTGTTAGTGATTTTTCAGTGACTTCATTTCCTGTTTAGGCTCACAGAAGAGTATAAAGTTTTTGTTTTAACCACATGTTGTATCTTGATAACGGTCCAGGACCAGGACCAAAACGTCAATGCATGTATTATGCTCTTTTAAAATTTAATAAATAAATTACGTTTTTTTTAAAAATTCCAGTGTGCGCTGCTAACTACCCATGGACTGTTATATATATATATATATATATATATATATATATATATATATATATATATATATATATATATTTAATATAATACTGATCATTCTTCGCTCAGTTGCCAGAGCCTTAACTAATTTGAAAACTTTTCTACATGGGCCATAAAGCTGGCCATAGATGTAAAGATTTTTAAAAGATCTTTTAGTTAAAAATGAGACCACGATTATCTCGAAACAATCGTTTAAATGTACAGTATAATTTATCCATCAACTAAAAAGACCATTTCACATGATATATTAACGATATATTCAAACATAGACAGATTGCACTGGGACTGATAAAAATTGTTTAACCTGGCCAATCAATTCTCTGACAGATGTCGGACGAAAAATCGTAAGATGCGCGATTGTTCGATTCCCACTAACCTCACGATAATTTGACGGATTGGTCGGATTGCACTGAAATCGATTGTTCGCCAACACAAGATCTTTGCTTCTATGGGGACCTTAACTTTAAGTTTTGTTCTTATGCTTTGTGATGGTGGTTATTCTTCCCGACATTGCAAGAGTGCAAACTATGTGCTACTGATTTAATGTCCTGGGTTGGCATACCAGGTTTACACTCCTAGATGTAAATCTTCCATATCTTGGCTATAAATTTGGATTTTTTAAAGTTTGAATGTACAAAGTTTAAGGAGAAAGAATGTTTAGTGTAGGTGGGGAATTGGAATTTTTTAATTCTGTCAAGTGGGCGTGGGAAACTATGTTTTCTAGCAGATACAAACAAGGGCACAATCCTTTGGTCTGATGTGTTTTTTAAACAGGATCAAACGCTGTTGTTCAACCATTGCAAGACTACAGTCATAACATACTCATATACCATATTAGCATGTTGGCAGCTGTAGTCCAGAAACATCAGGGTTGCATATTAGCTAATTTTGCTTCTGAGGTCTCCCTAGTCAGCAACACCATTGAAATGCAATGCAAAATAAATGCAATAAAACTCCACCAAGGGGGAGAGGGTATTTAAAATAGAGTAGCCTAATATTGGAGTAGAGTTGTTGGAGTTAAATTGACATAAAATGCTTATTTTATTTAATGAATATAGTGTTTTTGTATGCTTTATCATTAAAATTGTTGTTTCAGATGCCAGTTTGATGAATTTAGAGTACCTAATTTCTCCAAACAAACTTCCACCAATATGAACTTGATTTAAGATGTTTGGTGTGTTATTAACATTTTGTTGTCGTTAAAAATGTAAGATTCAGAAATATGCAGTTAAATGGTTGTGAATTTTAGTCCAGTTCAATTACCCAATCTCAGGTGTCTCTTAACCCTACATTTGTGAACTCACCTTAGTCTGGTTCCATGTCCTTTGTGTAACGTTCAGTATCCCACAACCCAGAGTAAACCCCAATGTCCCGGGCTCGGCTCACGCTTCGGCCTATAACCGCCGCCTTTCACGTAGGGTGGAGCCCTCCGCTACTCGGATGCCGCCAGGACTTAATAGTGAGGAGACTGAGGGAAGAACTCTGGGCGAGCAAGGGAACTAAATGTAAAGTTTATCAAAGTCCGGGAACGGGCCGGGTCGAAACCAATCGGAAATGCGGTACAAAATCGGTAAACAGCAGAGTAGTCGAGGTCACAGGCCAGGTCAGCAACTAACAGGGTCGAAGTACAAAACGGAATCCAAAGAGTAGTCAGGAACAAGCCAAAGGGTCAGGGCAGGCGGAAGTCAAACAGTAGTCACAACAGGAATCACAGAAATAATAACACCCAGGAACGGTAAACAGAACCTACGTTGGGCAGGGAACAAAAGGACTGCTGGCCATTTAAGGATTTGAATTTGGCGCCATTGGACGCTGGCGAATCAGCGCCAGCGCCTGCGCAATCGCGCCAGCGCGACTGTTCCTTTAATTGCTGCGCATGCGCGCTGCGCGCTCCATAGGAGCCGGCGCCTGAGGCCTAGCCGCATCGGCGGCGGAAGAGAGAGACGGGCGTCCCCGTCGAGGGGGCGACAGGCGTCCCTGTCGTCCCCTCGGTAAGTTTCTTACATTACCCCCCCTCCAGAGGGGGCCACTGGACCCTTAGGTTTGTTGGGAAATTTAGAATGAAACTGTTTCGCCAACCTATCCGCCTTAACATCAGAAGCAAAAACCCAGGATCTCTCCTCAGGACCATAACCCTTCCAATGAACCAGATATTGGAGTTTACCCCTAGAGATCCGAGAGTCAATCAACCTGTGAACCAAAAATTCAGATTGGCCCTCAACAGAAATAGGGGGAGGAGGAGAATTCTGACGTACCACTCTAGCAGGTCTCAACAGAGATACATGGAAGGAATTAAAAATCTTGAGTTCGGGAGGAAGATTTAACCTGAAAGTACATGGGTTGATAACACCAGATATAGAGAACGGACCAATAAATTTGGGACCCAGTTTGGCTGAAGGGACTTTTAAAGAAATGTTTTTGGAGGACAGCCAAACCTTGTCACCAACCTGATACACAGGAGAATCCCTCCGATGTTTGTCAGAAGCCCTCTTCTGAGCAGCTACTGCAGAAGATAAGGACTTCTGAACCTCCTGCCAAATCATAGAAAAATCTTCCACAAAGGAATTAACAGCAGGAAGCTCACAAGAACCTGAAAAAGAAAAAACTCTGGGGTGAAGACCAAACACTGTGAAAAAAGGAGATTTGCCAGTGGAGGAATGAATGGCATTGTTATAGGCAAATTCAGCCCACAGAAGAAAATTAACCCAAAGTGCCTGATTGCAGGAGACATAACATCTAAGATATTGTTCCAGAGTCTGATTTGTCCTCTCGGTCTGACCATTGGTCTGGGGATGATATGCGGAAGAGAAAGACAAATCAGTACCCATTAATGAACAAAAAGCCCGCCAGAATTTGGACATGAATTGAACCCCCCTATCAGACACAATATTGAGAGGAGCCCCATGAAACTTAAATATATGGACAATGAAAAGTTCAGCTAGGGTCTTGGCAGAGGGAAGGGCAGAAAGAGGAATAAAATGAGACATTTTACTAAAACGGTCCACCACTACCCAGATAACAGTATGCCCCTTCGATGGAGGTAATTCTACAATGAAATCCATGGATATATGAGTCCAAGGTTTCTAAGGAATAGGAAGTGACTGCAGCAACCCTTGAGGTAAAGATCTAGATGGCTTAGATCGTTGGCAGACTGGGCATGACTCAATATATTTGGCAACGTCTTGTCTTAAAGTCGGCCACCAGAGAGTACGAGACAACAAATCGCAAGTCTTCGCACAACCCGGATGACCAGCCACTTTAGAATCATGAGTCTCGTGAAAGACTGCTTCACGTAAATCACTAGGAACAAATAACTTGCCCACTGGAATATCAGGAGGGGAATCTACCTGGGCATTCGACAAGGAGGTAGAGAGATCCGGACTCAAGGCTGCCACAATCACCTCCTTAGGAACAATAGGAACTGGTTCCAAATCCTCCCTAGGCTTGGAGACAAAACTTCTAGAAAGGGCATCTGCTTTCAGATTCCTTTCCGCAGGCCTGTAGGTGATGAGAAAATTAAAACGTGAGAAAAACAATGACCACCTGGCTTGACGAGGATTTAACCGTTTAGCGGATTCAATGTACAACAAATTTTTATGATCTGTGAACACAGAAACTGTATGCTTGGCACCCTCAAGGAGATGTCTCCATTCCTCAAATGCCAATTTACTGGCCAATAATTCCCTATTGCCAATATCGTAATTGACCTCAGCAGAGGAAAATCTTTTTGAGAAAAAGGCACATGGGTGAATTTTACCAGAGACAGGATGTCGTTGAGATAATACTGCTCCGGCACCGATCTCAGACGCATCCACCTCAACAATAAAAGACAAAGATGAGTCTGGATGCCGGAGGACTGGAGCAGAAATGAAGGCCTCTTTTAAGAGACTAAAGGCCTCAACCGCCTCAGCAGACCAAATACTAGGATCAACCCCTTTCTTAGTTAATGCAGTAATTGGGGCCACCAATTTGGAAAAATTCAGAATAAATTGCCTATAGTAATTAGCGAACCCTAAAAATCTCTGGATCGCTCTCAAAGAAAGGGGTTGTGCCCACTGCTGAATTGCTAGGACTTTAGTGGGCTCCATCTCAAGACCAGTTTGGGAAATAATATATCCAAGGAAAGGTACAGCAGAGACTTCGAAGAGACATTTCTCAAGCTTAGCATACAGATGATTCTGCCTTAACCTGGATAAAACCTCCCGAACATGAGCACGATGGGAAAACAAATTTGAAGAAAAAATTAGAATGTCGTCTAAGTACACAACGACAAACCGACCCAAAAGATCACGGAAGATATCGTTAACCAGTTCTTGAAAAACAGCGGGGGCGTTACACAGACCAAATGGCATTACCAAGTATTCATAATGCCCATCTCGGGTATTAAAAGCGGTCTTCCACTCATCCCCCTCCTTAATCCTGATTAGATTATAGGCACCCCTTAGATCCAATTTTGAAAAAATAACAGCCCCCTTCACTCTATCAAAGAGTTCAGAGATTAAAGGGAGGGGGTAACGATTCTTGACCGTGATCTTATTTAACCCTCTATAATCAATACAGGGTCTAAGAGTCCCATCCTTCTTCTTGACAAAAAAAAACCCAGGCCCCGCAGGGGAAGAAGAAGGTCTAATGAACCCCCGCTCCAAATTCTCCTTAATATATTCCTCCATGGCTAAAGACTCGGGGAGGGAAAGAGGATATGTCCTACCCTTGGGAGGAGAAGACCCAGACAATAATTCAATAGCACAATCATAGGGTCTATGGGGAGGTAAGGATTCAGCTGCTTTTTTACAGAAAACATCAGAAAAAGCGGCATAACAAGGGGGAAGAGTCTTTAAAGAAGTAGCGGTCAGGGTCTGGGCAGACTTAACACAAGAATACATACATGCAGAGCTCCATTTCAAAATTTTACCAGAGGGCCAATCAACCTGGGGATTATGACCTTGTAACCAGGGGAGGCCTAAAATGACTGGAGTCTGTGGGCACTCAGTAATGAAAAATGAAAGAGATTCAAAATGATCAGAAATGGACATGTGAATAACCTTAGATCGAGTAGATACTAGTCCGGAACCCAAAGATCTTCCATCAATGGCGGATAATCTAAAAGATGGAACCTGTGGTTCCCAAGGAATACCATGTCTTTGAATAAACCCAAAATCCAAAAAATTACCCGCTGCCCCAGAATCCAAAAAAGCAGAGCTCTGCACACAACCACTGTCCAAAGTCAAAAGAACCGGAATTAAAATTTGAGAAGATTGGGGAGTAGAAACGACATCACCCAAGCAAGACTCCCCAGTCCTGCTTAGGTTCTGTCGTTTCCCGGCCTTTTGGGACAGGTGTTGCGAAAGTGCCCCTTATCCCCACAATACAGACATAACCCATTATTCCTCCTACGAACCCTCTCCTCGGAAGAGAGACGAGTAGAACCAATCTGCATAGGTTCTTCAAAAGATCTAGGAAAGACTTGAGGGGTGTTAAAGACATTTACGGAAGGAGGTGTAACATAGGTAACCTGCTCCTCCTGGAGTCTCTCTCTATGCCTACGATCAATCTGGATAGCCAGATGCATGAGAGAATCCAGGGAAGACTGTGCGGGAAAATTTACAAGACTATCTTTAATAGTCGGAGCCAAACCAACCCTGAATTGACTCATAAGAGCCGTATCATTCCAGCCCGTCTCTACCGCCCAACGGCGGAATTCAGTACAATAATCCTCTGCCCGCCGTTTGCCTTGTTTAAGGGCACGTATGGCTGCGTCAGCAGAAGCGGCACGATCAGGATCATCGTAAATAATAGCCATAGCATTAAAGAAAGCCTCTAAGGAGTGACGGGCTGGATCCCTTTGAGACAAACTAAATGCCCAGAGCTGGGCATCACCCTGTAACAGCGTAACTACAAAATTCACCCTAGACTCCTCAGTAGGGAAGGAATAGGGTAAAAAACTGAAATGTAGTTTACAGGCCTCTCGGAAAGTAAAAAACTTACTTCGATCCCCAGCAAACTTCTCGGGAAAAGGAACCTTGGGCTCATGGAAGGTACTACCAGCAGGTGGAGGTAGAGAAGTGCTTGCCTGAGTAGTATTACTCGGACCAGGAACAGGCTGTTGCTGCATCATGTCAAGTCTGGAAGAAAGACCGTGAAGACATTGCACAATATAGTCTTGCTTGTCCTCCTGTTCACCAAGTCTCTGTAGAAGATTTGCCAGAATCGCTTCCGAAGGAGTGGTGGAAGCAGTAGCTTCAGCTGGCTCCATCTTCTTAGTTTTTTGGGCCCAACATAATGTAACGTTCAGTATCCCACAACCCAGAGTAAACCCCAATGTCCCGGGCTCGGCTCACGCTTTGGCCTATAACCGCCGCCTTTCACGTAGGGTGGAGCCCTCCGCTACTCGGATGCCGCCAGGACTTAATAGTGAGGAGACTGAGGGAAGAACTCTGGGCGAGCAAGGGAACTAAATGTAAAGTTTATCAAAGTCCAGGAACGGGCCGGGTCGAAACCAATCGGAAATGCGGTACAAAATCAGTAAACAGCAGAGTAGTCGAGGTCACAGGCCAGGTCAGCAACTAACAGGGTCGAAGTACAAAACGGAATCCAAAGAGTAGTCAGGAACAAGCCAAAGGGTCAGGGCAGGCGGAAGTCAAACAGTAGTCAAGAATAGCCAAAGGTCACAACAGGAATCACAGAAATAATAACACCCAGGAACGGTAAACAGAACCTACGTTGGGCAGGGAACAAAAGGACTGCTGGCCATTTAAGGATTTGAATTTGGCGCCATTGGACGCTGGCGAATCAGCGCCAGCGCCTGCGCAATTACGCCAGCGCAACTGTTCCTTTAATTGCTGCGCATGCGCGCTGCGCGCTCCATAGGAGCCGGCGCCTGAGGCCTAGCCGCATCGGCGGCGGAAGAGAGAGACGGGCGTCCCCGTCGAGGGGGCGACAGGCGTCCCTGTCGTCCCCTCGGTAAGTTTCTTACACTTTGAGGGCAAACTTTGGCAGTTTAATGGAGGGGGTTTAAATCTCCATTAAAGCAACAAAAATTATTTCTGAACAAGTTTACTTTTACATATGAGAAACTAAATCTGCACAGTCCCAATGCATAAGAATAAAGCATAAGTGAAAAATACAATACACAGTGCATCTTTTTTGTTTTTACCCGCAAAACAGCAGTTCCCACCTAACTTGCATGCCATTTACCAAAGAGGGTTCTGCATTGGTAAAATTCTATTAATTGTCTTTGTATTTTGCTGGCAAGCTCTTCACTCTCAAGTTGGATTTGCATTTTGAGTGTGGATTGTGTAATGTTCATTGGGATAATGCTCATGCCACCAAATCACAAGGAGCAAAGGGAGCACTGGAAGTCCTGGAACCTCTTCAAGTTTGGTTTTAATTAAATGCCCTCTACTTAAGGTGGAGGTGGGGTCTGCACAGCTCACCTGACGAAGGGGTACGCCCCCGAAACGTTGTTTCCTGTTTGGCATTGACAATAAACACGGGTTATGAACCCTTAAGCATCCGTGTGCTGGAGTTTCATCTCATTGATTTAATTAAATGCCTCATTTGCCTCTTTACACCCTGTACTTTGCACCTTGCACATTATTTAAAAAGATGGGAAATAAAAAGGGTTTTGGAACAAGACCCAAGTTTAGAGGCAGAAGCAATCCTGGGCATATTGCCGACCGAGGCAATCTGCAGTAAAAGAGATGAATTTTTGTGTTGAAAATTGGAAATTCAGCTCTTAAATTTACCAGGAGCTGCTTTTTGCTGGTAACTGCTGGAATGCTGCCATCTGAGGCTAGTTTCTTGACTCGCCTCAATGGTGCAGCGACCTTGAGTAGCTTTGTAAACTAGACTTTTAGTGTCATTTAAACAGTTTTTATCTTTAGCAAATATGGCCCTGCAAAGATAAGCAAGTCATGTTGACAGCCAATAAAGATGAAGTTGCCTGGGCCCTTGGCTCTGAAGTTAATCTCAGTATCATAACAGATTTTCTTGCCTTTGTTAGTGTTATGTTATGGTAAAATCAAATGTATACTTTTAAGGGAAAAGTTTTGGCATCAATATTCTGTTTTTCTGGCAAGCATAGATGTGGGAACCTGGTGATGCAGAACAGAGATCCCCAACCAGTAGCTTGTGAGCAACATGTTGCTCCCCAACCCCTTGGTGCTTATTTTTAAATTCCTGGCTTAGAGGCAAGTTTTGGTTGCAAAAAAACCATCTGTACTGCCACATGGAAACCTCTGTAGGTTGCCCATCCACATAGGGGCTACCAATAGCCAATTACAGCCCTTATTTGGCAGTGCAACCCCAGGAACTTATGCTTGTATTGCTCCCCAACTCTTTTACATCTGAATGTTGCTCACGGGTGAAAAAGATTTGGGAACCCTGTACATTTTTTTAAAAAAAATTAGTATAGATTGAAAAAAAGACAAGATTGCAAAGTCTTCATTAAGAAATAACTTACCGAAACTCCGCTTTTGCTCCTCTTCAGAAAGCCATCGGGCAATCCATTGTGCGGCGCTCGCTTTCTCCTCCCTGTCTTCCTTATAGGAGATATCGAGCACCGCACATTTGATCCTTGCCGTGTTGCCTTTTCTGAAGAGGAGCGCAAGCGGAGTTTCGGTAAGTTATTTCTTAATAAAGACTATATTCACACTTGTTTGTTCATAAGCATTTGATGCTATGGTGTTTTTGTGCAGTATATAAAATTAGTAGTAAAAAAGTAAAAGTAGAATATTCCTTTGCAGTTCTGATCGGTTGAACTTAATGTCACTTTTCTGCAGTTGTGTAAAGATAAACTACACCTGGGGTGACATTCTCTAGTGGAAAGCTAGTACCCCAGTCCGACACTGCTAGTAACAATTCAGTGATACAGATCATAATATCGTACATTTTTGAAATCTAAAGCTTATGCGTAGGTTTATGTGCAAACTGATAACAAGGTGAGACTGAGCCCAGCATAACACTGCATGCAGCAATTACATTCTATTACGAAATTCCCTTTAGTAAATGCCAAACCTCAGAACAAACATGAGCATAAATATTCGTCTCGCTATTCTGCAGTGGTAAAGTAAACGTGTAAATGTGGTTGCCAGTTGTGACTATGATTAACCTAGAGACCTGGTAGGGCGATCAGTTGTTGCCAGTTTATCTAGATTATTCAATGCTGATTTCATCTGCTTATGACTTATACACGGATCGATAAAAGTTGCAGACAGACCGAGTCGGCAGCTTATTGGCCCGTGTGTGGGGCCATCCGACGGGCTTCCCCGAGTGATATCTGGCTGAAAGTCAGCCAGATCTCTATCGAGCAGGTTAAGAAATCCCATCGGATCTAGGCGTCTATGCAATCCCACGATCCGACCACCCGTATCGGATCCATTATTATCCGACCATTTGGCCCTAGGGCCCATCCAGTCCTGGATATTTGTAAGAAGAATTCCTCTTCCCACTAAATGGTAAATAATGTCTAAAAAAAATGTTCATCACAGTAATGACATGGGATGCACTGTACACTCAGCATAATCTTAGGTGCCACAGTTTCTCATTATAAACCTATTGTATAAAGGTATGGTACCTGTTATCCTAAATGCTCTGGACCTGGGGTTTTACAGATAATGGATTTTTCAGTAATTTGGATCTTCATCCCTTAATTCTACTAGAAATTCATATAAACATTAAATAAACCCAATAGGCTGATTTTGCCTACAATAAGGATTAATTATATCCTAGTTTGGATCAAGTACAAGCTACTGTTTTATTATTACAGAGAAAAAGGAAATAACTTTTACAAATTTGGATTATTTGGATAAATGGAGTCTATGGGAGACAGCCTTTCCGCAATACAGAGCTTTGTGGATAATGGGTTTCTGGACAACGGATCCAGATAAGCTATCAGGATTGAATAGACAGAATATAAATAATAGAGCCTTGCTTTTGGCACTTACAGCCAGCACCAAAATGGTTTAGCATTAAATAGGTGGTTCACCTTTAACTTAGCTTTTGTTATGTCATAGAATGGGCAATTTTTCAATTGGTTGTCATTATTTTTTATAACTTATTTTATTTATTTGCCTTCTTCTTCTGACTTCTGACTTTTTCTTCTGACTGACCCCCCATTTGAAAATGTTCTGTAAGGCTACAAATCTATTAGTATTGCTACTTTCTATTAGTACTTTCTATTCAGGGCCTCTCCTATTCATATTCCAATCTCTTATTCAAATCAGTGCATGGTTGCTAGGGTAATTTGGACCCTAGCAACCAGATTGATGAAATTGCAAACCGGAAAACTGCTGCATAAAAAGCTAAATAACTCAAAGCCCCATAAATAATAAAACATGAAAACTGCATATTGTCTCAGAATATCACTCTCTACATCATACTAACAGTTAACTCAAAGGTGAACAACCCTTAGGGATTCTCCAGTTGTCAGCAAAACAGTCAAAGGCATAACCAGAACCTAATTTGAATCCATTAGCCTGCCTCATTTGGGTCTCAATCATGTCCAAGTCCCCATTTTTTTTTTTTGAGTGAGGGATTCTTTTTCCTGAATGTCACCCAATACCGAGCCCTGAGGGACCCCACTAAGAACTTTACTCCAAGTAGAGAATGTACCATTAACAACCACCCTTTGTACCCGATCCTGTAGCCAGTTTCCTATCATGTGCAAACGACTTAATTTAGCCCAACAGACCTCAGTTTAGAAAACAGTTGTTTATGGGGCTCTGTATCAAACGCTTTGGCAAAATCCAAATAGATCACATCTACTGCCCCCCACTGTCCAGCATCTTACTTACCTCATCATAAAAAGCAATCAGATTTGTCTGACATGACCTATCCTTCATAAAGCCATTCTGATTGTTGCTTATACTGCCATTCACTAGGACAAAATTATGTGATTTAACAAGCCCTCCACAGATGTCAAGTTTACTGGCCTATAATTGCCAGGCTGAGATTGTATTCCCGTTTTAAATATTGGAATGACATCAGCTTTCCTCCAATTCATAGGTAATCAAGTAGTATAAGCTGGTGAGTTCACCTTGTGTGCCAGCTTGTACTACTTGATTACTTTGGGAGTGCCGTGTCCCTTAAGTGTTTGAGCACCAAGCGGAACCAGTTGTGAAGGGCCTGAGTGCGCATGTGACCTCTCTGCACACTCCAATCCATAGGTACCATAACAGATGAAAGTAAATCTGAGAAAATCAGGCCTGTCTAAAACTGAACCAAGCTCTCTTAGAACCCGGGGACATACCGTATGCCATGGCACCTTGTTCACATTCATTTTTATTAAATCTTTATGAACCATATCCTGAGTCAGCCACTGACTAGATTGGGGTAGGTTAAGCCTCTGTAAATTATTATTAATCTCCACTAGTGATGAGAGATTTTTTTCACCAGGCATGCATTTCATACAAAATCCCACATTTTGCCATCTGCAAATATTTTTGATAAACTGTGACAAACATTTGCATTAAAAAAGCGCCCATTGACATTAAAGCATTTTGAATGAGAAATAACTTGAGAAATTGACTTTAATGCATTTGGACAAAAATTCAACAAGACAAAATAAGTCCCCAAAACAAAAAAGAAAAAAAAAACATTGACCTTAATGCAGTTGGAGTGAGAAAAAATGTGTTTCCCTATTGCCTTCAATGTGTTTCGCAAATTATTTGCCATTTTGTGCAATTTTCAGCAGTTTCGCAATTTTTTGCGAAATGGACTATGGAGAGATATAATAAAGATACACATTTGTTAGTGGTCTAATTAGCAGGTAGTATTTACTGGTGAACTCTCTGAAACATTTTATTGGTTGCTATGAGTTACTAGACCCATATAAGGTGGTAGTTCTAACACACAACAGAAACAATTACCAAACTAAAGGTATATTCAAACAAATTAACCTTTAGCAATGAAGGATCGTATTTTAGTTTTGTAATAAATATATGTGCCAAAAGCTGATGGAGAAGCTGTATATCGAAAAGGTGATCAACAGGGGCGTAACTATAGAGGAAGCAGACCCTGCGGCGGCAGAGGGGCCCAGGAGGTATAGGGGCCCCATGATACTCTAATTCATATACGATTTCAATAAATATTCGCATAACAGGTCAACTTCTAGACCCTTATAAATAATTTGCTGTGGGGCCCATTAATATCTAGTTACTCCACTGGTGACCAACATGGGAAAAGCTATGTAGAGATCATGAAGCGTTCATTTGGAGTGTTTTTTTTATGGCTTTGCATTTAGTAGGTTATTGGTTACAATAATTTAGGTGGTCCTCTGTCAGTTGGTTGCATACAACCCTCTAGAGGAGCTCAGAAATAAAGAGAATCAAAAAAATGGGATGGAAGTCACCAACATTGTTACCAAGAAGTGAGGGTTTTTTCAGTATAGAGTGATTAGCGCATGTGTTATTTGGGAGAGGAGGTTTCCAAGAGGGAAATATTAGATTTGAACCATTTATGCAGAAATTAAAAAATGCAATGGCGTGTTATTGAGTGAAAATTAGAACAATTTGACCTGTGTGATATGTTTTTGTTCTACAGCAGCAAGCACAGCTTAAATTAAATTGACAAATCTTAAGTTTTAATATCAATCTTATCTTTTTTGATCCATATAATACAACATAGTGTATGCATTTTAGGTTTTCAGGAGAAGAAATGGGATCTTCTAAATAAACAATTGTGTTCATTTATTGTACAATAGATTTTTTTTTTAAGACCCATTGAGCAATATTTTATATAAAGACATTGAGCAATATTTTATATAAAGACTGGACTTTTTGAGAATGCACCTTTATGGTCATATGTATGTATATATATTTATCTTTAATGTAATAATATCAGGTTGCCTAGCAAAACATTGTTTATTTAAACAACTATCCCTTTAGGGAGTGCGTGTATAGTTCTTCTGTTATTTTTATTGAAGGGTTATAAATCTGAAATATTTGCTGTCATTTTCCCAAACAGCATAGAATAAATATAAATTTCCTTTTTTTTTGAATGAAGCTATGTAGAGGTCTTTGAAGTGACAGGTTCATTTATTTTATGTGTGTGTGTGTTTTGCTCAAATTTCGGTATATGCTATAAAAATGTTTCCATATTTAAAAAAATATTATGAAATAGTAAATAATGTATTCAGAAGATGCCATTTTCATAAAAAAATAACATATATTTAAACCTTAGCTAAAGCTGTCTTTGACTTTTAATTGGAAGACGTAAAATATGGAAATATTATGATTATTTAAATATGAAGCATCTCCAGTTAATGTATGTGTTAAACTGGGGACTGCTTGTGGCAAAAAATGTATATTTATCATTTATATAAGAGAGGTTTACATTCTATGGTGCTTTAGAGAGCCATCAATGGATGTGCCTCCTGTTCATCTTACTGCGTAAGAGTTTAACCCATGGTATTTTACAAAGCATACAGTATCTGTTATCTGGCTGCCCCCATGGCTACACAGTAGCTTATTCATAGAGACTATTGCTTTGTTTCTAAAGCAAAAACACAATTTCTACCAGAGGAAGATAACACTATATTTCTTTTTTTTTTTTCAATTTATTTTTTCAAAGTTTTCAATTACAGCATACAAATTGAATGCACAGATATTAGATTATCTAATATATATATATATATATATATATATATATATATATATATATATATATATGCAACAGAGGGCTAGGGCACACACATAAGGAGTTACATACCTGGGTGCAATACAGGGATGCAATATTCACTCAAGAAAAATGCTGCTGCACACCAGGATTTATTGTGAAAAAGTTAGTCCTTTATTTGATCGACGTTTCGGTCCTCACCTTGGACCTTTATCAAGATGCATCAACAGACAAGTGAAAATAATTTATAGACTCACCCACCATACACCCGCCACCAAGCCACGCCCCTGTTGCAGGTGTGTGTGATAATCATTAAGTGAACCTTCAATCAACTGACATGTGATTTTCAAAAAGTTTTTTTGGGCTGTAAGAAAATACAAAATACAAAATACACATTATTATATAAATATTTTAAGGTGCTACCTATAAAACCAATAAAATGTTAAAAAACATTTAAAGCATGTCATATAAATATTAAAACCAAACGCGGTGGCGAAAAATATATCTTACTGAAAAAGGCTAAGACACAAGACTTAAGTTACATAATAATTTAGGAGCCTGTTGTTTCTATCTATTATCAAGATACCGTGGCCCCAAGAGGATTAAATGAATACTGCTCTTTTTCTCCCTTTCTTGATAATAGATAGAAACAACAGGCTCCTAAATTATTATGTAACTTAAGTCTTGTGTCTTAGCCTTTTTCAGTAAGATATATTTTTCGCCACCGCGTTTGGTTTTAATATTTATATGACATGCTTTAAATGTTTTTTAACATTTTATTGGTTTTATAGGTAGCACCTTAAAATATTTATATAATAATGTGTATTTTGTATTTTGTATTTTCTTACAGCCCAAAAAAACTTTTTGAAAATCACATGTCAGTTGATTGAAGGTTCACTTAATGATTATCACACACACCTGCAACAGGGGCGTGGCTTGGTGGCGGGTGTATGGTGGGTGAGTCTATAAATTATTTTCACTTGTCTGTTGATGCATCTTGATAAAGGTCCAAGGTGAGGACCGAAACGTCGATCAAATAAAGGACTAACTTTTTCACAATAAATCCTGGTGTGCAGCAGCATTTTTCTTGAGTGAAT
Organism: Xenopus petersii; assembly: GCA_038501925.1. Taxonomy (NCBI): domain Eukaryota; kingdom Metazoa; phylum Chordata; class Amphibia; order Anura; family Pipidae; genus Xenopus; species Xenopus petersii. Next base: position 112,061,225 of record CM076681.1, read on the forward strand.
ATTGCATCCCTGTATTGCACCCAGGTATGTAACTCCTTATGTGTGTGCCCTAGCCCTCTGTTGCATATACAAATATTTTTTGTCGGGAGCACCACACTCTTTAACTTTTTTGACTTTACTCACCGCATTACCATGGAGGATTTCATGGAGAAAAGTGGACAGAATCTTCTTTTCGCGGAGACCTGGCACATTACTGAATCTGAAATTGAAAAGGTACTGTGGCATAATTCTCATACAGATGAACCAGGATTAAATTGCCCAAAAGTCATTTATAACAAGTTGTTACATTTGAAAAAGCGGGAGGTGGATCTGGACCTGCATGGACTCTTTTTATCTGACTATTTCAGATCAAAGAGAATTCCTAGAGGCTTTCGCATTAAAAATGTACCAACAATTGGGCGTCAAAATCCTGATCTCTGCAGAAAATGGATAGGGGTGTTAAACCGCTGTTCCCTAGATCTAATGGTGCTGGTTATTGAAGAAGTGAGCACTGAATTGTGCAAAGTACGTAAGGAGATCTTGACATTGGAAACAGCACAAAATACTGTAATCAGTGAAGCACCATTTGCTGAGTTTCAGCAGAAACTGAAAACTAATGTGGATTCTTTTAAATCCGACTTACTTCGCTTTAAGAGAGACAAGCTCCGCAAGGTGGAAGAGGACTATCAGCAGCATCGAGTGTATCGCTGGCTGGGGGGTCATTCTGGCACCGGCGGATGGCGAGCTAGCAATCCAAGATGGCGCAAACAGCGCAGCCGCACTCTGAGCACTGTGGATAGCTCAGGAGATTCAGCCGGCGAAGAGGATGTGACGTCATCCGGCCGCGACACTCCTTCAGCCTCGCATTCAGCAGCATACAATGCAACGACCGGCGCACAAAGTAGCCAGCACTCGGTCCATTTTCGGGTGGATACATCACCCAACGATCCAGGCCCAGTGGAATCCACAGCGCCGATAAGTACCAGGAGCGGCGGCAGAGGCATACGAAACGCATTCGGAGGGGGAAGAAACGGTCGAGGACGTCCTCCAAAATACCAGAAGTGAATCCCATCTATAATCTATCACATCATACGCTGACTCAGCCTGAGGTCTCATTATTATGCAAAGGTACTTCTTTTGTTCCCTCTGTACCATTTAATAGGTTTAACTGGGAAGTTGACTGTTATAAAATGGGGAGAAAATTGCGTCTGATTGATGAGTTTGGTAATTCTAAACAAGACATTGTACAGTCTAAATTAAAAACTAAGAGTACATATGACCCTACCTCTAACAATACAAGTATCAAGGCATTTCTCCAGACGGTGACCCATGAGATTAATAGCCTCCCTGATGCAGGGTTTAAGACTCATCCGAATTTGTCTGTGGAAGAAAGACATGCTTTAAAGTCATTAAGTGATGATCATTCAATTATCATTAAACCCGCCGATAAAGGAGGAGGCATTGTCATCATGGACTATAAAGACTATCGTAGTGTGGTTTTGAAACAATTGTATGATCAAACTGTGTATTTGAAACTAGATAACAACCCTGTATTTAAGTATAAAGTTGAGATTGAACAGGTCTTAAAATATGCTTTAAACCAAAAATGGATTACTGAAAAAGAATTACGGTTTCTTACACATGATTACCCTCTTTGTCCAGTTTTGTATTGCCTTCCAAAGGTCCATAAGGATGTAAACAACCCCCCTGGTAGACCTATAGTCTCCTCTAGGGGTGGTTTGTTGCATCCAATTGGTCTTTTCCTGGATTATCATCTACAAGACACAGTACAGTCATTGCCCTGTTACCTAAAAGACACACAGCATTTACTTAAAATCTTATCTGACTTGGTTTTACCAGAGGAGTCTATTGTTCTAGCTACACTTGATGTTTGCAGTTTGTACACCATAATTCCTCATCAGGAGGGTATTGATGCAGTACGTTGGGCGTTACTTAATTCTGCTGTTTATGATGGTCCTCCCATTGATTTTATATGCCAGTTACTTGAATTAACATTGAAATTCAATTATTTTCGTTTTGAAAAACAGTATTATTTACAGAAGACAGGCACATCAATGGGTGCTTCGATGGCTCCGGCTTACGCCAATTGCTATATGGCCCATTACGAACAGCAGAATATTGTAACTAAATACAGTGATTCTCTCCTATTGTATAAACGTTTTATAGACGATATACTGATAGTGTGGCGAGGGAATGAATCTGAATTGATAGACATGGTTGAAAATCTTAATAAGCTCCCTTGTCCTGTTAGATTGACAGTCTCACACAGCACACAACAGATCCAATTCCTTGATGTTGAAATATACAAAAGGGATAGAGGACTAGGCTTTAGATTATATCGTAAGCCTACGGATAGAAACACCTTGTTATATTCAACTAGCTTTCATCCACCTAGTGCGAAAGCATCTGTTCCATTTTCACAATTTCTCCGTACTATGCGGAACAATTCTGATGTTGATACAGGTGAAATCCAATTGCAGGAAACCTTTGAACGCTTTAAACAGCGAGGTTATGACCATGTTGCTCTATCTAGGTCGTTGTCCCAAGCACGTGAATATATGGAACGTGAGGGCACCCAGCCTAATAAAAATGATTCCACTACACAAGATCGTTTTATTTTAACTTCCCGTTATACAGCAGGCTCAACCACAATTAAATCCATTGTGGACAAACATTGGCCTATTATACAGAGTGATAAAAAGTTGTCCAAGTCCCTTACAGGGAGACCAATGTGGGGCTTTAAACGGGGCCCTAATCTAAGGGATCTATTAATGAAGACAGATCCAGTTAAGTGCTACGAATCAAATAGTGTTTTGAGTAAACTTAAAAAGGGCTGCTATAAATGTGCAGGGTGCACCACATGCAGAAACATGTCAACAGGGAAAACCTTTCGTCACCCTCATTCAGGTAAAGAATTTCATATAAAACACCGAATCACTTGTACAACCACACATGTCATTTATATTATATCTTGCCCCTGCGGTTTGACCTATGTTGGTAAAACCCAGAATACTTTAAGAGAAAGAATGGGAAATCACAGGTCCTCGATCAAAAGAGCATTTGAGTTGGGTAACTCAGACCTCCCCCTATCTAAACACTTTTTGTTGAAAGGCCATAGATTGCCCACTTTGAGATTTATGGGCATTGATTTAGTGCCAGAACCAAGTAGGGGTGGTGATTGGGACCGTATGTTACTCCAAAAAGAAGTTTATTGGATAAAAACATTGGATACCGTGGCCCCAAGAGGATTAAATGAATACTGCTCTTTTTCTCCCTTTCTTGATAATAGATAGAAACAACAGGCTCCTAAATTATTATGTAACTTAAGTCTTGTGTCTTAGCCTTTTTCAGTAAGATATATTTTTCGCCACCGCGTTTGGTTTTAATATTTATATGACATGCTTTAAATGTTTTTTAACATTTTATTGGTTTTATAGGTAGCACCTTAAAATATTTATATAATAATGTGTATTTTGTATTTTGTATTTTCTTACAGCCCAAAAAAACTTTTTGAAAATCACATGTCAGTTGATTGAAGGTTCACTTAATGATTATCACACACACCTGCAACAGGGGCGTGGCTTGGTGGCGGGTGTATGGTGGGTGAGTCTATAAATTATTTTCACTTGTCTGTTGATGCATCTTGATAAAGGTCCAAGGTGAGGACCGAAACGTCGATCAAATAAAGGACTAACTTTTTCACAATAAATCCTGGTGTGCAGCAGCATTTTTCTTGAGTATATATATATATATATATATATATATATATATATACATATTTAAGTGAAGCAAAACAGAATATAGAGAGTTAAGAGCAGTTAAAACAGATACTGTAGCTTTAGTGGTCATTCCATTGCTGTCATTATTACTAATACCATTGTTGGATGTTGGAGATAAATAGATAATAGTCAGGGGCGTCCCTTGCCACCCTGAGGCAGCCTTTCCTTTGTCACCCCCCCCCCAGTGCTTACATTCAGGAGCCACGGTGTGGGTTGAGGGGGGTGAATTGCTATGGCAGAGACCACAATTGCTAACTACAGGGGGTATTGTAGTTGAAGTGCTGTAGGCTTACTTGTACAAAGTTAGGTTTGGCAGCCAACTGGTAAGTAAAAATTATGCTTGATACAATGTTATTAATTGGGAAGCAGGGGGCGCACCCCCCTTGTAAGCAAGCTGAGCATGCTCGTGATCTCACTTCCCATAAAGTGACATCACTTTCTAACACTTGCGATGTCACTTCCCACAGTGTATGATGTCACTTCCACCCAGATGTGCTACTAAGTTCAATCTACCTTTCACCACCCCACTTCTGCCATCGGATTTAAAAAGCATGTCTCTAGAGGCAACTGGGGTTGTTTCTGATATAGGCACCAAGGCCGTCCCCCCAAAGCTGTCCCCTAGGAACCAGACCCTCAAGTGCATGTAAAAGATTTATTTTATAATTTTGTAGTTGATTTATCGCTTGCCAATATTTACACCAGTTGTAAAGGAAACCGATATTCTGTTGGTGGCTACTTTTTTTGTTGTATAGCTAATGAATAAAGTCCAGAAGTGTCCTTCCTTTGTCACCTTTGCTTAATGTAGTGATCAGACAAGGAGGAAATGGTAGAAAGGAGAAATGATGTGCCACAGCAGGATAGTGAATGCATTAGAACATTTTTCAGACTAATCCCATTTTGAGCCAAGGTTTGTATTTCAGGAAGTGCCAAACCCCTGGGGCTGTATCAATACTGCCAAGTTCTAGAACATTGCTTATATAATCAGTCTCTTCCTGTGTTTGAAATGTGATATGATAAGGATCAAGAGCAGCATTTTGGGGAGACTTTACTTAGTTCTTCTTTCTCCAAGGTCACTTACAGAATCTACATTGCACAGGTTTAAAAAATGTAATTTATTTTAAAATTAGAACAAACTATTGAGTTTGTGTGCATTAGGTGATCAAAAACATTGCAGGGAGGCATAGCCCTTGGGTGTTTGGTTATTATCCTTTAGACTTTTAATTACTAGATCTAGGCCTCAATAAATCAATCGACAATGTGTTTCAGACACATTCCATATATTACCATTTATTACGAATGCAGCTACCCCTTTACCTTTATTCCAGAGGGCCCCTATCTTTGCTGTCTCCCAGCCTGGTGGCAGCTTTAGATACCTAGCTTCACTCCAGTTCTTTTCTTATTAAACAGACATTATTCCAGAAATAGATAGAAAAATACAAAGTTCTAATTTATTTAACTTACAGATAATGATGATGTGATGCTTTTTGTAAAATATTCAGGCATGCACTGGGAACAATAACAATTTGATTTGCTTTTCATTCCATGGACAGCTAGGAGAAATATTTGTCCTTAGCGCTACTCATCTACAAGACTGTAAACATTTTCTAAACAGAAGGTAATTAAAAATAAGAAGGGCAAAAATGTACAGGTATGGGACTTGTTATTCAGAATTCTTGGGACCTGGGGTTTTCCGGATAATGGATCTTTCTTTAAGTTGGGTCATCATACCTAAATTCTACTAGATAATCATGTAAACAACCAATATACCAAATATGATGGTTCTGCCTCCAGTAAGGATTAAGTATATCTTAGTTTGGATCAAGTACAATGTGCTGTTTTATTATTACAGAGAAAAAGGAAATTATTTTTAAAAATGCAAAATATTTGGATAAAATAGAGTCTATGGGAGATGTCCATTCTGTTATTCGGATAATGGATCCTTTGTGTTTTTTCTTTCTTGTACATTGTTTTTAATGCCCCTCCTCTATTTTACTCTATTGGTTAATTGATGTATTTTGGTATTCTATTGGTTAATTGATGTAATCTAGTTATTGATGGGTCTGGGTATATATCTGGCAAACCGATCAACCTGTTGTTTAAGCCTATGATTAAGTGGCACGAAACACGTAAGGCTATGTATTAATTTACTTTGTGGCCTAAATAAAATTCTCTGTTCTTTTACAAGCGAGTTTGTGGGATCAGTGAGTGCCTGCCGTTTTCTCCTTTAATGGATCCCATACCTGTACAAAGGAGATTTACTCTGAATGACACGGAATGGAAACCGTGACATTTACGGTACAATGAAATGACATTTTGGAGCACATTTCACATTTTGCACAATTAGCCCCCTTTTCTAAGAATGGGTCTGCAATTTCTATTTGCGTTAATAAGAAAATACCCCCATCTGTGTTAATGGCAGGATTTTCACAGTATTAAATATTCTATCCAAACAGATATGCAAAGCGAAATGCAAATCTCAACCTTGGGCAAATGATACTGCTGTCTAACCATATGTCTGACTAAGGTAGACTGTAGCAAGTGACAGAAGTCCAACTGACAAAATTCATTGTCCATTTATTAATAGTGAGACCTGGGACCAAAGAAAAATAATGTACAGTAGTAAGAAGTTCGGATAAGGAAAGACAACGCAGGATATTTCAGACCCAGAATTACCAGAACATCTGGTATGACAGGAGAATTCATAGAAACTCAAGTCATGAGCTGAATGTAGAGCTATAAAACTCATTCTGCGAGAGACCAGAATCACCAGACATTTTAGGGACTATATTCTTCTCTGGGCTATTTTACTTTAACAGTTTACTGGGATAAATGATTAGTATGTGGCAATCCAGTAAAGGTGTAAATTATGTGTAAATATATTGTTAGACCATGACATGTTCATCAATTAAATGTATTATCATTAAAACCACTGTGTATTTAATATTTTAAAAAAACATAATCCAAAGCCCTGCTCCTACTGAATGCTTTGGTGCCACAGCTGTTTGCACCATTTATAATTCCACCCCCAAGCAATTCTAAATATAGTATACAATAATTTCTTAAAGGGCATGTAAAGGCAAAAAAAATAAAATCCTATTTTTACTTTCTTTAATGAAAAAGAAACCTATCTCCAATATACTTTAATTAAAAAAATTGTACAGTTTTTATAAGAAACCTGACTGTATGCAGTAAAATTCTCCCTTCATTTACTTCTGTGGATAGGAATTGTCAGACGGTCCCTAACTGCTGAGCAGGGAGACAATTATACTTATGAACAGCAGGGGGAGCCCCCGCCTTACTTCCCAGTCATGCAGAACTCAAGCAGCTTTTTTTATGACGGTCCCTAAGCAGCCCAGACCACACTGAGCATGTGCACAGTCTTAGTCTTGCAAAGGTGTTTAACAAAGTTAAGATGGTGACCCCCCTGTAGCCAACTTTGAAAGCATAAATTATTTGTTTGATTAGGCTTGTGGTGCAGTACGTTTATGTTTATATTTAGTATACAAAATACAGCATTTCTAGCCTTATTCTATTTTAGACTTTACATGCCCTTTAACAACCAATTAATTTGTCAATATTATGCATTCAAAGAAGAAAAACGTCATTCCGAACATCAGTAAATACTGAACCCAGTTAAATCAAACACTTGGGCTCCTGTACACTGATGGTATTCGATGAGCTAAAAAGCTTATCAATTCCCAGATAAACTGGGTAACGATAAAACAGGTTAATTTCAAGGGACTGCATGACAGTGACAAAGGATAGTAGACAGAAAATAAGTGCCAGGAAGCCTAACTCTGACTACTTAAAGTTGCATATACAGTATTTATATCACGAATAATGGTGCCAGTAGAGACCCACATCCCAGTGAGTGCACCTAAATATAAGAAGTATAACAGGAATCCAAACTGATGAAGCTACTTATACATTTACTTCAGGCTCTATGACCAGTAATGTGGATCTCTACTGAAGGTATGTTATGTTGGTTGTTTATGTGTGTATATAGGGAATCATAGTAACATAGTAAGTTAGGTTGAAAAAAGACACACATCCATCAAGTTCATCCTTTTATGGTTAATTCCCCTACTATCACAGTAAGTCCTGCCAGTGGTAATCTGCACGTTGGGGAAAGTGTGCAGAGTAACTGAGAGTGATCTGTGGCTTTGTTTAGTTCATAAAAGGAGAGGGAGCACATGAATTCTGGGAGTTTATGTGCTGGGGAGCCTGGAGCATAACAACCCAATAGGATTGCCCTAAAGGAAGTCAACCACTTAGTAAAGTCAGGGAAACAGGGACCCCATGAACTAATGAGTAACTCAGCACTAAAAATGATTTTTGACCCCTTTTAGATTCACCCTTGAGCCTATGATTAAGAGGTGTTCCCAAAACGTGTTTCACAGCAGCCACTTGTGTTTTTTAATGAAACAATACATAAATAGTAGTTTTACTTTATGAGTAGGTGTGCCTACATTTTTCTTATTTTGTTTTTGAATGGTAACTAATCAGCTAATAATTCCCCATTCAGTGTCAGACAGCGCAGTAGGAAGCAGAGCTAACAGTTCTAGTAAATATCATGTACAAATAATCAGTTCTATAACCGGCCCATAAGCAGTGGCTGGTAATATGGTATAATTGGTCTAAGCCGGCTCGGAGTTCTTGCTGCTAAATCTGTTAGGAAACACTGATTGTGTTTGTTTAGTACAACATAAACTCAGCTGCCTGTTTCTCTTGGCAATCTGCTCCATCCAAAAGACATTAAGAGACTTATTTTCATAAGTAAGCCATTTTTTGGCAGGCTCCATCTCCAAACATTCATTTCAACAACACAAGGTATACAGGGTTTTTTTTAATTTTTTTGTTTTTTTTTTTACATTGCTTGCAACACTTCGTGTTAAAGAAATCCATGAAGCATTACTCCTTAAATCTCCTGTGTTTTCCCTTAGTGCTTGTGTAGGCTGTTGCATGATGGCAGCCTGACTGGCAAGAACAAGGATCCTGTCCTTCTCACGCAAGCACACTCCCTCTGCATGTTTATTTATCAAGGAAGCATTATCTTCATCCTTCACGTGTGGCTGCAAGTTAATGGCATATATGAAATGGACTATATCCAGAACCTGATTATTTTGTTCCTTGCCGGGATACAATCTTATATCTTTAATGCTGTCATTGCACCAACTGTCATGATGTGATCTTGATAAAATAGCTGGACGAAAGGCTGGCAAACTGACACACAAAATGTTTTTGATAACAGAACTTTTGAAATTTCTTTACCTTCCGATTTAGCATTCATGTTACCGATTTAAAAAACAATGGTACTTTCATGTTTCAGGTCTTTTATTATTGCTTGGCCAAGCTTTGATCTATTTCAGGTTCATTTGCTCCCCAATATATACAGATAAATATGACTCCTTCAGAACAGTAGTTCTGCAATATCGCTCTAGAAAATACTAGACCACAGCTTGGTGCAAAAAGTATGTCCCTTGGTGCTCATCAAAAACACTTGGCTGCACTTTGCACCAGATGGAATATTTGGCAGGTACAAGGGCTGAATATATGTGTGCTGCATATAAACAAAGGGAAAGGCAACAGTGGGAACATTTGAACCAATCTAGTGGTTGCATCCAAAGATTGTTCATATAGAAGGGAATTAGACACGGAATAAAATGTATCCTCCTTACAAAAACAGTGGTGAGGGTTTTAAGCCGCTAAGGTGCCACAAAAGAGCAAGCCAATAAAGCATGGGTAGCCTCTGGGTAACAGACTACTTTGTTTTACCCTCCCTCCAGGAAGAACAGCACCATATTTATGTCTCAAAGAGAAAGTGACTTTGTCCATGAAGCGCGTCCTGCACTTTGTTTGATATTTTAAATATTATCCAATAAAGCAATGGTTTTAAAGCTGCTTGTGCTCTAAGAATCGTGTCTGTTAATTCACAGGGCATACGCTTATTCGTCAAAATGTGAAGTTACGTCTCGGCAGGCGAATGCTAGCGAAGTTTTGCCAGTGAGAATTCGTCAGCGCAAGTATTTCATAGCGAGCTTTCAGTACCGTTCATTCGTGCCTAGCAAAACTTATGCTTAGGTCAATTTAAATAGGGCGAGTAGATATAGATCATATATATGTCGTTATTAGTGATGTTGTTGAAATAGCTTGAAGTGACCATTTATTGTTAAAAATGTTCAAGGAAGCAAAATAAAGACAAAAGAGATCCTCTATTATCCAAGACATGAGCCCACCCTAAAACAAATGTAGCATTAAATGGTTAAAAAAAATATATATATATATATTTAACAGTTACAACTTTTAAACATAATCCCACTTTAAAATATTAAAAAATGCCAGCATTTTGCCTTTTTTTAAGTCTTTTCGGCATACCGGATATGATGTCACTGATATAATATTGAGTAGGATGTGGCTTCATCTTATCAGTTTGCCAGGTATAACCTGGCGAAGCTGACTCTGGCGAAAGGGGTAACGTAATGGGAAATTCGCACTTTAGTGAATTTGTGGAATAAAGATCGTTCACCTGGCAAAAGGGCACGAAACTTTGTTAGCGATGTACTTTTTCACTAGCGCATTGTCCTCTACACCTGTTAGTAAATTGGAGATGTCCCTGCGGATGGGATTTCTGGCCAATTTTCGTTAGTGACGGGCACTCTTTTTGCCCGTGTGTTTATATACTTTAAACATTTTTTCTCGTTAATTTTCATTATTTGTCCCATACTCCCTCTAGTGGTCAAGGCTAATCAAAGCTGAAACCGCAATGGACATGGTCTAAAATCCTCGAATATGGTAATCTAATGGACTTTAGGTTTTTATTGCCCTTTTCTCTCTGACTGAAATGTTTTTGTCAGCAACCAAAACAAGGTGCCACTGTTATACCAGCCATTTCTTCATTAGGGCAGTGAGTGAATGTGGGTGCAGGACGTGTCCGGTCGATATGACAGTCGTATCACCCAGGTCAAGCCAATGCTTTCTCTCCTGGGAAGGACTGTTCTTTCTAATTCAGTACATAGCGTGCTCATTCATGTAAGAACATCGGCAATACAGATATAATAGTGAGGCTTACATTTCATAGAATAAAACTGACATCATACAAAAACATCAATATTTATCTAACTGTCTTTCAGTCAGTGGGAGATCAAGGCTTTGTCAGAGGGATAAGTATGCAGAATCTGACATTGCATTACGTGCTAGTATATGAATTCTCTCTCTAGCTTCCCTGTAGGGGCATTTGCTATCGAGTAAAAAGCTATTTTTATAGAACTTGTGGCACGAAAAAAATAGTTTGTATGCATTTTTTTGAAACTGCACTCACATATCACATCCTATAAGAAATCCGAGGATTTCTACATAGCAGGTATTGAGGTATATTCCAGTGATTTGGAGTGATTCTGTCTGTCTGATATACTGGGTCACTCTGATACAAATACAGAATAAATGGAGAAGTTACACAGACCTTTTCATTTCCATGACAGCCCCTGGTGGCAGATAGGCTTCATAATTAAAGTTATTGAATTAAATACTGTTTTAACATGTCCTTTTGGCAAAGGGATCATCATGTATACGGATGTCTCTCTCTGGCTTTAAGTTTGGATTTTAGGAAATACATTGGCATTCATTCATTTCATGTCAATCTGTAGCCCAAATTGGCATTGCTAACACTTATATTTTTTTTACACTTTGTATTCATTAAGTTTACTTGTCACAGTATTTAAGAATATGTGCATTGCACTTTCATGTTCACATAGTAAATAAAAAGCTTTGTTTATTCTGGTACAATCATTGTGCCGTGTGTTTTTTTATTATAAACTAGAAAGGCCTAATTGGCCAAATGATACTAACACTTTTAATATGATCAGTTTATATATGTCAAAATAAGTTCTCTCCCCTTTAGGAAAACTTACTTGTTATGTAGCCAATTGACTCATGCTGTGTATGACCAAGTGACAGCATAAACATTTTGGGGACACCCAATATATTGTTAGGTGGAGAGTACTTGACTTGGTATTTGCATGAGGTTCATTCAATGGCAGAGTGGAATTCCCAATTCCAATATTAAATACGTTTTAGGAAAACATATATTGGTACATCTTTTTGTTTACCCCCAGCCATTACAGTTGTCCATATAGAGAACACAGCACTTCTATTTGTGTCAGTGAGTTACCCTCCCATTTAGATTGTAAGCCCTATGGGGTAGGGACCTCATCCTCTTTTTGCCTCCCTCCCTCCCAGCCATGACAGATGTCCATATAGAGAATAGGACATTTAATAGCATCCTATGTGTGTCTGTGGGATAGGGCCTCCATCCTGTTGTCTCCTTAACAATAAGCTCTTTATCTTTATTGTTACTGTACTTTGTATTTGTTATTGTAATCACGCAGTTTGTTCCTGCCTAGTCACGCAGCCATTTTGCCAGGCACAGATTTGTGGGAAGGCCACACAAGCCTGGGCATAGGTCGGCACGATTTTAGGGGGACATGCCGCCCATCTGAATTCTACTGGGGACACACAGCTTTTTAAATCTCCTCCACTCGCAATCTCCAATACTCCAGATTCAAGTACCCTCTGGCCTAGTGGCGGCCAAATTAGAAATCCAGGCCTGAATCTCAATCTCAAAATCTCAGGTTACCCTGTTAGTAAAGGCAGTAACATTAAAAATCCTGAAATAATTGGAGTTCTTACATTTCTGTTTAAAAGAACTAGTTCAAGCTTTTATTTTCAGCTTTACATTATAACAGTGATCCCCAACCAGTAGCTCGTGAGCAACATGTTGCTCTCCGACCCCTTGGATGTTGCTCCCAGTGGCCTCAAAGCATGTGCTTATTTTTGAATTCCAGGCTTGGAGGCAAGTTTTGGTTGTATAAAAACCAGGTGAATTGCCAAACAGAGCCTCAATGTAGGTTGACAATCCACAAAGGGGCTACTAAATGGCCAATCACAGCCCTTATTTGGCACCCCAGGAACATTTTTCATGCTTGTGTTGCTCCACAACTAATTTTACTTCTGAATGTTGCTCACGGGTTCTAAAGGTTGGGGATCCCTGCATTATAACAACAATCCTTTCCACATAAGTAAAGGACAGAAGCACAAACAGAAAGAATGGTTTCGGAGAACATAAAAAATGCCAAAAGGTTCAAACATTGGGAACATGCCCAAAGATTGTACATTTAACTTCCATTCCTACCAAACATGAGATGAATCAAAGTAAGGTTTCACTAGACAATGAGGGGCATTACAGAGTAAACCAAGAACATGTTATTGAACACTGTACAGTGTGAAAATCATTAACAGCTCCCCATCACCTGGGGTGTAACATACAAACATCCTTGGCCGTTTCATCAATATAACATTTTGTACACAGGATATATCAATAGAGGCAGTTTTGGACAATTTGAAGTAAAATGAATGCTAGCAGTATATGTGATACACTTACATTTTGCAAATAAACATAATTCTATATTATAAGGTAGCTAAACAATAAGTACCATTGGCTCTGTGGCATTTACAGGATAGTATATATGTAGGCATGTTATTCAAAATAGAACATCCAATCATCATAATTACTTACACAGTGCCAGCAAGTTACACAGTAGTTACATAAGGCTGTCTAACATCAAATAAATTGTGCACTTTTCAAACCCGATAACAGTCTTGAAAAGCAATTCCCATGATATCAGGTCATTTGATTCATTTTTTGCTCATTGTAAGGGGTGTTGGAACCTCTTTTTTAATAAAAAGAAAAATGAAACAGCAGCATTAAATTACCATGGTCCAGGTTTGTGGCAGCCTGTCATCTAACACTGGCATTTGATACCCTTGCATTCTCCAACAGCTAACTTAAATGGGGTTTGTGGACACCTGGAGTGTCACTGGCTTAGGCTCACTAAAATTGTTGTAAGCAGTGTCCATTTCTTTCAAGTTACAAAGAAGCAAGTCATCAGCTAAAATATTACACTTAGGGATGTATTTATTAATATTGGAGACAAATATCACCAGTTATGTTGCCCATAGAAACCAATCAGCAATTTGATTTGAGCAGTCACCTACAAGTTAGATAACAAAAGAATTAGTACTTGTCTCTACAGTGAAGTGAAGGGCTGATATAAAGGATCAAGTCCAGGAATGCCCCTAAATGAAAAGGGGATTGTACATATTTCATTATAATCTACAGTCTGGTGATTTCCCTATGGGACCAGACTGTAAATTATATCCTTATAAACGGAGCGTTCTGACGTCAGGGGTCCCCAGGCCACCGAATTTGACGTAGCGTGTCGGAATTTGACGCCGCACGTCCTAAACGGACGCTGGCGCACCCAAATTGGACGCCGGCGACCAAAATTGGATGCTGGCGACCAAAATTTCGACTCCAACTTCCCTCCCAAACCCCTCACAAAATGTAGATTATAATGCATAATGTACCCTCTACTAGAAATTTATAAAAATATCAGAAGTCACCTCGGAGTTATGTGACCTGTATAAAAGCACTCGGCCTGCGGCCTCGTGCTTTTATATGGTCACATAACTCCTCAGTGACTTATAATATCTTCACTGTTGCCCTGTACAGTTAAAACAGTATATTTGTTTCAGAAAAACTTCTATAGTTCTATAGTTTATATAAATAAGCTGCTGTGTAGTCACGGGGGCAGCCATTCAAGCTGTAATTGGGCTACAGGGCACACATTCATAGCAGATATACTGTGATGCCAGTTCTTACACAGTTAAAGAAAATAAATCTAGCCAGTTGACCATCTCAGTGTGTGATTTGGCGATGGAAGTAGAATGACTGGACATGTGTACAGTTTACCCACTGAGTGAATTTCCAGTTCTAAATGATTATATACTAATATATAATGTACTGTATATGACCTCTGAGAGTGATTATTCGTCTGAGGTCAGACACAAGATGGTTAATCAGATGTTAAAATAAAGATATACCTTTTATCCATATCCTGGGAGTGCGCTGCTGCAAATCTTGGTGTGCTGTTGAACGTCTCCTTAGTGACAGACAAGGGGCAGCGGCACCAGGGTAAAGACTCGAATTACATTATATCATTAGGGGGCAGATTTATCAAGGGTCGAATTTCGAAGTACAAAAAACGTCGAAATTTGACCATCGAATTGAAAAACGTTGAAATCGAATTCGAAGTTTTTTCACTGAATCTGGCAATCCTAGGATCGAATAAAAATCATTCGATTGAACGATTAAATTGTTAGAATAGAACGTTTTGAACGATTTTAGCGTACGATCGAAGGATTTTTATTCAATGTGTAAAAGTTTGTAGAAGGTCCCCATAGGCTAACATAGCACTTCGGCAGGTTTCATTTGTCGAAGTATTGAAGTCGAAGTTTTTTTAAAGAGACAGTACTTTGATTATCGAATTTTTACCGATTTGTACTTCGAATCATTGGAATCGAAGGTCGAAATTGAAGTCGTAGTAGCCTATTCGATGGTCGAAGTATCCAAAAAATTACTTTGAAATTCAAACTTTTTGTACAAAAATTCACTCGAACCTTAGTAAATCTGCCCCTAAGTGATTTTTTATCTATTGCGGGGAGCCCGAGAGGACGTGGTTAATTATGGAATCCTAGTGTAGGGTCCGGGGCACAAAGAACGCTGAGAAGCGTCAAGGGTATTCAGAGATTCCCTGTGCCAAAAATTAAATAAACAGTGTAATTTAGATATAACACTGGATTGGAAGCAATGGGTGTTCAAAGGATAACTTAAATGAACAAAAAATTGCAAATACAAAATGTATATGACAAGTAGAATGTTGTTGGAGGAAACAGAAAGGCAATAATTCATTGTAAGCATACTTAAGGTGGCCATACATGGAGAGATCCGCTCGTTTGGCGATGTCGCCAAACGAGCGGATCTCCCTCCGATATGCCCACCTTGAGGTGGGCAATATCGGGCTGATCCGATCGTGGGCCCTAGGGCCCAACGATCGGATCCTAACGATGCCTAACGGGCGGTCGGACCGCGGGACCGCATCAACAATTAGATGCGGCCGCGATCCAACAGGATTTTCTGTCCCATCCGATCGAGATCTGGCCGACTTTCGGCCAGATCTCGATCGGTGAAGCCCGTCGGGGGGCCCCATACACGGGCCAATAAGCTGCCAACACGGTCTGTCGGCAGCTTTTATCGGCCCGTGTATGGCCACCTTAAAAGTGATACTGGCATGTTCCTATAATCCACAGGAATGTGTCACCATTACCTGAAACGAGGTACCAAAAATGCCGATACTCAAACCCCAGTCCAGAGCTACTTGCCATTACCGGCTAGGGTAAACTTACATGATTCAGAGAGCTAGTTCTGTCACTCACACCAGGATGGGGGGCAGCAATATCCTTCCATTGGCAGCAGCAGTAAATTATATATTTTACTCCAGTCAAGTGTGACAGTCTAAAGCTGCTGTCTCTTTACAGCCATCCCTCAGACTGGGCATCGGGCAGTTAAGATAGATTTTTGACAAAAGACTTTGCCATCATATATAGTAACATGTATCACTTTAAACCAAAGCACATCACCATTACCTGTTGTTCTTTCAACATCTGCTAGTTTCCACATGGTAATTTGTTCCATGTGATCTGGCTGGCTAGGATATCTGGGAGCTGGTTGAATGCCTTTGTATCGTATCCTGCGCAAGTCAAACACATTTAGTTGCTCCTCATTACAGTAGCCCCACAGGTATTCCAGACTCATAAAGTTCCTCTGCAAAGGCCTTTCCAGGCAGAAAACAGGGGTTGGAGGGAAATTTTTTCACTAGACACAATCTTACAAAACAAACTTGCATGTAAACAGTTGTTTAACTTGTTCATTAATGACTTAGGGGAGGGTGTTGTAAGTAATGTATCAGTGTTTGCAGATGACACAAAACTATCCAGTCCAATTAATTCCATCCAGGATCCTTGCAACACGATCTTGACAAACTGGCAATCTGGGCATATGAAGTGGCATATGAAATTCAATGTTGATAAATGTAAACTCATGCACCTGGGATGTAAAAATATCCACTTATACCCTTAAAGGAGAAGGAAATTCCCTGGGCACAAAAACCCTCCTTTGAACACCCAAAAGTCACGAAGTCGTGACATTCGGCGCATGCGCAGTAGATCCGTACCGGTAAATGCTCCTACTGCGCATGCGCCAGAAGATGCCAATTAATCTAGGAAGAGGACCGCTTGGGAGAAGATGGCGTCTGTGAACTCCGTGGACAGGACCTGCGCAGAGGGGTGAGTAACAAGTTAGGGGCATTTGCCCGGGGGGACAGGTAGGCCAGGGGGGAGGAGGAAGGGGCGCAACACAGGGGAGGGGGAGGGATTTTTGCGCCCAGGAGGTTTCCTTCTCCTTTAATGGGACTGCACTAGGAAAATCCATTATGGAAAAGGACCTTGGAGTCCATGTAGATGATAAACTTGGCTGTAGCAAGCAATGCCAGTCAGCAGCATCAAGGGCAAATAAGGTCTTGAACTGTATTCAAAGGGGCATAGAGTCAAGGGAGGAGGGGGTCATTCTTCCACTGTATAGAGCACTTGTAAGGCCCCATCTAGAATATGCCGTTCAGTTTTGGTCTCCATCTCTCAAACAGGACATTATTGTATTAGAGAGGGTACAGAGAAGGGCAACTAAGCTGGTAAAAGGTATTGAAAATCTTAGCTATGAGGAAAGACTGGCCAAATTGGGGATGTTCACGCTGGAGAAGAGGCGCTTAAGGGGTGATATGATGACTATGTATAAATATATAAGGGGATCATATAATAATCTCTCTAATGCTTTATTTACCAGTAGGTCTTTCCAGCTGACACAAGGTCACCCATTCCGATTAGAAGAAAAGAGGTTCCGCCTAAATATTCGGAAGGGGTTTTTTACAGTGAGAGCTGTGAAGATGTGGAATTCTCTCCCTGAATCAGTTGTACAGACTGATACATTAGATAGCTTTAAGAAGGGGTTGGATTGCTTTTTAGCAAGTCAGGGAATACAGGGTTATGGGAAATAGCTCATAGTCCAAATTGATCCAGGGACTAGTCCGATTGCCATTTTGGAGTCAGGGAGGAATTTTTTCCCTTCTGAGGCAAATTGGTGAGGCTTCAGATGGGTTTTTTGCCTTCCTCTGGATCAACTGGCAGTTAGGCAAATTTAAAAAAAAAAAAAAAGGTTGAACGTGTGTCTTTTTTCAACTTTATTTACTATATCACTTTGTATATTCATTAAAGTGGCACGGTGAACAATTCTAGCACAGAAAAATATTACAGAAACCCAAAGAACTGCCCTTTACATCTCACTGTGCCGTGTTATAAGGGAGATCTTCAGGGGGATGTGGTCACCAGAAAGTCAGTGCCCTCTTTCTAACACAGCTCATGTTGGTTAATTTAAAAGTCATGGCTTACATGTATTAAAAAAAATAAAACCTCAGCGATTATCACCAGCCGCGCTACTTTTATTGGTGCATAAAAACCACAACAATTTCTAGGACAAACAGCCTTTATCAAATGAGATCTTCTCTACCGGATTATATAATCTAGGAGGAAACTACTCAATACAGTCTGAACATGTGAATTTTACTGCTAGCTTAGTCTTCAAATGTAATTCCTTTACTTTCCAATATAAAAAACAATGGTTGTCAGAATTATTTGTAATAGAAATTGCAGCTGAAATAGTATTACTAGTATTTGGATTGGATATTTAGTGGAATGTTGTTGACACCTACTGGTGAGACTAAAAATGAATTTACACAAATTATATGAAGACAAAAGTTTTATGAGGTCATTTGGTGCTCTATCATCTATCTACTTGTCCGTCAGCTACCTGTCCAAAAATACACATTTCTAGTCTATTTTTGGATTCTTTAACTGCCAAAAGAAACCATAGCAACGTAAAGATCTATGTGTTCAAAGATGCCCCCAGCAGTTCTCCATATTCTTTTCTGCCGATTCCCAGTACGATTCAGTCAATGAGGATGATTAGAAATGTAACAAGGCAGCATAGAGGCCAGTGTATTCTGCATCAGAATGTTTCATCAGCCCTGTAACATCAGCTTCAATAACAGATCATTTTCTGCTTAAATTTCTTTATGATTTCTGACAAACCCCAGGCTTTGCTAGTGCATTGAACATGTACAGTGCCACTGATGCACAGGCAGAAACTCAAGCACCGACAAGATAAAAAGTTAGGGAGCCACTATAGCCATATTTAATGTCATGTATGGTTACAGCTATAGGGCTGATAGGCCCATGGTCTGGTACACTAGCTCAGTATATTAAATACTGCATTTTAGCCATATTCTTTTTTATGCTTTAGTTCTACTTTGAATTTCACTTGTATATTTTCAAGAATTGAAGCCACAATCACCTGTTGTCATACGCCATACAATGTTGCAATGGCTTCTGAGGAACTCATATTCGCTTCTTGTGCATATAACAGAATGTCATAATGTACACTGTGAGCTGGCCTCAAACTTATTTTCACTTATAATCATAATCAGCATTTTCTTGGAATCTTCATAGACTCTCTTTGCCTTCTCTCCTGGAAAAAGAAAATGGTGGTTTCAGAAGCTGACTCACTCCAAGCATTGACAAGCACAGTATTAGATTCAGTCTTGGCATATGTGGGAGAGAGAGGATCTATAGGGAAGTCTAATTCAAGTACCATTTTATTTTTAGATTATATCATTTTCAATCAAGTTCAGTAGCCAAATAACATGAAGTGGGTAATTTTAAAAAACACTATGTTCCCTTAAACATAAGACACAGGCCCGGACTGGCAATCTGTGAGTTCTGGCAAATGCCAGAGGGGCTGCTATAAGGTGCCATATAAAGTCAGTAGTTAGTGGGCTGGTGGGTAGGGATGTAGCGAACTGCAGATTTGATGTTCGCGAACACCGGCAAAAAATGCGAACGTTCGCGGACAGTTCGCGAACTTCAAACACCCACTAAAATCGTTCGATTCGAACGATCGAAGGATTTTAATCATTCGATCGAAGGATTTTCGTTCGAACGAAGGATTTTCATTCGAATCGAACGATCAAACCATTCGATCGAATGCTTTTCATTGACCACAATTTCATTGACCACAGTCAGCACTTTAGTGTCCAAGTAATTGCAAACTGGACCCTGGAACCATTAATGTCAGATGAGATTAGTTTCCTATTATAGTTTCCTATAATATCAATATTGCATGCATACTAGGAAGATACCAAATTAATTACAGACCGTTGCCTTTTATTGTTAGCATTTGAACCTTGTTTCCTCTATTAGCACTGGGTTGTTCAGGCCAGAACTTGGCGATCTTGAGTAGAGTACCCTTTTAATTGGCTTCGTATGAATTCATCCCTTGTGTGTTTTGTGTGACAGTGACTTTTATTCATATGCTGTATATACTTTATCCTTAACCAGCTACTTATAAATATGCATAAATATTAGATTCTGCCACTAGGTGGCACATATAGCAAGAATAAGCAACATGGGTACAGAGAACTCAGCTACTATGGAATTGAAATGGTATTAGAGATTTCAGGCAGCCCCACATCATTCATGTAACCCCTTTTAGCAGTAGTATAACTACCGAGAAAACTGTCCCTGTAGTCACAGTAGGAAAGGAGAAATGAGAGAAGAATCTTTTGCTGTTTCTCTGCTCACGAAGTTCATTTACTTACTGGAGCAGTTTTCTGACCTTTCTCTGCTCAGCAACTGAACAGCAGGTGGCACAGCTGTCTTACATTCAATATAGTAGTAATGTAAAAACTGATATCTTGAAAAACGTAAAAAAAAAAAAAATAGCAAAAGTGCTCAAGGAGGAAGACATTTTACATGTATTTGTTTCAAGCTCAGAAAACCAACTGGGGAGAGCCAAGGGAGCAGGAGTCAGTTTTAGGGAAAATATAGATCCCCTTTTAACACTTTTTAAAATGTCTTCAAAAGGTGTAACATATATAAAATATTTATTCACATACCGTTAGAAAGATCATTAAAAATCTATATTTACATTGTCAGTAAATTTATAATCCAGCCTTGGCAACAGCAGAAGAAAGGTCCCAGGTGGTTGTCTGCCAGATGTATTTAAAGGAGAACTAAAGCTTAACTAAAGAAGTAGCTAGAAATTTTGTACATTATGTTTTGGGCTTCTGTGCCAGCCCAATGCAACCACAGCCCTTTAGCAGTAAAGATCTGTGTCTCCAAAGATGCCCCAGTAGCTCCCCATCTTCTTTTCTGCTGATTCAATGCACATGCTCTGTGCTGCTGTCACTTACTGAGCTTAGGGACCCACTCACAATATACAGTACACATAGAATAGAAATGTTACAATATAAGACTAATTAGTAATTAATACAGATAATTACTACAAACCAGTGCAATTAGCATCAGAATTTAAGAAGCAGCTCTGTAGCATTAGTTTATATTACAGTCCAACCTTATTTTCTGCTTGATAATGACAACCCCTAAGCTTTGCTTCTCTACAGCTGCTCAGAGCCCACTGAGCATGTGAGCGTAACAGTCCAAGATGGCGACCCCCTGTGCCAAGTTTGAAGGTCAAACAGGAACAGAACTACATTAGTGGTAGTGCTGGAACTAGGTGTAGAAGAGGCACTTTGCCTCGGGTACATTGGGGATGTGGGTGCTAGACATGTACCTCTTCTGCTTGCCTTCCCCTAGCTCTGGTCCTTCTGTACATTATGATGCAGCTGTTGGAGCAAGGGAACTATTGTCCTTCATGGTCCACTGGCACCTGGTTCTATGGAACCTTTTCTGAACAAGAAGATCTGGCAGTTTATGGCCAGCTTAACACTGCAAGTTGAGACGGTAACAACCTCATTAAAGTGGACCTGTCACCCAGACACAAAAATTTGTGCAATAAGTCCTTTTCAAATTAAACATGAAATCCAACTTCTATTTTTTATTAAAGCATTCATAGCCTTAGTAAGTTCATTTGAAAATCTCAGCTGTCAATCAAATATTCAATATCAGACCTATGAAAAGCTATTTTTGAAACGCGCGTCGGCAATTATTTTTATAGTGACGGTTTTTACCATTTTTATAGAAACCTTGGGGTTTTTTTTTAAGAATTTCTACTCTTGAAACAATATTTTCTCCGTTTTTGCTCAGAAATCCAATCTATATCTCTGCCAATCTGTTTTCTCTCTTAAGGGCTCTGCGATTTGTGGTTTTGCAGGAAGGTTAGATCTTTACACAAGTCAGATAAGGTAATCTTGAGACCACAGTCCCAGAAGCCCTGACTTCTTCAATTTGCGGGGTCCCGGAGATAACAAAAAATAAGATAGTTACTACGTGACTTCTCCACCCTCTATGCATTTCCTTTTCTCACTTACCTATGAAACTTGAGCAATTACATGAATTCTACTGGATGAATTATTAATTCGGCACTTATTCACTTTATAATTTATTCTTGGGTCACTTATATTTACTTAGTATAAATGAAAACAATATTTAACTTTGAGAACTAATTACTAATGATTTAAAAGCTGATAATCAATTTCGGTTTGATTATTTATTATTCAAGCACTTTAGCCATTTTAACAAAGCACATTCAGCTACATGAGAGGAGGTTAAAGTATGTAATTAAATTATTGCAGTAGCACTTTACAATAATATATGTACCAAGTACTGTATATGGAAGCAACCTCTTGACTTGAAGAATATAAAAATATTTTTATATTAACACGTGGTGTATACCTCAAGTTTGTCCATACTAGTATAGATCATTACAGTTAATGTAAAACATATTTCAATTGATAAAGAAGGGATATCTCTTTTTTTCTAATCATTAATTGTGTAGTCAAGACATGGGGATGGACATCAGGTCCCCCATTCTGGTGCACAAACAAGATTCTGAGATGATGCAAGACTTGTCTTAATAATAGTGTCCACAAAATGGCTGCTTCCTGCTTGCTATAATTATGAATTCCCAGACTGAAGGAAACAAGATTCAAATAATTTATATAGTGTAATTAAAGTTTATTTTACTTGACTAATGTGATAAAATAGGATTTTGAATAATTTTTTTTGGGTGAGGGGTCCCCTTTAAGCTTGAGAAAAGGAAAATATTTTATTTATATGTTAACGCTTCCATCATTTGTACATACAATCTAATGCTTTGAAATAAAACCATTTTAGAATTGTGCTTTTTGGCAATGTATATTTCAAGTTGCTTAAAGGAGAACTAAAATTGAACTAAATAAGTAACTAGAAATGTTGTACATTATGTTTGGGGCTTCTGTACCAGCCCAAGGCAACCACAGCCCTTTAGCAGGGAAAATCTGTGTCCCCAAAGATGCCCCAGTAGCTCCCCATCTTCTTTTCTGCCGATTCACTGCACATATAAATGTCACAATATAAGTCTGATGAGTATATAATTCAGATTACTGGTAGATGGCAGATCAAAAACCAGCACAATTAGCATCTGAATGTAAGCATCAGCTTATATCACACAAAAACATTATTTTATGACCGATTATTTATGACAACCCCTAAGTTTAGCTTCTCAAGGGCTGCTCACTAGGGATGGGCGAATTTGACCCGTTTTGTTTTGCCAAAAATTTGCCGCTGGCGAAATGTCGCCGACGCCCATTACAGTCTATGGGCGTCAAAAAAATGTTGTTGTGCGGCGAAATAGAGAAATTTTATTACTTACCCTAATTTCTATTTCCAAGTCACCTACCATGGCAGCACTCACCAACATGAGTATTCCCCACCCCTCAGGTCACTGGACAGGAAAGGGTTAACTCCCAACCCTATAACATCCGCTCTACACCGCCCCCACCTTGTCTATGTTTTCTAGCTTCAGAAGGGAGGGAAGTTGGGGAGTGCTGCCATGGTAGGTGACTTGGAAATAGAAATTACCGTAAGTAATAAAATGTCTCTATTTCCCAAGCCACCCATGGCAGCTCATCACCAACATGAGAATTCCCAAAGCCAAAAGAAGGGAGAGACAACAACTGATGCTTAATATTTATTATGAATGCAATACAGCTTGCAAAACCTTCTATTGTTGAGGAATCAAAGGCAGACTCATCCTCATCTTCTGAAATGTCTGAAAGGGACTCATACAGCACTTCCCGAGATCTCTTAGGCCTCCTACCTGAGGAAGATGCTTCCTGTACCCCTTGCACCACTGCTTGCTTTATTAGGGACACTAAAACATCCAATTGGGGTGCTGAAGAAGTTTGAGGCTCAGCCGTTAAGGGTTGTTCCGCGACCGACTGCTTTCTTGCTTGCTGACTTCCCACCTTCTGTGCTTCAGTAGAGGCAGAGAGGTTAAACAGGAAAGAAACAAGCACCATTAGCCTTCCACTCTCTCCCAAACAATAACTCCGTTATCATCTGCTTACCTAGAAACTTTTGGCTGCACTCCTCTCCCAGAGCCAGACTGATCCATCTTGTCTGTAACTGACACACCATGCTCCACTTCCAAATTTCGGCGCGCGTCGTGATGTCAAGACACCGGAAGTGGCGCCTACATCCGGCCGGTGAAACGCAAGGCTGCCTGGCTCTGGGAGGGAAATGATGCGCTTCCTGTGTCTGTAAGAAGCGGTTTTACAAGGATCAGCACTTCACCACCAACAACACGGCCAGTTTAAACTGTGGGCCTAATTGGTGGACAATGATCCAGCCATTGGTCCTTCTCCACCGCGATCCCCTCTGGGGAGCATATGGGAGGCATCAGGGCAGAGAGAGCCCCTGGAACCGGTAAGCTTATTCAAGTGACCTGGACAGGAAAAAGACAAGGTGGTGGCGGATGTTATAGGGTTGGGAGTTAACACTTTCCTGTCCAGTGACCTGAGGGGCGGGGAATACTCATGTTGGTGATGAGCTGCCATGGGTGTGTTGGGAAATTTTTTTGACGCGCGTCTTTTTATTTTGACGCACAACGACATACAAGTCTATGGGTGTCATTTTTTCTGCGAAACAAGGCGAAAAAATTTGCCCATCCCTACTTAGAGCCCACCGAGCATGAATGGCGCAGACACTCCTAACAGAATCCAAGATGACAAACTCCTATGACATTACTACATAGAGATGCCAAATCATTCGACTGGTTCAATATGTTCAGTATATAAATTATGGCATTTATAGCCATATCATTTTTAGTGTTTAGTTCTCCTTTAAAAGTATATTTCAAGTTATTTCAAAAGCCTGTGATGTGTTGTATTTTTTTAAAACAGACAAAGCAAATCTGTCTCCATAATAAACCTGTTTTAGAAATACATATTGTATTATTTGGCTTACAGACTGAGCAAAGAAACAAGGCAACATTTGAGATTCAGGGGGGAAAAAAAAGATGTTTATTAGAGTTTATTAGACACAGATATATAATAGAAAATAAAGTATTTTGAATACAACAGTAATATTGAGTAACAGAATCAAATAAGTTTGATCTCTTTTTTTTTCATTTTAAATTAAAAAAACAAAAAAAATGCTTTATTAGATAATTTATCGCAATCTAGGCAACATGCTTGACTATGTATTTGTCATGGGACTACAGATAATGTGGGGAAGTTACAAGGATAAACTATCTGAACCTTGCAGCAGTTCAACAACAAATCCCAGTCTGAGCTGACAAAAGAATACTAGGAGTAGTTTGTCCATTATCACAAATTCATTCTCAATGTTAGGGTTTAAGCATACGGGCAGATTCGGGAAGATTTAGTCGTCTGGCGACTAATTGGCTCTTTTTCGGGGCGACAATCTCCCCCAACTGCCTTCCCCCTGTTAAATGAAAAATCGCCTGCGGCAATGCACTCATGTCGCTTTGATTTCCGAAGTCGCCTCACGAGGAAACTTCGAGTGACTTCAAAAATTGAAGCGCTGCAAGTGCATTGCCGCAGGCAATTTTTCATTTTAGCAGGGGGAAGGCAGTTTGGGGAGATTGTCACCCCGAAGAAGAGGCAATTAGTCGCCAGGCGACTAAATCTCCCCGAATCTGCCTGTGAGCTAGCTCCCTAAAAGTCCCCACTGGGGGGAAAAAAAATATCATATATATTAGAATGATGTTGGGGGGAAGCCATATCTAATGGAGGAATGTAGTGCATAAAATGTTGCAGTTACCAAGCTGGCAATAATTTAGGTACTTTAAATAGTTACTGTTTTTTTTAAATAAAAAAAAAATATATATATATTAAATTCTAACAGCTGCAGTGGGAAAGAGAAATGTCTAACATCCCCTGTGAATCATTGGGGACCTCTTCTTACATGGCATTTGTGTTAGGAAGCCAGAAGAATTTGATCAAGCTCTCATGCTGGGCAGCTCAGTTGCAAAGCACAGCGCATTGCAAGGCACCAACATTCATGTTAACGAATTGAATGCATTAAATACTGCATATGCAAAGTGCTTCATGAGGAGTACTTACTCACTAACTGGAAACATGTTGCAAACATTTCATGATGCTACAAACCAAAAGCACAATGACAGTAACATAGCTCATTATCACTTCCACTGCACATTCTTGTAAACGGTTTGCGATTAACATCCCCCACACGCAGGAAAAAAAACGATTTCCAATGCATCTGTAATCGAAATAAAGCATGCTTGGGTTCAGGGGCCTATGCTTGTCAATTCTACGGTTTTGTGCATTCGAGTATTGAGACTAGGGATAATATTAAAGAAATTGTTCAGTCAAAATAAAAACTAGGTAAATGGATGGATGGTCTCTGCAATGTATAAAGGCTGGAGTAAATGGATGTCTAACATAATAGCTAGAACACGACTTCCTGCTTTTCAGCTCTCTTGGTTTGCACGGATTGGTTACCAGGCAGTAACCAATCAGAGACTTGAGGGGGGCACATGGGTCATATCTGTTGCTTTTGAATCTGAGCTGAATGCTGAGGAACAATTGCAAACTCACTGAACAGTAATGTCCCACGTGGCCCCCCTTAGGGCAGAGGCACATGGTCAGATTCGGGGAGATTAGTCGCCGGCGACAAATCTCCTCTTCTTCGGGGTGACTGATATCCCGAACTGCCTTCCGGCTGGATAGAATATAAATCCCCGGCGGGATGGCACTAGGAGCGCTTGATTTTTTGAAGTTGCTTGAAGTTTCCTCGAGGCAACTTTGGCATCCCGCCAGCGATATACATTCTAGCCGGGAGGAATGCAGTTCGGGAAAATTAGTTGCCTCGAAAAAGACGCTGGGCTAATCTCCCCGAATCTGATTGTGTCTCTCTGCCCTTATAGTCACTGAATAACTCAGAGTTAGAGAGGTGCAAAGCAGGGAGTAGTGTTCTGTTTTGTTAGACATCCAGTCACTCCAGCCTTTATACGCTACATTTTTAGCTAATTAACTATATTAGAAACATTTTTTTATTTTGCACAGCCTATTTACCCAGTTTTGATTTTTACACTGAACATTTCCTTTAGGAAAAATATTTCAGTTTGAACTGCTTCCCAGCTGCTGAGTGCTAAGGGATTGTGATTTATGTTAGTGGTGATTTATGCTGTAGGGCCGCAGCCTGGATGTCTCGGCCTTACAAGGAAGGCAGCATTGATGTAGTCAAGTCAGTCAAGGCACTCAGAGCATATCTCATGGAAGACATGGTCATTGCCAGGCTGGAAGTAGAATCAGAACTTGCAATTCAGAAAAAAATTGTTTTCTTATCCCAAATATAAAGGAAAACATATCTTTTAAAATGATGCCAATTGTTTTTGAACTTTTAAAAAGAACCTTTAATAAAAGACATAGGGTTGTTTAAAATATGTAAAACAAAGCCATACTGAATAAAGGTTAAAATGGAGAACTGTGCATAACATATGACCCAACGCCCCTTATTGAGGAGTTCTGCTGCCAATGAATACATTAGTGCACAAAACACCGCAACACACTTTCTAAGAGAAGTACTAATAAAGTGATCATCTGATTTACATGATCAAACTTAAAGGGGTTGTTCACCTTCAAATAACTTTTAGTATGATGTAGAGAGGGATATTCTGAGACCATTTGCAACTGGGGTTCATTTTTTATTATTTGTGGTTTTTGAGTTATTTAGCTTTTTATTCAGCAGCTCTACAGTTTGCACTTTCAGCTTTGTGGTTGCTATGGTCTAAATTACCCTAGCAACCATGCATTGATTTGAATAAGAGACTGGAATATAAACAGGAGAGGGCCTGTATAGAAAGATGAGATACAAAGTATCAATGACAATAAACGTGTAGCCTTAGAAAGCATTTTAATTTAGATGGAGTACGTGACGCCCATTTGAAAGCTGGAATGAGTCAGAAGAAGGTAAATAATTGAAAAGCTATAAAAAATAAATAATGAAGACCAACTGAAAAGTTGCTTAGAATCGCCCATTCTATAAACTACAAACAGTGAACTTAAAGGTGAACCATCCCTTTAATATTGTTCCGTAATGCAGTAGAAAACATCCAGAGCCTCGATACACATCAATATAAAGTGCTAGTGTTGAGTTTGCTTACTTTCACTTTATAACTGCTCAAAATGAAGTGCATATAATGAAAACGACAAAAAAAGATATACAGAGACAAATGGCACCGTTACAGAAACCAGATCCTCCAGCAATGTATCCGTATAGATTTGGTGGAAAGCGACCCTGCTGCTCAAAAACTAGACGGAACCTTTCTAGAGGTCGGGCCTTGTGCAAGTTTACCTGCATTCATTACTGAAAGCTGACCCACTTTTATTGGCAGATCAAACTCACTACATTCTTCTGACTTTTTTTTTTTGGTCGGAGATGCGACTATGAACTTTTTGTATTGTTCTTTGAACATTTCCGTACATTTTTCAGAAAAAAACGGCACTAGTGAGTCAGCAAATTGCTAAGCCGCTCATCAGTCCGAAGAGACGTCCGTGTCCTGCGGATTCGGGGTTTCCCACAAAATTTAAGGCATTTCTTCAACATCCAACTAAAACACTTTACTTTGTTATATAAAAATAAACATCACTTCCAAAACCATTCGGTATATACACAGTGAGAGTGGACTTGAGTTAAATATTAAAGTGTCACAAACTATACTGTATAGAGGTTAAAATTGGTGCTTGAGTGTTTGTGCAGTCGGAGTGTCCCTTTTTTGGGGGGGTAGTTAAAGGACGGGTTTCAAGACAGACCGAAGTGATCGGCCATCTTTAGTGAGTTCCCGAGTCACACACATGCAGGGAAGGGGAACAGCCTCTTCTCTTTTCTCTACAGTATTGTAGCTGCATTTCTTCAAATGATCAGCCATGCTCACACTGCCAGCAAATTTCCACTCCCTTACAGTGCAGAAAGCGGTGCTGAATCTCCAAACCTGCAAGAAAAAAAAAAATACACAAACATGTTATAAATAAAAATGTCCCATACAGATACAGAGAGAGAGTCCCATACAGATACAGATACAGAGAGAGAGAGAGACCCATACAGAGAGAGAGAGAGAGAGAGCCCCATACAGAGAGAGAGAGAGAGAGACCCATACAGAGAGAGAGAGAGAGAGAGAGAGAGAGAGCCCCATACAGAGAGAGAGAGAGAGACCCCCATACAGAGAGAGAGAGAGAGAGAGAGAGAGAGAGAGAGAGACCCATACAGAGAGAGAGAGAGTCCCATACAGAGAGAGAGAGAGAGAGAGAGAGAGAGAGAGAGAGAGAGATATAATTGCAATTTTCTTTCAACCAATGACACCCAAATGTTTTAATTAGCTAATTTTTAACCAGGATTTCTGTCTTAATGGCCTGAATGTATCAGTTATTGACCAGGCACAGGAAATGACTTGCTCAATTGGAGGGATGGTTCGGGATTCAGGCAGGATTTGGCTATCTTCAGCAAGATTCTGATTTGGCTGAATCCTTCTGGCCGGCTGCATATGCAAATTAGTTGTGGAGAGGGAAATTGCGTGACTTTTTGTTAAAAAAAAGGAAGTAAAAAAATGGTTTCCCCTTCCGGCCCCTAATTTGCATATGCAAAATAGGATCCGGTTCGGTATTCGGTCCAATCTTTCGCGAAGGATTCGGGGGTTCGGCCGAATCCATAACAGTGGAATCGGTGCATCCCTACTCAATTTGGACAAAATGCTAAAGTCATATTCATGATGCAATTAGAGTCTGGTTACAGAACTTATATAGGAGAAAACACAGAACATATAGATTGTTATTCTTAAAGGAGAACTAAACCCCCCCCATACCAAAAGCCCCCCTAAAACCTGACATTGGCCCCCTCTCCCTCCCTGGGGTGTGCATTAATGGGAAAAATAACCCCTTTTAAAAAATCTGACCCTTAAATGCAGAGCAGGGAAGGGGCCCGAAGAGGAAATTAAGAGTCAGAAGATGGTGACCGGGAGCTTCACTGTGCTGCTCTGCATTTAATAATCCGATTTTTTAAAAGGGGTTATTTTTTCGCTAATGCACAGTGTGGGGAGGGGGCATTGCCAGGAAGTTTAGAGGGCTTTAGTTCTCCTTTAAAGAGGTGTTTCACCTTTAGTATGTTATAGAATGTTTTATTCTAAGCAACTTTTTCATTTGGTCTTCATTATAGTTTTTGAATGATGCGCCTTCTTCCGACCTTTTCCAGTTTTCAAATGGGGGTCACTGACCCCATCTAAAAATCAAATGCTCTGTAAGGCTACAAATATATTGTTATTGCTACTTTTTATTACTCAAGATTCTATTTTGGCCTCTCCTATTCATATTGCAGCCTCTCATTCATATCAATACATGGTTGCTAGGGTAATTTGCTGAAATTGCAAACTGGAGAGCTACTGAATAAAAATCTAAATAACAAAAAAAGAAATACACCAGTGATCCCCAACTAGTGGCTCGGGAACATGCTGCTCACCAAGCTCTTGGATGTGGCTGCTCTAAACAATATAATGACGTCCCCTGTTTGTTCTGCATCACTGAGAGTTGTTCTGTGTCCCACTTTCTCCTCAATTATCAACCTAAACCATGCTTTGAATGTTGGCTCAAGGTTGGCTCAAGGTGAGAAACATTGGTTTTAGTGATTAAAGTGGCTGTTCACCATTTACTTTTAGTATGTTGTAGAGAGTGATATTCTGAGACAATTTGCTATTGGCTTTTATTTTCTATTATTTGTGGGTTTTAAATTATTTACTTTATTATGCAGCAGCTCTCCAGTTTGCAATTTCAACAATCTGGTTGCTATGGTTCAAATTACCATAGCAACCATGCATTGATTTGAATAAGAGACTGGAATACGAATAGGAGAGGGGCAGAAAAAAAAGATGTGTAATAAAAAAAAAAGTAGCAATGACAACACATTTGTAGCCTTACAGAGTATCTTGTTTTTAAGTTGGGGTCAGTGAGCCCCAAATGAAAGCTGCAAAGAGTCAGAAGAGGAAGAAGGCAAATAATTTGAGAACTATAAAAAAGAAAAAATGAAGACCAATTGAAAAGTTGCTTAGAATTGAACATTCTATAACATACTACAAGTTAACTTAAAGGTAAACCACTCCTTTAAGGTCTATGGCACATAGAGTAGATTGCAACTACTTTACTACAATCGTAACTACAATCATTCTCATTCTAAAATCCTCAGAATTAGTGATGCATGGATTGGTTCAAAGTTATCCGCACCCAACCTGAACCGTATCTACATGCAGTGTTGGACTGGGATGCCAGGGGCCCACCAAAACACCTTAGACCTTGGGTTTATTGCTTCTCTCCTCACTCAACCTCTTTATTCTGCTAGTCTTTTATATCTACTTACTATATTCTTCAATTATTAAGCATGTTCCCCCATAAAGAAATAGGGAATGACCATGAAATAGGCCAAATAATTAGAAGCAAGAGGGCCCACTGACACTTGGGCCCACCGGTAGTTTTCCTGGTATCCCGGTGGGCCAGTCCGACACTGTCTACATGTGCAGGCTTCAGCCTGGACCTGTGATTAAAGCAGAGGTTTTCAGACTACTTGGGTTTATGACATCCCTTGGAAAAAAATGTATTTCAAATGACAATATCTATCCTGTACTTTGGAAAATAAAAGTTGAATGTTTTAGTTTTGCATGTACCTACCAGTTACTGTATTCAGCATAGCATATGGAGTATTATCTTAAAGGAGAACTAAACCCTAAAAATGAACGTGGCTAAAAATGCCATATTTGATATACTGCACTTATTGGACCAACCTAAAGTTTCAGCTTGTCAATAGCAGCAATGATCCAGGACTTCACACTTATCACAGGGGGAAAGTGCGACACTCACATGCTCAGTGGGCTCTGAGCAGCTGTTGAGAAGCTAAGCTTAGGGGTCGTTGCAAATTATCAAGCAGAAAATGAGGTTGGGCCTGTAATACAAACTGATGCTAAAGGGCTGATTATTAAATTATGATACTAGTTGCACTGGTTTCGGTGCTGCCATGTAGCAATTATCTGTATCAATTACTAATCAGCCTTATATTGTGACATTTATATTCTATGTGTACTGTATATTGTGAGTGGGTCCCCAAGCTGAGCAAGTTACAGCAGCACAGAGCATGTGCAGTGAATCAGCAGAAAAGAAGATGGGGAGCTACTGGGGCATCTTTGGAGACACTGATGATGTGTCAGAGGGAAAATGGCCGCCGGATAAAAGCTGCTATTTGATTTAGGAAAATGCAATGTCGCTGGCAAATGGAGGTGTTATATGCATTACAAATGATGTGGCTTGGGTGGGGAAGATCTGCCCAACTTATATACATGGTAGGAAAATGTAGGCTTTACATGTCCTTTAAGCTCTCACTGCTGGAAAAATGCTGAAAGAATTTTTAGTGCCCCATGTTCCCCAAACCTTTGAAAATACATAGTTATTACCTACTCCCAAAAGTAAAGAATGATTGAACAACCTGTATAACATTATTTAAAAACATACTTGCTCCCTGGTGTTGCTGGCCTACTTACAACCATCATTATCCAGGATAATTATCCAATTAAAACCAAATTTTTATTCTTCTAAAAGCAAATGAACTATGTATTAATGCTTACATTGCTTGCAATGGTTTAGAACTTCAAGTGAGTTACAGTGATAAGGACTAACCTTTTCTTTGATTTGCCATGAACTTCCAGATGGGTACTGTCTCTTTTCCCACAACAGAACAACCATTCCACGGGCTTGAAGCAAACTGGCACACACATCCCTCATAAGTTTGGATACCCTAGAAAATTGGCATAAGCTAAACCCATCGAGGAATCCTGCAATGTGCTGGAGAACCTCGTATGGTAAACTACTAAAATGATCATGTGACAGTCCTACTGAACAACTCCTTGCATTTTCAAAGCAGGCAGATAAATGAGGTTGAACACCAAACGATCTCAAATGTCGATCGTGAATAATTTTTGATCCTTGTGTTGAAGGGCAAAATCTGCGTTGGGAATAAGTGCATCCATAATATGCCAAGGGACATCTTTGTTCTATCCAACCATTGAGGCCTGCATGAATATCACCGTGAACGTTTTTGAAATGAGAAGAAAATTCATCCCTTCTAAATAGTTGCCCACATAAAAACGTAAACATTGATCTCTGTTTAGTTTGATACCTTGCGACACATTCCAGCACTAAATCCAGACCAAGTGTCTGAAAAGGACTGGGGTTAGAAAGCTGTGGATTTGCATGGTCACATGCAGAAGCGGAGGCAATTTCTCCGACCATTGTATTTGTAGCAAGTATTGCAGATGGGAACGAAAAAGTCTGTGTTCCGAAATCAACATGATAGCCATCAACATTCCGACTGTCTGAAATGCCTCTTCCCCCAGGTGAATCCCCTAAGCAAAAAAGCAAAGCAGCTGTAATAAGGTCAATTCCATTTAGACCCATGGGATCTTCCTTAATGTCCAAATCTGCTGTATCAACAGCTTTGTCTTCCATTTTAGCTTTAAACCAGTGAGCATCAACAAGAAAAGGACGTCTACCAAAAACAGCTACATTTCTCAATCCTTGCTCATCTTTTCCAATTAGCCTTTGATCACTTTCAGTGTCCTCAGCTTTGATACCATTCACCATACCAGATACTTGTGCTTGTACTACCACAGACAAGGGTTTATTTGGATTCAGCAAGCCCTCCTCAGAATCCATTTCTAAATCACAATCACCATTTTGCCTAGGCTCAAAAATATGCACATCTCCTGGATTTAGGTCCATACACATATGTTTAGTTTGAGTGTGAAATCCATTGCACAAAAGAGGTGGATTATTTAAGTCAACGTCTTCATTAACTAGGTCATAACTGCCATTTGACCCAGGGTATAAATCACTTGAGCCATTCTGATACAGGTGTTTTACTGGGCTGCAGGCAATGCCACCTGCAGCTCCAACAGTTTCTTCCTCTTCATATTCCTGATCTGGATTATAATTCCCTATACAATTCTGTTCCGGCAACTGGAAATTTTTGTTCATCTCACAGCTTGCCTCTAGTAATCTTCCATTTAGCATGGCAATGTCTCTTGTGGCATTATTAAGAATATCCAGTGCAGCTGCTAAACTTTTAGTGGTCTCTACAGTCGCTTGATACAGTGCACTGTATGAATCTTCATCATCATAAATGCCATGTGCAATTCCATTAGCAATTTCACTAGCAACTCCATTTGTAATTTCATCAGCAAGTCCATCTGCAGGTTTGAAGGCAATGCCATTTGAAATTTGATCAGCAGGTTTCAAGGCAATTCCATTTGTAATTTCATCAGCAAGTCCATTTGCAATTCTGTTTGCAGTCGGCTTATCGCAATTAAGCGATTCTGCAGAAATTGGTTCGTGCGACTCAAGTTTTTCGCTTGTTTTTGGCATTGTGGTTGCCACTTTAAGGGATTCCAGAAGCATTCGTTGATCTTGGAGCGCTAAGGCCATATCCAACTGCTCTACTTCATCAACATCTTTACTCAGGGTTTCATAAGATTTTCGATCAGCATAACTTACTGGCCATCTGTTCCATTCCATAGTGCAGCATACTACGCTTGCTGGACATATTTGCAAATGCTCTGCTAGCTTGTTTCGGGTCACAAAAAAAGGACATCCAAAGCCATTATTTAAGCAAGGCACTCTTTCCAGGGGGCATAATATTCGATGTTCATCAGCCTTACAGGAATGAAAGACTGCCCCACAGACATGCGGACACCCAATTAAATCGCAGGAAACGCCATTGTCAGGCCTGATCATACAACGTCGGCTGACACAGTTGACACAATGAGAATGTTCAGGTTTTTCATCCATGGTAAGGCCAGGTCTAGAACAAAAAAAAAAAAAATACATTAAATACATGTTAAATACAATGTGATGGAAATCCATTAAAAATTATTATCAATGCACAAAAAATAAAACTGTGAAATATTTTCTTTTTTTGAAGAAGGCGAAGTTCAATAGAGTAGATAGGAGTTAGTAAAAAAAATGTTGAACATTTTTCTAAGTCCCAAAAAAACGCTGGAGTTTTTTTGGGCTATAGGCTGAAAAAGAGCAAAAATCTTTTTTAGGGTGTCCACCTTCCACCCAAAATTTGTTAACATATGGCACCTTACATATACTGTGGGCACATGTGTAGGGCATTAGAACACCTATATAAACTTTTGTTAAGTTTCCCTGGTCTTGTGTAGTGTTCTGTATGTGCTGCAGCATACACGTCCATTCTAATTTCAATTTGATGCCGTATGCAAATTAGCCTTCGCTAGCGCAACTTTGCTTAGCCTGACAAATTAACACTAGCGCAACTTCGCTACCTTTCGCAACTTCGGATTTTAGTGAATTAGCGGTGGCCTGGCGACAATTCGCCAGGCGAAGTGCGGTGAAGGCTGCACTAGAGCAACTCCGCAGGTTAGTGAATTCACTTGGTCTTATGTTTTCCTTTTGAACCCGTGAGCAACATTCAGAAGAAAAAGGAGTTGGGGAGCAACACAAGCATGAAAATGTTCTTGGGGTGTCAAGTTATTGATTGGCCATTTGGTAGCCCCTATGTGGATTGTCAACCTACATTGAGACTCTGTTTGGCAGTACACCTGGTTTTTATACAACCAACATTTGTCTTTAAGACAGGGATTCAAAATTAAGCACCTGCTTTGAGGCCACTGGGAGCAGCAGCCAAGGGGTTGGAGAGCAACATGTTCCTCACAAGCTACTGGTTGGGGATCACTGTTATAGAAGAGTAGGATTGCTACAATGGAATAGTGTGATGGCATTTATAAGTAAAGGTTATACTTAAATCACAAGGGATTGTTATTGCTATGCAAAGTCCCATTACAGTTTCTACTTGGCTAGCCTTGCCCACAAATGGCACCAAACCACACCCCTATTCTGCACCTGCCTGAATTGTTTTTAGGGGATTGTACGGCAACAAAAGGTGTCAATAGTACTAAAAAGAATGCAGGTTTAAGTAAAAAGTAGCTGACATTTATGGAAACTATGAGGGAAAGAAATAAAATAAATGTGCATCTACCCTAATAACTCCCATAAAACAAATACTCCAGATGAGCTGTGACCTGGGTAACCCTTGATTTACAATAGATTTAGCAAAAGTAGAAGCAATATTTTAGGCATATATTTTGTGTGGCAAATTGTTTACAGTGTTAAGGGGGTCAGAATACTGGTTTGGACAGATGCTAAATTACAAGAGCTTATTCTTAACAGAATATACCAATATTAGACAAATTGATGGGAGTCACAAATCACACAAGAGATAGAGCAAACTGCACATAAAGTAGGCACTTGTGTAATCAGTCCGGCTTGCCTGGGTGCAGATCCAGTAAATTGTATGGTGTCATTGTCTAAGAGATCCGCACTCAAAGGACTTAATAACAACCAAACCCTTTTTTATTACAGGGAGACTAAGTTTTGTCTACCTCCGTAGCCTCTCACTTTGAGTGCAGATCTCTTTGCCAACGACACTATTATATATACACATTCACAAGGTGAGTGGCGGGTTTCATTAATAGTATACTAGAAAGCAATGCACTCTATAGAAAATAGTTTTATATAAATACTAGCTGTGGTTTTGCAACCCATGATAAATATGCTATTATCCCTTTAAAGAGAATGTGTTTTAACAGCGGTACTCAGAGTTATCCAAGAGTGGTAAATAGTATCCATCACATGACTAGATGGACTGCAACAACTCTCCCAGAATATACAGCTGAGAGGGTTGCAGGAAGGGGACAGCTGCTTCATACAAAACAACCCATGCTATGGCAACAGGCACACATCTTCATTCTTACTATATCGATCATGACTATGCAACCATCAGAGCCAATGCAGTCACCCACCAAGTCTCAACTTGCAAGCGTATTATAAAAAAAAAAAAAAGACAAACTACTATTTCCAATGACTGCCATGTGAATCTGTCGTAAAGCTCCACTATACAGCACTACTGGCCCGAGTTATTTTATAGGCCTATTTATCATGCTGTGTAAAATAAGTGGAGAAAAACACTAGTTACTCATATCTACCAATCAGATCTTTGCTTTGGTCACTGTTGAAATGGAATTGCTGATTGGTTGCTATAGGCAACATCACTGGTGATGGGTTTTCCCCCAATGTTTTGCACAGCATGATAAATAGGCAGAAATTTATTGATCTCTTCTTCAGTTGGTGGTTTTATGAAGGGACTAACTGCAGTGACATGATCAAGAGGCTACCAGTACCAGTATAAGCATGGAGAACCCACTTTGGGTTGCATCATTCCATTCCCATTGTTATCAGTTCACTTTGGTAGACAACAACAGTGTCCATAGAAGAGACATCCTCTTTACTGATACAGAGCTGGATATTGAAAGTCTGCAGCACACATAGGGTTACCGCCTGGCTGTAAAATACTAGCCAAGGTCAAGGCTGATATTACAAATTTACAGCCTAAGAATGTATAATATCTGTCAACCCTCCTCAATCCCTGCTTCCAGCTTGAGTTTATCAACCATACTCAACCAACCACCGATCCACCCACTTACATCCCTGAACCTCCCCATATGTCACAACTCCGCTACCTTTACATCACTGTTCTGACCCCTCATAGTCCTGCCCCTGTCACTGCGGGCTGGAGTTTCTACTACAAAAAGGTGGCCACACTAAGCACATAAATTATATCCATACCTCCCAAATGTCCCGTTTTTCACAGGACAGTCCCGATTTTGACAGCTCAACCCGCAGTCCCGGATTTTTACATTGTAAATGTCCCATCTTTCTCTTTGATCTCCTGCACTGAACAGCCAGAAAAAGATACAAAGTGTCTTATACGGCAGGTGTACTTCGATATATTTGTAACAATTTAAGATAATCAAAGAAACAATTGTAACAATTTAAGGTAAGAAAGTCTCTTGGGAGAACTTAGACTCACAGCTTAAAGGGCAATTCACCTTCATTAGCAAAACTGTAATAAACATACAAACCAGGGAAATGTGTTCAAACTTTCATAACCAGCCAAATTTTGTAAAATGAACATTGTAATTAGGGGGTGCAGCAAATCATTTTGTCCCTCTTTCTATTTCCAAAATGTCAGGAGGTATGTTAAACACCTTAATACCAATGTGTTCTTTAGAAATATATTGAAATTCACCATGCACTGCCTATCTGGTGTAATCACAGATTTAGACATTTGGAAAGATCTGTTTCTGCCATGGGGGCACGTTGGCAACTCTGCCCCAGGTGGTACTTTGCTAGTAATGTCAAAAAGCTGTCTCTGGTAACTTTAAGAGCCAAAGTTCTATTTTAACTGGATATCCAGTGCACAGATTCTATAGGGCATGGTTATGAAAATGTGAGTTTATCACAGAAAAACCCACTTTCAATTCATTCCTATGGTATTTTTAAAAGTGTATTTATAAAATGGTGAACTCTCAACTTACACCCATTGATAAATACGCTTTTACAAATGCACAGGAATGAATAGAAAGTTTCTATGATGATCTCTCTATGATGATAAATATGCCCTTAAATGCTATATGGAATCAATAAACTACATTAAGGGAAGACCGAGTGTCACAGTTCCTTTAACTGGAAAATGTAATTGTGCAGCAGGTAACAAGTGTAGGGTTAGAGGACTGCAGCGGGTCGGGTATCCGCGGGTTACCTGCAAAAAACCTGCGGTACCCCCTTCTCAATAGAGATTTTTACTCCTTTTTTCTGATCACATTTACTTCTGATGAGGTCACTTCTGGTTTACAATTACAGCACTTCCGGTTTTACTCCTTTTTTCTGATCACACCTACTTCCGATGATGTCACTTCCAGTTTACAATGACAGCAGTTTACAATTCTTGATTCAGCGGGTTGCACAGTGCAGAGTCACAGCATTAGAGACAAAAACAAATGTATAAACAACACAACCCGGCTTACAAATGAGCTGGGAATGTGTGATTTGGTTGAACAGCTGCTTTTAAATCGAGAAATAAACCAAGCTAGAGCTGAAATACAAGGAAATACATGTCAAATAGCCTTAGCTAGAAGGGCAACCAGTTTCACAAAAGACAGTTAAACAATCGTTTCAAATAAAAAATGCTGCTAATATATTATAAAGTATTTTCCATATACACATGTAGATTAGGGGACATCAGCAAGTATCTGGGTGCCTCAAGAACACCGTCCATCCTTCTATGAATAATGTGATACAGGATATATGGGGTTATGTAATAAAAGGCACTAAGTTTGCCCAGGGTTGCTATGGTAACTGCTTGTGGGCAAAATTATTGCCTTTTATTGCATATGGGGGATAGAGTTTTAAAGAAGGGTCACACCTTCAGAAAGCATGCCTTAAAATCATAGCAAAGTACATTTCTATCTCTTATCTCAATATTTGTCCCAGAACTACTGTACTAGAAAAGGCTTAGAGCTATGGTAGAACTGTAGGACCACCCAAGCTGTTTTTTGTTGTGCTCAACTGTACTGTTGGTGCAGTGTTGCTTTCATCTGGTAATAGGAGGGGCCAGAGAATGATAAAACTTCACAGAAGTATGCATGTAATGTATACGGCACCATTATCTTGGTACTTTATAGAATACATATATACACTATTTGAGCTAGTATTTGCTTGCACGTGGCACTCAATACTAAATTAAATTCTAAAGCTATAATTTCAAGAAAATCTGAAAGCATAAAGTTATCCCAGTAATTCTTTGCCTCAATTTTTTCCATTATTTTAAAAATAAATATTCGACCAAATTTCCACCCACAAACTGGCTTAATTTACTAACTTCCGATCGAAAATTGTCAGCGTGGGAAAAGTTTTGCCAAAATCGTGCAACAATTCGAATTGTGCTTCTTTTCCGAATTGCCGTTAACTCAAATTATTCGGATTATCAAACAAAAAACCTCAAATTATTTGGATTGTTGACTAAAGACCAGCATCAAACAGCCAAAACGTTTGACAATCATGAAGGTAAAAAACATGTTGTTAAAGGCACCATCGACCTTTACATGACTTCAACAGGTTTAAGCTGGAGTATTTTCGTATTTTAATTTTTAGCAGCTTTTTTAAAACCCTCTCAAAACGGGCCAGTTTGGAGGTATGATTTCATTTGTCTGGTCAATGGGTAGAGAATGGGGAGAGCCAGCATGTGCTGCTCAAGGCATCTTTGAAGATCGCTTGGATTCAAGTAAGATCTAGAATTCAACAATATTTGATTCAAGACTGTGTTCTTCTGTTTGTACTTTCTGTTGTGTAAACAGTTCAGCTGACTCAGGTGGCTTTATGCTTTTCATGCAAGATTCAGGCTGTTCAGCATCCGTTACATTAATGAACACATACTCTCCGGCTTAATACCAACTACCTTTTAAAGGAACAGTAACAGTTAAAATTTGTTTTAAAGGAAAGCCAATATACCGTATATACTCGTGTATAAGCCGACCCGTGTATAAGCCGAGGTACCTAATTTTACCTACAAAAACTGGGAAAACTTATTGACTCGCGTATAAGCCTAGACACAACTACAGCCCTGTCTCCCAGCAGCGCACATTCTGCCAAAGCGACCCCCCCAGCGATCAACCGGACTTCTTTGCAAAGCTGATGGTGACAGAGAATTGCCAAATGGACTACTGTGTGCATTGTCCCACTACCATGTGCAGAGGGTGCTGTTTGATATTGCCATCACTGTTAATCTTTTGTATAACCAACAGAGGGCGCTGTGTGATATTGCAGTCACTGTTATTCTTTCATACAACCAACAGATGGCGCTGTGTGATATTGCAGTCACTGTTAATCTTTCATATAACCAACAGAGGGTGCTGTGTGATATTGCAGTCACTGTTATTCTTTCATACAACCAACAGATGGCGCTGTGTGATATTGCAGTCACTGTTAATCTTTCATATAACCAACAGAGGGTGCTGTGTGATATTGCAGTCACTGTTATTCTTTCATACAACCAACAGATGGCGCTGTGTGATATTGCAGTCACTGTTAATCTTTCATATAACCAACAGAGGGCGCTGTGTGATATTGCAGTCCCGGTTATTCTTTTATACAACCAACAGATGGCACTGTGTGATATTGCAGTCCTTGTTATTCTTTCATACGACCAACAGATGGCGCTGTGTGATATTGCAGTCACTGTTATTCTTTCATACAACCAACAGATGGCGCTGTGTGATATTGCAGTCCCTGTTATTCTTTCATACAACCAACAGATGGCGCTGTGTGATATTGCAGTCACTGTTAATCTTTCATATAACCAACAGAGGGCATTGTGGGATATTGCAGTCTCTCCCCAAGTGAACTGTTGGTATAGGAATGATTAAAAGTGACTGCAATCTCAGCGGGTCGGGTACCGCTGACCCGCGTATAAGCTGAGGTAGACTTTTTCAGCACATTTTGGATGCTGAAAAACTCTGCTTATACGCGGGTATATACGGTAATGCACTGGTGCCCTGCACTGGTGTGTTTACTTCAGAAAAACAACTATAGTTTATACAAAGAAGCTGCTGTGTAGCCATGGGGAAAACCATTCAAGCACAGAATACACAGTAGATAACAGATAAGTTCTGAAGAAGCCCATTGTATACTACAGCACTTATCTGTTCTCTGCCGAGTATCAGTGCCTTTTCTCCTTTTTTAGCTTTGAATGGCTGCCCCCATGGCTACAAAGTAGCTTGTTTATATAAACTATAGTTGTGTTTCTGAAGCAAACACACTAGTTTTACCAGTACAGCACAAAAGTACATAATATTTTCATTACTTTAGGACATTTTTGTTTTTTGGTGTTACTGTTCATTTGAACTTGGATTGTTGCATCGTTTGCAGGGATATAGAGGGTATCCTGCAGTGATGTAACAATGTCGGTGGCAGGGGGTGTGGCAGTGGTGCAACTATAGTGGTGGCAGGGGGGTGTAACTATACCCAGACCCAGCCACACCATGGGGTTTGGAGGAGATACCACGACACAATCTTGTTGGTAGGAATGGTAGCATCCATTATTCTTCACACAAGTCCAGATGCAGGTCTTGTAGGTACACTGCTGCTGCTAGGTATTATAACGTTTAATACCATTTCTTTTTTGTACAAGCTTTTATAGTATCCTACTCTGTTCTAAAACACAAGGTCAGATTAAGGGGCATGTTTACTAACATTGGAGATAAATATCTGGAGAGATTTCTGGAGATGTTGCCCATGGCAACCAATCAGCAATTAGATTTAAACAGACACAGCCAAGTTAGAAAACAAAAGCAAAGATCTGATTGGTTACTATGGGCAACATCTCCAGAAATCTCTCCAGATATTTATCTTCAATGTTAGTAAACATGCCCCTTAATATTTTCAATAGTTAAAGGGGTGGTTCACCTTTAAGTTAATTATTTGCCTTCTTCTTCTGACTCTTTCCAGCTTTCAAATGGGGGCCACTGTCCCATCTAAAAAACAAATGCTCTGTAAAGCTGGCCATAGATGTAAAGATTTTTAAAAGATCCGATCGTCATCTTGAGACCACGATTATCTCGAAACGATCGTTAAAAGACCATTTCAGGCGATATTGCCAGGAAAACAAAGGGTAGCTGCGTGCTTGTCCCTGCAAACATAGAAACATTGCACTGGGATCTATAAAGATTTTTTAACCTGGCAGATCAATTTCTGACAGATGTCGGCCGAAAAATCGTACAATCGTTCGAAATCTTTGCGTCCATGGGGACCTTTAGGCTACACATTGTTATTGCAACTTTTTATTACTTATCTTTCTATTCAGACCTCTCTAGTTCATATTCCAGTCTCTTATTCAAATCAATTCATGGTTGCTAGAGTAGTTTGTACCCTAGCAACCAGACTGCTGAAATTGCGAACTGGAGAGGTGCTGAATAAAAGCTAAATACCACAAATAATAAAGAATGAAAATCAATTGCAAATTGTCTCAGAATATCACTCTCTACATCATACTAGAAGTTAATTTAAAAGATGACCAACCCCTTTAATAAGCCTCCTTCCATAGTTTGTTAAATCAGTCACCGGCATTAAAATCAGCAGGATATTCATCTTTCACATAAAGGCAAAGTAACCCTGGGGTACCCTTAGGCACAGTTGCCCTGATACAAAGATATGAGAATCTAAAATCCTATCCATAAACCAAGCAAAACCTTGGGGGAATTATAGGGTTGTCTTTGGCAGTCTGATATGGCTACCAATGTGGAGAGTGTGTGTGCCCATGTAAAATGTGTCCCAGAGTTTAAATTGCATGGAAACCATTTTGCTTTAATATAAAAAACAACGAACGGCACAGTGTAAATCTTGGTGGCATACAGAAACTACCTGTATCATCGGGTTATTTATTATTCCCAGTTGGCAGAAGGGATTTAGTGCATTAAGGAACACAGTTGCCCAAGATGTGACTCAAGAGTTTTCAGAACAGGACCCCAGGGTTTATGTAAGGACACACCACCATTTTTATTCTCAGGTTTCATCATGCATCTTGCTTACAGTGACAACGCAGAAATTCCCCTTGCCAGGCCTTCTGCTAAGATTAACTAGCTACTCTACAATGCCCTTTAACCTAATAAGACCCTCAGAAATCCAGCGATTTAGCTGTAAGATCTGCATTGAAATTATCAGCACACTTAAGGGTATATACTACATTAACATACCTGTTTTGATTCAATTCTATTTTTTTTTGCAGAAGGAGACCTAAAACACAAGTAACTAATTGAAGTAAATGGAGCAAATCAGCCAGCAAATTTATGGTATGAAGAGTAGTCTTCAATACTATGTAAAATGAAGATATTATTTGGCTTTTTTTTTTTTTTTGTAAAACAAATACCATTTTTAAACAGGTATGGGACCTGTTATCCGGAATGCTTCGGACCTGGTGTTTTCCGAATATGGATCTTTCTGTAATTTGGATCTTCATTCCATAATTCTACAAGTAAATCATGTAAACATTAAATAAACCCAATAGACGGGTTTTGTTTCCAATAAGGATTCCTTATATATCTTAGTTTGGATCAAGTACAAGGTACTGTTTTATCATTTTTAAAAATGTGG
Organism: Xenopus petersii; assembly: GCA_038501925.1. Lineage (NCBI taxonomy): Eukaryota > Metazoa > Chordata > Amphibia > Anura > Pipidae > Xenopus > Xenopus petersii. Next base: position 112,105,362 of record CM076681.1, read on the forward strand.
GTTATTTAGATAAAAGGAGTCATCCTTTCCGTAATTTGGAGCTTTCTGGATAACGGGATTCCGGATAACGGATCCCATACCTGTACTAGAAAGACCAGTAACTAGGGATGCACCGAATCCAGGATTCGGTTCGGGATTCGGCCTTTTTCAGAAGGATTCGGATTAGGCCGAATCCTTCTGCCTGGCCGAACTGAATCCGAATCCTAATTTGCATCCTTGTGAAGGATTCGGGGGTTCGGCCGAATCCAAAATAGTGGATTTGGTGCATCCCTACCAGTAACACCAGGATATTTGTAAAAATCAAAGAAGTGTACAGTTAAAACAGTTTTATTGTTTGGGGATAGGGGTAACCTCGATCAGATATCAAGATTGCCAATATACTTTGTATGCATATAAGAACAAGCCTTGTTTCACAGTCACTTATTTCATTGTTCCAACGTTTACTTTGGACTATCCTGAAGCCTTGTATCTAATAAACGCAGGAATGCCGATGTACCCACCCTCTTGGCTGATATGCAATCTCCTTATGTATAACCGCTAGTGATATGAACAATTATCACAAGAACTACAAGCATTTATTTATTAACTACATAAAGTAACACTTACCCTTTTGTATGTTTCTGCAGTGCAGGACAAAAGTAGAACACTCAGAGAAAGCCTAACATTCTAATACAGGTATGGGATCTGTTATCCGGAAACCCATTAATAAGAAAGCTCTGAATTACGGAAAGGCCATCTCCTATAGACACCATTTTATCTACATAATCTAATTTTAAAAAAAAATTATTACCTTTTTCTCTGTAATGATAAAACAGTAGCTTCCAATAATCCTTATTGGAAGCAAAACCAGTCTATTGGGTTTATTTAATGTTTACATGATTTTCCAGTAGACTTAAGTTATGAAGATCCAAATGACTGAAAGATCAGTTATCCAGAAAGCCCCAGGTCCCAAGCATTCTGGATAACAGGTCCCATACATGTATTCAAAATCCACAGAGACAGTGTCAGGGCTGGACTTGAATACAAGAAACCTTAGTGCTGTGAGGGCAACATACAAGTAGGATTTGGCTGCTTTGGGATAAAACACAGGTCAAAGGGGACTCCATTGTCTGTGGTGGGCATATATATTCTTTAAGTCTTTCAACTTCTGCTCTATTTAATCAATATCAGAATATTTGTTCTATGATCTCATCATTTTGCTCAAATATTAATACGGATATTAGGGTTTGAAGTCTGTTTGGCATCCAGTCATACGTTTTTGGAGAACCTTGGTATTCTGCAAAAATGATGTGTTTGTTGCATCCCTAGTATTTACCTCTGAATCCTGCATTAAAAGGGTGGATCACCCTGAAGTTAACTTTTCGTATGTTATAGAATGGCTAATTCTAAGCAACTTTTCAACTGGCCTTCCAACTTTTTTTTGTTTTGTTTTTTTATAGTTTTTCAATGATTCGCCTTCTTTTCTGACTCTTCCCCGCTTTCAAATGGGGGTTATTGACCCCAACGAAAAAAACAAATGCTTTGTAAGGCTACTAATTTATTGCTATTTTGTATTACTCAACTCTTTATTTAGGCCCTCTCCTAATCATTTCCAGCCTCTTATTCAACTCCGATTGTCCGATTGCTAGAGTAATTGGGACCCTAGCAACCAGTCTGACAAAACAGCAAAGGAGAGAGATTCTGAATAAAAAGCTGAACAACTCAAAAAACACAAATAATAAAAGATGAAACCCAAATGCAAACTCAGACCATCACTTTCTACATCATACTTACGGGCTATCTATTAAAGTAAACTTGAAAAATTCTATTTTTTTTTTTCAGTAGAATTTTTAGAGGGAACAAAAAAACTAAACATTTTCTATATTTATTATACACCGAGGCTGCAAAAAGTCAGAGTCTGAAAATAATCCTTCTCCAACCTGTGGTGGTCCTGTAGGCAGCGGTCCCATTTCAAACTTGAAGATATCATGTCTGCTCTGAGTTTAATCGAAATATCCGAGGGGGTTGCGAGAAATATCACGTTTTTCAGGCATAAAACCTGAAAAATTCGGGGTTTTTTTAAAAAAAATTATAAATAAAGGTAAAATCGGGTATGGAAGTTTGGTTGGGATTTTTTTTAATTTAAATAAGGAAATAAAATTGGATTTTAGTAAATAATCCCCTAAATGTCACTGTAAAGGTGAACCCCCCCTTCAATTCCATTAAAACAGCACACAGACATTAACATTAAAACAGCACCTGATTCCCAGCAGCGAAAGCTTTTTCAATGTTGGCATTCTTTATCTAATAATGCATGCAACTAACCTGTAACTTATCAGTATTATAGAACTAATTTATCCCACCCTAGTTCACAGAGGGTTCAGTGTAGGGATGCACCGAATCCAGTTCGGTATTCGGCCATTTTTAGCAGGATTCGGCTGAATCCTTGAGCCTGGCCAAACCGAATCCTTAAAATCATGTGACTTTTCGTCACAAAAGGAAGTAAAAAAAGTTTTAGCTGCGCAATTCGTGCACGGCTCTATTTTTCTTTCCCCCTCACACATTTGCATATGCAAATTAGGGTTCAGATTCGGTTCGGTAATCAGCCGAATTTTTTACAAAGGATTCGGCCGAATCCAAAAAAGTGGATTTGGTGCATCCCTAGTTCAGTGCCAGTCATACGCAAACTGCATATAGGGCCTTCACAATTCACATTAATAACCTTCACTATTATTCGCTCTCCAGTAGTTCTACATGCACTCACCAGAGAGCTTTGCTCTTGTAGCTGAATTTGCAAAGGAGGAACAAATCTACTACAAAAGCATTAAGAAACCATAAAAGGCAAAGTTATCATGAATTATTCTGGGCACTGTACCAGCTGCATCACTAAAAAAAAAATACATGTCATGTTGTTTTCAAAGGGCACAGCGAGGAGTATAATTCAGCTTCTTCAGTGGGATCAGATCAGGATGCTGATAATTCTTATCGAAATGAAAAGAAATAACATCCACATTTACGCTCCTTACAAATAAGAAAACTTCCACCCATAAGTGCCCTTCACTAAAAGTTAAATAATAAATGGCCAATATATGGGGTTTATGTGGCATCTTGTGAACCTAAATTTCACAGGGATGAAAAGGGTGCTGGTTTGAGCTTTTTTTGACAAAATGCAAGATCAAAGGTTAGGCGCTCAAAAGAAAAGTGGACACTGAAAGCTTTTGCTTCTTGCACTGCCTAAAAATGTTGCCAGTCACATGGCTGAACCCTCAAATTGAGAGGAAACCATGATCGTCTTCCTCTAACTTGCAGGGACAATTTCCCCATCCACATTTAAAAGAACAGTAACACCAAAAAATGAAAGTGTTTAAAGCAATGAAAATATTATGTACTGTTGTCCTGCCCTGGCAAAACTGATCTGTTTGCTTCATATAAACAAGGTGATGTGTAGCAATGGCAAAAATTTAAAAAAGGCTATATGGCACAGGTTAAATCGTGGATAACAGATAACACAATTGTGTTCTACAGAGCTCATCTGCTGTGTAACCTGACCCTTTAATTGGCTGCCCCCATTGCTACACAGCAGTAGAATTAAGGTACGAAGATCCAAATTACAGAAAGATCCATTATCCAGAATACCCCAGGTCCTTGCGCATTCTGGATAAAAGGTCCCATACATGTACTTTAAAAAACTTAAATGTTTTGATATTACTGTTCCTTTAAAAGTGACAGGTTTGAGTATATTTAAGTAATGGTTTTTGGGTGTTGAAGCCCCTACTGCTTTCCATGATGGGTGATGCACAGATTCTCTGGAAACAAACCCGACTTCAAGCTTCAAAATCTAACAATAAACATGGTACAAAGTGATGGAGGGGTTAAATGACTGCCAGCCTAAGGGGGTGTGGTTAAATAGAGGCAGAGGTTTCCAACCACTTAGGAACAATGTCTCTGAAATAATAAATAAATTGATTCAGCACAGAACAGCTGGACCAGTAAGTAAGTGGAGTCTCCCACTGTCAGTCTGAGGCCAAACCTGCTTTACAACCAAAAAAGTTTGGTTTTAACAAATAGTGGTGAGCACAACTTTTCCTTGTTTGTTATATGCTTTACAACCAACACAATGCTCAGTCGGCAAAATTTGGTACATGGCTGAATTACGTAGGAAGTGTTGGCACTGAGAAGAGTTAAAGGGATATGGTCTTGGGAAAAGATGTTTGTTTTTTTAAACACATCAGTTAATAGTGCTATTCCAGCAGAATTCTGCACTGAAATTAGTTTCTCATAAGAGCAAATCAACTTTTTATATTTAATTTTGAAATCTGACTTGGGCTAGACACATTGTCAGTTTCTCAGCTGCTCCCAGTCATGTGACTTGTGCTCTGATAAACTTCAGTCACTCATTACTTCTGTACTGCAAGTTGGAGAGCTATCACCCCTCCCCCCAGTAGCCTTACAACAGAACAATGGGAAGGTAACCAAATAACTCTCTAAGAACAGCACTCAATAGTAAAAATCCAGGTCCCACTATGACACATTCAGTTATATTGAGTAGGAGATACAACAGCCTGCCAGAAAGCAGTTTCATCCTAAAGTGCTGGCTCTTTCTGAAAGCACATGACCAGGCAAAATGACCCGAGATGGCGCCTACACACTAATATTATAACTAAAAAAATACACTTGCTGGTTCTGGAAAACATTTTTAGATTGTAAAGTGAATCATTTGCAGTGTAATTTAGAATTAAAAATTACATCATAAAAAGTATGACAGGATTCCTTTAAAGCAAGCCAAGCACCGTTTTCAAAGAACAAACACTTCCCACACTGCTCAATCAAGAAGTGCTTCTAAGGACTGTAACAGGAGCATGCGGTTATTGCTAGGCCTTCTCTGTCAGATTTATGGCTGTAAAGGAAATTTCTCCCTCCCTACCAATCTGACAGATCAGAAAACTGTTCCTTTACTTACACAATAAAAAGTTTTGTCTAATGGAAAAATCAAAATGTAAAATACATTATTATTAAAACATTTTTATTAAGTACACACATATTCCTCAGCATTTATTAAAAATGTTCAGTGGTTTTAATGGTATAGGTATGGGATCCGTTATCCGGAAACCCGTTATCCAGAAAGCTCCGAATTACGAAAAGGGCGTTTCCCATAGACTATATTATAATCAAATAATCCAGATTTTAAAAAAGTATTTCCTTTTTCTCTGTAATAATAATAAAACAGTACATTGTACTTGATCCACACTTTAAGATATAATAAATCTTTATTGGAAGCAAAACCAGCCTATTGGGTTTATTTAATGCTTACATGATTTTCTAGTAGACTTAAGGTTTAAAGATCCGTTATCTGGAAAATCCCAGGTTCTGAGCATTCTGGGTAAGAGGTCCCATACCTGTATTTGTAAATGTTATCAGTGTATATAGAAAACATGTTAGATTGGTTGCACAGGTATGCAACTATGCAATTACAAGTATAGGATGTATTAGCCGGAATGCTATGAACCTGGGTTTTTCCTGATAGGGGGATCTTCCTTTAATTTGGATCACCATAACCAGGGTCCAGGCACACAGGACGATTTCGTCATCTGCAATAAATCTGAACTACTGCGGCTGACAAAACATCCCTAGTTTAATTTCAACTGGCAATAATGAAAATTGCAGGCTGGGAAACATACAAGCTACTTCGGCTTTCTGAAGTAGTCTTCAATGAGACTTTAGGCTACATGAGAAATCCAAAGTGGAACTTAAGTTTCCCCTACAGCAAGTTACATTATTAATAAAGAGAAAGCATCTTCAAGAGATTTGTCAACCGTGTAGAGAAGATTCAGCGCAGGCAACTAATTGCAATATGTGCCATATGTGCCATCACCCTAAGTCTGCTATAAATCATTTAAAGATTTAAACATTAAAAAAAAACAGTAGGATAGTTCTGCCATCACTATGGGTTCATGCAGCTTAGTTACCATCAAGTACAAGCTATTGTTTTATTATTACACAGAAAAAGGAAATGGGCTCTACGGGAGATGATTTTGGTGTTTTCTGCGCAACAGGTTTCTGGATAAGTGATCCCATATCTTGGGTTGTTCACCTTTCAGTTAACTTTTAGTATGTTGCAGAGAACATTATTCTGTCACAATTTGCAATTGGTTTTCATTTGTTATTATTTGTGGTTGTTGAGTTATTTTGCATTTTGTTCGGCAGCTCTCCAGTTTGCAGTTTCAGCAATCTGGTTGTGAGGGTCCAAATTACCCTAGCAACCAAACATTAATCTGAATAAAAGACTGGACTATGAATTGGAGAGGGCCTAAATAGAAAGAGAGGTAATAAAAAGTAGTAATAATAATGTGTAGCCTTACAGAGCATTTGTTTATTAGATGGGGTCAGTGACCCCCATTTGAATGCTGAAAAGTAGAAAAAAAGAAAAGCAACAATTAGAAAAAACTATAAAAATAAAAAAAAAAACAATTGAAAAGTTGCTTATAATCGGTCATTCTATATCATACTAACATTTTACTTAAAGGTGATCCACACCTTTACTACAAATTAAATTAAAAGTCTTCAAACGCTAAATTGTTATGTCATTGATTCACACAAAGTTAGCCTGGAGGGGAGAGTATACAGCACTCTTATTGCACAGACAGAGATACTGGGCTTTTTGACTGCTGCACCAGTAATTAATTTCCAGGTCTTTCAGGCTACTACAGTATGGGACCGGTTATCCAGAATGCTCGGGACCTGGGGCTTTGCGGATCTTCATACCTCATAGAAAATCATGTAAACATTAAATAAATCCAATAGGCTGGTTCTGCTTCCAATAAGGATTAATTATATCTTAGTTTGGATCATGTATTGGTTTATTATTACAGGGAAAAGGAAATACTTTTAAAAAATTTTGATTATTTTGATAAAATTGGGTCTTTGGGAGATGGCCTTTCAGTAATACAGATCTTTCAGGATAACGGGTTTCCAGATAACATATCCCATATAGTAATAACTTCTACTGCATTTTAGCATGATTATGTGATCCTCAGTCTAACTGACCACACTTCATTAACACGCATGACACTCTTATTGTTTTATAATACACAAAAGCCATGAGTATCTTGTAAATTATATCCTTACAAAAGGGGAGTACTGATGTCATCAGTTATAAACGGTGAGAAGTGATGTTATTTCTGTCATAAGACTCACTGAAACTTGTGTACTATAATAAATAAAGTACCCCCTGTTGCAAAATATGAGGATATTAGAAGTTACCTCGGAGTTCCATGACCTGTATGGCCTTCGGCCTCGAGTTTTTATATGGTCATGAAACGCCTCGGTAACTTTATAAATATCTTTATAATACACAAAAGCCATGAATATTTTGTAAATTATATCCTTTTAAACGGTGAGTTCTGATGTCATTTCTGTCACATGACTCACTGAAACTTGTGTATTATAATAAATAAAGTACCCCCAGTTGCAAAATATGAGGATATTAGAAGTTACCTCGGAGTTCCATGACCTATATAAAAACACTCGGCCTTCAGCCTCGTGTTTTTATATGGTCATGAAACTCCTCAGTAACTTATAATATCCTTATATTTTACAAGAGGGGGTACTTTATTCACTATATAATTTACAAGAGGGGTACTTTATTCACTATATAAATGGCTCTTAGTGAAGTCATCAGTTATAAACGGAGCTTAGTGATGTAATTTTTGTCACATGACTGACTAAAACTTGTGTATTATAATAATGTACATTTGTTGGAAAATATGAGGATATTAGAAGTAACCTTGGAGTTCCATGACCTGTATAAAACCACGAGGCCGAAGGCGATTATTCTCGGTTACAGCCAATGACAAAACATCCCTTGTTTCCTCTTCTCTGTCTAACATGTGAATCAGTGCTGGGGAAACATACGCAGTATAGCTACTTTCTGAAGCAGTCCAAAGGAGAAGACAGGGTAACTTTGCATAGTGTACTTTTCCCCAGCAGAAACAAGGGCGGTTATGTCGCTCGTAGTAGTTGAGCTCACAGGCGACAAAACTGGATATCTATTGTTGCCCTTAATCATCTGTTAGGATAATAAACATCAGTAATATTATAAGAGACACCTGGAAGTGTGATCTATAGTCCACAGACTGTTGTCTGAAAAATGAATCCATAAATTTGATTCTTGTCTATAGTAGCTTAACATTTAGTCTATCATAAATATTCCCCTGTACTAAAGCCAAACAAGCAAAAAAAAAAAAAATCTGTTCCTTTAAAAGAACTATGTGACGAAAAAAACACAGACTGCACTCGACAGCAAGGTTTTTGCTGGACCCAAAAATATACTCTAAATACCACCTCCTACTACTGTGCCATTAAATTGTTCTACAATGAGCTGTGTGTAGAATGACTGGGTGACATAACTTGACATGTGTCAGACCAAAAGCACAGATTACATACTAAGTGTGGTATCCTTGATCATTCCTGCTGCAAGAAGCTTTAAACGAAGACTAATGGTTTCTTGTTTTGGATTATAAATGCAAAACAAAATTCAGCAATGAATGTGGCCAGTTAGCAACTCCCCTGTCTAGCAAAGCTACAGGCAGAAAAACTTTAAGGCCGGAATTCTAAGTATGTCAAGCAAGATTAAAGGACAAGTTAAAACTTGACTTTCTTGTTTTGTCCTTTATCATGGCAATGAGCTGCTGTGCCATTTTTCTTGTCTAATAATCAGTTCTATGTTCTTTCACAAGAGTTTTATAACAAAAGCCAATCAGCAATTTAAGCATTTTAGTTTCTACAAAAAAAAAAAAAGGGGGGGGTGGGTAAAACAGACATTCTAGTAGGTACACACCAAGGGCCCAATTTCTGAGATCTGAAACAGACCTGGACGCAAACCGAATCCCTGCATTTTAATCCATTTGGACACGCAACAGTCTTATTCACAACCTGATGCTCTCTACCTGCTGGCTACCATGAAACCATAAATTATGTCACATCAAATTAGGTTGAAATTGACGATAACACAAAATGGACGTCATCACACAACCCATATTCGCAAATCCTACCTGCAACCCGAAGGTACCACAGGCTTCTGCTTTTCTCTGGAACTCTCTGCCTCGAGTTGTCAGACTTTCTCCTTCTTTCCAAAATTTCAAGCGCTCCTTAAAGACCCACCTGTTTAAAGAGGCTTATTCAATGTACCTTAATTAATCAATCATTGCTGTATCAAAAATAAAAAAATAGTTTCTAAAATCATTCTAAACTCCTAATGTCTCAATTGTACCCTCTAATTTGTAGGGCCCTCTAATCCTATTGTACTCTGTAACCCTTGTTTGTTATCCACCATTTATTCCGTTTGTTATAACTAAGGTAAAGCACTGCGTATCTTGTCGGTGCTATATAAATAAATAAATTATGCTGATGAGGTACCCAAATGACAGACTGCTGAAAATTAAATCTGAAGCAGCCAATCACTCATCTTCCACATGAAACAAAGTCTTATTGATAAGATTAACCAATGGCCAAGCAGTCCCCAACCTTTTTTTTTTTTACCTGTGAGTCACATTCAAATGTAAAAAGCACTGCATGAAACAAGCATGATGCCATATAAGTTCTGTGATTGGTCATTTTGTATCCACTTTGTGTACTGGCCTACAGGAGGCTTTACTTGACAGTGCACCTAGTTTTTATGATACCAAATCTTGCCTCCAAGCCTGGAATTCAAAAATAAGCAAAATCCAAGGGGTTGGTGAGCAACCATGTTGGGGATCACTGCTCTATACATACATTTATATAAAGCTGACACGGTGACTAAAGGAAAATACTTGTCGAGAATCCGACACCAATAATTAAATTATACAGAGGCCTTTTCAGTAGGTTATTTGAGCAACATGCCAAAGTGTGTATGACCCAATAGGCCAAACATCCAGTGACAGAGTATATGTTTGGCCATTGGACAGAACCGGAGACATTATTCAGCAGTGCAATTTAGCTGCCCATAACCAGTCACCAGGCTGCTCTATAGAGGCTTCTATTTCAGAATGTGCCATGTATATGTATGGGCAAACAACTGCAGGCATATTTCAAACATTGGTACATCCCTCTTAAGCTGCAGAATCAGGCGATTAACAAGCAGATTTAGAAGAACAAAAGTAAATTTGTGATTGGCACAGGCTTACTAGACAATCTAAACAACCCTACAACTCTAATCCCAATGTGGAGTTGGGAATATCTGCAAAGAGTTTTGTTTCACAATAGTGTCCTATAATAATAATAATTGAATTTTGACCTCACAAACAAGAACCAATCTTTTAAAAGACTTCTGTTGCAGAGTAAAGACAAAATATACATATAAATTATAAAAGTTAATATAGATGCTGAAGCCAGCAATGTGGCACACAGGCCCGGATTTGTGGAAAGGCCACCTAGGCCCGGGCCTAGGGCGGCAGGATTTTAGGGGGGCGGCATGCTGCCCAACCACACCCGCATTGGTTAAAAAACACTGGGGATGCACTGGAGATACAATCATTTTTTAAATTTCCACATTGATGATGAAAATTTGCATGAATAAAGGGGAGGGGACAGGGGCGGCGAACAACAGTGGGCCTAGGGGCGCCCTCTATGTAAATCCGGCCCTGGTGGCACATGGGGGATTAATTCACCAGACATAAGCCTGCAATCGCTACTGTCACTAGCTTCAAATAAAATAAACAGGCTGCTTCCAGGAAAGTTTAGAACAGAATTTAAGAGACAGCCCTGAACAACAGAGATGTTGCAATGCTCCACTCACATGTGCAAAACCACTGTTGGGAATGAACACAGAACTTAAAGGGGTCCTCCACCCAAAAAAACTTTTTAGTAATCTCAGCAACTTTCCACTTCACATTACACAATTTCAGTAGTTATTTTTTTTTTTACATTATTTGCAAATGTAATTGCAATTGAGAGCAGGGCTCATTTATTTCTTTCTGGATCCGACAGTGCTGAAATGGCCAGCTCTGCTCCAAATCCATTAATAACCTGGCTTCTGCTATACAAGAGTCATAACCAATAGTGCAGCACATGAATACAGGTATGGGACCTGTTATCCAAAATGCTTGGGACCTGGGGCTTTCTGGATAATGGATCTTTCCGTAATTTGGATCTTCATACCTTAAGTCTACTGGAAAATCATGAAACCATTAAAAAAACCCAATAGGCAGGTTCTGATTCCAAAAAGGATTAATTATATCTTATTTGGGATCAAGTACAAGGTATCATTTTATTATTACAGAAAAAAAGGAAATCATATTTAAAAATGTGGATTATTTGGATAAAATGGAGTCTATGGGAGATGGCCTTCTGGATAACAGGCTTTCGGATAACAGATCCCATACCTGTACAATCCAGACACTGCTTTAACAATACTTTTTCCTTCTTCCTAAACTGCCACACAGTGCTCAGGTTAATCTATATGGCATATCTTTTTACTGCTTTTAGCTACAACAAATAGAACTGAATGCATGAGCACCAGAGCATTCAAATGAAGATTAGAAATGTTACACGTGCTTCCATAATGGCATCAAATAATAATGTATTTGTTCTAATTTATTCTATATTATTTGGTTCTATTGCCTATTTGTTTACACCTAAAGAAACAACGCTGGAGGATACAGGAAAAAAAGAAATCCACGTGATATAAATATAACAATGTAAACAGAGGGTTCAACCCACACACTAAAAATAAAACAAGATAAGGTGCCGGTGTTTCCAAGGAAACCCTTACCTGCCTAAAGAGTCATATATATATATATATATATATATATATATATATATATATATATATATATATATATATATATATATATATATATAGGCCCATTTATCAAAGGTCGAATTTCGAATCCATGTGAGTTTTTTCTAACTCTAATAAATTTGATTATACTCGAAATTCAATTGGGAGGTTATTTGAAAATAAAATCAAATATCTAAAACTCAAACGAATATTACAGACTTGAAACTCGAATCTAGTTTTGTCTCAGAAAAAAACTCGAATGTCAGGAAGGCTATTAACATCTTCAAATGGGTCACTGGACCTCTCCTATTGACTTATACATGAACTCGGCAGGTTTTAGGCGGCGAATAGTCGAATTCGAATTATTCCCAAGGTAAAAGTTTGATAAATCTCGAAATTCCAATTGAATTTTGATTATTCCCAATTCGAATTAGTGAGTTTTGACCAAAGAAACCATTTGAAAGTTTGAATTTTCAGTTCGACCCTTAATAAATCTGTCCCATAGTGGTACCACACTATTGCTAGGCAAAAATAAAGGTGATTTATTAAGCCATATGCATACCCCACAGTGGTTATGTTTCAGACCTATGTGCCATTGGATTTTAACCATAACTATTTGGGAAATGAGCAAAACAAATTAAATACATATGTCTGACTTGGGCCTCAAATCCCTATAAGGTTAAACAAGATAGTTCACATAAAATATAAATTATATGTCAATTAAAAAAAACAAAAAGTGTAGAAAACTGTGGACTAATATAATTGCAAAAAAGATGTTTTAATTTCTTGTTGTTACTGGTCTTTTAAAAAGGAATTCCCTGGTTCTTCTTTATGTCACTAGCCTACAATCCATGGTTTAAATAATGTGGTGTTAATAGGAATAAGCTTCTTAGAACAATTTGCTATACAATCAAATATTCCAGTTTTTTTTTATATAAACAAATTATGTAGCGGATTGTTACAGTAATTCTCTGGATAAAATCAGATACAGTAGAAAAAAAAAACATTCATTATCAATTCAGCCTTTCATGGAAACAGTTACTGAGCACAACACGCTGCTATGAAACACAGTAATAATGTGTCATTGTTCTTTAGGCTCAGAGGAAAAGCATTTATATTTAACTGTTGTAGCCTTCATAAGCTGTATGGGGCACAAACAAAAGCACTTAGAATAGCTCCCATTAATAAACCAGAGGATACAAATCAGCCTTGACTGCATCAAGAATGCTGAACCTGCGGTCCTTGGGTTGTTGAAGGATAATTCCCATTACAGCATGTTATATATAGTTCATCATCACCTAGAGGGCTGCAGGTTACATATATTTGTTTATTGTGCAATATTACAGGCCTCAAGCTTTGAGAACATCACAAAACATCATTACTCACTCTTTTCCAAATGCAAACATCCATCTTTTGTATAGCAGGACAGTTACTGGTAATCAGTTTAATCAAATTTTACTTATAAAACATATGTTACAACTGCTGAAATGCAACTTTCTAAGTCTCCTGTTACTTTTGATATTTCTTTGGGGGAAAACAGACCTAAAGGGAGGGGAATTAAGAGGAGTAGGTGGACATCTAGGACTTAAAGGGGTTAATCGCCTTTAAATTAACTTTTAGTATGATATTTTGAGACAACTTGTAATGGGTTTCCATTTTTTTTCATTTGTTTTTAGTTATTTACAATTTCTGCAAAAAATCTGGTTGCTAGTGTCTAAATTACCATAGCAACCATGCACTGATGGAAAGAGACCTGAGCATGAATAGGAGATGCCCTGCAGAGGAAGACAAGTAATAGAAAGTAGCAATAATTGTGTTGCCTAAGTGCAAGGCCGGACGTGCCGTTTTTACATTGCGTTTTTAAAAAAAGCTCCATCTGGCATAAATACGCATAAACTGCACTACCACTGAAACTAATTGAAAACGCACTATGACAATTCTCACAGGGTGCTTGCAAGCTGAAATCCGCCAGTGGACGCCAGTATTGGTGTTTTGGTTTCTTTAGCAGAAACGCCAATACGTAACAAAACTACCAAATAAACAGACTTTATGGTATCTGCAAGTTTGAAACCACACTTTACATAAATACGGAGCATATTTTAAATATGGCGTCCAAATTCTTGCGAGATAATTGACGCATATGTGCTTTTACAGACGGTGATGTAATTATGTTGCGTATTGACGATCATTCCTGCTCCATTTTGGATGTAAATAGTTTTTCTATTTCTAAATAGCTTTTCTATTTCCAGCCAGCGGAAATTATGGGGAACGAGAACAATGAGAAGTGCATGTTGGGAAAAGAAACCTATTTGCTGAAAAACGCATGTTGACGGTCGCATGTGGTTTCAGTAGCGTATTTATGCCCGAAAAATGCAACGTAAAAACGCCACATCTGGTCTTGCCCTTAAAGTGGCCATAGACGCAAAGATTTGTTTGTTTGGCGATGTTGCCAAACCAGCGGATCTTTCCCCAATATAACATTAACGAGCATGGCTATATCGGGGGTAATCTGATTGTTAGGCCGTATGGCCGAACGATCCGATTACGATGCGCAATGGGCTCCGGCGGGATCGGTCGGGTCAAAATCAAACCTGACCGATTGACCAAACGACTGATCTCAGCCCGAAGAAAGCTGTCGGCACTCTCCACACACAATCCGAAAATCGTACGAATCCTCGATTCGTACGATAGGATCTATGTGTCTATGGCCAGCTTTATATAACATTTGGGGTTTTTTTTTTCTAGATGGAGCCAGTGTTCCCCTATTGGAAAGCTGGAAAGAGTCAGAAGGCAAATAATTATTAAAAAAAAAACAAAAAAAAAAAACTGAAGACCAATTGAAAAGTTGTTTAGGATTAACAACATACTAAAAGTTAATCAAAGGTGGGGGAACCCAAGGATTATAAAATGTTGATTTCCACGTGCAAGGCTACAAAATGTTTCAGATCATTCTAATTGTTAACGAAGCAAGAGCTTTCATGTACAGCGGAAACTCAATTTTACATACACTGATTTTAAATTTAACCTCATTTTACACCTTTTATTTATTTTTTGGTCCAACAAATATATAATGACTATTGTATTTTCATGATTTTACAATATTTCTTTTCCTGGTTCCAACATATTATCATGGGACAAATAGGATGGTATTACTAATGACATGGCAGTGGGTTAGAATCCAGTTGTCAGTCTTTAGTCTACTAACTGCCAGCTGGAGACTGTATGGACTACCATTGCTGTGTATTGTTGGCCCACGCTTACCCTGATTTTACCGGGAGCTGCACCTCTTTAGAAGGAGACTACTTTGCTTATACTGCAGAGCCAAGTGTTGCCATTCACGGGGAACTTGTCCAGGCTGCATAAAACTACAACACCCACAATGCCTCAGGATTGGGCTAGGAGCAGTTCGGCAGCAGGTTCAAGATCCTGCCTGTGCCAAAAAAATAAACCTCAATTAATCGCATGGGCCGAACATTTATCTTTGCATTACACTTGGGGTTACCAAAGGACAAGAAAATCCCTGCAGCAGCGGCGGCCCTGCACTTCTCACCTCTGCGACTCGCTCCCGCTTGGGGTACAGCTGAGACGACCGTGACCACCACTTCCTCCTCCTTCCTTAGCTGCTATTGTCAGTATCCACCGGAAACCCGACTGCTTTAAAGTGGCCGAGTCTCCACGATCTATCAAAGTGTTTCCGAACCCCGGCTCTCGCCTCTTCTCTCCCACAACCCTCCGCTTCACTTCCACCACCTTCCCAGTAGCTGACGCAGTCGTTACGTAATCTCACGCCCCGCCCACACCGCAAGACTAGCTCAGAGGCTGCTGGTTCTAATGCTGTGCGACTAGAAGGGCTGGTCAGAGGATTCGGCATCTGTCTTCTAATCTACACTGTCACTGCTGCAATTTCAAGGCCATAGCCTTAGAAGGCAAATTAACTCTAACTCTGTTTAAAGGGCCCTTAAAGGAAAACTATACCCCCCAAAATGAATACTTGAGCAACAGTTTATATCAAATTAAGTGGCATATTAAAGAATCTTATCAAACTGAAATATATATCATACTTCCCAACATTTTGGAAATAAAAAGAGGCACAAATGGTTGGCGCACGTAGTGTAGTGACAATTTATTTGGCCACGCCCATTTTTGTGGCCCCTAATTACCATGTTCATTTGACAAAATTTGGCAGGTTATGTTTGAACATATTTCTGTATTTTTTTTCAGTTATTACACTTTTGCTGATAAAGGTGAATTGCCCTTTAAGCTGTGAGTCTAACATTTCCCAAGGGACCTGTTATCTTATATTGTTACAATTCCTTAACTTGAAATTGTTACAAAAGTATCTTATAAGCAGCTGTGGCTGTTGTGGGCTCTCCTAAAAGCCAATGAAGTTAGAAACTTTGTTTCTTTTTCTAGCTGTTCAGTGCAGAGAAAAACGTGACTTTCCAGTTCAAATGAGGGACTGCGGGTTGAGCTGTCAAAAGAGGGACTGTCCCCCTAAAAACGGGACAGTTGGGAGGTATGTATATGTAAGTAAATATTGCCCTTTTACATGTCTTGCTTTGAACCGCCATTTTGTGATAGTCTGTGCTGCCTCAGATTTCACCTGACCAGAAATACTACAATTCTCTGGGGGTTATTTACTAAACTCTGAATGCAAAAATTTGTATTTTTTTTTTATAAAATCAGACTTTTATAAAATCACAAATTTTTCAGAATTTATTAAACCCAGAGGATGGAAAAGTCAGAATTAGAAAATCTCAGACCTGTCGAGGTATCGTGCAATACCCCGAAGTTTTTGGGGAAAAAAGCATGAGAAATCGGAGTTTTTGGGTGAAAAATCCGCCAAAATCGTGAAAATCAGACTTTTTCCAGCAAAGCAAATTTTTGGGAAAATGTAATCATAAATAAGCATAAAAAACCAGATTGGAGTTTGTAGCAATAAATTTTGAGATAAAATTGGACTTTGATAAATAACCCCCTCTAACTGTTAAAAGAAGAAGTGTGGAAGCAAAGAACAGAACTCTTTTAATTGGCTCATATGGTTTGTTTGGTATGTTTGTGTGCACCGTGAATCATACGATCCCAGGGGGCGGTCCTTATTTTTAAAATGGTAATTTTTTATTTATGATTACTAGGCAGTGCTGGAATTGGGGCGGGATGCGGCGGGATGGGATCCCGCTACTTTTTTTTTTTACTAAATAGCATCCCGTCAGGCGGGATGCTACTGTTCAGAATACCGGAGCTTTTTTTTTTGCGACTCCAGAGCAGGCAGAGCGGTGGATGGAGGCACTGTTAAAAAAAAAAGGCTTAATCTTGTCTCAGCATAAATCCGAACTTTATTTGTCTCAGTGCCCCGTGAATAACTTCTTTACAGAGCAGCCGGTAACAGTGCGCACATAGTAGGAGGATTGTCCAACTTGGGCGTCTGTACTTCTTATCTTGCGCATGCGCTGTATTGGGAGACGTATACAGCAATACAGGGCATGCGCAAGATAAGAAGTACAGACGCCCAAGTTGGACGATTGGGAGACGTGTACAGCGCATGCGCAAGATAAGAAGTACAGACGCCGAAGTTGGACGATCCTCCCACTATGTGCGCACTGTTACCGGCTGCTCTGTAAAGAAGTTATTCACGGGGCACTGAGACAGATAAAGTTCGGATTTATGCTGAGACAAGCTTTATGCCTCCCAGGACAAAGTTAAGCCCTTTATTTTATGCTGAGACAAGATTTATGCTGGGAGTGGGAAACAATGTGTATGCCTCTGTTTAAAGAAGTTAAACAAAAGTGGGAGTGCTGTGGTAGAATGGGATCACACTGATGATGGTTATGGGGAAAGATTTATATTTCCAGGGGTAAGATTAGGATAGTAAAGTATGTGTATATTTATTTCATGGCTGTGAAAAGAGGATAAATACAGGAAAGAAAAGTAGCAAAGTATTTTAAGAACATAGTAAAAGAAAACCCCTGTCAGGCAAAAATTTAAAAACAGAAAAGTGGGGTGCCAGGCTGCTAGCAAAAGAACAGCAAGAGGTAGAACAATATGTTAAAAAGTTAAGAAATGGTGGAAGAAAGAAACACAAACAGAGAAATAGTAGAGGAGCAGGATCACAAACTGATGTATAAGAAAATAAAAGAAAGAAAAGCAGAACAGGGAAAAAAAAAAGGTTAGTAGTACAGGTATGGCATCCCTTCTCCAGAAACCCGTTATCCAGAAAGCTCAGAATTATGAAATGGCCATCTCCCATATACTCCATTTTATCCAAATTTTTAAAAAAATATTTCCGTTTTCTGTGTAATAATAAAACAGTCGCTTGTACTTGATCCCAACTAAGATATAATTAATCCTTATTGGAGGCAAACCCAGCCTATTGGGTTTATTTAATGTTTACATGATTTTCTAGTACACTTAAGGATATGAAGACCCAAATTATAGAAAGATCCGTTATCCAGAAAACCCCAGGTTCCAAGCATTCTGGATAGCAGGTCCCATACTACTTATGTTTATATGCATGTATAATAACTTTGCACTGGGTGACTTCTGGTCATAGCAAATGTGCTTGATTCATTTAGTGTCAGCTGTTTGTGTTGTCTTGTGGTTCCAGTCACAGTATAATACACACTGTATCTCACCTTTATGCACAATTTAATGTATGTGGGGTGTGGCTATTCACTGTTGCTAATTGTATATGATACTGTTCTTGGGGTGCCAGTTTTTTACCTATTAGTGTCTTCTCTGCATCATATATTTCTGTCATGTCAGGGCTTAATGCCTCTATTTGTTATATACTGCAATGAGTTCTGGCATGCCTAGTGATTAATGTGATTATTGGCATTTCTTGGGTTAATTACATCCATTTTCTATTGTGGTTGCTAGCATTTCTGGTGTTAAAGCTGATAATTTTCTACAGTGACTACTAGCATAATGGATCACTATTGAGTTGCAAATAGCTGTGGTGATGCTGCACTAGTAAATCTAACACAGTCCAACAGCAATCAACATGTCACATTTAAACCAAAAAGGGATGTATGTAAAAATAAAGGCATTGATTATAAAATGTTTTCCAGGTTAGTGTTAATGTGACCTGTTGCTTGCTGTTGGACTAAGTTGTTGTATTGTTATATAGAATTTATGTGAAAGTAGGGAGGGGTGTGTGTATGGGGCTGGGTTTTCATTTGGAGGGGTTGAACTTGATGGACTTTGTCTTTTTTCAACCCAATTTAACTGTGTAACTCTTTAATTGTAAAAAATTAGGGTCATTCTATTTCTTGCAATATTAAAAAAATATTTTTCATAAACATGGAAATAGCAAAATAACTGGTGGGCGAGACTTATTTAAAAGTGGGTGTGACCTACAATTGTGGGTGTGGCCTACAATTGTGGGCGTGGTCTAAGTATTTTTGCCGCCGCGCTACGCGCGGCACATATACCATCCCTCCACCTTTTTCAACCCAATTCAAGCACTGTTACTAGGGATGCACCGAATCCAGTATTTTGTATTCAGCCGAAGCGCCGAATCCTTTGAGAAAGATTCGGCCGAATACCGAACCGAATCCGAACCCTCATTTGCATATGCAAATTAGGGGTGGGAAGGGGAAACATTTTACTTCCTTGTTTTATGATGAAAAGTCACGCAATTTCCCTCCCCTCCCCTAATTTGCATATTCAAATTAGGACTCGGATTCGATTCGGCTGGGCAGAAGGATTCGGCCTAATCCGAATCCTGCTGAAAAAGGCCGAATCCTGGCCGAATCCCGAAACCGAATCCTGGATTCGGTGGATCCCTAATGATTACCGAATGTCACATACTACTAGAAAAGTATATTATTATGAAAATGGTTTATTTACATGTAGCAGGGTTTTACATATGAGCTGTTTTATGCAATATCTTTTTATAGAGACCTACATTGTTTAAAGGGTTATAGTTTTCCTTTAAGTGTAGCAGCGAGAGCTTGATTAGACTGCAAGCCGTGCCTCTCGTTATAAGTAACGCAGTGGGTTCCCCATCTTTGAGAAATTAATTTTTTTTAAATGACTTAGTAAAAGCCAGCGAGAGTTCTACCGACCATTTGTTGAGTAGCTAGAGAGAGCACTTGCCATTAGGTTGGGTATCTGGTTGCCTTATAAAGGTCCACATTTCAAAATTGTGCACCCCTAGGCGAGACGGTTTCTGTGCCCACTCTGGCCCCACTTCCCCCCCTCAAGATTGTGTGAATTCTCAGGTTTTCTGTTGTTGAGGCTGGAGGATTTTGCACAGGAGATTTAAAGAACTGTGAAACCTCCTGCATGTCCCCAGTACTCCAGAACATAACGTAGATACAGATGGGCAGTATGCCGCCCCTAAAACTAAGCAGACACATGAACTTTGAATGGGGCAAGGTACAAATTAACCCTAATGTACAATATGCATTTCAGAAATGTCCCATCTGTAGAATATATAATCCTTGGGGTTGCATTTATTAAATATTCTGCTGACTATTTGACACTTTGCCAATAGGTTTTTTATGGTTAAGGTTGCCACCTGTCCGGTTTGGACCCAGACAGCAAGGTTTTTTGAAGGGCTGTCCAGGTCAAAACTGGGCAGGATCCCCTAGACTGATATGGCAATTGACCAATTACTGGTCGCCACGTCATAGTCCCGCACCTGACATCATCAGCCTGCCCCGGAAACGCTGTTGACCTGTCCCATTATGTCAAGGCCTCAGTCATGTGACGGCCCTGTCCCCCCACCCAGATGTACCCGCAAGTGGTGGCAATCCTAGTTACTGTATAGTTATAGTATAAAAACACCCATTTCTGTGGATAGGCCAACATCCCCTTTCTCTTGGTAAAGAATGGTGTCTTCCAGTGTACTAATGGAAAGGAAGAGGAGTTATACTTCCTCTTGGGCTGTACGAGCAGCCCAAACCTCCTGGCTGTACACAGGTAGATGTCTAGCAAGCCAGCATATGATTGTATTACTACTCTAGTCCTCAAGCAACCTTGTTACCCTTCACTTGCTGCATAAATAAATATACATCTAAAGAATTTGTAGCACTTATTCATTTCCACGTTTTTAACACCCCAATATTATTGGTAATACCCTTGTTACATACAGAGGACCCGGCCCTGAATGAAAGTCCCTGATATAGCCTGTACTGCACCCTAGACTGGCATATAAAGGGTCAGAAACTTGCCTATTTGAAATCGCAATGGTAGAAGGTACTAGAATGAATAAAGAAAAAACATCATCCTTTCATTTAGTTCCATTGTGCCTCAGTTTTACCGAGAGAGCAAATTGGTGTTTGTGGTGTATTTCTTATTCCAAAGCAAACTGAACAATCTCACTCTATCAGCACACCAGATTCATACAGGAATACATATTGAAAGTAGGGCTCAGGATTTAGAGCAGGCGACCTTGAGATGGATGCATTTATAGAGCTCCGGCTCAGTAATTCTCTTGTAGGTCAATAAAGGGGGTATAAGACAAAAGTCAAAAAAATTAAAAATACTTAATTGAGCAATCATCTCAAGCCTTAAGGTGGCCATAGACGTAACAATTACGATCTTTCTTGGAAAAGATCTTTCCAAGAAAGATCGTTTGTTTCAATACACACGTAGAGCTAAATCGTCAGATATACAGGTAGAAACAATAGAATTTTACCTGTATCTGATGATTCAGCACTAACAATGGCTGATGTTTGGGTGCCTTCAAAGGCACCCGATCAAAATTTTCCATCCAGCCCGATTGACGAGCCAACCGATATCCAAGTCTCCTGCCGATATCGGTCGACTCTTTTCCCACCATACACACACCGAATATCGTACGGAAATTTGTAGTACGATATTATCTGTGCGTCTATGGCCACCTTAACGCATTTCGTGTCCATCTGACACTTAATCATAGGCTATGCGCATATGATTAAGCCTATTTGTTTACTTTTGGTCTGACCTGGTGTGGTTTCCAGTGTGCCCTACACCCTTCATTTTTGTCTATATACTGATATATCCGCTCCCTTGAACTGAGAGCCTGGGGCTGGAGCACCTGTGCCACCCATCTACCTTAGTGAGTTTCTATCAGTGTTGGTATCTATGCTAACTATATATTATGGACACAGGAAGAGATCCCCATATTGCAGAGTCCTGTGTCAACTTGTCATGATTGATTTGTTATAAGCAGCCAGCATTGGCAGCCATGTTGTGTTACATCTTAGAGAGGAGGTAGAAAGACCCAAGTTCTATTCTGACGAGGTCCCAAACCATTAGTGCTTTAACTCACCCTGCTCCATTTACAAATTCCTGCATCTTAAGAGGCAACAACCTCACAACCAACATCAACCTATTGGAAGAACTTTAGCCTGTGTCAACACGCCAAACACTAAGGGGCAAATTCACTAACGCCCGAAGCGCCTAACGCTAGTGTGAATTCGCTAGCGTTGGGCATTTTCGTTACTTTGTAAATTCACTAACGGATGCTGGCGTAACTTCACTAGTGTTACTTCGCACCCTTATGCTACCCCTGAGCGCAACTTCGGATTATAGTGAATTTGCGGAGCGCTGGCGAAAATACGCCTGGCAAATTGCGGTGAAGCGCGGCAAAGCAGACGCCAGCGCAACTACGATTCTTAGTGAATGTCCCACTAAAAGCTTTCCCACCCCCCAGAACATCAACACAATATAGCACAAACTGTGCTGTATTGTGTATTGCCACTAAGGCTTTGTGCACACAAGTGTATAGAATGTTTCTCTCCACCTAATGAATATTAATGAGGTAGAGAGAATCGTGTGCTCTGAAATCAGAGCTTCCAGTATCTGCCTTAAATAAAGAACAGTTTTCATCTCTGTGCAGCTAAACAGTGTGGAGATTGGCTTCAAATGCCTGTTTTCACTTATTTCAGATGGATTTCCTCTCAGCAGGGCTCTGTGTAGCCGCACACAGGTGGAAGCTATTCATTTAAAGGCAGATGTAGGAAGTGCTGATTTCAGTGCATATGCTTCTCTCCGATGTTGACCCTTCTACTCTAAGGGTTTTACTCCACAAGCGCTCCAGATCAGCGCCCAGGCGATGAAATGCAGGCAACAAGTCGGTCGGAGTCGTCAAGATATAATTGGACTGAACAAAAAGTCGCAGGTAAAAACGACAGACTGTCGTATGAAGACACTGCTTTCACATCAGACAGTCGTATCGCATCAGCTGTAATGTAGTTTTTACCTGTGACTTTTCGTTCAGTCCAATTACATCTTGACGCCTGCAATTCCGTCCAACTTGTCGTCTGCATTTTGTCGCTGGGCGTCGATCCAAAGAAAAACGCTCATGGAGTCCAGCCCTTAAAGACAATGGATAGCAAAATATGTATGTGCTTCTTCTAAAACCAAGAAAAGGGTAGTTGCCATTCTTTTCTGTAAATGTTTAAAATGCAAAATACTTTAAAATAAGAAATATTTGATTTATTAATTGAACAAACTCAATAATCAAGTCTCAGTGTTTAAGGTCCTAATTATAATTCTTCTGTCTTTTTTACAGACCTAGTGACTACTTCTTGTTGCAGGTGACATGAATTTTGTGTGGGATCCAATCATTCTGGTATACAGGGCTTCTCTCCTCCCACCAGTTCTTCAGACTTACTTTGATTTGCACAATGTTTCGGTTGGTAGATAGCTGTCGCCTATTGAATCCCAAGGGTATAGAACATACTTTTAATTCCAGTACACATAATTCTTTTCTTGAAAATAGATTATATTTTGCTCATACAAAGGTTAGTGGATACTAGTCATTCCAAACTACACAATATCTCTCTGTATGGGCATCCAAAAAAAGTTTCCAGGGGGAGCAAGGATGAAAATATATTACACAAATTACTTACTCATTATTTGGTTTCCACACAAACCTAACAACAGCTTTTCTATAAATATATAAAGTAGTGACTGTTGCAAATGTATAGCATTGCCATACTATTAGTGACACAAACTCATTGTTTGCCAGGACAGCACTTGGTCTTTTTTACTTTCTTAGTACAATTACTAGCCATTGTTTTGTAGAATGTTATTCCCTCAGGATACATACAGCGAAGTCTCCATTTTACATACCCTAATTTTAAGTTTTTCCATATGTTATACCATTTTTTTATGGTCCCACCAATATATAATGCATAATACATTTCCCAGGCTTTACACCATTTTTTCTGGTCCCTTGAAAAATGTAAAATGGGGGTTCAACTTGTACATAAGCAGAGTTAACTTGGCTTTGCCAGAAAGATAGGTTTCTTATCATTATAATTAACAGTAATGTATTTATTATCTCTCATTCTGATACTCAGTGTTCCTTTAAGGATCTCAGTGTTCCTTTCCTTTTATATATGGTCACAGATCTCCACAGGGTTATTTTACCTATCACCTTCTTATCATTATAACTGACAGCAAGATACTGTTGTATATACTAGCCCCACTGTGGTCTGTCCTGAGCCCTAATCTATTCTTGATATGGCTGCAGTGGCGTAACTACAGAAGCACAGGCCTGGGCTCCTCATCCCCTGCCTAACTGGGACATATACTCTCCTATCTGCTTTCATTTAGCACACGCTGTATCCACGGTGGGCCCAATGGGTGGATGGGCTGAGGGCAGTTCCACCCTCTGCCCCCCTCAGTAGTCACTAAAATGTTTGGCTTTTCAAGTCACCCCTGCTTAGGACAACAAGAATATGAATCATCACAATGAATTTCACCTTGTTGGGGATTTAGCAGGTAACAAATGGAAACTCATTTTCAACATCATTTTCTATAGGGCCACAGACTCTCTCAGGGTAGAGGATTCACCACCCACCCGCCCAAGTTAAGAGTTGTTACTAAAAATTATTTACAAAATATTTTCTGAATGCATAGTTAAATTGGGTTGAAAAAAGACAAAGTCCATCAAGTTCAACCCCTCCAAATGAAAACCCATCATCCATACACACACCCCTCCCTACTTTTAATTAAAATTCTTTATACCCATACCTATACTAACTATAGAGTTTAGTATCACAATAGCCTTGGATATTATGTCTGTCCAAAAAATCATCCAAGCCATTCTTAAAGGCATTAACTGAATCAGCCATCACAACATCACCCGGCAGTGCATTCCACAACCTCACTGTCCTGACTGTGAAGAACCCTCTACGTTGCTTCAAATGAAAGTTCTTTTCTTCTAGTCTAAAGGGGTGGCCTCTGGTACGGTGATCCACTTTATGGGTAAAAAGGTCCCCTGCTATTTGTCTATAATGTCCTCTAATGTACTTGTAAAGTGTAATCATGTCCCCTCGCAAGCGCCTTTTTTCCAGAGAAAACAACCCCAACCTTGACAGTCTACCCTCATAATTTAAGTCTTCCGTCCCTCTAACCAATTTAGTTGCACGTCTCTGCACTCTCTCCAGCTCATTTATATCCCTCTTAAGGACTGGAGTCCAAAACTGAACTGCATACTCCAGATGATGCCTCACCAAGGACCTATAAAGAGGCATAATTATGTTTTCATCCCTTGAGTTAATGCCCTTTTTTATGCAAGATATATACATTTATTTCATGGGCTTATGGATATATACATTTATTTCATGGGCTTATGGCTTGAAAGTAAGGCAGAGCTGATTTATTGAAATTATTGGCCACATGAATGTAATGAACAAGACTGGCTAGTTGATTTCCTGTATGAAAGATGTTACTTTAATATTGATCATTGTTAATAAACACAGTGGCCATTTTCAATCCAGTTCTTAGTCTTAGTTATTTATTGTTGGTATTCATTGTTACAGTAGTATGATAGCCAGTGTTTGAGTTAATGCTGTATACCTTCCCAGTGCCCACTAACATTTGCTGTGATAATGGGCAACTATGTCACAGAATATCAGTTATATGAAACTATAGCAAGCCAATGAATGATAAAGGCTAGGGGAGTCCACAGTGACCACTTGGGTGCAACATAGTAAATAATAAGTGGTTTAACGCTATTGAGTTTAAGTTACTGCTTTTAAAGTACTATGGCAGAATTATTAGCCAGAAGGTTGGGAGGATCCTCAGGATACCCATCCTTGCAGACATAATATGCCATTTTTTTTATTATTTCCTACATATCTGCAAAGACACAAAAAACGGTTGAAAGGCCGCTTGTATAAAAGCACTGTTGAAAGATTATCCCAATTCACAACTTTTTGTATGCTAGAGTAGTCAGCAACACATACTTTGCAATGTGTCAGCAGTGAAACACACAGACGTCCCAACACATCACTGCGCAATATGTTGGTGCTCTAAAAATACATGTTAATAAAAGTAATAATAATATCGTCTGGATCTGCGTCACTTTAGAATGAATTAGAAGCACTGAACACCTGCACTATTTGTAAAGTGCTGATGAAAACCAGATCTATGTAGTTATTCTGCAAACAAAGCCATGTATTATTAAAGGAACAGTAACACCAAAAAAATTTAAGTAAAACTATACCCCCAAACTATGTAGGTCTCTATAAAAAGATATTGCATAAAACCCTGCTTCATGTAAATAAACCATTTTCATAATAATATACTTTTCTAGTAGTATGTACTATTGGGTAATCATAAATCGAAAATTGCCATTTTAAAAAATAAGGGCCGCCCCCTGGGAATCATATGATTCACTGTGCGCACAAACATACCAACAAACCATATTTGTTAGGTCACATGAGCCAATTAACAGACAGAGTATTGTCTTTTGCTTCCACACTTCTTCCTGTTACAGTTAAGTTCCCCATAGACGCAATGATTCTTCTTGCCGAACGACCAATTTTAGGGAACCCCGACCAATCCTTCGAAATTATCGCGCGGTTAGTGGGATTCGAACGATCGTACATCTTACGATTTTTTGGCCGACCTCTGTCAGGAAATTGATCGGCCAGGTCAAAAAATCTTTGTCGACCCCAGTGCAATCTATCTATGTTTGCAGGACCAAGCAGGCAGTTCCCCTTTGTTTTCCTGGCAAATTGGTCTTTTTAGTTGATGGTAAATTCGTACGATCGTTCTGAGAAGATCGTGGTCTCACGATCAGGATCTGATCTATTAAAAATCTCAACATCTATGGCCAGCTTTAGAGTTATTTCTGGTCAGGTGATCTCTGAGGCAACACATAGACCATCACAAAATGGTGGCTCAAGGCAAGAGATGTAGAAGGGCAATATTTACTTAAATATATAGATTGGTAAGATTCTTTAATATGCCACTTAATATGATCTACTATCTGGTGCTTAAGCGTTCATTTGGGGGGTATAGTTTTCCTTTAAGTGTTTTAAAGAAATTATAATATAATGCAGTGTTGTGCTGCACTGGTACAACTGGTGTGCTTGCATCAGAAGCTCTGTAATATTTAATATAAATAAGCTGCTGTGTAGCCACAGAGGCAACCATTCAAAGCTGAAAAGGGAGAAAAGGCACAGGATACACAGCATATAACAGATAAGGTCTGTAGTATACAATTGGATTCTTCTGTTATCTACTGTGTATCCTATGCTTCAATGACTGTCTCCATGGCTACACAACAACTTATTTATATAAACTATAGTAGAGATTCTGAAGCAAACTACAAGTTTTACCAGTGGAGGGCAACAGTATATTATATATAGTCATTCCTTGAAAACACATGGGGAACTTTAATGTAGAGAGTGATATTCTGAGACAATTTGCAATTGGTTTTCAATTTTTATTATTCCTATTTTTTAGTTTATTATTCAGACCTCTCCAGTTTGCAAACTCTGGATGCTAGGCTCCAAATTTACAGTAATGTTTCTGGCTGTTTATGCATAGGGACCTCTCCCATCGACTAATATACAACCTTAGCAGGTCTGAGATGCCAGATATTCGGATTCAGACTTTTTCCATCCTTGGAGTATAATAAATCCTGAAATATTCTTTTTATAACTTTTTTTCCACAAAAAATTCGGATTTTTAAAGTAAATAAAACTTAAATATTTTCAAGTTTTTGGAATTCAGACTTTAATAAATAACCCCCATAGAATTTAATACAGGTATGGGATGCATTATTAGAAAACCCTTTATCCAGAAAACTAGGGGTAGGCAGAGTAGGCATGTGCCTAGGGCCCTAGTCTGGTCCCTCTCGGGGCTCTGGTCATCATGTCAGTAATTTTCGAGCACACAGGTACGTGCGTCCCTGTTCACGCATGCACACGCCTAGTGGGCGCTGCGACTGTCCAGGTTGCCTAGGGCATCTGGTCGGCCTGGCCCTGCGCTGCCTGTATTTGCTTTTCTTGCCAGTGTTCTACTTGCCTCTTCTACTGATTTGTTACAAATAGACATTCTGACTCTTCTGTGATGAAGTAATTTTTTTGCTTTACGATAACCACATTTTGCTGTCTGGATTAGTTTATGGTAAAGAAATCCAACCTACTTCCAGGATTCTCACCCTCTCATCAGGTTCCCATGTTCCTAGTAAGCTAAGTCTCATCAACACCTTCAATGTAAAACCTGTTTCATTGGTTGTAGTGGATGATGACAAACTGCAACTTTTTTTTACATTGCACGGTATTTACAACATTATAACGTGCATCCAGGATGTAAGTGCTATACTGACTTCAGTTTGGCAATCAGAAAATATGAATAGAGCCTACTTTATGCCAAATGAAATGCAGATTATCATGTAGATAATCATGAAAGTGCCCAGCCATGCTTATCATTATTAGGCGTTCAGTTTTCATGGTGAAGTAAGCTAATTGGTTAATGTGATGCTGCCTGAAGTCTTATAAGCAATATTGGTACTTCTGTGGATAAAAGAGAAACAGAGACGCACCACATTCTTGCCTGTGGGTAAGAAACGGATGACAGAAAGTGCTTTGAAGCGCTGTTTAATTCAGGAAATTGAATATACCTGTTGTACTCAATTGTGATGAATTTGTAAGAAGATATATGGCACTTTCTATGTGTTATTTTTTTCATTTAGCAGGGGAGGCACCTATGAGCAGTGGTGAACCAAATGCGGCATTTGCCAGTTGACTTAGAGCCAGAAAACTCAAAGAGCTTTATAGGTAAGTGTGACACCTCTGCACCGTGGATTTAATTTTATCTCATGAAATCCCAAAATCACATTACCATTTAACATTTTATACTTTATTTAAACAAGATCTTTTATGTAACAGAAAATGACATGATGCAGCCTGAGTATGATTATGAATTAGAACTGAATGTAAAAAAAAAAAAAGGAAAATTAGGTGATATAGCAGAGTAAAAGTGCAATAAACTGACTATTTTAAATATCCACACTATGAAACATAACTATGCTTATGCTTAAATAGTTCACTCAGTTTTAAAGGAGAAGGAAAGGTTAAAACTAAGTAAGCCTTATCAGAAAGGTCCATCTAAATATACCAGTAAACCCCCAAAGTAATGTTGCTCTGAGTCCTCTGTCAAAAGAAACACTGCATTTCTTTCCTTCTATTGTGTACACATGGGCTTCTGTATCAGACTTCCTGCCTTCAGCTTAAACCTCATTGCCCTGGGCAAGAGCATGCTCAGTTTGCTCCTCTTCCCCACCCCCCTCCCTTCTTTACTGCAATCTGAGCCCAGAGCAGGGAGAGATTCAGGCAGGAAGTGATGTCACACCACATTAATACTGCAGCTCCTATTCTAAACAAACAGAGAGTTTATAGAGCTTTTTACTCAGGTATGGTAAAATATTTTACAGAATAAATATAGCATTCTAGCTTGCACTATTGCAGCTAATCTATTGGCAATAAAATGCCTCCGTAGCTTTCCTTCTCCTTTAAGAAACAGTCATTTGACATTTATTAATTTAAACATGTGTAAAATGTACAGCAGAATGTAACAGTTTAGTTTCATATATGTACCCACATTGTAAGTCAATTTGATTAATGTTGAACTAAAGAGATATAATTCATACCACACAAATCTTTCCAAAAAAATAGTAAAAATATATGTTGCAGGAGTCGGGGCAATATTTATTTATTCGGCTTCTTTGCCCGACTTTGTCATACGTGACTCCATATACAGTAAGTCCATTCTAATTTGTATAAAATATATATAACATACATTTTTATCATGATGCCACCTCCGAGTGGTAAACGTTGGCAAGCGTTAACTGGGCTTGCATGGTTGGGTATGATCTTCGAGAATTAAAGAAAAGCTTGGCAAATATGCCAGTTGCTACTAATACAACTGTCAAAACACAGGCCAGAATAATTGTTTCCACTGGGAAGAAAATTCCTTTATCTGAAAGAGAAGAGACCACATTATTTTGGTTAAATCAGATTTAAATTAAAACCAAGCAGCTTTCTTAGGTTGCTAAAAAGAATCTCAGACAATATGTTGTATCTTCTAAGAATGTACAACAAGGCTTTAGCCTGGGATTGTTACATACCACACCCTTTCCCATTGTTTCTTTACTTGCTTTTAACTGTATTATCTGTTGATACAATTCATTTTGTGGGTGTTTCTCAGAGATCTCTGGTACAACCAGTTTTCTTTTTCTGTATGTTGTGTTTGGCTTTGAACATGTTGGCTCTATACTGTCATGGAACTCATGAGTCATTTCTATTATTTTCGTATCTTGAAATATGATAAGGGGTTTTTAAGACAATTGAGGTTTAATCCCCCGTTGTACTCCAACATGTGCTCAAAGCCCACTTCTCTCAAAATAAGATATATGAAATAAAATATCTTGGACAGATAACAAGCAGTCATCTAAAGTCTAAACCTGTTAGGCTTTAAAATTCCACCTCCTCTGTTATCTGATTTAGGGCCCCTGGAAGGGATTTTCCTAAATTTGCAGTATGGAGTTTATTCTTTGCTATATATCTGTGATGATACAGAGAAACCTAGATTACCTGTAAATTGTTGCTCATTCTACATACAATGTCTTGCTAAAGTATTCAGACCCTATTTTTCTGAATACCGGTCAGGCCCTACACTTTTATATTTTGTTGAGCCTCAATTTCAACAATAAAAGCATTTATTCTTTGGGGAGCAAAATCTTCCCAGAATTATGTTCAGTGATGATGTTGGTCTAATGTGCAATCTGCTACAGTTATGGGAATCTATTATCCATGACCTTGGGACCTGGGGTTTTCCAGAAAATGGGTCTTTCTGTAATTTGGATCTCCATATTTTTAAGGTGGCCATACACGATAAGATCCAAACGAGTGAATCTTAACCCGACAGGTAGTAGGAATGCATCAACCAGCCGTTGAAGTCCTCGATTGCAGGAAAAATAGAACCTACCCGATCGGAACTATTCAGACTTTTGGCCTGATATAGATCGGGGAGACCCGTCAGATGCCCCCACACACGTGCAGATAAGCTGCCAAATCAGTCTAAAGGACTGTTATCGGCAGCTTTAATCTGCCTTTCGTCTACTAAAAATCACTGAAACATTAAACCCAATAGGATTGTTTAGACTTCAATAAGTATTAATTATATTTTAGTTGAGATAAAATAGAAGGTACTGTTTATTATTACAGAGGAAATCATTTTTAAAAATTTGAATTATTTGCTTAAAATGAAGCCTATGGGAGATGGTCTTCTCTTAATGATGAACTTTCTGGATAACGGATTTTAGGCTTAGGAAACCCATAAATGTATAGCCCTAAATTTATGCAATAGCACTGCAGGCTCTGCCTCACTTGCTTCTTGAGTAACTGGATGAGGTAGGAGGCATAACGGAAACATTTTATCTTGCCTCTGCATTTACTGCATTATTCTCCAAATTAGGTAATTGTTAAAAGTACATACTTGTGGCAGCAAATCCATCTTCTGATACCTTCAGTTTAATTGGCCCGTAGGTAACTGTGTGAGCAGCTTGCAGCTCTCTTCTATTTCGGGCTATTCTTCTGTGGTTAGTACAATTCTGAAAATATAGAAAGACATTCACAGATTGTGCTGGGAAGTCTCAGCCAAGGATAGTATTAGATTCATGTTATGCACTTACCGGTTTGCAAATAGTTTCAGTGTTGTGGCAGATCTGAACAGTACAGTGGAGAAAGACATCATTGTACGCAAGACCAACAAACTTAAACATTTGAATCCTAAATCTTGCTTCAGCACCAACTCCATTCATAATGATAGCCATGGTTTCATCCAGGAATACATGTGAACAGCTATAAGACACAAGAATAAATATGTTTAATAAATCATTCCCTAGCAAAATGCATTCAAATGTAAATGGCAGTATTAATCAACAGGGGACAGAGAACTGTGATGAAATAGCTCGGGAACATTAGTGTCTAGTTGATGTGTGTACAATTTGCCTCCATCTTGCACATTAAGATTGGTGGTTGTATTTAATATTAGATGCAAAGTGCAAAAAAGGAGATTCAGTGGCACCAGATTCTTCCATCTTGTACCTCATACCTATGAAATGCCCAGGCAACTTGCAAAGACGCAACTCTTTGTACTTGAAATGGAGCTCACGGGTACTGCATATATACATATGGGCAATACATGGGTGAGATGTAAAATTTTTATCTTAAAGATATGATTCGTCATTGCAATTCATAAAAACACAAGCTCTTACCATACTACACACTCTTAATAGTTCCACACCTTCCAGTAAATAAACCCATAGACATTCCTGAACAATAATGATATTTATAGATAGGGCTTCCTGTAGTGGAATGAGATTTGTAAGGCAGTGTCAGAGGATGGTCAAAGCATCACCATCTACAGTAGAAGGCCTACCTGTATCTTCCAATCTTTGTAACAAGGGCACCTTTTTATACACCGAGGCCTAGAGTTTTGACTTTGGGATAGTTCATTTTTAGTTTGCAGATATTGAAAGCAGTTACTGTGTCACACACTTGGTACTAAACCAAATCCCAATAAAATATGGCATCATTTCTTACCTGTCTTGTATAAATGTGTACTGTATGGTATGAGAAGGATCATTTGTGGGGGTAGCCCAACATTTCTCAAGCCGTATTATCAAATGACCAGGAATCTGAAATCAATAAGCAGGGTCAATAAAACATTGGCATGTGTTTCGGCTTTGCAAAGTACATTAAAATAAATAGTATAAATAGAGTATCTTCTGTAGATCATGTCTGCTCTAATGAAGCTAACACAATGATTGTTGGAAGAAGGGCATTTAGGACTGGT
The DNA here is from genome assembly GCA_038501925.1 of Xenopus petersii. Lineage (NCBI taxonomy): Eukaryota > Metazoa > Chordata > Amphibia > Anura > Pipidae > Xenopus > Xenopus petersii. The sequence continues at coordinate 112,138,195 of CM076681.1, forward strand.
GTTGCCATGGGCACTGGATGTGTGAGCACCCATCTGTACATGCATGACATCAGCAAATTTGATATACAGGCAAACACATATGCAGGGTAAGGGGGGGGGTTTGGATTTTTTTTTTCCATAAAGGCATCTAAGGGCCATCCCCTTAAAGCTGCGGCCCTAGTTACAGATATCAGATTGTTGACCGAAAACAAATGGTTGTTAGACTTTTTCAGTTCAAGCCTCCTTTGGCTGAGTTGATCATAATAAAGTTTTAGAGGCATTTACGCATTACCCACACTGACTGAGGGTGAGTCTACCCGCCACCTAGTAGGGCCAGCCCACCTTATGGGAACCGCTGCTCTAGGGACTGAAATTTAAGCCCTGGATTGCGTCCTGGCAGAAAATCAGCTGGTACTCTGGTGTGCTTGTTTGAGCACGTTGCTGATGTTGAAAGTCATAACCAACTCTTTGCTAAGTGTTCAGAAGGGAAAACATATCCTATGACTCAACAAATGCAATGAGATCAGTATCCTGATCAATACGCATTTTATGTTGATAAATGCACTTTATAATGAGCCTACCATGTGAACTCTGACGAATATGTTGTCCTCAAGCTTCAGAGATGGCACTGTGGTCCATAAGTCCTCAAATCCATTATCCTTAAACAACATCATGGAGACTGAAAAGTTTCCATCTTCTGTGTCCAGTGTTATAGTTCTGTAAGTGAGACACATATAACAGAAATGTAGTGTGTACTGACTTAGATTAATTGCCTGTTTTGCTAAACACTGTCTAGTTATTTTAGAGCTGGCATTTATACTATTCATGACATGGAACTGCACATTCCATTATCCCTAACTGCAAGCTAAGAATGGCTCATTTGCAGAGAACTGCAGAAATTGTTGACACTGTATATACTCATTCAGCAACATGGGAAACATTTTTTTATCTTCATCACTGGGTTGCCAGACAGGCATGTGACTTGCACAGAGAAATTATACACCTAATAGTTATGTGTGGGCCGACCCAATACCCACAGAACCCATGGGTTTACCTGAGGGTCAGGCGGGTTCGGCCAAACCTCGCTCCCCCATTTGCGGGTAGTGGGCGGCTTCCGACTTCCGATTTTACAGGCTCACGCCTGTCCACCTTGCCCCTTTTGTGACATCATTGGCTGGGCAGTGTGGGTCTATAAAAGGAAGGTGGAAGTCAGGGGCGGGCGGGTGCGGATGTGGGGCGCGCAGGTAAGGGTCGGGTCGAGTTTTTTTCAACCCACACATCTCTAACACCTAACATTTCTTTTCAATTAAAGGGGTTTTGTTAAGGGAAAGCATGTTATTTAATAAATGTATCAGATAATAGTGCTCTCCCAGCAGAATCCTACATTGAAATCCATTTTTCAAAAGAGCAAATGGATTTTGTTTTCCAGGTGACCTCAGCCATATGTCTTGTACTCTGATAAACTACAGCAGAGCCAGAAATAGGCAACCTGACAACTACCCCCACCCCCTGCAAGCGAGAACATGTCCGTGCATGCCCCATAACAGAGGGGAGAGCGGCAGAGGAGAGGTAGGGGTGAGCAACAGAGATGAGGGAAGGAGAAGAAAGTGATAGGGAGGAGGTTAGAGTGGAAGAGGAGCACGACAACTTGGACTACTGGTAGGCAAAAGACCCTTTAACATGTACCTGCCCAGCACCCCCCCATCATTGAGCCCTAGGCAGTTGTCTCTTCTGCCTACCCCTGGTTCCAGCCTTGAACTCCAGTCACTCTTTACTGATACACTGCAAGTTGAAGTGATATTACCCCTTTTTCTCCCCCTCCCCGTAGTCTATCAACAGAACAACCAGAAGGTAACAAGTAGCAGCTCCCTGACCCATGCATTGCTAAAAATGCCCCACCTGTGGCAGACATGAGAATAGCAACCAATAGTAAAACACAGAAGTTCAGCCACAATGCCTCCAGTTGAGCATAAAGACCAATAGCTTATCTGACAGCAGATGCATTATAAAGTGCTGACACTTTCTGAAAGCACAGGGTTAGGAACAATGACCTTAGATGGCAGCCCACATACCAATATTACAACAACAATACATTTATTGGTTCTAGAATAAATTTTAAATGGTTGTATGAATTATTTGCAATAGTGTAATTTATTAATAAAAACTACACAATAAAAATCATGACAGAATCCCTTTAAAGGAGAACTAAACCCCCAAACTAATGAAACCCCTATCCTCCATAGTCCCCCTCCCTGTTCCCCCCGACAACCTGTAAATGCCCCTGAGTCTTTAATTACCCCTTGATGCAGCTTCAGCGCAGCAGAGCTCACGGGCTCCATCTTCACCACGGAAGTGCAAAGTATGAATTCATGCTATTAACAAAAGCCCAAACATATGAGCATCAAAAGTCTTTCACTGTTGCACTGCAACACTTTTGACTTATGCCTGGCACACCAAAAGTCTTGTCACCCCCATTCTGATATATTGTATGGCAAAACTTGCCAACAATACATAAAAAGCTTTCGAAATTGACACCCATACTGATGAATTGTGTGGGAGCTGTGGTGAATGGATGCTACTTAGTTGGGGCCAGCTATTACACTAAAATTTTAGGGAATTGCTTCAAAAACATGATGTCGGAAAACATTGCTCTATGTTGTATCGTTTTTCCTCTGTGTTCGTCATACAGGATAAATACAACATCACAGCATAACAGAAAGAGAAATTGTAAATATATAATACACATACAATGAACGTAAACATACCTGATATCAACACTGACTCTGCTCTCTCCATTTGGCTGTTGTACCATGTAGTTAATGGGATAACGGCAAGCAAAGGTGATGTTGATATAGGATCTTGTGACTATGTCAGAGGAATTGCTGTGTATAGTATTGATAAACACAATATGGGAGTCATCTGAAGCCTGAAAGGTTGAGGTAAATTGCTTTTATTGTACAGTTTGTGTTTGTTCAAAGATCTTTAACCCTTTTCCTGCTGATGACACGTGGGCAGGACAATTATGGGGTTTAAGGTTATTCTACAGGGGATAACAATTTGCCAAGCATAATCATCAGCAGGTAAAGGGTTGGTTTAGATATGCTCCCTAGAAAATGTTATTGCTCTATGAATCTGCGTATCTTGTCGGCACTACACAAATAAATGATGATGATGAATCATAAACAATCTGCGGATATGAATACTGATATTTCATAAATGTACATAAATGTACTTTTCTGCTTTCTATGTCTCATATATAAAAGGTGAATGTAAATTAGTACTTTGGCTCAAATATAGAACACCCTTCCTGCACTCAATCTGCACTGAATCTGATTTCAAATTTCAGCATTCCACAGGGCAGTAAAGTAACTAGCCATCTTGGGGCCTGGCTGCATGCATGTGCACAAATGCCAGTGGGCCCAAATTAAATCCCACCCCCTGCTCCCCCCCAGAAGTTCCGCCACTGCCACAGGGTACCAGAAATGTAATCAAATCATGAACCTGTATGGTCCCATCCGACCAGTCAAAATGCATCATTCCATGGCATTGTATGGAATTTTCAAGAATGCTATTTAGTTAGCCCACAACCCCACATCTGCCCATCGGAGTTATCAGAGTGCACCGTCTCAACGTATCTGAGAACTACTCAGAAGCAGACCCAGGTTTACTATCCAGGTGCCCCTAGGCCGGCCCATGTGCTGGGAATTGTGGATAATAAAAGTGTTGGCAGGGGAACTGATAGGATGTCTGGAAGAGGGCAGCAGTGTGGACAGTGAAACTGTGCCATGGTGCTGGGAATTTGGCATGATAGGGAAGGAGAAAGATGGGAGAGATGCTCCAATGTCTGGTGTGGGGTGGTGGCAGCTTAGAAGAAATAGAGATGAGTCCTGTTCTCAGGGGTTGTGCACGAGAATGAAGGTGTTAGAAGTGTGAGAGTGAAAATATTGGCAGGATAGCATGGAAGTTGGCATCATGGGCATGGGATTGTAGGAAAGGTCTGGGAGGGGGGTTTGCAGAGCTTCAAAAATCATTAAAAAAATTTAAAATTAAGACAAACTGTTGGTGTACAAATTGATAGTATGCAAATAAAATGTGGCTCATTTATCAACCCTGGCAAGTGGCCACATGGATATTAATCGATGGCAACTAATCAAATTTATGCTGTTAATGTTCTTCCTGCTTCTGGCAGAAAAAGCGAATCATTGATTATGGTTGTTATGAGTATGATACAAGCCACTTAAAGGCGTTGTTCACCTTTGAGTTAACTTTAGTATGATGTAGAGAGTGATATTCTGAGACAATTTGCAATTTTCCATTTTTTTTTTATTTGTGGTTTTTGAGTTATTTAGCTTTTTATTCAGCAGCTCTCCAGTTTTGTAGGACTGTCTACAACATAATAAAACTTTAAGTAAATCTCACGTCTAACATATACAGTATCGGGCGAATGTAATAAAAATCGCTAACGGAAAAACTATTCGCAATGCGAAAAGTTATGCCTTTGCGCAAACAAATTTTGCTTTGTGCGAATTTAATATAGCTTTTGCGAGCCCGGAAACTGTTTAGCGACCACTTCCAACAGTGAAAGACCGTTTGCGAATTTTATAGTTTGCGCCAATGCGCAGTCAATGTAATAAAACTTCTTACTGAAAAAATCGTTATGTATGCTCCAAAAGATAACGACACCTTCAAGCACTTCTTATGAGTGCGCAATTAAAATTCGCAATGCGCAATTAAAATTCGCAATGCAATAACAGTTTAAGGAACAATATTACATTGCGAGATGTGGATTTTTATTCTTATTGGTACGAATTGTTTTGCTCTTTGCGACTTTTATTACATTCCCCTGTTAGTATTTTGATGTCTTTTATTTTACCATTATAGTTCCACAGTCTGTGAAATTGATTTGAATGCTAAAAACATAAAAGTCGTCTTTTTCTATGCCACGGCATTCAGGATCATTAAGGTGCAAATCTGAAATCTAAAGAAAAAGGAAACAAGACATGACAAAATTTTTTAATATATGTTATACTGTATTTACTATATAAATTTATATACTGCATATTTATCACGAGGAATGCCATAAATCCAGGATTTTTAGATATATAATGTTTGGATTCAGTCCAAATAGTAAGTGTCAGATTTATTCATCTTTGCCTATTTGTGTTCTGGCAAGTAATTAATAAAAAAAATTTAAAAAAAGCAAGTGTGTGAGTTTAGGAACTCAGTTGTTCTAACATGGATGAGCACACATAGTACTGGGTATAGATCTTTCTGTAATTTGGATCTCCATACCTTTAGGGGGTTATTTATCAAAGTCCGAATTTATCTCAATATTTTCTGCCACAAACTCCGATCAAATCCGCTCAGGTTTTTCACTCTTATTTATTATTACATTTTCCCAAAAATTTGCTTTGCACTGAAAAAAACGAATTTTCATGATTTATTTCGGAATTTTCACCCGAAAACTTTCAGGGTATTGCACGAAACCCAGCGCACATCAAAAAATCATTGGGACTTCTTCCATTGACTTATATGCAACCTCGACAGGTCTGGGATGGCGGATTTTTAGATTCTGACTTTTCCATGCTCGGGGTTTAATAAATTCAGAAAAATTATTGAAATTATTAAAATTAGGATAACATTTTTACTGTAATAATAAAGCAGTCGATTGTACTTGATCCTAACTAAGATATTTATTTTTATTAGAGGCCCAACAATCCCATTGGGTTTATTTAATATTTAACTTTTTTAAGTAGACTTAGGGGGTTGTTTACTAAACTCTGAATGCAAAAATCTGAAAAATTTGTGATTTTTTTTTGTTTTATAAAATCCAATCTCCCAGTAAGGTTTAATCCCAAATCCTGGATCACTATCAATAGTTCTTGAAAGTCAACTTTCCATTTAAAAAAAAAAAAATCAAACATCAATTTTTACTTACAAAAATTGGAGGGTTTTTTGAAAGAAAAAAGCCACTTGGAATTTCCACCTCTATCAAATCCTTGGTACAAATGACAGTCTCATTGAGCTCTGCAGAAAGAAAGCATTTTTTTAAAATCACTTGTTATTTATCACTTAATGTCTCTTTTTATTAGACTGTTTTAATGTGTTAATGTTTTTAAAAAAAAGATCAAGATGCATTTATACTTTTTGTTTTTAAGGCTGAAGGCACACGGATCATTGACTCTGCTGCTCTAAGTTTGTGGTTTTTTTTACAGGCCGGAGAGAAGCAGATCCACTCTGTGCTCCATCTCCATTCATTTGAACTGCTTCTGTTTGCATGCTGTCACATGCAGAGGAGTGGAACGCAGAGTTGGCCTATATACACGAATGCAGACATTTTTGGGCTCTGCTTCGTGTAGCGGAGGCAGAAGCTGTACTTGTCAGTGCAGTTTTACTGAGTAATGGGGCAGATCTACTTCTCTCAGGCTGCAAAATATACAGGGTGAAAGCAGTGGAGCCAGTGTTCCATGTGCCCTCAGCCTAAACACTTTATTTGAGTGTTTTTGGGCAGACAAGGAGGAATGCCTACGTCTACAAAGCTGGTTGTGGGAGCATTCGTCGGCTAATTAAAGGGCAAGTCAACCCAAAATAAAAATTTGCCTAGTAATAGAACACATAATTCTAAGCAATTTTCCAATATACATTTGTTTGGGCCAGAACTAGGGATAGGTAGAAGAGGCACATGCCTAGGGCGCAAAGCTTGGGGGGCACCAGACACATACCTTTCCTATTGTCCACCCATAGTCAGGCCGAGCAAGTGCCCCTCTAGCAAAGCAAACTGAGCAGGAGTATTTGCTCGTAGATGCTTGCATATGTGCTCTGGGGGTGTTGGGGGCGAGCCGGTTGCAGAAGTCTTAGTTCCCTAGCAAAAACAGGTCAGTTAATTTAGCTGCCTTGTCTTACATTGTTTCAACAAGACACTACTTTCAATAGCAATACATATAACTTTAAAAAAAACATAGAATGCGTATTGCATAGTTGCTTAGAATTATGTTTTCTTTTATTGGGCAAAATTCCAGGTCACCAAGTATAGTCTAACATTCCTAGCTATAATAAAGAACAGAGCTGCACTTGGTTCTCATATTGTGAATATTTGGTCAGGAATGTTTTGCTGCATTAAAACCTACAGTATGCATACCATACCAAACATTTTTATTGCATTTTTTTGCTTGTACAGAAACCTTCACACGGGCAATGATGTGCTATGTGCAAATGTTTTTTATTTGTGTCCCTTTTCACAATGGCATGAACATGTTAGTTTCAATTTGTAATTTGTTATTGGTAGTTTTAGTGTTGTTTGGAGTGAGTGATCTTAACCTTAACATGCTCTTTTGTCCGTAAATGGTTTTATAAGCAAAGCACTTTACAAACTGATTTCCACTGTCTTCAAACATACGTCCAAGGTATAAGCAGGCTTTTTTGGAAGAATTTCAAAGGTTTTAGCTGCTGTATTACTCTTCTTTCTTCCTTAATCCAACCCTGCATAGAAGCCAACTGCTGATAAATACCACCTAGGAGATTTCTGGGTACTTGGTAGGCTTATTGGGAGGTTTATGTATCTTTCAGGTAACAACTCTAAAAGTCTTTGATCAGTGTCAGCATCAGAATCTTCACATCAGCCATACTAGTTGACATACAGTTGGTCTGATAATTTTGCACATAGGGCACGCTCTCCTAGCTGTGTGATGTACTTCTGGAGACAGTGCCTAGTGCCAAAAAATAAAGAAACTTACATGGTGTTCTCTGTAATATATTTCAAGGAAATTCTGTGGTACAATGTGGGGTAGTAAAATGCTAAGGATTGAGCAATCTACTGCAGAAAATGCAAGTGAGTTTAGGAACTCAATAAATAAGCTTTATAGTTTTATTGACAATACACATACGTATTTAAAAGGGGCAAATACACTCCCTCATAATGCTGCATCACTGGGATACCAGGAAAATCAAGGAAAGGAAGGATGGAGGACACAGGCCAAGGCAGAACTAGCTGCTAGTGAGGTTTATGATATTTGTGCACCTGGAGTGGGGTGCTTAAGAGAAGACCAGACCTTAAAACCTGTTGGACTACTATATGTATATATGAGAAATACCACATGTGTTCTGAACACATGGTCATCTTTAGTTTTTTCACTAGCGGTTTGGCCATATTGATGGCAGGGAGTAAGAAACAGAGGAGGTGTAGTGCAGAGCAGTGGAAATGGTGCAGGCAGGGGTGAAGAATTAATATGTGGTGGTGACTGGGTGGTGGGCCCTTAACTGGGATACACAGTGGGCCCTGGGTACATCAGTCTGATTGCATAGTCTCTTACAGTCCAATTACTTTGCCCTCTCCTTACCAGTGATACAAATGGCCTTCATTTGGCTTGACCAAGATCCTTTATGGATAAAAAAATATGTTCCAAAGTATTAATTAAAATGACGTTACATAATAATAGTGTGTGTTAACAGAACATATGTTTTGTTATGATAGAAGTGAATTCGAAAGTGCAGTCAATGATGGACTGGTCCCCCATGAACCACCAAATAAGCTACTGCTTGGTTCTACCCCATAGTGCCTAGGTTTTAGTTCATCCTCCCCTCTGTGATGTATTGTGCCCTGTGGCCTATGGGAAGTTGCAGTTCTATATTGTACATATACTGTATTTCAGTTGACAACTATAAAGGTCTATGGCCAGAGTCAGCATCTTCACAACAGCCAAACTAGGTGACATGCAACAGAATGGATTATCTTTTATCTCTTGCCTATGCATGGCTCTCTCTCTCTCTCTCTTTGCGTTGCAAAAGCTAAATTGACATTGATACAGTGTGTTAGCTTATGTTTTAGCCAAAATTTGGTACTAACACATAGCTGCATATATTAATAACACAATTCTGTAATCTACAGCAGCCTCTCTTGCAAAGACAATAACAATCCATTCATTGAATACTGCAGTTCATTACAACAAGGGTTTTTTTTTTTATTCCTCACCCTAGTTTTGAAAATTAGACCACCAAAAATGTGCTCTTAATTCATTGTTATCCACATAGACATATGGAGTAAGGGTTACATTAGTAACCAGACTGCACGGAACTGACATTTTATTCATTAGAAAATGTTTCATAACAAACAAAATGTAGATTTACTAATTGTCATAAAGCCTTATAGATCATTTGAACAAGAGCACAGTAAATTAATAATTTAATTAAATCTAGGCTTTCACAATTTTTTATATTACCATATTTATACTATGAGTAGAGATTAACATAATAGTATGAAAAAATATGGATTACTTGATATTTTATTGTTCTACCCCCATCCACCCCCAAAATGTAGGAGAAATGCTTTGTATGACTACTGTCTTATAACTGGTGTTCCTTGGCCTCTAAGGTTATCCCATTTTAGTGAGAGCAAGAGTATAATTGGATACAATCAGGATTGAATGTATACAGTACATGGTTCATGCACGAGGAAATTTAAAAAAAACTTGAACATGTTAAGATAAACAAAAGTCTGGGACCAGATGGTATTCATGCCAGGGTACTAAGCAAGCTTAAACCTCTTTACCTAAAGCACCAGTAACATAAAAATTTTTTTTTTTGAAAATTTGTTACTATACAATGAAAAAAAAAACACGAACACAAATTAAATTTTAAAATAGCAAAGCCTTTATTAAGGAATATCTTACAGAAAGTCCACTTCCTGTTCTCTTCAGAAATGGCGAAAAGGCGACCATCCATCCTGCAGCAATCGATTTCTCCTCCCTGGCTATTCTAGTGACAGCATGCGGCTTCTTCTCCTCCTTGATTCGGGGCCCAGCAGATTCTCGATGAAGAAAGAAGACACCCTGGCTATGGTGGTGTGCTGGGCTTCCGTGGGTTTGCTGTGTCACCTGCTTTGCAAGGAAGGGTCGCTGTTGTGCAGGAGCATGGCTGTCTGCTCAGGGGCAGCCATACGCAGGAACAGAGTCTCTGAAGGCACAAGGGAAATCACTTGATTCAAAGCAATCCCCAGCTGTCCGCAGCCCTCCCCTCTGTCCTCTACCCCAGCTCTGACGAGGAGCCGCCGCTGGGGAAGCTGCGCACAATGCTGCCAGGAGAGACTCCGGTATGATCGCGGGGACTGGGGAGGAAACAACATGCGCTCATGCTCTATAGGCAGCTCTGGAATGTACCACAGCCTCCCCAGAAATTCAAACTATGTTCCTTCACGGGGAGACTCTGTTCCCGCGTATGGCTGCCCCTGAGCAGACAGTCATGCTCCTGCACAACAGCGACCCTTCCTTGCAAAGCAGGTGACACAGCGAACCCACGGATGCCCAGCACACCACCACAGCCAGGGTGTCTTCTTTCTTCATCGAGAATCTGCTGGGCCCCGAATCAAGGAGGAGAAGAAGCCGCATACTGTCACTAGAATAGCCAGAGAGGAGAAATCGATTGCTGCAGGATGGATGGTCGTCCTTTTTACAGGAAGTGGACTTTCTGTAAGTTATTTCTTAATAAAGGCTTTGCTATTTTAAAATTTAATTTGTGTTGGCGGTTTTTTTTCGTTGTATAGTAACGAATTTTACAAAAAAAATTTTTTATGTTACTGGTCCTTTAAACCTTAAACCTCTTTACTTAATTTTTACAAGAGAGTGGCTAATTGCTAATGTGGTGCCGTTATTCAAAAAGGGATCCCGTTCTCATCCTCAAAACTATAGGCCGGTTAGTCTGACGTCAGTGGTAGGAATGCTTTTCGAAGGGGTATGACGATGGGATAAGATACTTGAACTCATTGCAAAAAATAGTACTGTGAGTTTGTGCCAACATGTTTTTTTGCACAAAAGATCTTGCCAGACTAATTTAATTTCTTTCTATGAGAAGGTGAGCAGCTACCTTCGTTCTTGGATGGAAGTGCATGTAATCTACTTAGACTTTGTTAAAGCATTTGATTCAGTACCACACAGAAGGTAACTGGTTTAAGGAATGTTGTCCTGGAACATAGTATTTGTACCTGGATAGAGAACTGGATAAAAGAGTGGTGGTAAATGGAACATTTTGTAATTAGACCAGTGTTGTTAGTGGAGTACCGCAGGGCTCTGTACTAGGTCCTTTGCTTTTCAACTTGTTTATTAATGACCTGGGGTGGGCATTGAAAGTACTGTTTCTATTTTTGCTGATGATACTAAATTGTGCAGAACTATAGGTTCCATGCAGAATGCTGCCACTTTGCAGAGTGATTTGGCTAAATTGGAAAACTGTGTAGCAAACTGGAAAATGAGATTTAATGTTGATAAATGCAAATTATACATGAAATGGCAGTGTGTTGAGAAGGATCTAGTTCTGGGCAGTGTCATTCTGTGGCTACTAAAGCAAATAAACTACTGTCTTGTATAAAAAAGGGCATTAAGTCAAGGGATGAAACTATAATTTTGCCTTTTTATAGGTCCCTGGTAAGGTCTCACATGGAGTATGCAGTGCAGGAAGGCATATAAAGGCAAAAAAATAAAATTCCATTTTTATTTTCTTTAATGAAAAAGAAACCTATCTCCAATATACTTTAATTAAAAAATGTCTACCGTTTTTATAAGAAACCTGACTGTATGCAGTGAAATTCTCCCTCTATTTACTGCTGTGGATAGGAATTGTCAGACGGTCCCTAACTGCTGAGCAGGGAAACAATCATACTTATGAATAGCAGGGGGAGCTCCCGCCTTACTTCCCAGCCATGCAGAACTCAAGCAGCTTTGTTTATGACGATCCCTAAGCAGCCCAGACCACACTAAGCATGTGCACAGTCTTAGTCTTGCAAAGATGTTTAACAAAGTTACAAGATGGTGACCCCCTGTAGCCAACTTTGAAAGCATAAATTATTTGTTTGATTAGGCTTGTGGGGCAGTAAGTTCATGTTTATATTTAGTATACAAAATACAGAATTTCTAACCTAATTCTATTTAAGACTTTACATGCCCTTTAAGAGGGATATAAATGAGCTGGAGCGAGAGTGCAGAGACGTGCAACCAGGGCCGCCATTAGAAATCACGGGGCCCCGTACAACAAAATTTTTGGGGCCCCCTGGGCCCCGCCCACACTGACGACCAAGCTCCACCCCATTTCCCGCCCACTCCACATCGCAGTTAAAAGACCACACAGACATCAGCGCTAAAAAAGTAACCCCCCCCACACAAGTTGTAAAAAGCTATTGATGGTCAGGGCCCCCTTATAAAAAATTGGGGCCCCAAAAAAAAAAAAATTAAAAATTTTTTTTTTAAAAAAAAACATTGGTGGCAGGGGCCCCCTTATAAGTTAAAAAAAACTTGGGGCCCCAACAAAAAAAATGTAAAAAAACTAAAAAATAAACAAACATTGGCGGCAGGGGCCCCCTTATAAGTTAAAAACAAATTGGGGCCCCAAAAAAAAATTTGAAAAAAAAAAAATTTTTTTGAAAAAAAAAAAAAAAAACATTGGCGGCAGGGGCCCCCTTATAAGTTAAAAACAAATTGGGGCCCCAAAAAAAAATGTAAAGAAAAAAAAAAAATTTTTTGAAAAAAAAACAAAAAAAACATTGGCGTCAGGGGCCCCCTTATAAGTTAAAAACAAATTGGGGCCCCAAAAAAAAATTTGAAGAAAAAAAAAAATTTTTTTTGAAAAAAAAAAAAAAAACATTGGCGGCAGGGGCCCCCTTATAAGTTAAAAACAAATTGGGGCCCCAAAAAAAAAATTGAAAAAAAAAAAAAAATTTTTTAAAAAAAAAACATTGGCGTCAGGGGCCCCCTTATAAGTTAAAAACAAATTGGGGCCCCAAAAAAAAATTTGAAGAAAAAAAAAAAATTTTTTTGAAAAAAAAAAAAAAAACATTGGCGGCAGGGGCCCCCTTATAAGTTAAAAACAAATTGGGGCCCCAAAAAAAAAATTGAAAAAAAAAAAAAAATTTTTTAAAAAAAAAAACATTGGCGTCAGGGGCCCCCTTATAAGTTAAAAACAAATTGGGGCCCCAAAAAAAAATTTGAAGAAAAAAAAAAATTTTTTTGAAAAAAAAAAAAAAAAAACATTGGTGGCAGGGGCCCCCTTATAAGTTAAAAACAAATTGGGGCCCCAAAAAAAAATTTGAGAAAAAAAATTTTTTTGAAAAAAAAAAAAAACATTGGCGGCAGGGGCCCCCTTACAAGTTAAAAACAAATTGGGGCCCCAAAAAAAATTTAAAAAAAAAAAAAAAATTTTAAAAAAAAAAAACATTGGCGTCAGGGGCCCCTTACGAGTTAAAAAAAAAATTGGGGCCCCAAAAAAACATGTTTTAAAAAAAGATTGGTTGCAGGGGCCTATAGAATATTAAAATAATACATTGGTGGCCAGGAGATTAAAAAAAAAAAAAATACACAAACTGGTGTTCAGTAGAATTGAACTCACGGCTTCAGTACTTCAACTTCACCTCCTTTCGTGACTTCGGGTCTTTTCACTGCTTCAGGACTTCGGCTTCGGCTGTTTTCGTGACTTCGGGTCTTTGCGCTGCTTCAGGACTTCGGCTTCGGCTGTTTTCGTGACTTCGGGTCTTTTCGGCGCTTCGTGACTTCGGCTTTTTCCGTGACTTCGGGTCTTTTCGGCGCATCGGCTTCGGCTTTTCGGCATTTCCGCATTCGGCAGCACAGAGGCAAGACGTACGGCTCGGGCGCTCGTAAGGGGGGCCCGGATCTTCAAAAAATGCAGCGCTGCCGGGCCCCCCTTCATGCCCGGGCCCGGTACGCTTGTCCCCCCTGTCCCCCCCTGATGGCGGCCCTGCATGCAACTAAACTGGTTAGTGGGATGGAAGACTTAAATTATGAGGGTAGACTGTCAAGGTTGGGATTATTTTTTCTGGAAAAAAGATTCTTGTGAGGGGACTTGATTACAATTTACAAGTACATGTAGGGAACTCCGTTTTTGAGCCTCATGGCTGGAACCCCTGTGTAGATTTAGCTACAGGGTTTCCCAGGGGCTGGACAAGGGGCCAGAGCCCTTGTGCTGGTGCAGCATGGCAGACACTGGAGTATGCCACAAGGTGTCGCTGCTGCAACACTATAAAAGGAGATGCAATGTGCTCAGACCCAGGATTACAGATTTCTGCTGAATACTGCTGGATGTTACTTCTTGGAGGAGAGAGTGAATTCAGCAGCCAAGATGTAGAGACAGGAGGCCTCTGAGGCTGGGGTAGGTGACCCCATGCCTGGGAGCTAGGCCAGGAGGGTCTGAAGCTCCGGATTTTCCAAACTGGATGTAGAAATACAGTGCTGGGAGCTACACTTCAGCTACAGATTCAGCAACAGTGTCTTCTTGCTATACACAGTGTGGGAGCTATGTCTGGAGTATCAAGCAAGCTGCATCTGCTTCATGGAATTCATTTATCGCTGTGGATGCCTACTCAAGCTCTGGATGGGCCTACCCATCTGAGTGAATCCCCAGGGTAAGGTGTACCCAGGGGAGGGAAAAAGAGAGGATCCAGGATGGTTTCCGTTTGTGACAGAGGCTGTTTGTAGATGCCTGCCATGTGGGAGCAAGTACCTAGTCCAGAGGGAGAGGTATTTGTGCACTAGCGCTACCAGGACTATTTGTACTCTTTGGGGATAAGGGACTGAGACTCTGATTCTTCCGAAGGAATAGTGCGGAACTTTGTCTGGTAGGGAATTACCAGGATAGGACTAGCACAGGTTCATGCTAGTTGAATGGATATTTGTACTTTTACCATTTACTTACCCTTTAATCTGCACTTCTTTGTATAAAGTTGATATTTTTATAAAGCAACTGTGTGTGTTGAATGTTTTTCTGAATGGGGCCACCTGCAGGTGCATTCCCGGATCCCATTAGGTGGAGGTACTGCCAGAGATGAGTTTTCCCAGTACCCTTTCACCTAGCAAAGGGAACTCAGGACCTGTAATTGGTAAGAAATTATATGATGTACAACCTTGGCACCAGGGGGATGGCCAAAAAGGGGTTACATGTGTGTATGTATGGATGCTGGGTTTCATTTGGAGGGGTTGAATCGGTTTAAATTTGTAATTATGGGTAGTTGGATACAGTAATTTATTTTAATTATACAAGAGGGAGGTAGTTCAAGGTAGTTCAATACATAAAAGACAGACAATCCCTGGAGGTTCAGTATGGGTCCCCACATATTGTGAACACTTTAATGGAAATTCAAGTAGCTGCATATTGAAACCAGAAGACACCCTTGCTAGGTATGCATGGGTTACCTTTTAGCTGTAGCAGATCTAAATGAAATAAATTACCTACATGCCTTCCCTACAGCATAAGTGGTTTACTTTGGAGAACACTGTAAACGTGTCTTGTGTGGTTTATTCTGTTATCTAAGCAGTTTACAAAAATGGAAAGTATTTTGAATAGGGTACGTGTTTTCTACACCCACTGTCAGTAAAAGCTAAAGAGCAGTATCTATGTACTATAAAACATACCAGCGCCATAGCAATGGACTAACACATCATTTCCTGGCATCGCTGCCTTTGGCTTTAAACAATGGCTTTAAGAGTCAAATTCCTACATCTTACACCAAGTTTATTATAAGGCCAACATGCTTTCAGAGCAGTCTCTCAGTCTTCCTCAAAACAAAGCTGACTTTACAGGAAGTGAGACAATACATGTTGTAGTTAACTGCCCCTCATTGTACATAAAGCTACTGCAGCAGCTGCAAAATCATGTTTAATAGGACAATAAAAAGAATCTATAGGACAACATGCATTTCTGATGTGCCCTTTATTACCATCCCACTGTACGTAGATTATCTACAAGTAAATAAATACGCCAGTAAATCGGTTTTCTGTCTCATGATGCTCTGCAAGTGTTGATCACTGAATATACACTGCCAACAGGTACAAGTAAAAGAGATGCAGACTGGAGTACATTACACAAGATGGGCTCTGTCCTGAAGACATTTATTTATGATATAAACACTAATAATGTAAAAAGTCACTTTTATGACATACATATGTTTAGTAATACTATGGTAAAACATATTCTTTCAGTCGGTTCAGACATACAGTACACTCTTCTGGGTTAGGACCTCAAGGCTAGAAATGGTGAAATTTAAATTATAGAATATTGTCCCCTTGACTCACATATTAAAAATTATTTTTTGATGTTATTGAATAGTAGGAAAACCACATTTTTCTTTGTATATATGTTATCACATGGTACTGTCTAATACCTGTTTGGAAAGAACATGTTAACATTTAGAAAAACAAACAAAATATGATTTTACTGTAAGGGGGTTATTTACTAAACTCCGAATGCAAAAATCCTGAAAAATTTGTGATTTTTTTAGTATAAAATCTGACTTTTAAAAAAAAAATTCAGAATTTATTATCCCCCGAGGATGGAAAAAGTCTGAATCAGAAAATCCGGCATCTCAGACCTGTAGAGGGAGAAGTCCCAATGATTTTTTTAATGTGCGCTGTGTTTTGTGCAATATCCCAAAGATTTCGTCGTTTTTGGGAAACAAGCATACAAAATCGTAGTTTTCGGGTGGAAAATCCAAAAAGTTCATGAAATTTGGATTTTTTTCCAAATTTTCTGCAAAATCTAATAATAAATAATGGAAAACCCCGTGTGAATGTAATCTGAGTTTTGGGCAGAACATGTTGAGATAAATTCGGACTTTGATAAATAACCCCCTTAAGTAAAAAAAACCTACATAGTCAAATCACTGAAAAACTTTTCTGCCATCTTAAATGCAGGATTTCAGAAGGTGGTAAAAACTTTATATATTTTGGGATTCGTTATCCGGAAACCTGTTATCCAGAAAGCTCAAAATTACGGAAAGGCCAGTGACCATAGACAAGATTTTAAACAAATAAATCAAGATTTTAAAAATGATTTCCTTTTTCTCTGTAATAATAAAACAGTACCTTGTACTTGATCCAAACTAAGATATTATTAATCATTATTGGAAGCTAAACCAACTTATTGGGTTTATTTTATGTTTACACAATTTTTTAGTAGACTTAAGGTATGAAGATCCAAATTACAGAAAGAACCACTATCCAGAAAACCCCAGGTCCCCAGCGTTCTGGATAACAGGTCCAATACCTGTATACGTTTTTGCTTTATATATCATATGCTTTCACAACATAAACTCAATAATCCATTAGTACAACAATATGTAATTATTTGTAACTCACCGCAGCTTATTCTTCATTCTCCTTCATTTCTTTCCCTCATATTTATGACAGAAATGAGGGGAAATGAGAAGAATAATAATATGAATTCTTAAGAGATACATTTAATTGCTTAAGGCAGTTTTCAGCTATAGGATTTTGGTTGAAGAGCCATAACCCTGTACTGTTCTAGGTTCCATTTCACTTACCTTCTCCAGTATCCGTATCTGCTGCCGTCAGGCACAACAGAAATAAAGCAGTTTGGATAAAAGGATTCAACATCTTGATAGAAAGTAGCATTACAGGACACTCTGTAAAAAGTGCTGTTGATTCATCAAGCCTCAGAAGCTCTCTGGCCTCCCAACTTCTAGAGGTGGCTGTGAATGTGATGAAATAATCAATGGCTTGAAGCAATCCTTTCTTTACGTCTTTTCTTCATTTTATCACCTTTACAGGGATGAGTGCCTCTTACTGAGAAATGGAACCATTTATTTGTCGTCCATCAATAGGATTCCCTGAATTCATCAAGACCATTAGTGGAAACCAGGACAACACACACAAAACTTTTCACATTTCACTTTTAAGACCAAATTGCTCAACAAAGAAAGCACAAAACAACACATTTTTCTTGCAGTGTAGTAGCAGTGGGACCAGATTTTATTTATTGCCTTGAAGTGTGGACCCCTTTCTAAGTCCTACTTCATTGATGCTTTTTACGTTTCTTTTAAGTGTTTGTCCGGTCACCTATGAACACTTGGGAGTGGGAAAAAAAAACATTTTTCTTTCCAGGAAACTATAAATTCCAAAAGTGTCACACTAAAGTATGTAAACAGTTCAACAAATAATATTCAAGTTGTAAGCATGTACTATAAAAAAAAACAGATTGACTTTTTAGTCTTAAATAATGATCTGTTGTTCTCCTTTCTCTTCTGACTTCCAAATTGTTTCCTGGTTGCTAGGTTAATGAAGTCCTAGATAGTAGATGATATTGCAAGCATGAGCACTTTTAAAAAACCACAAGGAATAAAAAATGAATACTAATTGCAGATTGTCCTAGAATACTATTGCATGCATCATACTAAGGGGCCAATTCACTAAATTCGAGTGAAGGGTTCGAATTAAAAAAACTTCGAATTTCGACCTTTTTTTGGGCTACTTCGACCATCGAATGGGCTACTTCGACCTTCGACTACGAAAATCGAAAATTCGAACTAAAAATCATTCGACTATTCGACCATTCGATAGTCGAAGTACTGTCTCTTTAAGAAAAACTTCGACCCCCTACTTCGGCAGCTAAAAGCTACCGAAGTCAATGTTAGCCTATGGGGAAGGTCCCCATAGGCTTGCCTGGGATTTTTTGATCGAAGGATTTTCCTTCGATCGTTGGATTAAAATCCTTCGAATCGTTCGATTCGAAGGATTTAATCGTTCGATCGAATGAAAAATCCTTTGATCGATCGATTGCAGGATTTGCGCTAAATCGTTCGACTTCGATATTCGAAGTCGAACGATTTTAGTTCCTAGTCGAATATCGAGGGTTAATTAACCCTCGATATTCGACCCATAGTGAATCGGCCCCTTAAAGTCAAGTTTAAGGTGAACTATCCCTATATATAATATTGTTGTCCAAAGAAGTCTGTGTAGCCCTTTAGCAGATTGGGGGGCTGTAAAATCTACCCCCCCAACCTCTACAAATTGGACAGCCCTGCATTAAGACATTCTTGGACAGTCCTGCATTGATGACATACTAAAATAATCATCACATGGCAATTTTGTCAATTTTGGGAATTTTTTTTAAGAAAAAATAACACACATACACAAATATGAATGGCTTTAAACATACAAATTAGGGATGCACTGAATCCACTTTTTTGGATTCGGCCGAACCCCCGATTCCTTTGCGAAAGATTCGGCCGATTACCGAACCAAATCATAATTTGCATATGCAAATTAGGGGTGGGAAGGGGAAAACATTTTTTACTTCATTGTTATGTGACAAAAGTCATGCGATTGCCTTTCCCGTCCCTAATTTGCATATGCAAATTAGGATTTGGTTGGACCGGGCAGAAGGATTCACCGAATCCGAATCCTGCTGAAAAACCCTGAATACTGGCTAAATCCCGAACCGAATCCTATAGCTAATTTTAAGTAACTTTTTTATAGTTTTTGAATTACATGCCTTCAGGGTCGGACTGGGGGCCCCGGGGCCCTCTGGGACTGCTGTCCAGGGCCCCCCGCCACCTCCTTCCCTGCTTCCCCCGCTGCCTCCTTACTGCGAAAGCGTGCTCGGCGCGCATGCACGAACGCCGCCCCTCCACTGTGACGTGCGCTCAACTAGGCGCACCTGCACGAACGTTGCCCTGCGCATGCCACTCGGCAGCAAAAAATTATATTTTTTTGTAGTACTTATCGTCGGGAGGGGGGGTCTGGCCCGATGGGGGCCCATGAGGGTTGGGGCCCACCGGGTTTTTTCCCGGTGCCCCGCCGGGCCAGTCCGACAGTGCCTTACTATTCTCTTTTCATCTATCAGATGGGATCACCCCATCTAAAAAACAAATGCTCTGTAAGGCTACAAATTTTATTTAATTGTAATTGCTACTTTTTTATTACTAGTCTTTCTATCCAGGCCCTGTCCTATTTATATTTCAGTCCCTGATTCAAACCAATGCATGATTGCTAGGGTAATTTGGACTCAAGCAACCATGTGGCTTAAACTGCAAACTGGAGAGCTGTTGAATAAGAAGCTTAATAACTCAAAAAACACAAATAAAAAAAATCAAAACGAGTTGCTTTTACCGACTCATTTTTTTCCCCAAAAGCAAATTTTCGAGAAAATGTATTAATAAATAAGCATAAAAAACCAAGCGGATTTGATCGGAGTTTGTAGCAGAAAATATTGAGATAAGTTCAAACTTTGATAAATAACCCCTTGAGTTTTTCGTTTTATATGATAATATCTGTGTGCCACCTTTACATCCTAAATTAACAGATTGACTAAAACAAAAAATAAACAAGAAAACACATATGTTAGATTTTGGCCTAAACATAAATTGCAAACAATTATTTTACATTTCTCAGTTGATATACTTAGGTTGATTAAGAGGCTTTTACTGTTGGTGCAGCTGTCTGGAGTAAAATCCCAATAGGTAACTCTGTAGGTGACAATGACACCTAGTGGTGAAAGTAAGATAACTCTTTTCACATGTGATTGATGAAAGTATCCACTAATTATATTAGGTTGTGATGATATCATTTTGGTGCCCATTTGGAGAGAATATGAGGTTATATAATGTGTAACACTATGACTACCACTTTTATCCTTAATAAAGGCTCCAATGCGGCCAAAACATTGGATACATAATGGTGAAATAACAATAAAAATGATTCACATTAAAAAACTATGTTAGTATTTGCAGATTTGCTTAGGCATGGACATGTTCCTGAGTGCCCAATGGGTACTGATAGCTCTTGCAAAGCAGACATGTAATTGCATCTTTGTCTTCTTGTAGGGATAAGTCAATAACTGTTATTGGACAGTGAGCAATAGTTATCTTAGTGTCAGAATGCCTGGTTAAACTAGTTGTGAGGAGCCAATATGTTGTACAACTACTAGCAAACATTATTTACAAGAACTGGGTTTTTTACAAAAGATTTAATAATAAGTAACAAGGACCCAGCAGTAATTTATAAAAGAGCAAGCAGAAAATAATTCTTGAAGAACTGCCAATTGGTCTCGGCAGGCCGCAGGCCAACAGACTCTTAGGGGGTTATTTACCAATATCACAATTTTTTCTGAATTTGCACCCGAAAACATCGGGCTATTGCATGAAACGCAGTGTACATCAAAAAATCTTTGGGACTTCTCCCATTGACTTATATGCGACCACGACAGATCTGAGATGTCTGATTTTCAGATTCAGACTTTTCCATCCTCATGGTTTAATAAATTCCGAAAAATGCGTGATTTTTTAAAAGTCTGATTTTATAAAAAAAAAAATCACAAATTGTTCGTGATTTTTGCATTTGGAGTTTAGTAATTAATCCCCTTAGTATAGGTGAAGGGCAGGCAATCAAAGTAGGCAGGGCAAAAAGCTGACTTACAGGATTCAAGTGCAAAGACTACAGGAGACAGGAACTCATGATCTCAGGAACAGGAATTTGACATGTTTACAAATTCCAACCATGCCCAGGGTGGGAAGTCTGGGGCTACTAGAATTGCTGGGACCTGTTCTTTTTGGTGCTTCCTGATTGCTCTAGCCAGCCTGCGTGGGGGGGAGAAACATGTACTTTATTTAAAGTCGATGGGATACCCATGGGGCAAATTCACTAAGATTCGTAGTTGCGCCAGGTGTAACTTCGCCGCACTTCGCCACACTTCGCCAGGCGTAGTTTCGCCAGCGCTTCGCAAATTCACTAAAATCCGAAGTTGCGCTCAGGGATAGCGTAAGGTTGCGAAGTTGCGCTAGCGTTGATTCGCTAAGTGAATCGAAGTTACGCAAGCGAAGGCTAATTTGCATACGGCGCCAAATTCAAATTTCAATGGAGGAATACGTATCAGCACTACAAATGGCTAGAAAATCTTCAAAACCTCAAATAAAAAGGCGTAAGGGTGTGAAGTAACACTAGCGAAACTACCCCAGCGTTCGTTAGTGTATTTGCGCAGTAACGAAAATGCCAAACGCTAGCGAAGTAATGCTAGCGTTCGGCGCTTAGTGAATTTGCCCCATACTGTTTTTTGCTTCTTTCCTTGCATCTTTGATCCAGGTGCAGCATCTTGGGAGTTTGCCATTTCTGTAGGAGGCCACCTTGTATCTCTGTTCTCCCTAACCCGTTCACAATGAGCCCGGATATTTCCATGGGAAATTACTATTCCACTTGATCTATTATTTTTCTGCTGAAATTATCGGCTTCCCAGTTGCTTGTTTCAGGTATGAAAATGGCTGATATGGGTGGGACATGAAGTTCCACAGATTGAAAGACCATAGATACCTCTTCCATGGTTGCTGTACTCCTTGTGCTGACCTGGTGATTGAGATATGCCACTATGGTGGCATTGTGTCATTGTATTTAAATTGTGTAGGAGTAAAGTAGTGTGGACCAGCTGGGGAAGTACAGGAGGGGATATGAAGAGTTACATTGGTTTCTGTGCCTGAGGCAAAGAGGCAAATAAGACATTATGCAAGTGACAGCTGAAATTTTTAAATTCATTTATAAAAAGCATGGATGTTTAAATAAAAAATTAGAATTTGGGTTTCAAGTTTAATTTAAAATGAATTTTATCATACAACTTTAAATGCTGTGATGTCGACTGTGGGCAGTGTTGTGTATCTGCACAACACTGTGTTAAAGGAGAAGGAAAGCTCCAAGACAGTTTATTGCCAACAGATTAGCCACAATAGTGCAAGCTAGAACGCTATATTTATTCTGCAGAATGCTTTACCATATCTGAGTAAACAGCTCTAGACACTGTCTCTGTTTGTTTAGGATAGAAGCTGCCATTTAAGCTTGGTGTGACATCACTTCCTGCCTGAGTCTCTCCCTGCTCACATACAGCTCTGAGCTCAGATTACAGCAGGGATGGGAGGAGGGAGGGAGAGAGGAGCAAACTGAGCATGCTCAAGCCCTGCCCTGGAGATTTATGATGAAAACAGGAAGTCTAGTACAGAAGCCCATGTATACACAATAAAAGGAAAGAAATGCTGTGTTTCTTTTGACAGAGGACTCATTACTTTGAGGGTTTACTGGTGTATTTATATAGACCTTTCTGATAAAGCTTACTTACTTTTAACCTTTACTTCTCCTTTAAGTCAACTTTAGGGGGGTGTCCTTTTAGCTTTATACTCCTTCAGTACTGAATACTTGGTAAAACATTTTTTACTGATATTCATTTATCACCCCAGAGATGCCCTGAATAAAATAGACTTATAGACTGGAAAACATAAACAATACTCTATCCGACTTGGATGTTGGAGTGGTTGTTCTAATATCGGGAGCATGTCTTTAAAAGAACAGTAACACCAAAAAACGAGAGTGGTTGGAAAAGATGATTAAATAATGTACTGTTGCCCTTTACTGCTAGAAACACAATTATAGTTTATATAACAAAGCTGATGTACAGCTATAAGAGCAGCCATTAAAGCACAGAATACACAATAGATAATAGATAAGATCTCAAGAATCCTGTTGTGTGCTATAGAGATAATTTGCTATCTGTACCATAGGCAGCAGAACCAGGGGGGCCACAGGGGCCACGGCCTCCCCAAAAAAAATTCTCCTGGATTTTTTTTTTTTTTAAGAATTCTGCTTATAACAGCTTGAGCAGCCTTTTTCAAAATACTTGCGCCAAAACCCGACGCCATTATCATTTATTTTGGGGCTGAAGAAGCCGAAAGCTCTCATGACTAAAACTGGCCAATTGCGTTCAGCCTATTTGCATAATGTCGCCAAAACATTTAGGCGCAAATAGGCTGATCCTGCACTTACACGCTGATTGCTGAGAGAGAGGATCTGGTGTGCAGCTCTGCGTGGATGAAGACGTTCTGCCTGCTGCTCCGTCTCCAATAAACTCCGTACAGACAGACACGTGATGTATTGCTAAAGATTTAATTATATGCTGCAGAGGTTTCCCGTGTGTGTGTGTTTAGCCGGAAGATGGGAGGGGGCGTGTGTTAGGGGAGGGAGAGATCACAGACAGCTGGACTTGCTGCACCTTCCTTCTGCCTAGTGCCGGTCTTAGGCTAATGAGACCTATTGGGCCCAATCTGTCCCCGTGCCCATGGGGCCCCCACCATAGCAAAATCTTGCAATTGACTTTCTCCCGCATCAAACATCAAATACATGGAATTCATCCTTTAAGTTCTGGGGTATTATACATAGAATTGCAAATGTGTCTTTTGGCTTTTATAAAATAAATTGCATTATTAACAAGAAACGTTTAGCTATCTATATATTCAATATTTTCCCTATACTGGACATGGTCAAAGGCACAATTCAGCAGGAACAGCCCCTAAGTTTGCTCATAGTCTGTACAGAGAGATCCCATAAAACTGTGGCAGCATAGGTTTTCCTCTGTACTAAGCACAATTCAGCAGGAACAGCCCCTAAGTTTGCTCATAGTCTGTACAGAGAGATCCCATAAAACTATGGCAGCATAGGTATTCCCTGTACTAAGCACAATTCAGCAGGAACAGCCCCTTAAGTTTGCTCATAGTCTGTACAGAGAGATCCCATAAAAATATAGCAGCTTAGGTATTCACTGTACTAAGCACAATTCAGCAGGAACAGTCCCTAAGTTTGCTCATAGTCTGTACAGAGAGATCCCATAAAAATATGGCAGCATAGGTATTCCTCTGTACTAAGCACAATTCAGCAGGAACAGTCCCTAAGTTTGCTCATAGTCTGTACAGAGAGATCCCATAAAAATATGGTAGCATAGGTATTCCCTGTACTAAGCACAATTCAGCAGGAAGAGCCCCCTAAGTTTGCTCATAGTCTGTACAGAGAGATAACAGAAAACCATGCCAGCATAGGTATTCCCCTGTACTATTTACCATACAACAGGAAGGTTTGAGGATAAATCTTTAAAAATGCACATATACTGTGAAAATAAATTCCTGCGTTTTGTATGCAGTTGAACTCTAGAAATAAATTAGTGAAATGTAGTGAGTAATTATCATGGGACAGGAACCCTGTGCCAGATGGCAAAACTCCATTTAGGGGGCCCCACCAAAATGGTTCCAATTGGGCCCCGCAGTTGTTAAGACTGACCCTGCCTTCACCTCTTCCATGTGCCTCATCGATGGAGCGGCCGCAGTGAGCTGGCTCTGGCTGCGGCTGCACATTTGCAGAAGATGATGCCATGGTGACACAGGTGCAAGCTGCGACACCTGTCAGCATGAGTGAGCCCCCCCACCGCTCGGTGCCCAGCTGCTTCATGAGTGCATTCAATAGTGGGCTTAGAACAATCAAAGGGCGGGGGAGGGTACCATTGCCACTGGTACTCGGTCATTTTGTCCTCAGCTCTTGGAGGACTACAAGTCCCTACTTCCATCACCATTAATTACAGGCTGCCTGATGTTGGGAGTTGTTGTGTAAATAGAGCTGCTAGGCTAGCCTTTAGCCAAGCAATCCAATAAGCACAATGGGGAAGCCGCAACTTCCCAGAAGTTACATTCACTGCACATCATTCGGTGGGAGCTGTGAATGATGTGCAATGAATGTAACTGCTGGGAAGTTGCTGCTTCCTCATTGCTGCTCATAGGATTGCTAGGCATGCATTTTGATGTTTTGCTGCCCTACTGCTGTTTACTCTTTCAGTGCCACAGTGATGGGCACACATGCTGTTAGTCCTTAAAGGCCTATGTGTGTAATTTGTGAGGGGTAGGGTCTATGCCACAGGTCACATTAAATTTCCACTGTGCCATTCAGTCTGGGGGTATTTATACATGAAATTTCCTGAAATGTGAAATTAAAATTGAAATTCCCTGAAAATTCTGTGAAAACACACGGGAAAGTGGGTGGAGTCAAAGGGGAGTGGTTAAAAGGGGGTGTGGCCAAAAAATTTTGCGGCGCGCGTAGCGCGCCTCCATTGGCCCTCGTCCTGGCCCCCCCCCCGCTGAAGCCATCTTCTGCTGCCTATGATCTGTACAATATATTTTCATTAATTTAAAACACTTTAATTTGTTGGTGTTACTATTCCTTTAAGTAGGTGCCTAACCTGACCCTGCTGAATGAAGAAAGGACCATCTGGAACAAATACGGAGGAATAAAAGGCTGGTAATTCAGATGATGGTGTAAGCCCCCAGAAAGTAGAGGTAGGATCCAGTGGAAGATGATGGAGAATATCTTCTTCTAGTAGAATGTAAGTCCAGAGACTGTAATTTACTGTACTATACAGCTGATGTCTAAGATCTGCTCTGGCTGTTGATCTTGCTCATCCTCCCCTACTGGGTGTCCTATGGGGTCAACTACTTGAAAACATAAATGTAGATTTATGGATAATGGATAATTGGATGCACCGATACAGGTGCCAGAGCCTAAGGAGATAGTCCAAGTGCTTTGAGTATTTTGTGCTGGCAACTGTACTGGGTTAAATACTAGGGGCTTATAGAAGTGGATGTGACCCCATCCTGTGACATTTTCATGTGCCTGCAATTAGATTTTACCTTTTGGGTTTTTTTTGGTCTTTTGCATTCTGGTCTTTTTTCAGTTTCTATTTCTTCTTTTCTCTAGATATATTTATCATAATGCCTTTCTTCCAGGTATAGTATGAATAGATGGTGTCTATAGTAGCAGCGAGCATAATAGTCTCTTGGAAAGAACTACTACTACTATAGGTACCATGTCTCCATACTATACCTGCCCCTTCCCATAGGCTGTTATTTCTACTGCTACAATGGGATCATCTCTCCCTACTATACCCGTTATCCCACAGCTGCTGTCCCTTCCTAGAGGCTATTATCCCTCTGCTACTATAGGCACCTTCTTTCCTTACTATACCTGCTATCCCACAGTCACAGTCCTTTCCTAGAAACTATTATCCCACTGCTACTATAGACAACATATCTCCCTACTATACCTGCTATCCCACAGCCACAGTCCTTTCCTAGAGACTATTATCCCACTGCTACTATAGGCACTATCTCTCCCTACTTTACCTGCTATCCCACAGCCACAGTCCCTTCCCAGCAGGCCCAGACTGGCAATCTGTGGGTTCTGGCAAATGCCAGAGGGGCTGCTATAATGTGCCATAGAAAGTCAGTATCTAGTGGGCTGGTGGGGGCTGTTTGGGCCTCTGTGTGGGCTGAGTGGGCCTCTGTGTACCTAAAATGTCAGGGCCTATTTTAATTCTCAGTCCGGACCTGCTTCCCAGAGACTATTTTCCCCCACCTCTACTATAGGCACCATCTCTCCCTACTTTACCTACTATCCCTTCCCAAGGACTATTTTCCCCCACTGCTACTATGGACAACATCTCTCTCTACTATACCTGCTATCCCACAGCCACAGTCCCTTCCCAGAGACTATTATCCCACTGTTACTATAGGCACCATCTCTCCCTACTATACCTGCTATCCCACAGCCACAGTCCCTTCCCAGAGACTATTATCCACTGCTACTATAGGCACCATCTCTCCCTACTATACCTGCTATTCCACAGCCGCAGTCCTTTCCCAGAGACTATTATCCACTGCTACTATAGGCACCATCTCTCCCTACTATACCTGCTATTCCACAGCCGCAGTCCTTTCCCAGAGACTATTATCCACTGCTGCTATAGGAACCATCTCTCCCTCCTTTTTTTGTCAACTTCTTTTTACTTGTCTTTTGTTTTGCAATTCAGAAACAATAAACAACATTTACAATTGCCATTTGCCACATCTCTCCCTACTATACCTACTACTTACTATTATCCCACTGCTACTATAGGCACCATCTCTCTCTACTATACCTGCTTTCCCACAGCCACAGTCCCTTCCCAGAGACTATTATCCCACTGCTACTATAGGCACCATTTCTCTCTACTATACCTGCTATCCCACAACTACAGTCCTTCCCAGAGACGTATCCCACTACTACTATAGGCACCATCTCTACCTACTATACCTGCTATCCCACAGTCACACTCCCTTCCCAGAGGCTATTTTTTCCAACTGCTACAGTTATCCTATCTCCCCAATAAATTAGCTGTCCCAGGGCCCTTCCAAAGTCTATTTGTTTTTTGCTTTTCATAAGTTTGCAGTACATAATACTTTTTAGCCCTTTACTTTTTATTCTAGCCACATACCCAATGAATCAGTGACCTTTCCTTTATTCTAGTATAATGCAACTGGAAAAAGTAATTTACCATGTATTAAACCAGTGGTTTCCCAAAATAGGTGGACTGAGAGCTGAAATATATGCACATTTTGATACACATTCCAGTATCTTTTTTTAACAGGGTAACAGAAAATAACATCAACTGCAGTCAAATAAAGTTATTTTAATTCTAGACTTTTTGGCACAACATGGTACATATAGCACATATAGTACAAAACAGGAGAAAGGCAATTTTATTCATAGCATATTCACTGCCAAATTGCACACATCAGTCACTTATAAACCTATCATTCTTCACAGTTAGTATTTATGATGGGAAATTACAATAAATTATAATAATAGTGTACATCATGGTTCAGGTCAGTTGCATAACAAGAAGTTACTACAGCCCCGTAAATTTCCAGAAAAACATATATTGAAATAATTGAAAATACTTCAATATTGAAATCAGCCAGTGCCCCCAGCACTGGATTGCTATTAACCTATTGTCCATTGATTTACACTATTTACAGCATGTTATAGTACATTTTAAACAAAATACAGACTAGGGGTATAGAATGATTTTCTTATAAAGTTATACTGTAGGTATTTTGTGGTGGTGGATTTTCCCTAGACTAGGACACCGGCGTCA
Organism: Xenopus petersii; assembly: GCA_038501925.1. Taxonomy (NCBI): domain Eukaryota; kingdom Metazoa; phylum Chordata; class Amphibia; order Anura; family Pipidae; genus Xenopus; species Xenopus petersii. The sequence goes on from CM076681.1 coordinate 112,166,722, forward strand.
AATAAATGCGCAAATTCGCCCATCACTACTTTTAACCGCTCAGTAGAACTTAGTCTCCCCAGAGTAGGAATCCACACAAAAATGTGAGCCAGCGCTACACAAGGCTCAGGGAAACAAGCATATAACAAACGGATAATATAGTATAGCATATTATATTACCATTATGGTGACATTTATTTTATTGTGTATTTTTTAGATCCCAACACTGCTGGCAAATGCCTTTCTAGACACCATGGAATAAGTTGTTTAAGTTGAAATTCACCACGTGAAGATCTTAGGTGTGTACTTACAAATGTTTAACTATTTTATTGCATATATCAGAATGCCCGTGGAAGATTGCCAGGGATTTCTTCCTGCTGTTATGTTATATTATGTAAATTGCAAATATAGTGTAAAACCTATAATACAGATAAAGTTTTGTTTAAAAATTGTTTCAAATTATGCTCACAATTATTATGTTTGAATAGACATATTAGGGCACATTTACTAAAAGGTGAAGTGACAAACGCTGGTGATGATTCGCCAGCGTGACGTCATTTTGTTACTTTGCCGATTTACTAATGGGTGCAGCTAGGTGCTAGCGAAAGATATAGACGCTAGTGTTGCTACATACTCTTACAACAGGCAAATTTTGCTTGGGCGAATGGACGTAACTCCGCAAATTCACTAAGATGCGGATTTTACTGAACGTTACCTCTTTCGCCAGACTTGCCTTCGCCAGCTGAGACCAAACAAAGTGCAATGGAGTGCATAGAACTTCCTCAATTTTTAGTGGAAAAAAAACTAGGGATTCATCAAAACCAGGATTTGGTTCGGGATTTGACAAGGATTCGGCCCTTTTCAGCAGAATTCAGATTTGTCCGAATCTTTCTGCCCAGCCGAACCGAATCTTTATTTGCATATGCAAATTGGGCGGGGAGAGAAATTGCGTGACTTTTTGTCACAAAACAAGGTTAAAATTTTTCCCCTTCCCACCCCTATTATGCAAATTAGGATTTGGTTCGGTATTCGGTTGAATATTTCGCGATGGGTTCAGCCAAATCCAAAATCCAGAAGGATTCGGTGCATCCCTTCAAAAAAACTCTGGCGTCTTTTACTTTTTTCAGAGTGATAGCCTGCAAAAGTCCTTAAAAATGTTTTTTGGGTAACCGGGTTCCCCCCTATATTTTCTAACATATGGAACATAAACTATACAGTCGGCTCATGTGTAGGGCAATATAACAACTATATTTTCTTTATTAAGGTTCCCTGGACTTGTGTAATGTAATGTATTTGCTGCAACATATACGTCCATTAAAGGAACAGTAACACTGAATAATGTAAGTGTTTTAAAGTAATGAAAATATCATGTACTGTTGCACTACACACGGTAAAAAATGTGTATCTTAGTGTATCTTAAGCAAACACAGCAGTTTTACCAGTCCAGGGCAACACTACATTATATTTTCATTACTTTAAAACTCTTTTATTTTTTGACGTTACTGTTCCTTTAAACTTTATAATTTCCTGCCTGAGCGAAAACCTTTTACGAAGTTGCGCTAGGCATAATTGAACGCTAGCACATCTTCGATTTGATTGCCAACGTAATGCTTGCGAAAATTATCCTGCATTTGGCGCCCTGGACGCAACTTCACATTTTAGTAAATTAGCATTGTCTGAGCGAATTTTCGCCAGGCGAAGTGTAGCGATGTGTTCAAAGCCGTCGCTGGCGAATTTTCGCAGATTAGGGAATTTGCCCCATTAAGTCCCCCTTAGTTCGCCCATGCTGTTAAAAGGTCCAAAAAAGAGGAGCTAATTCTGGTTGGTGTTGTTCCATCTATTGCATGTCTCCTCAGGGGACACCTATGTTGGCTTTTTTAGAACTGGTTCACATTTTATCACGTTGTGAAGCTATTGAACTTGGCAGATCTTAGTGAGACTACACCAGTGCCTAATCCCACATTAAAACCTGACCCAAGCATATACTACTCAGGAGTATGACCCAAAAAATTAGTTGAAGGGCATAATGGATCCCGGGACATTAAATTCAATGTGAATAAACATAATTAAGCCTCTGCTTTATTTCTTACACTATTTACCAAGAGGACAAGGTTAGAAAGTAGATGCATACCAGTTTAGCTACCAATCGCTATTCTGCAGGTGAACCCAAAGCAGAGTAATCGTTTCCATATTCATCTGATATTTGCATTGCTCTGACCACTTAAGTGTTCCTCTACCTAGAAAGGTGGAGACACTGGCCTATTTTAGTTGTATATTAAGATGATGTGAAAGTTCTAAATGGTATGGTGCCCCTGGGGAGGGGTGGAGTCTACGTTGCCCAAGAAGCAGATGTATCAGTAGGTGGTCTGGATTTCAGCTTGAAGGCCTCATGTTGTTCTGGTTCATGGTCATCTCCACCCCTAGTTTGTGGGCCTCGATGGTAATTTTTTGTGACTTTAGAAAGCGCCTAAGAATGCCTGGCCCTAGTGATCCCTAACGTTGTTGTTTCACCCCTTGGACTTGTCCAGTGCTGTGAAGAGATTTTGGTCCCCCTTTCCTGCTTCTGCAATAACTATAGTATTTATTTATTTACAACTTTTTCCTGGTCTGATGATGGTTTATTCTGAGCTTCCGTCTTGTTTAGTTTGCTATACTCCTGGTTTGTATAATTGTTTTATGTTCCTGCCTTGCTCCTTTATGCTTGATCATGTCTTGCTTCTCTTCTCCATTATACTTTCATGTTCTTTTTTCTTGCTCATGGGTTACATTTTTTTTGGCAAGTGTTATAGGAGATACCGTTGGTATGTTGCTGTTGACAATATGACCAGACGACATACTGAATTACCAACCCAGAGCCATTCAGATGACTCGGAATTTTAGTACTGGACTTTCACTCACTACCACAGTTTCACTGTCCTTTACTTTCTATGTTTCTGTTGTTTGCCAACCAGCTCCCATAATGCTTCTGTCTAGTTTACTTTACAGCTTTATAAAAACGTCTGCTTAGATGTTGACCCACTGAGCAAGAATTATTTTTAGTATTTGGGAAGGAAGTATAATATGGGTGCAGGTGCACATGCGTCAGACCTTCATCAAATGATGATAGTGATGGGCGAATAAATTCCCCTGGCACGAATTTGCGTCGAATCTCCGCATCAATTTCAATATTTCAGGATTTTTTTGTGAAAATGGTCGAATTTCATGATTTTTTGTGAAAACGTTCGCATTGCAAGATTTTTTAGTGAAAACGTTCAAATTGCTAGATTTTTGAGTAGAAAAGTTTGGATTTCACAATTTTTCCGTGAACTTTCCGATGTCAAGATTTTTCGCAAATTTTTGTGGGAAATTCGCTAATTTTAGCGAAGCAAAATGGGAGAAATTCACCCATCAAAATTATTATTAATTTTCAATCATGTGTTTAACATGAAAATCAAATAAAATATTTTCAAAATAAAAAAAATTATTAATTTTCAGGTTTTAGTTTTCTCAATTTTTGAAAAATTTTTTTTAATGTTAATAAAAAATTGGAATTGATATTTCATGGCACTGTTCTATAAATTTTTACAAATTCAAATGCTTTAAAGGAAAAGGAAAGCTACGGAGGCAGTTTATTGCCAATAGATTAGCTGCAATAGCATCTGTAGAATGTTTTACCATACCTGAGTAAAAATCTCTAGAAGCTCTCTGTTTGTTTAGAATAGCAGCTGCAGTATTGGTTGGTGTGACATCATTCCTGCCTTAGTATCTCCCTGCTCACTCATTGCTCTGGGCTCAGATTACAGCAGAGAAGGAGGGGAGGAGCAAACTGAGCATGCTCATGCCCGGGGGAAGGAGGTTTAAGCTGAAGGCAGGAAGTCTGATACAGAAGCCCATGTGTACACAATAGAAGGAAAGAAATGCTGTGTTTCTTTTGACTGAAGACTCAGAGCAGCATTACTTTGAGGTCTTACTGGTATATTTAGATGGACCTTTCTGATAAGGCTTACTTAGTTGTAACCTTTCCTTCTCCTTTAAAAAAAAACTTGACAATTACAGCTTGAATGTTAACAATACACCTCATACTGAGTTATACAGATGCTTGCCGTGTTTTACCTGCCAACTTTTTCATTAGGCGTTTTTTAATCTTAAAAATTCAAGTTCTTAATAAGCAAATTTGAAATAATGCAATAAAGTGTTTTTGGGCCAGTTTTCTCAAACCACAGAAGAAAAAAACGTTATGTGGAATTTGAATAAATAAGTCTCAGAGAAAACAATTTAGTGTGAGATGAGATATTGATCACCGTAGACTTTGCTGTCTTTATGTATTACCACAATTAGGGAATCTAAGATTAGGTTTTGTTACCCTGATCGGCCTCTAATACTGATATAATCAATCAGAAGTTTTGGAGACAAGTGTGTAAGTTTGGGAATAGTATGATAATCTTTACAATAATATAAGCGTTTATATATGGACATTTTTTGCTGTTTCTCATAAGAACTACAGTATATGGTCCATGGACAAATCAGTTTTATCAAAATCTTAGATAAAAGCTGCCCTGTTCACCTTCAGTCAATGGTGCATTGATTTAGGCATCGCAGACGCAGTGAAAATAAGAGCAGTTGTTTTGTCTCACCGATGTATAGATCTGTGCAATCCTCGCTACACTGGACTCCGTATACCACATTGCTTTGTTTTTTCTTTTGACACAAACTGCTCAGCACAGGAGGGAGAACTCTACAGGGCAAAACTCAGCTGTCTTTCTACATTTAAAAGACAAGGGACACTCCTTTGAAGACAGCAAGGTCCAAATCTTGGATAAAGAAGACCGCTGGTTTGAACGAGGCGTGAAAGAGGTGATTCATGTCAAGGTGGAGAGACCATCTCTGAACAGAGGTGGGGGCCTTCGACACCACCTGTCTGCTACATACAATGCTGTTCTAACATCTGTACCCCGGCGGATTCAGAACACTTCACACATCCATTCATGTAACTCTCACAAGTAACACCTGTATCTAGGAGTTGCATGACACATTGGATAATCCTATCACAACTACACAGAATCAACACCTCTGTGAGTTTCTTCAGATGTCACCTCTTTGAAGAGTTACAATGTGCCATTGTAAATTGATTAGTGGAAGAGATTATATGCCGAGAACTTCCCACACCAGTCAGTTGAACTGAAGAAGCTGCTCGGATGAGTAGTGAAACGTCTTCATTGATTACTCAGCAAGTCCAGTTGTTTTTAGATTGACCTATACTAGATATACTTCCAGTAAGAATTAATTAAATCTAAGTTTGGATCAAGTACAAGGTACTGTTTTATTATTACAGAGAAAATAAAATCATTTTTTAAAAAGTTGGATTATTTGATTATAATGGAGTCTGTGGGAAACTACCTTTCCGTAATTCGGAGTTGGGTTTCCAGATAATGGATCCCATACCTGTAGGTGATTTCACAGAGTGTTTTAACCAGAAAAAACAGAAAACTGATTTATAATAACTACTGTTCTGCCTTTCTATATATAATACTATTATGATTTCTAGAGCTACTTTCCAACAAAAATCATTAACAAGCCTCAACATAAAACAGCATCATATATATATATATATATATATATATATATATATATATATATATATATATATATATATATATATATATATATATATATATATATATATATATATCCAGAGTTTCTAAGCAAAGCCATCATTTTCTTTATCACACAGCTGTGCCACGGTCAAGTTCACTAATCAGAGTTCGGAAGATTTCTTGTCTTGTAGGAGATTGGTCTAAGGATGACTTCTCACTTGATTTCTCTTTGCTTTCTAGTCCACCAGACCTAAAATCTCAGAACACAGCAAGGGTATGATAAACGAACACCTCTAACTTCAAGATTCCATAAGACTAAAGACCATGAAAATATGATATTTATAAGCAAAGAGTTGCATTGTTCTTATAGGATAGAAATGCAGCAAAATGAGAACATTCTGTTTTATATTTGGGCGAGGTACCTTTATTCCATAGTTGGGATTAAGAACATAGAATAAATTGTAGCTGAACTTTTATATTCAAAAGACAATAAAAGCATTATATAGCATCTTATGTAAATGCATTTGCTACATGCAAATTAGAGCATTGAAATGTGTGGATTTTCATTATATGGGCTTATTTGAAAATATTTTGCTGTTTGTGTAATTTTTTTCTTGCTCAGTAATAAGGTCATATTAAGGCTTCAAAACTATTAAAAAGCAAAGATAGATTGAATAACCCAAGTTTTAAATGGATATAGTTATGGGATCCCTTATCCAGAAATTCATCATCCTGAAAACTCCAAATTACAGGAAGGTCATCTCCCATAGAGAGCATTTTAATCAAATAATTCAAGTTTTTAAAAATGATTTCCTGTTTCTCCGTAAGTATTAAACAATAGTTTATTTATAAGCTGCATGAATACATATTGGTGGCAAAACATTTCTATTGGTTTATTGAATGTTACCATTATTTTTAGATCACCTTTCTATTTAATCTCCATCTTACAGTAACTCAAACTCAAACTAAAATGTATATATGCAATAGGTAATCAAATTCTTTTTTTTTCTTGCGGAATGAAACGTAAAACCATTATCTTTGGCTTAGGGTCTTATCAAGCTTTGCAGGCTTAAGGTCCCCATAGACGCAAAGATTTCTCTTGCCGAACGACTGATTTTAGCGAAGTCCGACCTATCCTTCGAAATTATCGTGCGGTTAGTGGGATTCGAACGATCGTACATCTTACGATTTTTCGGCCGACATCTGGCAGAAAATTGATCGGCCAGGTTAAAAAATCTTTATCGGTCCCAGTGCAATCTATCTATGTTTGCAGGTACAAGCAGGCAGCTCCCCTTTGTTTTCCTGGCAATATCGCCTGAAATGGTCTTTTTAGTTGATGAACAATTCGTATGATCGTTTCGAGATAATTGTGGTCTCACGATGACGATCAGATCTTTTAAAAATCTTTACATCTATGGCCAGCTTTACTCAGAGATATGCTGGTGTAAGTTCATGCTGTATTTATCATTCCTTATGTAATTTCAGTCACTGGAATAAGGGCAGAGAGACAGATAGACTGGTCCCAGAATAAACATTAAGTGAACCCCCCTAATCAACACGACCTTTAGGCAGAGCTGGAATTTGGGAGGGGGATGCATTCTTTTTGAACTTTGAAAATACGGTTTATCTTTTTTCTCAAAGTGTACATGCCAGTACAGCCACATAGGGATTGGATAGACTTGAGAGTAAACTTTTAACCTCCCTCCAGCCTATCCAATCTCCATATAGTGTGCCACAAGGCAGGGCCATATTTATATGTAGACACGAAGGGCTGTGTCTAGGGTGACAAAGAAAAAAACAATCTCCCCAGCTACTGCCAGACCTTACAGTCTAAATCCAGCATTGGAGCTGGTGGGGTGAGGGATGCCTGGGTCATTAGTGCAGGGTAAGTGACATTTTTAAAAATTAGTGGTGAGCACAACTTTCCCTTGTTTGTTATAGTTATACAGGAGCAGTGACCAGCTCCATGTTGTAGCTCCCACCCTTCCCAGCTATAGTCAGGTGACCCCACTGGTGTCTAATAAAAGGGCAGCCAACTTTGGGAGTTTTACTTTGAAAGCAGCAAGTAAGTTGCAGGTAAAACGTAGTCCCTTTGTAAAATGTATAATGAAGCAATAGAATTCTTAATGAATCAGATGAAAATTAAGCGTAGGACTGGCCAGATATGGGATGACTTTGATGTAGTTGGCCAGCTTAAATATATTGCAATATATGGACAAACAATCCCTGACTTGCTTAAAGGGTAAAGCATTTTTCAGTGGCAGTATGCACAAAATGTCTCTGTCTTAAATATATTGATGGTGGGTTGAGTGCAGAGGGCTCTTGTATTTGTCTAGTCACCTGAGGGGCACTGCCACCTGAGGCGAGTTTTTTAACTAGCCTCATTGGCACAGTGCCCCTGGAGATGGAGAACTGTTATACAGATGAGGATGGTAATATATATTAAATTATATTGGGTAATACAGAATATGCTGGTTGTTGTGTTATAACACACAATACAAAAACAAGGTGCTGTGTCTGTAGAAGTTAAATTGGCAGCAAAGAAAATATATTTGCATTGTTTTCATTTTAGGGTCCAACATGCCACATGCTTTGGTAAATCTATGCATATTGGCCAAAAAACTGTCCAGTAGACCCCTGGAGTTCATATTTAGGGTGTTTTATTTTTATATGTAATATATTGTGTGAGATCAATGTGGCAAATAATTTTAGGCAATTGCAAAAATGTCATAAACACTTCTGCCTTTCGCATAGCTTTGCAATTTGATAGTTCGTTGTAGAAAGACATCTTTACCCATTTTGGATTTGTCAGAATGCGTACTTTCCAAAAATATATTCTTTTCTAGGTCCTTTGTATAGTAAAGTGGGTCTTATGACACACAATAAGCAGGCAGGGGGTTGTGTTTGCAGAAGCTGATTTGCCAAACAAAGTCAGCAACTCTATGACAGAGATAGAGCCTCATGTGTAGCCTTAACTTAGGTTCTGGTTTATGCCATTTCAGTGCATCCTTCTTTTTTATGTGGCAAATATATGTGCACTGTGCACCCAGGGAACATATGCACATAATACCCTACAACATGATAGAGGTTTGGAAAAGCAGTGCCACCTTGGAGAAACCTGATTAGGCTATTTTAGGCTCATTGACTGCTCATGTCCCAAAGACTGATAGGTTCTAGTGAGATGCAAGCAGCTGTGATAAAATATTCATTTATCCAAATGAGAAGCACACTATTACTAAAAATGTTATTGTTATACGAGCATTTAAGTAGATGCAGAAAAGCAGCCAATAACACGAACTGTAATTCATATATGAATTTTATATTCATTTATAATTGAGGCCTTGGTTTTATTTGTCATGTCTTACAACTAAATTCTTGTGGAAATACTCCCCCCACTGCCCAATTGTTTTAAACACATATTTTTTTAATGTGGCTTTTTGTAATTATAACACAGGTAGAAGACCTGTTCTAAACAATGCTCAGGACCTGGGGTTTTCTGGATAAGGGGGCTTTCCATAATGTGGATCTCCATACCTTAAATCTGCATAAATAACAATGAAACATAAATTAAAACCAATATGATTGTTTTGCCTCTAATAAGGATTAGTTATATCTTAGTTAGAATTTAGTACAAGGTACTGTTTTATTATAACAGAGAAAAAGGAAACTATTTCTAATACATGGAACACGGGAGATTGCCTTCCTGTAATTTGGAACTTTGTGGGTAACAGGCTTCTGGATAACGGCTCCTAGACCTGTAATTGTATAGTAAGTTATGATAACATCTCTATAACACTGTTAATGGCATATCATATTTATGGTGAAGGTTTACCAACTTGTGAACACTGTGAAGAATCCCCCCCCCCCCCAAAGTTATCCCTTGGAGGTTCCTCCTAAAGTGGCTGACTCCACTGCTGCTTGTGCCTGAGGCATATGATACTGTCTGTATGAGTAAGGTAACAGTAGATGCCCAGTATATTCAAAATACTGTGATCTCTGGACACTTGCTATGGCAATCATATCAAAAAGGTGAGAGTGCATGGTACACCATGGAACTGCATATCCCGACAGATGCCCAATGGCTAAGGTGCGTAATTTGTTGTATACACTAAGGGGCATATTTATCAAAGGTTGAAGGTCGAAGTTAAAAAAAACGTCAAAAAGACCAACCGAATGGTGGTCGAAGGTTTTTGGGGTCGAAGTGGGACAAATTGGGGCTTCTTCAAATCGAACGTTCGTACTTCGATTTGAAGTTTTTTTGAACTTCGACCTTCGATCTCCCAAACTCCCCCAATTGCCTCCATACAGGTTCTAGGAGGCCCCCCATAGGCTAAAACAGCACTTCGGCAGCTTTTAGGTGACGAATGGTCGAAGTCGAAGTTTTAAAGAGACAGTACTTAAAAAAATTTGATCTTCAAAGTTTTTTCAAATTCGAATCGAAGTTGGACTATTCCCTAGTCGAAGTACCCAGAAATTACTTTTTTTACTTTGAAATTTCACTTTGACCTTTGATAAATCTGCCCCTAGTTGTCTTTTTTTACGAAACCATGTATTCTTGAAATGAGAAGATTTGTTACTAAGATTAAATTGGCATCCTTGGCAAATCTGGGTTGCCAAGTGAGTATAGGTTGAGTGATTGTAGAATATATGTAACATATTGACATTTTTGGGATATGGAAATGTTATCAAAAATATGTAATCCACAAAATACTCACTTCTTTTTAAATAGCTTACGGAAAGAACTTCGGAAACCACCTTTCTGATCTGGTCTTGGGTGGTGCTCACTTAAAGAGGTTTGTTCAGTTTCATCTTTGTGGTAGTACCTTCCACTTCCATCCATTTGGATATCCTAGATATAAAAGGTGTTATTATCAAACCTGCTTTGTCACCACTGGAAACATGTACCTATATTTACAGTAAGTAGTTAAATACTATAGAACAAAACAACAAAGCCCCACTAATTATACTCTTCCATCTGTTTTTCCTTTGATCTACAAAAACATTTCTCATGTATGTTTTTTATGCTATGTTTCAATTCTCGTTTTTGTTCTTATTGTACAAAATGACCATAACTGTTACTGGCCAATATTTTGTCTGTAGAGAATCTGTGCACCTAAAGGAGGACCCCTATGTTATTTAACAATTCAGGTAATGCAAAATGGGCATATTTATGGGATATGGTTGGTAGTTTTTGAAGTGTCACAAGTTACATGATGGGTCCAGGTTCCCACCAGAGCTGTTTTTCAGTCTGTTCACACTGATTTATGGAATGTAACTCATTTTTTTTAAGGAACAGCTTTTATTTATTCTGCTGTGTTACCCAAATTTTTGTCTCTCTATCTCATTTTTATACAATGGACAACTCTGTGGGAAGGTTACTGTTCAACAAAAGTGCAATGAATAACTGCTTACATAACTGTATCTGCAGTGTCAAACTCACTGCAGATACAGTGGGGACCTTCATGGTGTTATTAAAGTTACTTATTTTACTTTAAATATTCTACTAATATATAGTAGAATGCTGCTTACCTCTAGGAGAGATCTACTATCTGCTTGAGGCCTTTGTGGAATGTAGAATTGCCTATGTGAGTTGCGAGCTGAAGCTGATAGACCATGGGATTGAGTACTTCTATCCTGCTTAAACTGCATCCTGCTGGCACTGGTGCATCTGGCGCTGTAAAGTCTTGTAGAAACTGCTTCTTGATTCCGAGGAAACTCCTTCAGGGACCTGCTCAAAGGTTTAGTTTTAATATGGATACCTTCATGCCTGTAGCTGCTGTTGCTCACAGGAGAGAAACAGTTCCTGCTCACTGGCTGCAAAGATCGTTCAGTTCTATTTGATTCCAGTGTAAAGTTGATGGGCCTCAAAAAGCAAATATCCAGGCTGGACTCAGAAGAGGCCGCGGAGCAAGACTCAAACAATGGGTGGTTTGCAAATGGTTCCTCTTCATAAGGAGTGGACACTCCAATTATTTCACTTCCATATTCATATTCCTCATAATTAGGTGCAACGTTCCCATGAGGAAAACTGTTTGATGAAGCCCTTGTCGACCTTTCCATGTCAAGTAATGCATCCACTGAAGTGCTTTCATACTCCATCTCTGGAATGGACTGTAAGGGTGACAGCAGTGAATTGACTTCTTGATCAGGCCCAGAATATGGTGTGGGAACAATATTATCAGGTTGCTCATGTTTCTTTCCATCTACTTCCCACCCAGAGGATTTTAATGGCTGAATGTTTTCCACTGGAGTCTGTCTGCTCTGTTTTATTTGAGGCACCAGATTTCTTCAAATAAAAAGCAGTAACAGATCATTAGATTTTATTGTAAAATCTTTAAATAGCCTACACCATACCTCTGACTTTTCCATACTGCAGTGTTACATAGTTCGGGTTGAAAAAATTCCAAGTTCAATCCCTCCAAATGTAACCCAGCATGCATACATACACACACTGGCCCCTCAATATATTCACATAAACTATATATACCAACATCTTTATGAACTATAGAGTTTATAGAGTATCACAATAGCCTTTGATATTATGTCTGTCCAAGAAATTATCCAAGCCCCTCTTAAAGGAATTAACCGAATTAGCCATCACATCACCCGGCAGTGCATTCCACAACCTCACTGTCCTGACTGTGAAGAACCCCCTATGTTGCTTCAAATAAAGTTATTTTCCTCTAGTCTGAAAGGATGGCCTCTGGTACAGTGATCCACTTTATGTCCTCTAATGTACTTGCTTGGGCAAACATGATCTGCATTAAAAAAAAAACCTTACATGCAGCCTCATCACAAATGTCAATGTGATCTGTGCCAAAGAAGGGTGTTCTAGATACTGACCTACTAGGGTGTCCAAACCAGGGCCAGAGCTAAGTGTAGGCAGAAGAGGCACATGCCTTGGGCACAGCTTTTCTTTCTCCTACACCTGATCCAGCCCCTTGTTCCCCCATCAACTCATGTCTCCGGCACACCTCTTTGCGCGATCCTACCTCCCCCACACAATGTCACAGCTAGTGCGCAGGGGCGGGGGCTAGGTGGTTTGGCCCGGGACTGGCCCAAACTTTACACATGCCACAATTACTAATTTCTTTGTTCCTGTGCTTTAAATTGGTGAAATTAAATGTAACTGTACATTAACATTTGCAAATACTGTATGTTGTTTTTAACACACTAATTTTGCAGTAGTTGTTTCCTATTTTTCACTAACAAAATGTAACTAAACATGCAATTTTGCAAAAGCTGGCCAAACTTTTGCACTGAAGAAAAAGGGAGCACAAATAAAGAAGTTAATTTAAACAAATTAAAAATGGCATACAACATACAGCATTTCACTGGACATAAAAGCTTACAGATTGGATGGGTTGGACCCTGGAATTGAAGGATATGGCTGATGTGTTTCATCAGACTGGATGGTATTTTCTTTAATGATTGCAGAAGTATTGAAATCGGGAGGAATGTCCTGGCTACTTCCAGAACACTGAGATGCAAGTCCTTTGTAGAGTTTAATAAAAGATGACCTACGAAAGCAAAGAGAACATGATACATTCATAAATACACATACAAAATTTGGAGTATTATAAAACGGTCTTAATTAGCATTAAGAAGTTCCCAAGTGTCACCAGAATATCTCCTCCCATGCTAATATATATATCCTCCATACCATAAATGAAATGAATGTCCATGCTGTAGCTTATTTGAAATAATACCTAGATAGAACCTGCTTAACTTTGTACACAGACAAAAAGTCTTGTGCCATATGTCCGAGGGATATGTGATGTGGTGAACTTGTAATGACTTAGGTTCTTTTATGGCACTGTATAAATAATGATATTATGTTATTGTATGTGCCCAGTACTTTCAGCTTTATTTTATAGAATGTCGACTTGAACTTTGCACTAGTTCTATATATCCATTAAGAGGTATCACATTTATGCCATTCTTTGTTTTTGTGAACTAAAAGCAAAATTATCCTTTTTATTCTTCTGGATCCACAGGCAAATTACATCCCCCTTAAATCACTGCGTCACATCTGCATTTGCTGATTCTGAAGTCATCATCAGCTAGATATAAATTGTTTTATTTTTTTTTTCTTGTTTTTTTTTTTATAAACCTTAGCCATTAGGATATTGTTCCCCACAAATGGATGCAAAGAGTTTCCATGAAAGGGATCCTGTCATCGGAAAACATGACTTGGGGCAGCTGGGAAATTGACAATATGTCTAGCCCCATGTCAGATTTCAAAATTGAATATAAAAAAATCTGTTTGCTCTTTTGAGAAATGGATTTCAGTGCAGAATTCTGCTGGAGCAGCACTATTAACTGATTCATTTTGAATAAAATAATTTTGATTCATTTTGATTCATTTTTCCCATGACAGTATCCCTTTAAATATTAAATCTGTTTGGAAATCATATATTATATAACACATAATACTGGACCTATGAAACCATATTGTACTCAAAGGGAAAGAGCCAAGCACTAAACTAGGAAACATAGATGAAAATGAGACATTTTTGTAGTAGTATTCAGCTCCTTTCTGTGAGTATTGAACCATACAAAGGAACAGGACCACTTACTCAATGTAGTGGCTATACAGCAACTGCACACTGCCATTGTATATGCACCTTAAGTGATACAATTTCTTAGTCATTTTTGTAGTTCCTCAAAACTCACTTCTTAAGTTTCTTCCTTTTCTGAATGAGAAGGTCCTCATTGTACTGAAACAGCACGCTGTAGTGTGAAATGAAAACTCGTAGGCGCTGCACACACACAAGAAGTAAGTAATAATCTGGGTGCTCCTGCTCTGTGAATTTCAAGATATTCTGCATAACCACCGAAAAAAAGACAAAAGCAGAGAAACGCTTAATTAAATTCACCACTGATTTTCACTGGTTTCAAAATTTCCATAACTGCCACTTAGTTTCAGGCAAACTGATCATATTTAAAACAAATCCACTATAATAAAAAATGTAACTAAATGTCATTTCAAATAAATAAATGCAGAAAGAACCACATGTTTTGCATAGCTTGCCTTGTTGGCTAAACAGTAAAATGCTTCGTTTGAAAGGTTTTGCTTAGGAAAGCAAAGAAAAAAAAACTTTTGTTTGATGAAAACATGCTCACGGGAATGCACTAGTTTATTAAAGACTTGTGTTTCAGGCCGGATACAGCAACGAATAAATATATACTGTAGATTCAGAGCACCATATACTGTATGAACACAAAATTGAATTTGCTTTTTAATATATCACAGGTAGGTTTGTAGGACAGATGTGCAGACAGAAATGGATGAACTGCTCATTTCAGGGTTTATAAGGGTCATTTACAACCTGCACGTGGAGTGTGCAGTTCTCATTTGGACATAATTTTCATATAATACACAAAAGCCATGAATATCTTGTAAATTATATCCTTATAAACGGTGAGTTCTGATGTCATGAGTTATAAAAGGTGAGTTCTGATGTCATTTCTGTCACATGACTCGCTGAAACGTGTGTATTATAATAAATAAAGTACCCCCTGTTGCAAAATATGGGGATATTAGAAGTTACCTCGGAGTTCCATGACCTGTATAAAAACACTCGGCCTTCGGACTCGTCTTTTTATATGGTCATGAAACTCCTCGGTGACTTATAATATCCTTATATTTTACAAGAAGGGGTACTTTATTCACTATATTTTTACCTACAATGCAGAGTTTTACCATAATTCCAGCATGATGTGCCCAACGCAGTTGTGGCTGAAGCATCACACTTGTGTGTGTGTTGTTGATGTATATTGCCACAAATGCACTGGAAATTCAGGATTTTGTCACTCAGTATCAGTATCAAAATAACATGCAAGTTCACTGAATCTATTAAGTAATCAGCTGTTGGAACTCTGGAGCTACGCCACCTTTGGTGGTGGTCGTAGCTTCTGAGTTCCCCTTCATCAGTTCACAGGAGGCAGGAGGAAGGCAGTGGTGCCAAATGTAACTATGCGGAAGTGCAAGAAGTGGTTTTGGATGCAAGTACAAGTAGCATTTTTTTAACACAGCAACTGTGGCAAAATTGCAAAAGAGCAAATGCACTTATATGTCTCCTGTTGCAGAGAGCCATGTCACACAGTCATATCAGTGTTTTTGATTTCATAAAACTATACAATGTAGTAGCTTCTACACTAATATATTAATAATCACTGTTTTTTATAAACTGCAGAGCATTATTGTTCATAAAGTAGATAAAGTAGATGCAATCACATGAAACTCCACAAATGCTAAGTAAGGGCTTCTGTGAATGGGCAGAATTCTAGAATTTCACACAAATTAGATTGACTGTTAATTCAACAACAAGTAATGAAGCTACAACTTTAATATTATTATTCTTTATTCAGGCCCGGGTTTGTGGAGAGGCCACCTAGGCCCGGGCCTATGGTGGCAGGATTTTAGGGGGCGGCATGCTGCCCAACCAACCCACATTGGTTCAGAAACACTGAAGAATCGCAGGAGATACGATCGTTTTTTACATTTCCTCTGCTCCAATCTCCATTGCTCTGGTCCCGATGAAAATTTGAGTGAATAAAAGGTAGGGGACAGGGGAGACGAACGAGAGCAGACCTAGGGGTGCCCATTATGTAAATCCGGCCCTGTCTTTATTTATATGGTTCCAACATATTCTACAGCACTTTACAAGGTGAGCACAGGTAGAATACACATAGTTCTTGCAGATAGTGCCCTTGCTAGAATAAAATCTAGGACCCGAGTAGGACTGCATGAGCGCAGCGGAGCTCACGGGCACCACCTTCTTCTCTTTTGTAATCTTAGTGATGCGCCGAAAGAGACAGAAATTGCCGAAGGGGAGGAAGAAGACACAAAGATTACCGGAGAGAAGAAGATAGCGCCCGTGAGCTCAGCTCTGCTCACTCTGCATTTGCGGTCACTATTTTAAGA
The DNA here is from genome assembly GCA_038501925.1 of Xenopus petersii. Taxonomy (NCBI): domain Eukaryota; kingdom Metazoa; phylum Chordata; class Amphibia; order Anura; family Pipidae; genus Xenopus; species Xenopus petersii. The sequence goes on from CM076681.1 coordinate 112,183,204, forward strand.
GGGGACAGAATTCTGGGGTAATACTGTGCAGGGGGAGGCAGGGAGGGGGGCAGTGGGGACTTAACATAGTGAGGGTTTAGTTCTCCTTTAAAGAGAGAGAAAGGTACAGAGTACATTTTCTTAGATTGTTTTTGACAATGCTACTACAATATGGCCTTACCTGTAAGAGAATCAGATATTCTGGAATTCTTTGAACAACATGAAAAAGCAAAATGTAGAGGTCCGATTTAATATCTTCTTCAGCCTATGATTGAAAATGCAAATGATGATTGTAACAAATGGTTGTACAGCCAAATTTCATATATATGTATATATACAGCATCTCTGGAAATTGGTCAGATCACCTAATTTACAATGACTCAATTTCACTAACTATGACTGTATCCTTTCCAGAGTGTCCCAGGGTGGGATTGTTTTCCTTCTTGTGGTCTGTTGTCAGGTTGTAGTACCCTGTAGTTGCCAGAGTAAATTTGCTGTTTTTATTGGAAAAAGTGGCGTTAAGTCCAGTTTCGACCATTGCTAATGGGCATGGTGGTCAGATGTAGAAAAGGCTGTATTGCTGCAGAAAAAAAATTTTTCTTACAGAAATACCAAGAAGGACAGTTAGGGAAGGATCTGAGTAGAATTCTTAATTCCACCACAAATAATACCAAAAGCCCAGTTTAAAAGTAAGTTGTGGAGATATTTGATGTCCAAAACACATTTATAGTGACACCACAAGATTAATTTCAAATAAATTCTTCCCTTGAAGGTACAACTCTCACAGCTGAACCTTGATGGTATAAAGGCTCATATTAGTATAGGCTGGCAGGTTTTTTGTTTATTATACAATTAACCAAAACAGATTGTATTGTAAATTGTATAAATTGGTACTTACCTCTTTTAGAACCACAATATGGATGACAGAAATGCTTTCCGGTAAGTCTTTCAAGTAAGCAACATAATAGTCCAAAAAATTGTTCTTAGGAGAAAAAAAAAATGTGGAAAGCTATGCAAAACTTGTTTGAATATTTTGCATTAATATACAGTTTGTGAGATTGCACTTTATTAATGAACTTGAACAAATTAATATCCTGCTGTGCTCTTGGGTCTTACAGACATGTAGATCTACTGCCACAACAGTTAAATCCTTGATATCAAATAATATTTGTTTGCCAGAGAAGAGGCAACATACTCACTATTATCAAATCTGCTTTTAAGCTTATTTTGCTTGGATTGAGGGAGTTTGCCCATTATACAAAACCTTAAAGATGACTTGAATTTTGGAAAAGTTATTAAGCATTAGTAAGAAATGTACCTCGTCATTTGTCAGTTTCAGGAATATATCTCCTAAAATTCCCTCGCTAGACCATTTGATTACTCTCTCCTGCAGAACATGGAGCAGGTCCAGGTGATGTTGGATCAAATACCGTAAGGAACTGGGGAAGAAACTGAGAAATGAACAAAAAGTAACTCTTGAAAGTGCATTACTAGAAACCCGTCATACACAAATAATTATATGAAGCAATTAGTGTAGAAATATATATATACCAATGAGCTCTTTATTAAATATTGCATATGTTGGTTTTAATTTATCGATTTATGTCTTTGCGATGTGGACGGGCCACGTTGGACCCTAGAAGAATTCTACAGGCATATTAATTCTGCATTGAGAGGTATTAAGTTGACATTACACTTTGAACTACAGAAGATTCATTTTTAGATACCACAATCAGTAAAGTGGGGTGTTTACTCTCCTCAGATCACTACGTAAAATCAATGGATAAAAATACATTATTACACTTTCATTCCTTTCCATTATTGCCTAAGTCACAGTTTAGTAGAATATGGCGTATAGTATCCGAGGATGGTGCACTACACACCCATATGGATCAAATACAATTAAGGTTTGAGGAGAGAGCATACCCTGTAGATTTATTGAAACAACAAGATTCAGAAGAAAATGTGTAGGTGATATGAAACAGAAACAAATTGTAGACTTTAGGGGATTGAATACCTTTTGTTTCCCGTTATAGTACAGTCAGTACATATGTAGTGGAAGCTATTAGAAAGCATTGGACTTTACTCAGGAATGATATACCGGATATTGGGGCATTTAAAAATTCACAGATAAAGTCATGTAAAAAGGCAAGAACGATAGGCTCCATGCTAGTGAATTCTGACATAGGAGGAATGTCACTGAGACAGCAACAGTTGCGTCCAAGATGTAAAGGGACATTCCCATACCTTGGATGCAGCTGCTGTTCAAACTGTCAAAAAGGTCACTATATATCACCCGAGGAAAGGCATCACTATTAAAATTAAAGGATATTATACATGTGAAAGCTCATATGTAATTTATATAATTAAAGGCCCATGTGTGCTAGCGTATGTTGGCCAAACATTTCATAGTATTACAGAGTGCAAAAGGGGAAAAAAAAAGTCAGCTATAAACATAAAGAAAATGGACCAAAATCTCACAGAAGGTCATGGGGTGCAAAAACTAAAATTTCAAATTCTCACTAAAGTGACAGATAAGTGCCACACTTTATATTGTTACTATGAAAATTTGTTATTAATTGTGTTGTGTTGTAATATGGTATTGTACCAGTAGAGGTCAATATGATGCACTATAAATGTTTGAGCTTAAGTGCTTGGGTGGTACTTTTTACTTGCTTATACATAGGGGCAAATTTATTTATTGTCGAATATCGAGGGTTAATTAACCCTCGATATTCAACTGCCGAATTGAAATCCTTCGACTTCGATTTACCGCAAATAGTACGATCGAACGAAAAATCCATCGATTGAACGATTTAAATCCATTGATCGAACGATTTTTCTTCGACCTAAAAATTGTTCCAAAGCCTATGGGGACCTTCCCCATAGGCTAACATTGACTTCGGTAGGTTTTAGGTGGCGAACTAGGGGGTGGAAATTTTTTTTAAAGAGACAGTACTTCAACTATCGAATGGTCGAACGATTTTTAGTTCAAATCGTTCAATTCGAAGTCGTAGTCGAAGGTCTAAGTAGCCAATTCGATGGTCGAAGTAGCCAAAAAAAACATTCGAAATTCGAAGTTTTTTTCCTTCACTCAAACTAAGTAAATGGGTCCCATAGTTATGAACTGGAGAAAATAACTACACCCACAATATTTTGTTATACAATTCTCTGTACTGTTGTTACTATACAGGAGAGTAAGGAATCTTAGCCAGGGATTACATGAAATATCCATAGGATAAAAGGGATACTGTCAGTTAAAGGGATACTGTCATGGGGAAAAAAAAGAAATTAAAATGAATCAGTTAATAGTGCTGCTCCAGCAAAATTCTGCACTGAAATCCATTTCTCAAAAGAGCAAACAGATTTTTTTATATTCAATTTTGAAATCTGACATGGGGCTAGACATATTGTTAATTTCCCAGCTGCCCCAAGTCATGTGACTTGTGCTCTGATAAACTTCAATCACTCTTTACTGCTGTACTGCAAATTAGAGTGATATCCTCCCTTCCCTTTTTCCCCCCAGCAGCCAAACAAAAGAACAATGGGAAGGTAACCAGATAACAACTCCCTAACACAAGATAACAGCTGCCTGGTAGATCTAAGAACAACACTCAATAGTAAAAACCCATGTCTCACTGAGACACATTCAGTTACATTGAGAAGGAAAAACAGCAGCCTGCCAGAAAGCATTTCTCTCCTAAGTCACATGACTGGGGGCTGCTGGGAAATTGACAAAATATCTAGCCCCATGTCAGATTTCAAAATTGAATATAAAAAAATCTGTTTGTTCTTTTGAGAAATGGATTTCAGTGCAGAATTCTGCTGGAGTAGCACTATTAACTGATGTGTTTTGAAAAAAAACATGTTTTCCGATGACAGGATCCCTTTAAAATTTTGATTTGGAGAGGCATGAAGTCTATCCCACCAATAAAAGGTTGCTTTCATTATTCTATCTACTTGACAATAAGCAAAGTACTGAGAAATAATGATCAGAGGAAAATCAAACATGCTTTTTTTCTCCTTTTTTTTTTTTAACAAAGGTGGAAATATTCTACTTAGTATACAATTATAAGGCAATTCCAGTACCTTCTTTCTTTTGTAGCCCTTTTTAAATCAGCCCCTTGTAAGGTGGCCCTGATCTTCAGGATGTGGGTCAGATTCAAAACATATTTTCTCTCTGATTCCAAAAGGTCCCTAGCAGCATTTTGTCTCCTAGCTTGGAAACAAACAAAAAAAAAAATCTATATTAATGGTCAAATACAGCATGTGAGGATAATACACAAATCCATACAAGAATGCAAAAACTGGCAAAAAGCTTTAACAATTTGCACCTAGTCTAGCCCTGTTTGGGAATTTTTTTTTTGTAGAGTTATAAAACCAAATAGAGGCATTTTACTAGAAGATGATACCCTTATATATACATAAATCTAATGTTCGGTCAAGTAAACATTTGAAATGCAGTTAAGGCCCAGTGACCACTTTAAAGCATGGGGAAAAAAGGTCCATAATACACTATTGTATATCAAATTAAAGAGCACAATTCTCATTTGTAAAACATGAGTATACCATATGTTTCTGTAGTATGTGTAGCTCTGGAAGGAGGGTTGCTGACTCTGTAAACTGTTCTAAATTGATACACTTAATTGATATATTTCTTATCTTTGGCCCTGCTGTGCAGAAGTTTTATTAAAATAAGAATTGATACAATAGTTGCTAATATTCTACAAATGGTGCTGAGAAATGTATCAAGTAAATGTTGCAAAAGTGTAACAGATTTCAATTTTGAATTCAGATTCTGCATCTGGATTATTGAGCTGCCAGACTGAAACTACAAATTTTGGAAAAATGGTAAAAATTAAAATATAAATGGGAAGCTAAAAAAAGATACTAAAAGATCCAGTCTTATCTTAAATCTATAGACCTTTAATAAACCCATAGTGCCTTTAGGTTTAGACATATGATAATGATACTCCGGTTGCTGTTCTTCATAGTTCTACTGAAGATGTTTATTCTGAATAAGGACTTATTTTGAGATGCAGATCATTTTGCCCTATCAATAAAACCCCCATGCTTTGAGACTATGGATGGCAGAGAAATTATGATGGTAAACAAAATAGGAGGAAAAATAATTGTAGAACTATGGGGCAAATTTACTAAAGGGCGAAGAGACTAACGCTGGGAAAATTCACTAGCGAAGGAGACTGTATCGCTACTTCGCACTCTAATGGCAAGTGAATTTTCACTCTGGCAAATGGACGTAACTACGCAAATTCACTAAAATGTGGATTTTAATGAACGTTACCTCTTGCGCCAGACTTGCCTTCGCCCCCTCAGACCAGGCGAAGTGCAATAGAGTAGATAGGACTTTCTCAAAAAAAATTAGAACATTTTTCTATGTCCCAAAAAATGTCAGAGTGATAGGCTGCAAAAGAACGTACATTTTTTTTAGGGTACCCGGCTTCCCCCCTAGATTTCCTTACATTTGGCACATAAACTATACACTGGGCTCATTTATAGGGCAATATAACAACTCTATTTTCTTTTATTAAGGTTTCCCAGGTTCTGTAGTGTAATGTATTTGCTGCAACATATACGTCCATTCAACTCCATTCCATTCAACTTCCTGCCATATGCAAATTAGCTAACGCAACTTCGCTTTGCTTGCCAAATTAACGCTAGAGAAACTTCGCCATTGTTCGGCGCCCTGGACCCAACTTCGCATTTTAGCGAATTAGCGTTGTCCTGGTGAAGTGTGACGATGTGAGCGAAGCCGTCACTGGCGAATTTTCGGAGGTTAGTGAATTTGCCCCTATATTTTTTAACAGCTTCCACCAAATACAATGTTTTCATAATAAGATTAAATTCCACACTACCGAAACCTGTAGGTTCACTTAATACGTTCTCAATGGGTGCACTTCTGTTCTGGCCAGCATCTCTTATTCTGTCTGCTTTTTCTTTAGGAGAGTTCTCCTTGTTGCTCTCGCTTTCATCTTTTGGCTGTCTCCAAATAAGTGAAGGCATGTAGGCTTTTTGCTGGGTTTCAATTAGCGTGGAAGTCTTGAAGCTTTTCTCACTATCTTCCTGGGTGACTCTAGCTGATAATTTAAAGAAAAAAGTATACAAACATACACAAACATAGTAAAGAACATTTATATACTGTATTTTATTTTATTAGAGGAAATTGTAAATGAAAAATGATTATGACAATTGGCTGAAATAATATGATGATTTTCTAACAACAACATCATCTTTACTAAAAAAAAAATATAAACAAGTCATTTCAAAACCTTATGCTTTTAAAAAAACATAATGTACCTTTAACCGATAACATAAAAATGATCATATTAGATGAACAAAAACACAGCTTCCCCAAATCCCTGCTGCTACCATTGGCTTGACACTGAGAATCTTTCGAAACCAGCAACAGGCTGGTTTCGAAAATAGCGAAAGTAATAGTGCATTCGATCAAATTCAATTCAAAGTTTTTCCCAAAAAAACTCTACCAATTGACTCCAAATAGTTTCTAGGAGGTCCCCCATAGGCTAAAACAGCAACTTGCCAGGTTTTAAATGGTGAATGGTCGAAGTCGAATTTTTAAAGAGACAGCACATGATAAATATAGATTTTCACATTTGTTTCAAATTCGAATCGAATTTGGACTATTCCCTAGTCGAAGTACACAAAAAATAGCTCAAAATTCAAATTTTTTTCAATCACCTCGACCTTTGATAAATCTGCCCCTTAGTTCATACATTTCTCAGCAGCATCTCTGGAGTATTAGGGCAGAGACACATGAGGAGATTCGGGGAGATTTATTCTGCCAGCAACAGATCGCCACTTTGGACGACTTTCGGATAACGAAGCACTCCGAGTGCCATCCCGCCGGCGATTTCGATTCTAGCCGGTGGGAAGGCAGTTTGGGGAGATTAGTCGCCCCCGAAGAAGAGTCGATTTGTCACCAGGCTACTAATCTCCCCGAATCTCCATGTGTGTCTTTGCCTTTAGCAACTATTGTATCAAGTCTAGCAGCTGCCTGTAATAAAACCCAGAGATTCTGCTCAGCAGGGACATAGATAAGAAATGTATCAACTAAATGTATAAATTTAGAACAGTTTACAGGGTCGGCGACCCCCCTTTCTAGAGCTGCTTTAGAAGGTGACACTTTACACTTCAATATTAGAAAACTGGTGACACATAGAAAATAGAAAGTAATTGGAAAAAGTCGTTATTTCTGATGATCTATCTGAAAACATCTAGTTGTTTGACGGTGAACAACCCCTTTAAGACTTACAAACCTTCATATCTGTTTAGTGCCAGGTAGGGTTAGATTAGTAACATGACTGGTGGAGCTCTACCTGCCTCTACATGACAGATCATTGAATATAAACTGTTGATCACTAGAAACTGCCAGTCGATGGCTTGTGATTGGAAGGGGTGGGGATGAAGAGTGTACTCCCTGTACAAAGTGATACAGTATTGTTAAGAAAAACTTTTGTAACAGGGGCTACATATTAACCTGCTATGGTTTTTTTCAGGATTTATGTACTCACAGGTAGTTGTCATTGCAGTCAAGTTGCAGTCATTGGCAGTTGCCAGCCTGGAAGCAGGTACTATAAGGGTTGTAAAAACAAGACACATCAAGAGAAAAAACTGTATACTAGAAAGGCAGAATGATACAACACAACATGACCTACATTGAGCAGAGAAAAGGCTCTTGTCAGTATGAATGGGAGAACATGTAAAGAGCACTGAGTTGGTGGAATATTACATAGAAAAATCTTAATCTATAAAAAAAAACTATAAACTATAGAAAAAATTCTATATTTGGGAGATTTCTGGCTAATCGGATTTCCGATAACAAATACAGGTATGGGACCTGTTATCCAGAATGCGCAGAACCTGGGGTTTTTCAGATAACGGATCTTACCTTACCCTTAGTCTACTAGAAAATCATCTAAACACTAAATAAACCAAATAGGCTGGTTTTGCTTCCAATAAGGATTAATTATCTTAGTTTGGATCAAGTACAAGGTACTGTTTTATTATTACAGAGAAAAAAAATGTTTTTTTAATAATTTGGTGTATTTAGATAAAATGGAGTCTATGGGAGACAGCCTTTCCGTAATTTTGAAATTTCTAGATAACAGGTTTTCGATTAACGGATCCCATACCTGTACCTGTATTGCTAAACATAGAAGCACTTTTTTTAAATACAACATTTACAGAAAACAATTTATTATAAAAGCCTCTGAGATGCCCAACCTGCAAACATCACACACATATTATTTTTATTACAGGTTTAGGACTTGTTACACAGAATGCTTGGGAATTGAGGTTTTCTAGATAATGGATCTTTCCATAATTTGAATCTTTATACCTTAATTATGCTAAAAAGTAATTTAAATAACCCCATTAGGGTTGTTTTTGGTTAATTATATCAACATTGTTTTATTATCACAGAGATAAAGGTAAGCATTTTTTTAAATTTGAACTATTTGAATAAATTGGAGTCTATGGGAGATGGCCTTCCTGTAATTCTTTCTGGATAATGTGTTTCCGGATAATGGATCCCATACCTGTATAAGATTAAGCAATCTTTAGCGTCATGCATGCATTGATTGAGAGGATAGGAGACAAGGTTGAATAAAATGGATTTATTAGTATTATTCCTAGGTTACAGAAATGACGCACAACATACCTTTCTCAAATGGGGATGGATGTGCAATGTTGTTAAAATGATGATTAACCACGGTGGAATCAGAGAGGCTGGATGGCAGTAAACTTCCGTTCTGTGGTGCTTGAGGCTGTGCCATGGCTTCTTCTTTCTGTAACCTTCTAGCAAAAACATGCTTTTAAAACTATCAAAAATCAGAACCAATCAGTCTGTTATAGTTACTAGAATTCTAAGGGCACACGGGCAGATTCGGGGAGATTAGTTGCCCCAACGACAAATCTCCTCTTCTTTGGGGCGTCAATGTCCCAGAACTGCCTTTCCGCCGACTGGAAAGAAAAATCACCAGCGGGATAGCACTCACAGCGTTTCGTTTTCTGAAGTCGCCCGAAGTTGCCTCACGAGGAAACTTTGGCGACTTCGGAAAATGAAGCCCCGCGAGTGCCATCCCACTGGCCATTTACATTTTAGTCGGCGGGAAGCTAGGGGAAGGCAGTTCGGGAAGATTGTCGCCCCAAAGAAAAGGAGATTTGTCGTCGGGGTGACTAATCTCCCCGAATCTGCCTGTATGTCCTTAAAATGGGGAGGGAGTGAAATATAAGTCGTTGAATTTTCTTTTACGATTTGTGGATATTTTAGTCTATTGTTAATAGGTTTCTATTCAAGTTATATACAGTATTTCTAGCCATAATCTTTTTTTTTTTTAGGCTTAGTCCTCTCTACTGTGGCATTTAATCTAATTAGAACGATGGTGACCTAAATTATTAATATGCAAATCTGTCATAATTAGTTCAACAACACTCAGAGCTAATGGCATGCTAATTGCACACCCTATAATGTATTCTAAAATAATTTTGCTACACTAACTCCTCAGTATCTATTTTAAAAAAAAGGACATTGAACAACTTCGGCTTTAAAAAAACGACCCATTTTGGGAACATTTGGGAATTCTTTCTAGGCTGCCTTAAATATATCTTTTTATGGTTTAAAAAGTGTTAAGAGGCCAGAGTTTAGAGAATATAGCTAGAATTATTAGCATGCTAAAATTCATATACACAGGTCACATTATTCTTGGCCAAACGAAAAACAGTTTTTATTCATTCAATTAAATTATTGTTGCATAGCGATCGTTAAGTTAATCATTTCTATTCCTAATATACTGTACCTTTTGGATGACCAGATTGTCCAACCCTCAGGACTAAAGGTGGCCATACATGGGCCAATAAAAGCTGCCGACAGACTGAGTCGGCAGCTCATTGGCACGTATATGGGGCCCTCCGATGGGCTTCCCCGATCGATACCTGGCCAAAAGTCAGCCAGATGTCAATTGGACAGGACTAAAAATCCGGTCAGATCACGTCCGCATCTGTTTGTTGATGCGGTCCTGCAATCCGACCGACTTTTACCCTTCGTTATGATACCTCAAGGTGGGCATATCGGGGAGAGATCCGCCCATTTGGCAACAAGTGTTTGGCCACCTTAAGTATCAGATAAATGGCAAGTCCGCCCGTGAATAGTCTCCTGTATGAGATGTGGCTTGCATGAAATTAGGGAAGTCTGGGTAAATCAGGGGTGGTATAGGGCATTCCTCCTAGGATACTTCCCAAAACTGTGTTGCACGTGTATAGAACATTTTTGAAAGGAATTCTAATTACATTAGCTAAAGATACTTTTCATCTTTTTTAAAACTAGCCTTATTATTATTATTATTAATATTATACCCACTTGTTTTTTACTTTACGTGACTCTCTTCTCTTTTCTTGCTGCAGTTGTTCAATTTTCTGCTGCATTTCCTCCTGCTTGGCAATTATAGCATGGATCATTGCCATTGCTGTGTTGACCTCTTCCTGAGGTGACAGCAGTAAAAAAGGACACAAAGTGGAAGCAAACAGTACTTTTCTAAGAATACAGACTTACAGACATAATCATTATTTTATAAAGGTTGTAAAATCATCAGTACTTTTATCATGTTTTCCCCCATGAAAGACTAGATATGGCAAGGGACAGCTAAGAGCCACTTTGTAAATTGCCTTGATGTTGCTTTCTCAGTTGGAAGGCTACAAGGATACACGCTTTTGAAGATTGTGGTTGCTGTCAATATTTTATAATAGATAGATACATATACACTAACTGGGTTAAGAATTCCTTCATAAATCTGAGGACTCCTATAAACATTTCAGGTGAACTTAACCAGGGTCGGACTGGGCCGGCGGGATACCGGGAAGAAACCCGGTGGGCCCCGGCTCTTTTGGGCCCTGCCGGCCCAGACCAGCTTGCTGCACTTTCTGCTTACCTCCTGGACCCCGGACGTGTCGCAAAAGGTATGCGCACACGCAGGACGATAGGACTTTGTGGCTGGGGAGCCCGGGGGATGGTGTGGGGGGCCCCTGAGGCTGCAGCCCGGTGGGCCATGTGCCCCCCAGTCAGACGCTGCACCTAACATTAGTTAAATTAACCTGCCTTTGCATTATGCCTAAGGTTGCCTTGTTCAATTCTATGGGGGTTATTTACTAAAGTCAGAATGCCAAAAACTTGAAAAATTCGAGTTTTTTTTTAGTTTAAAAAAAAAATATATAGAATTTTTCAGGATTTATTACACCCCAAGGATGGAAAAAGTCAGAATCCGAAAATCCGGCATCTCAGACCTGTGATGGTATAAGTCAATGGGAGAAGTCCTGAAGATATTCTGATCTGCGCTGGGTTTCATGTAATAATCCAAAAATGTTGTGGTTTTCAGGCAAAAATCCCCAAAAGAAAAATCAGATTTTTCGAGCGAAAAATACGAAGAATTTGTAAAATTCGAATTTTCTGACGATTTCCACAATTTTTTTCCCGCACCGGAATTTTTGGGAAAACGTATTGATAAATAAGGGAAAATAACCTATGCGGATTTGGTCGAAGTATATTTCAGAAAATAATGAGATAAATTCGGATTTCGATAAATAACTCCCTATGACATTAAAGGGATGGTTCACCTTTAAGTTAACTTTTAGTATGTTAAAGAGTGGCTAATTCTAAGCAACTTTTCAATTTGTGTTCATTATTTATTTTTTATTGTATTTTAAATTATTTGCTTTTTTCTTCTGATTCTTTCAAGTTTTCAAATGGGGGTCACTGACACCCATCTAAAGGCAAATGCTCTGTAAGGCCACAAATGTATTGTCACTGCTACTTTTTATTATTCATCTTTCTATTCAGACACTCTCCTATTCATATTCCAGTCTCTTATTCAAATCAATGCATGATTGCTTTGGAAATTTGGACCCTAGCAACTAAATTGTTGATGCAAACTGGAGAGTTGCTGAATAAAAAGCTTAATAACTTAAAAACCACAAATAATAACTAAAAGAAAATTGTCTCAGAATATCATTCTCTACATCATACTTAAAGTTATCTCAAAGGTGAAAAAAACTCTTTAACAGCAGTTTGCCAAGCAAATGTTGTACTAGTTGCTTAAAATTATGGTTTCTGATCTATGAACTGTTTGTGCATCATCAGCTCAGCTCACACTGTATTTTGAAATCTGCAGGGACAAGAGCAGAGTAAATAGAGACATCAGACTGCAGTGCTTTTAGAATAACATGCTGACTATACTGGATGAGCATAGTTGTGTTGCTCGTTGTGCTGTTAGTAAACAGAATTTGGGCCTGCAAGCTTACCTCTTGGCCAGACTCTTGAACTGGGAGACATGGAAAGAAAAGACCCAATAAAGGAAATAAATATTGTATATTTATAATCTTAGGGTGGGCCTGTTTAATGATTGTGGGTTGTCAGGAAGGCTGACAGGGACACCCTGTTGTATTGGTTAAAGCTGTTGTCCAATTGCCCATTTCCTAGCAGAGTTTCCCCCACCTCTGGTTTGTTAAAGGGGACACATGTTCTTTTAAGTGCATTTAACAACAAAAAACTCTGTGTAAGCAATATTTTCTGTGAGATCCAAAAGTGTGTGCCAGTGTCATCAGTGTGCACGCAAAAAAAACAAATTAGAGTCAACACTGGCCTAGAAGCACCATTATACAGTATGTGTGTTGCATTTTGGCCCACTGGAGAACCTGGTCCCTAGGACATTCTACCCTCCTCCAATACCCTACCAGCAAATGCCAGACTTAACTGTGTAATTCCCCCTCCCTGTTGCTATTGCAGCATCTGTTCACCCTGGCTTACAACCATTCTAATTTCATATCACATCTATATCATGCAGAATTATTATTATACATTATACCTCACCTTTATTATTATTAATGATTATCAATATATAGTATACTTTAAAACTCACCTTTAGATTGTTCAGTGAATTCTTCACCTCTGTGACTTTCTCTTCCATAGTGCAGCGGCAACTCTTGACCTTCTCCTCAAGAGCATATTCTCCATGCTGTATTCTAGATAGCTCCTGCATTGCCTCCGAGAAACCCGACTTCAGTTCTGAGGCCAAAATCTGTAACTAAAAACATATAATGTTCCAAGAAACATGTAATGCACTTTATAAACGTATTTATCTATATTTATAATACCAGTATAAGGCACTGGTAATGATCTTTTCATTGTTTTTTTTAACAGTAAACATACAATTTAACAATTTGGGTCAGATATTAAAAGAGTAAAATGTCAATATAAGGGTTAACATATCATAATAACATATTATAGACACGTTAGGGAAAAACTGTGACAATGAAGGGATTGTTCACCTTTAAAGTAACTTTTCGTAAGATGTAGAGAGTGATTTTCTGAGACAATTTGCATTTGGTTTTCATTTTTTATTGTTTATGGTTTTTCAGTTATTTGGCTTTTTATTCAGCAGATGCAGTTTCAGCAATCTGGCTCCTAGGGTCGAATTTACTCTTGGCAACCATGCACTGATTTGAATAAGAGACTAGAATATGAAAAGGAGAGGCTTGAATAGAAAGCTAAGTAATGAAAAGTAACAAATAAAAAGTAACAATAACTATACATTTGTAGCTTTACAGAGCATTTGGTTTTAGAAGTGACCAGTGACCCCCATTTGAAAGCGGCAAAAGAGTCAGAAGAAGAAGGCAAATAATTCAAAAACTATAAAAAAGAAAAGATGAAGGGCAATTGAAAAGCTGCTTAGAATTAGCCACTTTATAGCATGCTAAAAGTTAAAGGTGAAGCACCTCTTTAACAAAATGTTTTCCTAGAATTAACAGATTGTGCTGCTCTAGTTTTGACCAGAATTTCATGGGGTGATCCTTCTTTACAAGAATATTGGTCTGAATATTTGAATCATGACATGTTGAAAGGGTTTATTTCACATAATTTGTCCCTGGGCAGGAGGCAGACCTGGACTGAGAGTCAAAATAGGCCCTGGCATTTCAGGTACACATTGGCCCAATCAGCCCACACAGAGGCCCAAACAGCCCACGCCAGCCCACTAAATACTGACTTTCTATGGCACCTTATAGCAGCCCCTCTGGCATTTGCCAGAACCCACAGATTGCCAGTCCGGGCCTGGCAGGAGGGTTTGTATTAACTGCTAATATAATGACACTGAATCCACTTTTTGGGATTTGGTCAAATCCCTGAACCCTTCATGAAAGATTTGGGCAAATGCTGAACTGAATCTGGAGGGGAAAGAAAAACCTTTTTTTACTTCTTTGTTTTGTGACGAAAAGTCACGTGATTTCCCTTCCCACCCCTAATTTTTTTTTTTCAAGTTGTTTTTATTGAGAGGCAATCACTTACATCAATGAAAAACAAACAGACCTTCCAGAGGTCTATAGTAGTAGGTAAAATGACATAGTAACTTGTACATGTATCATAAAGTCAAGAATCAAATAAAGAGAAAAACAAAAGAGTAAACATATAAACAAAGAATATGTGCTCTGATCTAGTACAGAATAAAGAAAACATATTTCCATAAGTCAAAATCGATTACCGGAGATATGAAGCCAACAGCCGGTTAGTACGTTGAGTCCTGGGGGGCGATCCTGAAACCGTTACAGTCCCATGAAGTGTGTTATGAATATAATGAGAGGTTTCCCTCAATAGTGGATTATCTCTAAGAGTTTCCAAATCATACCATGTGGTATTTTGAAAAGTATATATGGTGAGGTATTTAAGTGGATGTGGGAGGCTATTGATATAAGTGCTCCAAACAGGGAAGAACTTGTCAACCTGTTGTTCTTTTTTGGCGGTAGCTTCAAGCCAATCCATATGGAAAATTTAGTGAAGTTTTTGTTTAGCTAGTGTAAGAGACGGGATGTCCAGAGAGAGCCACTGGTGTAAAATTGCCATCCTGGACGCTGCTGCCAACCTAGACGCTAAGGGGCAAATTCACTGAGTCGCGAAGCACCGAACGCTAGCGTTAATGCGCTAGCGTTTGGCATTTTCGCTACTGCGCAAATTCACTAACGAACGCTGGCGTAGTTTCGCTAGTGTTACTTCGCACCCTTACGCCAGACGAATTTTCGCTAGCGACGAAACTACACAAATTCACTAACTTGCACAGTGTACTGAACGCTACCTTTTACGCTAGACTTCCCTCGCCACCTCAGACCTGGCGAAGCGCAATAGAGTAGATAGGGATTGTTTCCAAAAAAGTCAAAATTTTTTATAAGTCCCAAAAAACGCTGGCGTGTTTTCTACATGATGGGTGATAGGCTGAAAAAGATCGAAAAAAATTTTGGGGCTCCCCTCCTTCCCCCCTACATTTCCTGACTCATGGCAACTTACCTAGACAGTGGGCACATGTGTAGGGCAAAATAAAAATTTTATTTGCAGATTTGAAGGTTTTCTGGGCATTTGTAGTGCTGATACGTATTCCTCCATTGAAATTTGAATTTCGCACCGTATGCAAATTAGCCTTCGCTAGCGTTACTTCACTTTACATAGCAAATCAACGCTAGCGCAACTTCCAACCTTACGCTACCCCTGAGCGCAACTTCGGATTTTAGTGAATTTGCGGAGCGCTGGCGAAACTACGCCTGGCGAAGTGCGGCGAAGCTCGGCGAAGTTGTGCCTGGCGCAACTTCGCATCTTAGTGAATTTACCCCTAAGTGTTTCTCTTCCCTGGTTAAATGAATATATTGTGTCACCGAGCCGAACATCGCCCATTCTACAGTGGGCTGAAGCAGTTTATCAGTTAACTGCGTCCAGTAGGAGGAGACATCCTGCCACAAGTCCGTAATTTTAGGACAAAACCAGAACATGTGTAAAAGGTCTGCTTTGCGGGCTTGGCATCGAGTACATCTATCGGAAGGGACATTGCCCATTTTATAACGTCTTTCGGGAGTGAGATAGGAATTATGGAGGATCTGTATGGTCATTTCTTGATAGCGACTGACCGGAAGCAATTTCAACATTCGGACATGAAATTTCAAGATTTCCTTGGAGCTTAAATGTGGCACAGATAGTGTCCATTTTAACAAAGATTCTCCAGCTGAGTCTGTATCGACATTAGTGCGTATCACGCTATATATTTGGGAGGTAGAACGATATGTATGTCGGGTCTTCCAGAGAGTGTCTACCGCCTGACTAAAACCTTTACCTCTTATAACTTTGATGACATCTCTAGCAAAATGTAGTATTTGCATACTGAGGAATGGATATGGTGATGTAAATGGAAATTTTTCATGTAGGTCCGCCAGAGATAATAAGTCTAAACTATATTTAAATAGGTCACCCACATTGTATAGACCATTAGGTTTCCAAGCCTGTAAAATTGAATTCGATATGCCAATGGGGAAGTTCGGATTACCAAGCCAGGTAAGATAAGGTGAATGTTGTTGAGATAGTTGGGATTTTAATCGGAGGGAACGCCAGGTCTTATAAGTATCAGCAAAAAGTGGGTTGTCTCTTAAAGATGGCGGGATGGCAGAAGGTGGGGAGTGTAAGTGATAATTTAGAGTTAATCCGCAAGTATTAAACCAGTTTCGGTCCGTGAGCCAGTCTCCAGCGTATCGCAAAAGAGCAGCCTCATTATATTCTTTTATGTTTGGTAAGTTGACCCCCCCCCCAATGTTTTGGGTAAATGTAATTTATAAAGACTGATCCTGGAGCGTTTATTCTGCCAAATAAATGTACGTAGTATTTTCTGTAAACGTATCAAGTCTGATTTTTTTATACAGTATGGCAACATTTGAATAGGATATAAAAGTTTAGGGAATAGAATCATTTTAATAAAGTGGATTCTGCCAAGAAAAGTCAAATTAATATGCTTCCATTGCACTATTTCTTGATGTATCTTGTCTATGATAGCCCGAATATTTAACCGATAAGTATCCTCATGGTGTCTTGGGATTTTGATACCTAGATATTTAATAAATTGATTGGCCTTCTTAAAGGGGGAACTCTCCCACCCCTAATTTACATATGCAAATTTAGGATTCAGATTTGGTTCAGCCAGGCACAAGGATTCAGCCGAATCCGAATTCTGCTGAAAAAGGCCGAATCCAAAACTGAATCCCAGATTCAGTGCATCCCTAATTTTGGGCAAACCTATGTTCACCAAAGAGATTGCATTGAAAATGTGTTCTCCCTACTTAAAGGGCACCTGTTGGCTAAATATATTATCCCCAACCAAAGATGCAGGCTATTAGAGCCCGTACTCCGTTGGGGGGGTAACAGTGCTAATGGAAATGCAGACTTTGTGACTGTTATATCATGCATTAGATGTCTCAGAGCCTTCTACTTATTTACTTTACAGACTAACATTTAGATTCTACCCAAGACATTATTTGCTATAACAGAAATACAGTAATATTCATTTTAAAGAAGTGTCATTCTTTAGCATAGAGATGTCCAGACTTTCAGTGAGATTTGCCACCTCTAAGGCTTTGTAAGGATTTACTTGTATTTACTTGCAGTTTCATTGAAAAGGTATATGAATTACCTTTATTTATGAGAAAATACATATTGGTATTCTTAAACAATAAACACATATTTCCTAGGTATTTGTGAAATCAGCATAAAAAGAAGCAAGCAAGATGGATTCCAATGGAGTTGTACTTGTTTGTACACCATGATCAAGTTCAAGATCTGGACACTGGTAGACTCCAAATTTTCAGTCTAACTTATGGGCATCCCTGCTGTAGAAAGTGTTTATATATAAACTATTCCCATGAGTTAGGGGAACAAGAAGCAGCATATAAATAAGCAAGAATAATCAGAGACTGCAATGAGACTACAATATTTCTGCATGGTGTAGTTTTCCTTACTTTACCTGATAGATTTGTGATGGCAGGCCACTCACCGGTATATTTTCTGTCTCTCCTGCATGGAATAAGGAGAGAGCTTTAAATATAACACACACCTTACCTATTCATACTGTTTGAAATAATATGGAATTGTTGCCATTTATAGTGATTTAATCCTGAGATAAACCTTTTAACTTTAAAATGTAACTGTGCTCATGACAAATATGCCGGCACATTTCATTTAGGAGCAGAGAAGAAGGTGAATGCATTGTGGTGGAAGCACTGGTATATGGCAGTGGTACTGTATCCAATAAAGTGATTTTAGTAAGCATGAACTCATGCAAAATGCTCAGAAATGAAATGGTTCACTTTCAGTTCAAGCTTTACATTGTTCTCTAGTAGAAAGGGAAGCCATTTTTTTCTTTGTTCAACACATAATAACATTTAATGACTGGTATGTTTCTGCTCATCAATACACTGCATGAATAAGCACAAACCACACATTATACTGTATATACTATTATAAATTACATTTTACAAGACAAAAATACAAGGATATGATAATCCTATATTGTGTAGTTCATTCTTGAAAGCTCCATTATCAGAGTACTATCCATTTTTTTGTTTCCTTTTACCCTTACATATATATATACAGATTTGGCCAAATCCTTCTGCCAGGTCGAACTGAATCTGAATCCTAATTTGTATATGAGGAATTCATGTAACTTTTTGTCACAAAACAAGGTAAAGTAAAAAATGTTTTCCCCTTCCCACCCTGAATTTGTATATGCAAATGCAAATTAGGATTCGGATTCAGTTCAGTATTCTTTCGCAAGGGGTTGTTTTACTTGCAACACTTTTAAGTTCAGTTCTATTCCAATAGTTCAGCAGACTTTTTTTTTCAATATTGAAGTTTAAAGGTTGATTTTGCTCAATCTTATGCCTTTCTAAGGGCAAGGCCAGACGTAACGTTTTTACGCTGCGTTTTTAAAAAAACTCTGCCAGGCGTAAATACGCATAAACTGCACTACCACTGAAACGAATGGAAAACGCACTATGTCGTTTTCACACAGGGCGCTTGCAACCCGAAATCCGCCACAGGATGCCAGTATTGGCGTTTTTCAGCAGAAATGTCAATACGTCAAGAAACTACCAAATCAATAGACTCTATGGGATCTAAACGCATGAAAAAACACATGTTTACGGTCGCACGTGGTTTCAGTGGCGTATTTACGCCCGGCGTTTCTTTTTTAAAAATACAATGTATCTGGCCTTGCCCTAAAGCAGCTCAGTGGTGTGGGGTCACCAACTCTGTCCCAATGACACCAACTCTGTAAACTGTTCCTAACTGATACATTAATTGATACATTTCTTATCTTTGTCCCTGCTGAGCAGAATCCCTGAATTTTATCAAAGGCAGCTGTTAGAATTGATACAATAGACTGGCAGATGCTGCTGAGAAATGTATCAACTAATGTAGCTAATTGTAACAGTGCCCATGCATTTCATTCCCTTTAAGTTCCCCTTTAATCAGTAGCTTTCATATGAAACTTGTGCACCAGAAATGTTTTTTGCCTGAAACTATGACTGAACAAAGGGGTTGTTCACCTTCCAGCACTTTTTTCAGTTCAATTGATTTCATTTAGTTCACCAAATATAAAGGCTTTTTTCGATCAGGATCGGGGCACACAGGCAGATTCAGGGAGATCATTCGCCCAGCGACAAATCTCTTATTCTTCAGAGTGACTAATCTCCCCGAACTGCCTCCCCTGCCATCCCACGATTTTCATTTTAGTTGGAGCGATTCATCTTCCGTAGTTGCCTGATGATGAAACTTTGGGCGACTTTGGAAAATGAATCAATCCGAGAGCCATCCCACCCGCCGTTTACATTTTAGCCAGTAGGGAGGCAGTTCAGGGAGATTAGTCACCCCGAAAAAGAGGAGATTTGTCGCTGGGCGACTAATCTCCCCTAATCTGCATGTGTGCCCTGACCCTTAAGGTGGCCATACATGGGCCAATAAAAGCTGCCGACAGACCGAGTCGGCACCTTACTGCCCCATGTTTGGGGCCCCCCGACAGGCTTCCCTGATCGAGATGTGGCCGAAAGTCGCCAGATCTTGATCGGATGGGACTAAAAATCCTGCCGCATCTGTTGATGTGGTCCTGCGATCCGACCGCCTATAAAGCCACCGTTAGGATCCGTTCGTTGGGCCCTAGGGCCCACGATCAGATCAGCCCGATATGGCATATCGGGGAGAGATCTGCTCGTTTGGCGACATCGCCAAACGAGCGGATCTCTCCGTGTATGGCCACCTTTAATCTCTATTTGTGACTGTTTTTCTGATATTGAGGTTTCCTTTTTCACTTATGTCTTTCTAAAGCAGCTGGGAGGGGTTGAGGACTGTTCTTTATTGATTCATTAATTAATACATTACTTATCTTTGTCCCAGCCAGTTTTGGATTCCAGGGTTGAAAAAGCAACTGAAAAATGCAAATGTGCCTTTATGGGTGTGTTTGGGCCTATATGTATTTGAATTCATGAGAGCTATGCTTTACCTGTCACATATTTGCCAAATCTTTTAATTAATACAAAAATGATTTAAACTTTTTTTCACATGGTGAACAAAGTTCAATCAATGAAGAGTTATTTGGCCACTATAGCCACCATTATGTTTGGTGCCAACCAACAACTAAGTTTGAATTACACAAAAAAACTACAAATATATATGCACAGAGGTACAGTGCCCACCCTCAATGTGAAACTTTATACTGTTTATGTATTTTTACTGCTTATAGATACTGGTCTCATTTATAAACAGTGGGCAAATTTGCACCTGGATATGAACGCATAGCAACCAATCAGTGATTAGCTTTTTTCAACCAGCTGCAAGTTGAGCACTGAAAGCAAGCATCTGATTTGCTACCATGGGTTACTGCCCAGGTAAATGAGCCCCACTATGAGGTATAAATAATTATTTTCCTTTTGCCTTCCACTAGGTTCTATAAAGACAATCCTTATCTAGTTTTAAGTTGTTGCCATTGTCTCAGGCTGGCTGGTCACAGCTTTTTTCTTTATCACTTGCCACTGTCTTGTTTTCTTACAAACTTATCACAATAATCTAGAAGGGAGCAAGGCCTAGCAGTCTGGGGATATGGCTTTACATCACAGGCATATCATTACATTGAAATCAGAATGTAGGTGCAGAGCTGTGAACCATTTTAATGGATTCATCAGTCAGTAGAATAAGGCGGCCATTAAATGTACAGTAGGTGTAATATAGGGTTTTCACTATTTAAATGGCTTCCTCATGGCATACAGGTACTTCCTACTAATGTGGGAGGAGCACAATTTTAAAGCTCACCTAAAGAAGTTGAACAACTATGGTCACACATGTTTGAAGAAGCGCAGTTATGGTTGTTTCATGATTTAAAACAAGCATAATTGTAGATACATTGCACAGGCTCAACCAACATTATGACTAAATCCATATAGATGTATTTGGTGGTGGGTAAATCCATATAGATGTATTTGGTGGTGGGTGGACTTGGGTTGCTGTTGGTGGAAGGAGCCATTTTAATGATTACAAGAGACATATTGCCCTCAGAGCAATAAGTGCACAACAGGGGTGTAAATAGAGAGGAAGCAGACCCTGTGGCTGCAGGGGAACCCAGAGGTATAGGGACCCTATGAGGCCCTAATTCATATACAGTTTCAATAAATATTGGTAAAACAAGTCAACTGCTAAACATTTTGGAGGCCTAAAAAATAATTTTCAGTGGGGCCCAGTAATATCTAGTTACACCAATGGTGCACAAGGCGATTATTAATGGAGTAATCATTGGGACATCATTTACTTTCATTTTATTCTTATTGTTTTACTGTTATTCTATTCTGTAATATTTTCACTGTCCTTATTATTTGTGATGGTGCTGGTGATATATTACCTTTTTCTTTGTGAGAGTCCATAACTTTCCGTCCCTGTGTCTGTCCAGCAGTGTCCCAGATACTCTAAGCTATTTTGTTCTCTGAATGCATCTTATGGGGCAGCAGTAACTAACATGTGAATTCAGTGATGTTTTTTTTTAAATCCAAACCCTGTTTTCAGAAAAAGTATAATGGGGTTTATTGAGCACCCAAACCATGAAGTTTCGGCACTGAGTAAACACTCCACTGTTGAAAATATGATATATTATTGCTATTATGTATAATCTGTTTATAGTATGGGAAATGCTATTGTAAATGAGCTCACTACATTACAGTTCAGTTCAGTTATTTTTCCCAAGGTGGCACAAGGAATGCCATTTACTATTTATTTATAATTTATAATTATTCCAAATTATTTTATATTAGCTCAAAGCTGTGACTTTCTATTTTAAGATATTTGAACCCCAAGATGCACCATACGATGTAATAATGCAAGTGGGGATAGCACTCCATTAATTGCAGGGTTGCAAATCAAAATTACTATTTGAATTACTGGGACAGCTCCACCTGTACTCTATTTTCACTTTCAAACTTTTTTTTTTTTTCTTTAATAGGTAACTTTTTATTAACATTTCCAAAGGAAAAAAAAAGGTGGGATACAGAAAAGAAAGGGAGGGAGGGGAAGTACAGCAAGGTCCATATAAGCAGAACATCTTTTACATTCCATAAGCACACAGAATAATATCATTCACAATTCAAGGCAATGTTGTCAGGTGCACATCGGTCCAAGGGTCCCAAATATTCCCAAACTTTCCAGGACAACCTCTGGCTTCATAGGTTAGTTTGATCAAAGGGAGCATTTGGTTAACATATTGTACCCAGTCACCCTGTTTTGGGGGTAAAGGAGCCATCCACTTCATAATTATTATTTTCCTAGCATAGGAGAGGAGGGATCTAACTAGAACTCTTGTTCTGGTTGCATTAAGAAAGTCGTCTACTAGGCCCAGCAAACATATTTCTGGGGAACAGATAGAAGGAAAGTCCTGTACATGGTGTGTTACCGCTGTCCAATATCTATTGATGACCGTACATGTCCAAATCATGTGCCAGTAGGACCCATTCTGATCCCTTCACCGCTTACATATTGGTGCTTGAAGTTTCCCCATGCGATATAACCTGTTGGGAGTGAGGTAAGTTCTTAGAATAAATTTGTGCTGTATAACCTTGTCTCTGGCACTAATGAGGAAGCTGTAAAGGTTCTCTGTTACCTCATCCCACGGATCAATACTGAGAGTTGGAATATCTCTTTTCCACGCTGCTAGAGCTTTATCAAAGGGTTTGGGACCAGTTTCTATTATTATGGCATACATTTTGAAGATCATTTTGGAGGTGTCCTCTTTTCTGAGTTGGCTTAGCACCCGGGGTTCTTCCAGTACCATGACTCCTGCCCCAAACTGAGCCTGAAACATGTGGCGGAGTTGGAGATGTACATGGGCATATTTGGGGCCCCAGTTTTGTACCTTAACGGGTTCATATCAATGAAGTTAGATCCATCCACCAAATCCGCCAGATATTTGATTGCTTTGGGTGCCTAATATCTAGTGATCTCTGTATCTAGAAAATGTTGTAGATGGGAATTTCCCCATAAGGGAAGTGCTGGGGATCTAATTGGGGGTTTGGTTCGGGTTAGTTTCAGTACTGCCACCCACGCTAACCATGGAGCTTTCATGCAAGGTGGAAGCTGTGGAATATCCTTCTCTTTTCTAAAGACACAGTTCCGTAGAGCCTCCAGAGAGCCCACACATTTGGCTTGCAGAATTACATTGGGATTTTCCAAGTCCTGTGTTAGCCGCCAATTAATGTAAGCCAGCTGGGCTGCCAGATAGTAAGCACTTTCAAACTTTTTAATTCATGAAATGCTAGCTATTTAATAATTCATACAACAAAGTTTTTAATAACAATACTTGATTTGTATTTAATAATTTAATTAACTTGTGGATGAATTTATACTCTAATTGATGTGTGCACGCACTGGCACTTTAATTAATGAATTGATATATAATTGGTTATTAATTGGACTATAAGTACTAAGTTATTTGAATGAATTTATGGACTGATTGAAATTACAAAAGAGAAATTAACTGAGCATATAATCGTTGCACTTATAATCAGCACTAAGCTGTTACTACTTTCTCTTCTTTTGACTTCTTGGTGTATCAGTAATCACACCTCACATACTCTGGTGTAATAAGTTATATAGAAGTTCACTACAAGAACAAATTTTTGTTTTTATTTGAATTACTTGCACCCCTAGCTGAAAATGATTAACACATTGCTTGATTGGCCAGAGTCAGCGACAAAACAGAGATACTTATTCTGCATTTGTTACCAGGCAGGTAAATAAAATGACTTTTGCAAGAGATTACAGGAAATGGTGCAAAAATATGTATTTACTTCTGAGCAAGTACTGATTACCTGTATTTATTAGGCACAGAAATATACAAAATGTCTATAAATATCCACCAAATGTCATGCGGTCATGTCCCAATATGCTGCTACCACTGCTTTATTTACTTCTGCTTTACACTTAACAAAAAGGCAGCTATTATCAAAATAGAAATTGTGACCATAGCAGTACTTTTGTGAGACAGAACTACAGGACCAATCCCTTGAAAAGCTGGTGCAGCTAAACATGGGTGGTGATATGGGCAAGTATATCTAAAGTTTGGGAGTCTGGCAGCCAAACTTGATACTCAGGCAAATGTGTAGCAGAGTTGCCACCTTTTCTGGGGCTGGAAAACGGGTAGGGGGATGGGGCAGAAGACGCCGGAGGTGGGGGCAGGGCCAGTGATGTTGGGGGCGGTGACATTGGGGGGCGAGGATGTTGCGATTAGCGAATGGCTGATTGCAATGAATTATTTTCAATGTTCTTTCCAGATTTCCTATTTTGAAAATCCAGGTTTCACCCAGACAGCCCTTCCAAATACCGGGCTGTCCGGGTAAAATCCGAACAGGTGGAAACCCTAATGTGTCTGGACCTTTATGTTCTTGAAATGCAAAGGTCTATTTTCTACGGGGAAATCATGAACAAACAAGAACAAAGTTCAATCAACCAAAAAGTCAAATGTTGAGTTATTTGGCCACAAAAACAACCATTATGTTTGATGCCAATCAAAGACTGATTTTTGTCTAACTGAGTCCATTGCCCTGATCTGAACGCAAAGTGACATGAGACTTAAAAGATGGAAAATTAAAGGTGACAAATTTTGTTTACAGATTTTGCCTATTTATAAAACCTAGCAGGTAGACAATACATTATAGTGTTAAAATTGAGGCAAAATATGATTTTCTTAAAATTGAGGCAAAATATGATTTTCTTCACAGAAATGCTATTTTGAATTTATCTGGGTCACAGATAAACTTCAAGTTAAACCAAATAGACACCTTGTAATACATATAGATTTGTTTTACTTACCATTCTACTGGAATCCAAATCTCCAGATGGGCCCCCATAAAGACCCTAATGCATCCAAATGCATAGTTCCCAGTCAGCTTGGATGAAGATATAACGCTACCTAGGAACTGACCAGGGGAAGCATAATAAATGGAGTGAGAGTAATACTTCAGCAGTAAGCCGCATGCAGAACAGGAGCTCCAGATTATCAGAAATCCTCCAAAGGCAAGTGAGATGCACAGCTTGTTAGCCAAATTAAAGAAGAATTCTGGGAAAATTAAGGTTTAAAAGACCTTATTTAAAGAGCAGCATGAACATCATATTAGGAAAGCTGAGTAATCCGGACGAACAACCTGGCAGTCTAAGAATAAAGAATAAAGGCAGCGTTTTGTAATACATGTTCCTTAAAATTCCCTTGCTCGATATTTTTTTCTGACAGATGTTGGGTCCTGGCTACTGTATAACTGTTTCACATATGACAGCTCATGCAAACTGAATTCCTTGCTTTGGTAGCTCAGGGGACATCTGTTTCACTGCAGTGGTTCAAAGTTATAAAGCAATAACACATTGAGCAGTATCTTTCGTTGATTTGTACAGATAACAAGAAATCCCTAAACACTTCATTTAGGCACACTGGGGAATATTTATGCCATTATATTTTTCTACAGGGTCAGCAATTTGCTCCAGAAAAGTCTAATTCTGTTACAGTCTTGAATAAAATGAAAAATGACATCCCTGCTAATTGCGTTCGGGACATAGAGCAGAAAATTCCAGTAATTTGAATGAATGAATATATATATATCAGTGGTGACCAACTTTTTGCATTTAATGGCCCAGTTTTTTTTCATACTACATGTTTGAGGCCAACTTAAAGGGGTTGTTCACCTCCATTTCCATCTTCTATTTTTTACTGTTTTCTCAAAATGTAATGTTAAAGTTTAAGGTTTATGTATCTGGTGTTTCTGGCAGCTCAGTGAACAAAAAACAATATTAGTGTAAGTTTGCCTGGTGTTAATTTAAAGAGTTGAGGGGGAGTTATTTTTTAACGTCCAAATGGTAAAAACTCTTTTTGCTATAAAATCCAAATTTTTAGTGGGGAAAAAAAAACTAAATTTTTTTGAGATTTATTATAACCCGAGGCTGCAAAAAGTCTGAATCTGAAAATACTCCATCTTCAACCTGTCGAGGTCCTGTAGAAGTCAATGGCAGAGGTCCTATTTGAAGATAGTGTCTGCACTGGGTTGCATACAATAATCCAAACATTTCAGGCAACTAGCGCAACTGGAGGGGGGCGGGCCCTGGCGCACGACGTGTAGCCGGGCCCCCGCCCCCTCCGTATAGCCGCAATTAGTAAAAAACTCAGTGGCGCGTGATCTACCGGGGGGCCCTGAGGGGGTGCAGGCCCTGGCCCAATCGCACCCCCTGCTCCCCCGGTAGTTACGCCACTGTCTAGGGGGTCAAATATGAAAAAGTTGTGGTTTTCGTGCGACAATCCAAAAAAGGCTCAGTTTTTGTGGATCCGATTTTTTTCGAGGTTTTTAATGACAGATAAGGGTAAATAGTGGATTCTAGTTTTTTCTGACTTTTTTTATTAAAGGACCAGTAACATCGAAAATGTTACTTACTCGTTCAAGGTGCTGCTGCTTGGAGAGGGCTGCTTGGGGAAGATTTCGCTGGTTCTGCGTTACTGTGAGAACAAGTTAAACGACAAGCACATTACTACTCTGCAGGTATGGACGGCAGCATTGTCGTAGTTGTCAGGCGCTCACACACAGGCTTGCTTTTTCTTGCTTCTCGACTCTTCGCTCCCATACCGCTAGGATCATGTAGCACGTACCTGGGCTCTCTCAATGTGGCCCTATCTCTGCAGCGCAAGAAGAAGTGCAAGGAGGCAGGCGAGGCTGTGGGAGCGATATCAGCCACATGCTGTTAGTGAATAGCCAGGAGCAGAAATCAAACGCCGCAGGATGGATGGTCGCCCTGTCGCCTTTTCTGAAGAGGAGCGGAAGTGGAGTTTCTGTAAGTTATTTCTTAATAAAGACTTTGCTGATTTAAAGTTAATTTGTCTTGGTGGTTTTTTTTTTTTTTACTGGTTACTGGTTCTTTAAGAAAATCAGAACAATTTGGATTTTGATAAAGGACCCGCTAATATTCCCAAGTAATTGGCAAGTTATTCTGTGGCAGTTGAGACCAGAGCGAGCAAGGGCTCTTAGACTAAACTATACAGGAGATTGTGGGTCAGTTTGTCTGATCTTGCTACACAACACCACACAAACAGCATACAGATTTGTAGGGTCCTATGAAATCTTATCCTCCTATAGCGTGAATGTAAAGTAGGATCAGATAAAGTCAGATGGTGTAGTTGTTCATCCAACATGTGAATTTAGAACTCACCCCAATACAACTCACTCAGTTTCTATTCATTCCTATGGGATTTTTACAAGCATATTTATCAAATGTGAACGCCATTGATAAATACAATTCTAAAAATCCCATAGGAAAGAATAGAACACGGGTGAGTTTTTCTGTGGTCAGTTCTAATCTCACATTTTGTTAAATCTGCCCCTCAGTGTATTTCAATGGCAAAAAAGTCGGTCGGACACCATAAGATTTGATCTTGTTCGATGAAGAAGCAGCACTCATTCAACAGTCATCTCATGTCAGATGTCAACATTTTCCATGTAGTTAACTCTGATTTTTATATCAGTCACATTATATTTTGACTACATCCGATTTGTAGGATTCAATTTGTCTTTCTTTTGAAATTCTCTTTATTGAGTTTGCAAAAATTAAATAAATGATGTTCAAAAAAGTCTTCACAAGAACAATAAACAATAAAACAAGAAATGTTAAAACAAATAGACCTGTTCTTTTCCCTTAGTTCAAGCTTGACAAAATTAATTTTAAGACTCAATCAAAAAGAATTAATGAATAAATCAGCAAATTATGTGAATGGTTTAGCCTTTATACAATATAACTACATTTTTGTCACCTTTCCCCATTAGTTTATGTATAAATGTATTTTTGTTGTCATCTACAGTTGCAATATAAATAGACCATCTACGCTTAATTTTACTCATTTGAGATAAATCCTCAACTCTATATCAATGGCTAGTGATGGGTGAATTTCTCCATTTGTGAAACTCGAATTCTGACACCGGTGTTAAAGTCAATGGGCGTCCGAATAGTGTTGAATTGCAACGGTTTTGGCGCAAGCGACTTTTCTGATGGGCATCCCACTTTAATTCGGCAGGAGTTTCATGAATTTATTTGCCCGCATCGAAACTCGGAAATTTGCACGAATTCGCACCTGCCGAATTTATTGGCCCATCACTAAGAATGACTTCTTGAATACATAAATTATATAAATATGAAAATACATCTTTGAAAGTCGGAGGCTTATCTATAGATTTTTGGGTAGCTGCCATAACTAACCAGCAAAAATTTAAACTGGAAAATTAGCTGAAGAAATTTTATTTACCAACAGAAACGAGTCTTTCATATCTAATAGTGCAAAATGCACATTCAATATAATATCCAAATTAATTGACTTTTTAATAAAACAGGTGACACTCTCCCAAAGCTCTTTAATAGATGGACACGACCAGATATAGTGGAAAAAATCCACATTCTGCTCTTTACACTTCAAAAAGAAATCTTTTGAGGACCAGTAGAGTTCTGGAATAATAATCCATAACCAAGGTGGATGAACCGATACTGCGGGTCTCTCCATCCCTCAGAATTTATATTTTTCCTAAAATTTTGAAAAGATTTCAAGAGAGCCTCAGATGTAATAGGATTCGATTTGTCAATCTGGCACATCCTACAACATCTAAAATCTCCTGTGTAGTTTAACCCTAAATGCATCTAAACACATCAGCATTTTGATTCTATTATATTCTTTCTCTTTATACTTATTTTATTACAGTCAAATTTAAATTTTTTTCAAATGCAACATGGCTGCATTTTTTGCACTCTTTCCATTTAAGTAATTATAGCGCTGGTATTGCTTCAGTGCAGCCTGATGACCCTAAACTGTGATACTACTTAAAGGAAAACTATACCCCCCAAACAATGTAGGTCTCTATTAAAAGATACTGAGTAAAACGGCTCATGTGTAAAACCCTGCTTCATGTAAATGAACCATTATCATAATAATATACTTTTTTTAGTAGTATGTGCCATTGGTTAATCATAAATAGAAAATTGCCATTTTAAAAAATAAGGGCCGCCCCCTGAGATCGTAAGATTCACTGTGCACACATACAAACCACATGTAAGGTCACATGAGCCAATTAACAGACAGAGTTCTGCCTTTTGCTTCCTCACTTCTTCCTGTTACAGTTAGAGTTGTAGTATTTCTGGTCAGGTGATCTCTGAGGCAGCACAGATAGAGTCACAAAATGGTGGTTCAAGGCAAGAGATGTAAAAGGGCAATATTTATGTAAATATATATTCCAGTTTGGTAAGATTCTTTAATGTGTCATTCAATTTGATATAAACTATCTATTGCTTAAGTATTCATTTTGGGGGTATAGTTTTCCTTTAAATGAAAACAGAAAAAAAGATCTTTATTGTGCCAACTTAGGATACTGGTAATAAACTGTTTTTCTTTTGGCTGTGAATTGCTTTTCTGGCCTTTAAAATAATTTTCTAACTCTAGACTGAAAATTGTTTTGACTAGATGGCATTTAATTCCTGAAATGTCCCTAAGATCTGTCTAGGATAATTGC
The DNA here is from genome assembly GCA_038501925.1 of Xenopus petersii. Lineage (NCBI taxonomy): Eukaryota > Metazoa > Chordata > Amphibia > Anura > Pipidae > Xenopus > Xenopus petersii. The sequence goes on from CM076681.1 coordinate 112,213,123, forward strand.
TTTTATTTGGCAGTACTCCATGACATTTATTTTTACTAAAATGGACCCCCTGACCTGGTTTTGTTGGAAGTATTACTAATTAGTTTTAAGCATGACACTATTAAAGATGCAAGTGTTCTAAGCCATCTGTGTAATTGATCTTATTAACTGCAAAGCTGGAAATCTGAATTGGATTCAATAAAAATGTATCTGTGTTATTCAGGAGATGTTCAGCGAATTATGTTGTTCTATTTACAAATGCTGCTAGTTACCAAAGTTTTTATTTATAATGCCAAACAATGGTTACTGCAGGCATTGTGCCAGTTTCATATCTAGTGACAAGTGCCTATGCAGGGACATGTCAATTCTTTACAGTAGCACTAAGTCAGGGACAAAATGTAAAGGAAATATAGAATCTGATTTAAAGAAAAACTATACCCCCAAAATGAATATTTAAGCAACAGATAATTTATATCAAATTGAATGACATATTAAAGAATCTTACCAAACTGGAATATATATTTACATAAATATTGCCCTTTTACATCTCTTGCCTTGAACCACCATTTCGTGACTCTATCTGTGCTGCCTCAGAGATCACCTGACCAGAAATACTACAACACTAACTGTAACAGGAAGAAGTGAGGAAGCAAAAGGCAGAACTCTGTCTGTTAATTGGCTCATGTGACCTTACATGTGGTTTGTATGTGTGCACAGTGAATCTTATGATCTCAGGGGGCGGCCCTTATTTTTTAAAATGGCAATTTTCTATTTATGATTAACCAATGGCACATACTACTAAAAAAGTATAGTATTATGATAATGGTTCATTTACATGAAGCAGGGTTTTACACATGAGCTGTTTTACTCAGTATCTTTTAATAGAGACCTACATTGTTTGGGGGGTATAGTTTTCCTTTAATGTTAAGGAAAGGAAATAGCCCATCATATTATCCTAGTCAGTAAATTCATTTTAGCTGTTGAAGAGCTAAATAATGTTCAATCACTCATTTCAGCACCACGGGCAGTTATATAAATTGTTAAGGAGCGGACTTAAGCAAGTTCAATACAAGCTTTTATACTTATGATAAAAATGTACTTTTTAATGTTAAAATTGGTGGTTTATGTAGTTTTTTTCACAATCCAGGCTGAAGCTAAGCTGTTTCATTGCGCTCATGTAAAACAAAGGGGTATGTTGTTCTTTTGAATGTAAAGTACAACACAAAAATTATCAGTGTGATACGGGACAAAAAGTAGGCAAATCTACAGTTGAGTTTTTTTAACAAAGCGAGAGGTTGACAAATTGTCGACATTAGTGGTAGGAAACTTTTTGGAGGGTATTTTATGAGATAATATACCAGAATTTATTTTAATTTACAATACAATATGAATATTACAGCCCGGAAAACTCGAATCGATGAATCTAGTTTTTTCTCTGAAAAAAACTTGAATGTCAGGAAGGCTATTGACATCTTCAAATTGGCAAACTTTCAGTGAAAAGGAGGAGAGCACTCAAACGCAGATGAACTGCTTGTGGTTAATATTGTACACAACATGTTTCTGGCTGTTAATGCCCTTTCTCAACAAACACAGATTCACAGTGAGTGCCACTTGACTATTTGGGCTGGTATGGCTGCTTTCCTATAGCTTTCCAAGTGTGGAAAGGCTAAGCCCCCTCATGTGGTAGGTTGATAGCATATCTGTTTATTTATTCTGTGGGGCAAATTCACTAAGATGCGAAGTTGCGAAGTTCGCCGCACTTCGTCGCACTTTGCCAGGCGTATTTTCGCCAGCGCTCCGCAAATTCACTAAAATCCGAAATTGCGCACAGGGGTAGCGTAAGTTTGCGAAGTTGCGCTAGCGTTAATTCGCGAAGTGAAGTTTCGCTAGCGATGGTTCATTTGCATACGGTGCCAAATTCAAATTTCAATGGAGGAATACATATCAGTACTACAAATGCCTAGAAAACCTTCAAATCAGCAAATAAAAATTTTATTTTGCCCTACACATGTGCCCACTGTCTTGGTAAGTTGCCATGAGTCAGGAAATGTAGGGGGGAAGGAGGGGAGCCCCAAAAATATTTTTGATCTTTTTCAGCCTATCACCCATCATGTACAAAACACGCCAGCGATTTTTGGGACTTAGAAAAAAATGTGACTTTTTTTGGAAACAATCCCTATCTACTCTATCCGCCAGGTCTGAGGTGGCGAAGGAAGTCTAGCGTAAAAGGTAGCGTTCAGTACACTGCACAAGTTAGTGAATTTGCGTAGTTACATCGCTAGCGAAAATTCGCCTGGCGTAAGTGTGCGAAGTAACACTAGCGAATTTACGCCAGCGTTCGTTAGTGAATTTGCGAAGTACCGAAAATGCCAAACGCTAGCGAATTGACGCTAGCGTTCGGCGCTTCGGCGCTTAGTGAATTTGCGCCATATATGACTCTTGTGTTGCCATATGAAATCTAACATTTGTTGCTGTAGTTTCTCAAGGTCTTTTTTTTGGTGGAAGCACAGGCAGAGCTCTATATAAATAAAAGAGTTTGGGGAGTAAGTTCATTGTGACAGAACATATTTGTCCCAACCATGATATTGGCATCATGTGCCATCGTTGGATGTCTTTGCTTAAAGAGGCTAATAGGGGAGTGTAGTTAATATCCGATATTTGTTTGGTTTTAGGAGGAATCCTTACCCATAGGTATTTAAGTCCCTTCTTGGGAGATTAAGTAATTCTCTTAATATTCGTTATAGTATGTCCTGAAGTGTTATTAAACTCTCTAATCTGTTCTTGTGATATAGCAGCCAAAATTCAACTGTGTCATTCAGATTGGCTTCCTCTTTACTTACCAATAAGGCGATGAAAGGTACAGGCCAAGGCATTTTGCTAAGTAACACACTGAAGCAAGTAAATTGTATGGTAATCAGTTGTAAGCTACAGCAGGCTGCCTCCGAGTTCAGTCAAGGTTGCGGTGCGCGCCAAACTCCAAAGTCCATGGCTTTGCGGTCCAGTCACCCGAATTAGCCATACACGGGCCAATAAAAGCTGCCGACAGACCATGTCGGCAGCTTATTGGCCCGTGTATGGGGCCCCCCGATGGGCTTCCCCGATCGAGATCTGGCGGAAAGTCGGCCAGATCTCGATCGGATGGGACGAAAAATCCCGTCGGATCGCACCCGCATCTATTCGTTGATGCGGTCCCGCGATCCGACCGCCCATTACTATTCATTAGGATCTGATCGTTGGGCCCTAGGGCCTATCGGGGAGACATCCGCTCGTTTGGCGACATCGCCAAGCGAGCGGATCTCTCCGTGTATGGCCACCTTTATACTGGCAGTCACCTACCAATCCGTCTCCTTAAAGGAGAAACCCACTTGGGGGGCTAAATTGACCCCCCTCCTAGGCCTTGTGGATGTCTAGATGCCTGGCTTTTAGGGTTTTGGACCGACCAATAACAGGTTCTTTAAAGGGGTGGCTCATCTTTATGTTAACTTAGTATGTTACAGAATGGCCAATTCTAAGCAACTTTTCAATTGGTTCTTCTGACTCTTTCCAGATTTCAAATGGGGGTCACTGACATGATCTAAAAACAAATGCTCTGTAGGGCTACAAATGTAATGTTATTGCTAATTTGTATTACTCATCTTTCTATTTGGCCCTCTCCTATTCATATTCCAGTCTCTTATTCAAATCAATGCATGGTTGCTAGGGTCATTTGGACTCGAGCAACCAGATTGCTGAAACCACAAACTGGAGAGCTGCTTGCTGAATAAAAAGCTAAATAATGTATAATATAGGACTCACCCCAATAAAACTCACTTTCTATTCATTCGTATGGGATTTTTAAAATTGATAAATATGGGATTCTAAAAATCCCATAGGAATGAATAGAACATGGTTGAGTTTTTCTGTGGTAAATTCTAATCTCACATTTTGATAAATCTGCCCCTAAGAGTTGCGTGCATCCCCTGTGCCTATTGAAGCTGGTTGCATGCGCATTACAGAAGTTAGTTAAGTTCCGTATTGCACATGAACTCACATACGGAGCCGAGGGGGGTGCCTAGGACCCAAACAACAAGGCACATGGGGCACACAGGAAAAGTACACCACGCTGGTGCAGTTTTTGAGGGAAAGGAGCATTCGACTGGGTAGGAAGCTTTATCAACATGCAGGGCCGCCATCAGGGGGGCCCGAGCCTAAAGGGGGGCCCGCTGTGCTGCAGTTTTCGAAATAGCTGGGCCCCCTTGGCAGAGCCAAAAACTTTCCGCCTCTTCAGAAGTGATGAAGAGCAGAAAAGCCTACTATCCCGAACTGCTACAGTCATGAAGTCACGAAAAGAGCTGAACTTGAAGTCCTGAAGTAGCGAAAAGACCCAAAGTCACAAAAACAGCCAAACTTGAATTCCTGAAGCCACCAGTTCAGTTCTACTGAACACCAAAATGTGTTTTTTCTTTTTTTAAAACCCTAGCCATGTATATATTTAATTTTTTTTTAAATATTGTCTGGGGTCATAATTTTTTTTTTAACTTGTAAGAGGGGCCCTGGCGCCAACATTTTTTTTAACTTATGGGGGCCCTGACCACCAATTATTTTACAAAAAACTGACCCATGTCAGATTTTAAAAATATAAAAAAAATCCATTTGGTCTTTTGAACAGATTTCAGTGCAGAAGTCTGCTGGAGCAGCACTATTAACTGATGCATTTTGAAACACAAAAAGATTTTCCCATGACAGTATCCCTTTATCTTTTTTACTTACTTGACATTTTTGTTTACTATAAGCCTGTATTATTACCCTGTAGTGAAGTCCCTGCACACAAAATCCATTTTACAAGCAATACATTTTTTAAATGCTTTGTCAGCTGCTTTAAACAAAGGAAAGGTGAAAAATGAAACTTCATATTGAAAAAATTAAAATTAAAAAGTAATTGGAAAAAGTCTTTATTTCTGGTGAACTATCTGAAACCAGCTGAACTGAATAAAGTGTTTGGATGTGATCAACCCCTTTAACTTACATTAATTGTTATTATTTAGCTGCAAATCAAAGTTCCCAGATCAGAAGTCGTCTGTCAGAGTAAAACTTTTGATGGGATGTCGTATTGTAGACTCTGTATTGATTTAAGCACAACCAGACTCATTTATGACATCTAAACTAAACTATAGATCTAAAGGATCTATAAATCCTTTGCAATTGCAAATGTAGGTGTTGCTTAGACATTCTTGAAGAAAGCTCATAAGTCACAAGTCCACTTTAAATACTTTAAACTTTAAATACCCACAGCACATGAATAAGGAATAATATTCTAGAACATAATATTTTAATTGAAATCCCGATTTGTCATTTAGTTAAGCAGTGCAGTTTACTTTGAAAATCAAACCAGTTAAAGATTCAGATTCAGAACATAAGAAATAAAGCAGTGCAAAATATAATAGCAATATAATAAAAACAAGAGACAGGAGACCCACCATACGTCACTTCTGGCCTATTGGAGACTGGGACAATGTGTGGCTTCCTACTTGGTGTGTCTAAATTAGTGATCCCCAACCAGTAGCTTGCGAGCAACAAGTTGCTCACCAACCCCTTGGATGTTGCTCCCAGTGGCCTCAAAGCAGGTGCTTATTTTTGAATTCCCAACTTGGAGGCAAAGTTTTAATTGCATAAAAACCAGGGGGCAGATTTATCAAGGGTCGAAGTGAATTTGAGGGAATTTTCAAAGTAAAAAAATTTGAAATTCAAAGTAACTTTTTGGATACTTCGACCATCGAATAGGATACTACGACTTTGAATTTACTTCGAATTCGATTTGAAGTAAAAATAGTTTGAATATTCGACCATTCGATAATCGAAGTACTGTCTCTTTAAAAAAACTTTGACTTCAATACTTTGCCAAATTAAACCTGCCCAAGTGCTATGTTAGCCTATGGGGACCTTCTAGACCATTTTTCTAAGTCTTTACACATCGAAGTAAAATCGTTCGATAGTACGCTAAAATCGTTCGAATCGATCGAATGATTTTGCTTCGATCGTTTGATGGCCAAATTCGGTGAAAAATACTTCGACTTCGATATTCAAAGTCAAAGTATTTCAATTCGAGGGTCGAATTTCGAAGTATTTATCACTTCAAAATTCGACCCTTGATAAATCTGCCCACAGGTGTACTGCCAAACAGACCCTCTGTAGGCTACCAGTTCACATGGGGCTACCAAATAGGCAACCACAGCCTTTATTTGGTACCAACAAGAACGAGAACATTTTTCATGCTTGTGTTGCTCCCCAACTCTTTTTACATTTGAATGTGGCTCACGGGTAAAAAAAAGGTTGGGGACCTCTGGTCTAAATCATTCAATAAATAGTAAAATAGAAAATAATAGCCTAATTTACATTCATTTAGTTATTATTTTTGCTAACAAACAAAGTACCTAGTTCAGTTAATAATTGATCTGTCAGTGTAAAGCTTTCAATTGCTTTTATTGTAGAATCTATATTGATTCAAGCACAAAAAGTCAATATCAAAACTACATAGGATCTATAAACTCTATGAATTTGTAGGAATTGTTTATATAGTCATGAAGAAAACTCTGTATCACATCAGAGCCATAAATCAAATATAAATACCCATTCTGTCTTCATTCAGGAGTTGGGTGTCAGATATTCATTGTCAGTTAGATACAATATATCTTATATCCTTTTGCCTAGAAGATGTATATGGGCTAAACTCCACTGTGTGGCTTGTTCTGATGCGATGAGCTGAGTGGAAGCCCATACGATGAGATGGATGCGCCAAATATAAAGTAAGTGATATAAATGTTGGACCTTGTAGCTGTCTGTATCATACACAACATGGCTTTCAGATGAAGACACTTAGGGGCAGATTTATCAAGGGTCGAATATCGAGGGTTAATTAACCCTCGATATTCGACTAGGAATTGAAATCCTTCGAAGGATTTAGCGCAGAAAATTCGATCGAACGATCGAAGGATTATTCATTCGATCGAACGATTAAATCCTTCGAATCGAACAATTCGAAGGATTTTAATCCAACGGTCGAAGGAATATCCTTCGATCAAAAAAACTTAGGCAAGCCTATGGGGACCTTCCCCATAGGCTAACATTGACTTTTGCTTTGACAATCCAGCAAGTGAAAGATTTCAGAATAGAGAAATAAAGCAGTGCAACATATAATAGCAACCGAAGAAAGAAAAGAGATAAAAGACTCACCATAGGTCACTTCTGAACGGTTCAAGGTGCGTCGGTTTGGACAGCTCGGTCTCAGCTGGAGGTGCATGTGAATAGAGCAGGAGGATTGTAGCCCTCCTACAGCTGAATGCTCCTGGGCTAAAACTGTCACTTGCTACTCATTGGTTTTTCAGAAGTCTCTCCTCCTTACATAACCTTCACGTTCAGCAAGCTGTGTGCTCACTTCGGGATGTAAGAGAACACAGACACTGAGCAAGGCTGCTCTGTTTTTTTACTCCCTGAAGTCACGAGTCCTGGGAAAGTTAATTCCAAAGCATTAACCCTCTCACTTTCTCTCCGATGGAGCACAGATCGCATTGCAACAAATGATATCACTAGTTTGTCCAGCAGTAAGAGCATAGATCCTCTTGAATGCCTCTGTTCTGCAGTATAATTTAAGCCAGCTAAGGATGAATCCATAGAAAGAACACATGTAAGCAGATAAATGTGCGTGCCTGCCAGTACATATGCTGTGGAATCATAGTTATAATGTGTTATGGAGGTGGCTAATCATCTAAGCAAAACACTGAAGAGATCCTAAAAAAGAGGCATGCATGGGTAAAAGAATGCCTCCACCTCCTCACTGTTTATTGCTGCACTGTACCACACCTATGTCCTCACCAGTCGCCAATGAGACGCTTCTTCTGCCCTGCATGCCATCTTATCAGCACTCCAGCCTCCACAGTAATATCAACGTTCTTGTGGGCCAAGCACACCAGCCCAATGCAAGCTGGGTAACTTACAGATGTGTTCAGAATAATAGCAGTGTTTAAAAAAGTGAATGAAGCTCAAAATCCTTACATGGGATGCACTGAATCCAGGATTCGGTTCGGGATTCGGCTTTTTTCAGCAGGATTCAGAATCGGCCGAATCCTTCTGCCCAGCCAAACCGAATCCTAATTTGCATATTAGGGGCGGGGAGGGAAATGGCATGACTTTTTGTCACAAAACAAGGAAATAAAAAATGTTTTCCCTCTCCCACCCCTAAATTTACATATGCAAATTAGGATTCGGATTCGGTTCACTATTCGGCCAAATCTTTTGAGAAGGATTCAGGGTTCGGCCGAATACAAAATAGTGGATTCGGTGCATCTCTAATCCTTACAGTATAACAGCTTTTATTTCCATACACACAAATGCATTGGAAACACTGCACATTCTATTCCAAATCAAAACATGAAGAAAAATGTATTACATTTGTGTTATTCCTTTACAGAAAGTGAAGAAAATGGAATGTTAGTCTGCTTTACAAACTCAAATATTCACTCTATACACTGAAAAATTCTCAAGATTTTGCTGAACTAATATTTAGTTGTATAATCAGTGTTTCTAAAAACTGCTGCACATCTCTGTTGCATGGAGTCCACCAACTGGCACCTGTTACATTCCACAATTCTTCAGCATTTTTTGGATTTGCCTACGAAGCACCATTTCTGATGTCACCCCACAAGTTTTCTATTGGATTAAGGTCCGGGCATTGGGCTGGCCACTCCATAACATCAATCTTTTTGGTCTGGATGGAACCAAGATGTTACTCGTTTACTGGTGTGTTTGGAGCTGTTATTTTGTTGAAACATAGTTAGTTACATAGTTAGATTGGGTTGAATAAAGACCAAAGTCCATCAAGTTCAACCCCTCCAAATGAAACCCAGCAACCATACATACACACACCCCTCCATGCACTCACATAAACTACATATACTCATACCCTAACTATAGATTTTAATATCACAATAGTCTTTGATATTACGCTTGTCCAAGAAGCATTAATAGACTCATCCATCACAACCTCACTGTCCTGACTGTGAAGAACCACCTACGTTGCTTCAAATAAAAGTTATTTTCTTCTAGGCTGAAGGGGTGGCCTCTGGTACGGTGATCCTCTTTATGGGTAAAAAGGGCCCCTGCTATTTGTCTATAATGTCCTCTAATGTACTTGTAAAGTGTAATCATGTCCCCTCGCAAGCGCCTTTTTTGCAGAGAAAACAACCCCAACCTTGACAGTCTACCCTTATAATTTAAGTCTTCCATCCCTCTAACCAATTTAGTTGCACTTAGTCTCTGCACTCTCTCCAGCTCATTTATATCCCTCTTAAGGGCTGAAGCCCAAATCTGCACTGCATACTCCACAATTTCAAGGGCATTTCTTCTTCGGCATAAGGCAACATGACCTTTTCAAGTATTTTAATGTATTGAAACTGATCCATGATCCCTGGTATGTGATAAATAGGCCCAACATCATAATATGAGAAACATTCCTTTTCCCTCCTCCCCTGCCACACCAAGCTAATATGGCAGCTGCTATCCTAAACAGAGAGAGCTTCCAGAGCTATTTAATGCCGGCAAAGCATTTTATGCTATTTAATGCTGGTAAAGCATTCTACAGAATAAATATAGCATTCTAGCTTATGCTATTGTGGCTAATCTGTTGGCAATGAACTGCCTCGTAGCTTTCCTTCTCCTTTAAAGAAAACTATACCCTGAGACAATCTGTAGTTGGTCTTCATTTTTTATATATTGTTGTTTCTCTGTCACTAAGCTTTCTGTTCAGCAGCTCTCAAGTTTAATATTTCAGCAGTTATATGATTGCTAGGGTCTTAATTACCCCATCAACCAGGCAGTGGTTTTAATAAGATACTGGAATATGAATAGTACAGGTAGAGGATCTGTCATCTGGGAACCCATTATCCAGAAAGCTTCGAATTATGGGAAGGCCGTCTTCTATAGACTTTATTTCATCCAAATAATTCATAATTTTTAAAATCAATTTCCTTTTTCTCTATAATAATAAAACAGTACCCTGTACTTGATCCAAACTAAGATATCATTAATCCTAATTGGAGGTTAAATAATCCAATTGGGTTTAATTAATGTTTAAATAATTTTTAGTATACTAAGGGGGTTATTTACAAAATTTTACTAAAAATTTGTGATTTTTTTTTATAAAATCAAACTTTTAAAAAATCACAAATTTTTCAGAATTTATTAAACCCTGAGGATGGAAATGTCAGAATCTGAAAATCCAGCATATCAGACCTGTCGAGGTTGCATATAAGTCAATGGGAGACGTCCCAATGATTTTTTGATGTGTGTTGGGTTTCCTTGCAATACCCTGAAGTTTTCTGAGCTTTCGGGTGAAAATTCAGAAAAAATTGTGAAAATCGGATGGAAAAATCAGACAAAATCGTGAAAATCTAATTTTTTACTGCAAAGCAAATTTTTGGGAATGTAATAATAAATAAGCATAAAAAACCTGAGCAGATTTGATCGGAGTTTGTAGCAGAAAACATTGAGATAAAGTCTGACTTTGATAAATAACCCCCTTAGGGTATAAAGATCTAAATTATGGAAAGATTCGTTATCTGGAGAACCCCAGGTCCTGAGCATTCTGGGTAACAGATCTCTTACCTGTATGGGGACTGCATTGGAAATTAAGCAACAAAAAGTAGGAACAACAATAAAATTGGAGCCTCACAAGTATTATGGCTGCTGTGGTGAGTGACCCCCATTTGAAAGCTGGAAAGAGTCAAAAGATTATAATTTAAAGTATTGAAAATTAATAATAGGGATGCACCGAATCCAGGATTCGGTTTGGGATTCGGCCAGGATTCAGCCTTTTTCAGCAGGATTCAGATTCGGCCGAATCCTTCTGCCCAGCCAAACTGAATCCGAATCCTAATTTGCATATGCAAATTAGGGCTGAGGAGGGAAATCACGTGACTTTTTGACACAAAACAAGGAAGTAAAAAATGATTTTCCCTTCCCACCCCTAATTTTGCATATGCAAATTAGGATTTGGTATTTGGCCGAATCTTTCACGAAGGATTTGGGGGTTCGGCCGAATCCAAAATAGTGGATTTGGTGTATCCCTAATAAATAATGAAGACCATTTGCAAAGTTGCAAGTTTTAGTATGAATAACATACCAAAAGTTATATGTATATATGAACCACCCCTTTAAATATGAGGATATTGCAAGGCTCAAGGAGTTGTATGACCACAAAGGCATAAGTGTTTTGACCAAGTATTTTCACTAAGTATTTGTAAAGCCAAATGAAATCTGGCCTTTATTTGAATATATATATTGGAAATTATAATACCAGAGATGGACAATAGGCACTATATATATATATGTATACCGAATTTGAATTTTGATTTATATTTCTGGTCGTGGCTATTGTTTCTTTGTTATGTAGTGACAACCCCTTTTGTGAACTTTGTATTATGTAGTTGTATTATTCTCAGGGGTTAATTGTTTTTAGTGGATGGAGTTTTGTTTCTGCTTATTAACCAGTGTTTAGTGGGTGGATACCTTGTGCGGGACGCCACGAAACGCGTCAAGCGTAGGGTATTGTTCACGACTGCGGGTGATGTAAATGCTTTTATTATATTGAATAAAGTGAAGATTTTATGAATCCAGCTGCCTGGTGCTCTGTACAATATTCAGTGTTGTCATACAAGTTTGTCCTAATCCGGGGGCGTGATTACGAGCCAGCACAGGGAGTCTGTTGGTCCTGTGGCGTGGAAGTGGGTGAGTGCTCTCATTTCAAGTTTCTGTTATCGGAAAGGTAGACAATAATCCAAATAAATGTAAAGGTGCCTAAACTGAGCAAGAATGAGGTTTTGGTTCTTGTGGTGTCATCTGCATTCAAATGAAAGTGGTAGATACAACTGTTATTTCAGTATCCACAGCTGGTCAGGAATTTGTTTGGTATTGTAGCTTTATGATATATCTTATGATAGTGAAGACATCAATGAGCCCACTGTCTCAGTCTCCTATAATATCGCCAAGTTGATGAGCTTCAAATATAGCGTTTGTAACACTATAAAGAAATATTTAAAGGAGAATGAAAGACTAAAATTAAGTAAGCTTTGTCAGAAAAGTCTATATTAATACACCAGTAAACACTTAAAATAATGCTGCTCTGAGTCTTCTGCGAAAAGGAACACAGCATTTCTTTCCTTCTATTGTGTACACATGGGCTTCTGTAGCAGACTTCCTGTTTTCAGCTTAAACCTCCAGGGCTAGGGCTTGAGCATGCTCAGTTTGCTCCTCTCTCTCCATCACCCTTTTCTCCCTTCCCTCCTTCAATCCCTATTGAGCCCAGAGCTAGGATTGTCCAGGGAGACTCAGGCAGGAAGTGATTCCATGAAACACGCTGCGGCACTCCGAATCCTGTGAAAGTGGTGTATTGTGCCAACACACAAACGTTGCCAACAAGCCAACGCTTCGGGCCAACACTCTTTCTCAAACCACTTTCACAGGATTCAGAGTGCTGTAGCGTGTGTTTCTTGGAGTTATAAGTGGGTCCCTGGCAGGGGGACCAGCAGCTAGCACCAGATGCTACAATAAGCATTGAGTTATAGTTTAGAATCGCCCACACCAAGCTAATATGGTAGCTGCTATCCTAAAGAAACAGAGAGAGCTTCTAGAGCTGTTTACTCAGGTATGGTAAAGCATTCTACAGAATATAGTGTTATAGCTTGCACTGTTTTGACAATAAACTGCTTCGGTAGCTTTCCTTCTCCTTTAAGTTCTTATCAACCATGTCCTCTTAACTTCACTTTACTGCTATTGGTGTACACTGATTTGTCATATTTGTACAGATTTGCAATACAGGTATGGGACCTGTTATCCACAATGCTAGGGACCTGGTAAGGGGTCTTTTTGGATCACCATACCATAATTTGACTAAAAAAATAATTTACATTTTAAATAAACTCCAATTAAGATTAAATAAATCTTAGCTGGGATCAAATACAAGGTACTGTTTTATTAATACAAAGAAAAGGAAATCATTTTTTAAAATTAGAATTATTTGTTTAAAATGTAATGGCCTGTAATTTGGGGCTTTCTGGTTAACAGATCCTATACCTATATTAGGAAGGGCTGCACAAGATTTTTTTAACTGTAGGGACACTGTTTATTTTTATTTAACTGAATTACTGCTTCTGCTATATCACCAGAGGTTCAAGCAATAAAGTGCTACAGATTATTAACTAGAAGATGATGTCCTTCTTTTGGTGGAAGTCTGATTTGAACTAAATTTGCTTTAATATTAGTCCTGGTGATGTTTTATAATGAAACATTCCTCTCCAGTGCAGTCCGTGTGCATCCACGTATTCACCTTCTCCCTCCAATCTGTGAAAATAAAGAGTATGTGAGTCTTGATTCTCTTTGACACATACTTCATGCATGAAAATCTTTAAATTTGCTGTCCTAGATGTCTCTTTCTGCACTAAATAGGCAGTTTTCTGAAACTAAATAAAATGTGACATGTCATAAATGCACAGAATTGTTGTTTCATGTGCCTTTTTAATTAGCAAAAATAATTCATGTTTCAATTGTATGAACTTATTTGTTGTTACTCTGCACATATTAAGGACATATGAATAATTATCAGGCATATTTTTAATTTTCCCTAAATCTGGCCAAAACAACTGCAGGAAGGTTTCTGAATTTGTTGTTACATTTAACATGGAGAAGTCTCAGATTAAAGCCAGTTAGGGTGAGATTTGTGGGCCAAATTTTTACATGTTGATGGGGTGCAAACCTGAAAACCAACAAGATTAAGGTTTGTTTATTTGCTGAACTGGATATGCCTAGAACTACTCAATAGATACTTCTGCACCATATAATCCTCTAGTTAATCCTCTATTCTTTATAATTCAAGGAAACCAGCATATTATCTCAGCGTAGGGCAACTGGAATCAAAATGTTTTGTTCTGAATGCATTAATATATTTGAAATACTCTGGGAAATATTTGACCCACATTTCTTACATTGGAATACTTTCATAGATGTTCTGACCTAAAACTGAACTGCCACAAATTCTTATACAGGTATGGGACCTGTTACCCAGAATGCTCCAGAATGTAAGCATTAAATAAACACAGTAGGTTGGTTTTGCTTCCAATAAGGATTAATTATATCTTAGTTTGGATCAAGTACAAGCTACTGTTTTATTATTATAGAGAATTAAATGGAGTCTATGGGAGATGGCCTTTCCATAATTCTGATCTTTCTGGATAATGGGTTTCCAGATAACAGATCCCAGGCCTATAGGTGAAGCACCCTTAAAGGAGAAGTAACCCCCCCCCTAAACTTGCAGGCATTGCACCCCTTCCCTCGATGATATTTAGTGTAAAAAAAAATCTTTAAAAAAATTCAGACCCTTAAATGTAGAGAAGCGCAGTGGAGCTCCTGGTTGCCATCTTCCGGCTCGTCGCATAGTAACGACGATTTGCACATGCGCAGTTGCTGACTTGGCCCAACTCCAGATGTTCCCACAGGCTTCATGTCGGCGAAGAGACCCGAAGACTAAACAAAGAGCCAGCAGTTTGGTGACCAGCTGCACTTCTCTGCATTTGAGGGTCATAATTTTTTAAAGGTTTGTTTTTTTTGGGAGCAAAGTGAAATAATCAGGTGCAAACAGGGCCACCATCAGAAATCACGGGTCTCCATACAGCAATATTTTCTTGGGCCCAGCCCACCCCACCGCACCACGGGCCATGCCCCAGACCCCCTACGACAGACCCCGCACACCCCCACAGCACAGTAAAAAAGCCACAGAGACATGAGTTATAAAAACCCATGGGTGGTCAGGGTCCCCCTACAAGTTTAAAAAAATCATCAAGCTAACAAGTGGTTTAGATGTTTTTTTTTTTACTCCAGCCCCTCTTCATAAGGCTTAAAGGAGAACCAACCCCTTTATTATAAAAACCTCTACCCTACATAGACTGCCCTTCCTGCTCCCCCCAGCCTAGGTGTTACACCCAGTAAATGCCCCTACCTCTTTACTTACCCCTTGGTGCAGATTCTGTGCAGGGGAGTTCACAGGCGCCATCTTCTTCACTTCTGTAAATTCTGCTTCATAAACTGATCCTGATGGATGTTCAAGTTTTCCTGTGACATCATTTGTAGTATAAAATGGGAGTATTTAGTATTCTGACTCCAGACACGGAGTGACACAAGTTGCAGGCAGCATCAGGGCCCTGTTATTAACACATGAGGGCCCTGCTATTGCACCAGAGGAAGGACCCATGTGGTCCGAAACATGTTGTGCTATGCATCTCCAATAAATGGAAAAAATATCTGCACTACTTAGCTCTCCAGTGAATCTTTCATTATACCCTGTTATTAACACCTACCTTGTCTCATGACACTGCTGTCTGCTGGATTTTTGATCAGGCACTTGGTTCAAAGCTCAGCAACCCCAGTGGCACAAGTGGTCTGTAAGTGAGCACTAAGGGTGTGTTCTTGCACCACTTAACACTCTTCTGGGGTTTGTAAATCACCCCTTGTATGTATTAAAACTCATTGGGGGTTGTTTACAAACACTGAGCAAATTTGCTTCTGGGCAGTAACTCATGGCACTGACTCAGATATTTGCTTCCATTGGTCTACCTGCAGCTGACTGTAATATGGTAACCACTGATTCGTTGATATGGGTTACTACCCTGGAAGAAATATACCAGGTGGTTATAAATGAGCCCCGTTGTATCTATAAAGTGCAAGATGTCTTCAATTAATGTAAATAACAATTTTGATTCTGTGGGACCTAGAAACTTCTACTAAAACCACTGGTTTAAACAGTAATGTTTAGAGAAGTGACACAATATGAGACATAAGAGAGTAACAAAATATTATAATTTCTGGGTCTGAGTTTACCCTTTCATTTTTCCATAGTCCTGAATAGGTCAAACCACCTGGACTTTTATGGACTCCTGTTCCATTCCTCTCCAATAATTCAGATGGTGTCCTTGTATAGTCTCCATCATGATAGCATGTAATTACAAAAGAAGCTGATGACATTTTAACACGTGGCTGCTCAGTTTATAGAAATCTACAAAACAAAATTTAGATGCTTATTAGCAAATGAGAAAAAAACTAATGATTGGTATTAAAACCAACACAAGTTCATAAACAACTCAAGATCAAAGTTTCCCTCAGTTTGGAACATATGAATCAGTGATAAACTAAATAATAAACAGCAGTCAGACAAGAATACAGTATACAGTGGAACTTCAATTTTACATCCCCTGATTTTAAGTTTTCCCATATTTTACACTGTTGTTTTTGGCCCATCCCACCTTTATATTATGCATAATACATTTCCCTGATTTTACATTTTCCTGGATTTTTCACCATTTTTTTCTGGTCCCCTGAAAAATTTAAAATGGGGGTTCTACTGTATAGACAATGGCTTAAACCAAGCCTACAATTAAGTGTCTGAAAGATATGAAACGCGTAAGGCTGTATCCTTCTGTACTGCTATCAACTTGTGTTCTTAAATGAATTGTAATGGCTTAAACCAAGGCTGCTTAAAACCTAAAGTTTGTCAGGCATGTGATCTATTACCTGGAAACCCAGAGATGCCAACCCTGATCGGAACTGATCTGGGTGCATCTTGGTTTCACCTATTCTTCCCCTGGCCTCACATCCCATTGTGCTCCCTGCTCGGCTGCTTTAGAGGATATTGGGTGGCAATTATATGTATTTTTTTTAAAAAAAAAAAGAATTTGGGGGCAAATTACTGTCACCATCCTGCAATTGCAGTTTGAGAACTTTGATATCCTGCTTGTGAGCATTCAGAACTGCTGTGATGTTGACTTTTTGCGAAGACTCTTGTCAAATATCCCAGTTCCTAAAGATGTTTACCATATTGGCAGAGACATTTCCTGTAATGGCTGCCAGTTCTTGTCGGAGCATTATTTTAATTTTTTGGAGAGTGATCCTATGGCCTTGTTGAGGGGTGGTTTGTTGTCTATCATAAGCCAGGTATTTTCCTGGAAATCCGCCTGAGAGGTAGCAAGTTTGAGGCCTAGATAGCTTGTGGACAGTCTGACTGCACACCCTTTTTTTTCCTGCTTTCAGCATTTGTGCACCATTTGAGGAGACGAGGTATAAAACAGATACATCACACAACTTATGCATGCAATCTTGCAAGATGACTTATTGAAAAATCATGATCGAGTGTTATTGTGAAGACCTAATGTGACCATCTTGTGTATCATGTGCCCTCCTATACATGTCTTTTTTTATTGTTTTGAACATGTTTCCATTTAGTTTATGCATGATGCTCCATTTTATGGGTATAGTCCTTATTAGGAAAACCCCAGGTCCCAAGCAAACAGAAATAGAGGAAAATTAAACTTGCGTGGACTCCTTTAAACTTGTTTTCTATAAATATATCCAGCTACTTTTTATTCACGTAAAACTGAACCTATAAACTATAGAAATATATTTAATTAAAACACTTTTATATGACTAAAATGAAAAGACCACTAAAAAGCTAATGTAAGGTATGTGTATAATACAAGGGAGTCATTATTGCTTTAATATCAAACACTCTTAAACATGCAACTTTAGCAGTCACTCCACCTTACCACATCTGTCTCCATTGGGGAAAACAAATGAAATCTGAAATACTTCTGGAGACGTGGGGAGAAAAATCTGTTACTTTATAGATTGATACCACAAAGAGAAAATACAAGCAGTAGTTCAGTAAAACTGGCCATTCACAGTTAGGGGCACATTTACTTAGTTTGAGTGAAGGAATAGAATAAAAAAAACTTCGAATTCCGAATGATTTTTTTGGCTACTTCGACCATCGAATTGGCTACTTCGACCTTCGACTTCGAATTGAACGATTCGAACTAAAAATCGTTCTACTATTCGACCATTCAATAGTCGAAGTACTGTCCCTTTAAAAAAACTTCAACCCCCTACTTCGGCAAGTAAAACCTACCGAGGTGCAATGTTAGCCTATGGGCTTTCTAAGCTTTTTTTTTGGTTGTAGAAAAATCATTCGATCGATGGATTAAAATCGTTTGATTCGAAGGATTTAATCGTTCGATCAGACTAATTGCGGTAAATCCTTCAACTTCGATATTCGAAGTCGATGGATTTACCTTCGGCAGTCGAATATTGAGGGTTAATTAACCCTCTTTATTTGACCCTATGTAAATCTGCCCCTTAATGTTTTTCATACAATGAGGTAAATTGCACCTAACTCTATGTCCTTTAGTGGGATTCAGCTCCACTAATAGTGATTTTGGACACTGATGCCATTGAACCAACGTTAATTGGACAAAATTGAAATTTAGTGTGTCAATAGACAACACACACCATATACATTTCCACTGCTGAATAATAATTTGTATAAATAGTTCAAGGGCTGACAGTTCACTTTTGACATCCACTTAATCTAAGACTTCCCTGAAGGAGGTTCAACAACAAACTAAGTCATCCATTTCAACCAGTCTAGTACAAATAAGTACTGATACGGTTTATTTACTAGTTTATTCAGAAATACAGTAGCTCATGAATCACCTACAATACATGTATCTTTTGAATCATTAGTGCAAATATCCCATACATATAAAATGTTGTCACCTAATTCAATAAGGTAAAACCAGCACAACTTCAAAAATAATCTGAGGTATTAGGCATCTATGTGTCATTTTAAAATGCTTTTCACTTATTATCTTAGCACCTGTATTCATATAATACACAAAAAGCCATGAATATCTTGTAAATGATATCCTTATAAACGGTGAGTTCTGATGTCATCAGTTATAAACGGTGAGTTCTGATGTCATTTCTGTCACATGACTCACCGAAACTTGTATATTATAATAAATAAAGTACCCCCTCTTGTAAAATATAAGGATATTAGAAGTTACCTTGGAGTTCCATGACTTGTTTTGATTTATTATATTTTCATCAGACTGTCTCCTATTCCTTTGTGTCCTCAAATAACCCAAAGCAGTACTGTACCTGTACTGTACTAACAAATATAAGGAAATAATTCCAATTACTAGTGGCATATGATGCAATCCTTCAAAAGGCCAACGTCGGATATACTGTATTATTATAGTCTATCATTATCAATGAATAGACTCATGTGGGGTATAATGGAAATTGCTACTCATGAAGAGAACAGCTCTTAACAAAAGCCTCCCTTGAAAGCCTTGGAACAAAGACATACAATGGTTATAATGAAATTTAGCTTGACAAATAAAAAGTTTGAGGCCGAATAGGTGCCCTGTTTCCTCATCTGTGTCTGTTCAACATTTTATAAGTAAAGCTGAAATTCTCAGTGAGCTTCTTCTCCCAAGCCTTTCAAGAAAGGAAGGTTTTGTGTGCACGGATCCTCTGAACATCAGTTTTTTCACAAACTTTTAGTTTGTTTTACACTCTTTATGAGCAGCCAGTTCTCTTTATTATATGCCAACAGGGGTTTTCACTGAAGATGCTTCACTATAACAGAATATTTTTTTTTTCTTCCTGAGAATTTCATCACCTGCTACATGTAACCGAGGTATTCATTATGTATGTGAGCCCTTTGTGTGTGTGATTGTTTTGTCTCACTTCTTTCATAGACACTAGGGGCAGCAGAACTAGCATACAATTATATTCAGCAATAAGGTTTATACACATAGCAAGTAGCAGCAGGTCCTATTACTGTCCCAATAGTGCTCCGTCCAGGCACCCAATAAATCAATGTAAGTTCAAATTGTGGAACAGAAGGACAAAGTCGCAGATTTAACTGCTAAAGTGCAAATTTATTATGCTCCACACGACATGTTTCGGGCACATCTGAAAAAGGGCAGATGTGCCCGAAACATGTAGGGGCCCATTTACTTAGTTAGAGTGAAGGATTCAAATGTTTTTTTGGCTACTTCGACCTTCGAATCTAACCATTCAAACTAAAAATCATTTGACTATTCGACTATTCGATAGTCGAAGTGCTGTCTCTTTAAAAAATTCTTCGACCCCCCCAGTTTGCCACGTAAAACCTACCGAGGCCAACAATTTTCTGATCGAAGGAATATCCTTCAATCGATGGATTAAAATCCTTCAATCGTAGGAATAGCGATACATCCTTCGACTTCGATATTCGAAGTTGAAGGATTTTACTTCGACGGTCAAATATCGAGGGTTAATTAACCCACGATATTCGACCCTGGGTAAATGTGCCCCGTAGTTTACAATTAGGTTTGAGCTGCAGTTAAAGAGGTTTTTGGTAGGTTTCTAAGTCCAATTTTAACAATAGCATTGCACAGGTTGGTCAAAAAGCATTCTAACCTGCTTTAAAGGGGTGGTTCACCTTTAAGATAACTTTTGGTATGTTATAGAATGGCCAATTCTAAGTAACTTTTCAATTAGTTTTCATTATTTATTTTTTTATAGTTATTTGCCTTTTTCTTCTGACTATTTGCAGCTTTCATATGGGCGTCGCTGACCCCTTCTAAAAAGCAAATGCTCTGTAAGGCTACAAATGTATTGTTAATGTTAATTTTTTTTACTCATCTTAATATTCATGCCCACTCCTATTCATATTCCAGTCTCTTATTCAAATCAATGCATGGTTGATAGGGTAAATTTGCTGAAACCGCAAACTGAAGAGTTGCTGAATAAAAAGCTAAATAACTCAAAAAACCACAAATAATAAAACATGAAAACCAATTGTATCAGAATATCCTTCTCCACCCACTTTATCATGTGCTTTCACCAAATTGTCAGGAAGACCAAGCCATAGCAGTGGGGACAACATCTGCTTAAAGTCTGAAAATCCAGAACCACTTGTTATTAAGATTATTAATACAGTAAACCAACAGATGACGGGTTGCTGTGTATGAGTTATGAAACCTGGCACCAATTACTAAATTTCTGCTGAAAAGCAGAAATTGATGGAACATGGAAGCTATATACCAGGTAAATTCATTTTAGTTTCTTAACTTTTGAGTAAAGAGAGAGAGCTCTTTTGAACTTTTTTCAGAGTTGCATTTTGGAGTGCACACTTATATGGCAGGTGCTGCTTTAGACATTTATATATCCATGGGTGTTAGGACACTGTTGATTTGTAGTATGGCTTAGAAGCAGCACTCACTACCATAGAGATGTAAATGCCCAGCACAGTATACCAACTAAGAAATAGTTAATGGGTTCTGGCACCTAGAGTGCATTACACACAGGGACTGTGGGGTGCCCCAAGGATATAGAGAGGAGCAGTGGGTATTAACCCCCAAGGGCTTGATAAAAGACCGATGGCGGTCTGAAACGTTGCCAAGATATATTGGGGTCAGGAACCCATGTCTCAATAAAGGCATTTTAAAGTAAAGCGATTCATGGCTGGTGCTGTCGTTATCTACAAATTGTGAGTAAACGGATAGATGGTGGAAACCATGGACGTGCATCAGATCCTAAGAGCTGGGAGGCACAGGTGCTGACTGACAAATCTAATTGATTAATCCCCTAAGAACATAATACAGAGTAGTTCTGACACCCTAAGCTCTATACATAACATTATATAGTAAAAAGCAGAGGGCACCTGCAAGTGTATACATAGGGACCAATGAATAACGGCACCACAAGCAGAAAGAGGCAGTGAATACTGGCAGGCCGAGCACAAAAAACTCGAGAATTAGAATTTTCAATTCAACCCTTGATAAATCTGCCCCTTTGTGTCTGGATAGTGCTTTAACTTGTTTGTCAGGGGACCCAGACAGTACCGCAACAAAAAATCTTCAAAGGGCAAGGGAGGGTACTGTAGCATCTTTCACCTTGGGGCCATTATTGCTTTAAAGCAAACCTGTGTATTTTACTAGCCAAGAGATTGGAAGTAAGTGGTAAATTCATTATAAAGTTGCCTAATGTGCATAAATGTGGTACAAAACAGAAAAAACAACAAATAGCAGAGCTATGCCACAATGATGTATCGCTCCTTTTATAATCAAAGTTTACAAATGATTTTAAAATACAATTATATTTCTGCTTTGTACAAGCAAGTTGTGTAAAGGACAAAAAGTAATGGAAATGTGGGGACCATCTAAATGGAATGTGATCTGTTTAGTTGCAATTGGGCATATAAGCCTAGGTGTTTAATTTAAACGATAACGGCAAGCTTTCCATAGCATAAGGGGACATACTGTATATCACACATCCACATTTTATATATATGTTTTCCAGTATTTCCTTCCTTTTAGTAATTGTACAGTAATTGTACTGTTAATGAATAGTGCATAGCTGCCAATATTCCCAGTTTAAAAAACTGGCATTTATTTCTACAATTGCATGAACCATCCTAACACAATTTACCCTAATTGTAGTAAAAAATAAAACGTATTGATGATTTGGTTGGTAACAATGATTTTATAAACTTTGTGATGTAATCAATATGGGGGCAGATTTATAAAGGGCTGAATAGTAAAATCTAGTTTTCGAGTTTCAAAACTCACACATTCAAATTTTAATCCCCTATTTGAATGTGAGATTTATCACCCTCAAACAGTCCTAATTCAAATATTTGCCGCCTAAAACCTGCTGAGTTCACGTACAAGTCAATGGCAGAGGTCTGTTGAGCCATTTGGAGATGTTAATAGCCTTCCTGAGTTTTTTTTTTGGGATTCGTATGAATCT
Organism: Xenopus petersii; assembly: GCA_038501925.1. Classification (NCBI taxonomy): domain Eukaryota; kingdom Metazoa; phylum Chordata; class Amphibia; order Anura; family Pipidae; genus Xenopus; species Xenopus petersii. The sequence goes on from CM076681.1 coordinate 112,235,755, forward strand.
AATACGAATATGATTCGAATTTTCGGGTCGGAACCATTCAATCAAATATTAGTCCTTCTAATTTTTTCCTAAATAAACTCCCAGTCGAATTGTGAGCATATTCAAATTAAAAAATAATTCTCATGAATTTAAAATTTAACCTTTGATAAATGGGCCTCATAAAGTGCAGCGGTGTTCTAAATTAAAGATTATTATATCACAAGGTTTAGAATGGTTGATCTGTTGTCTGACTGGCAACTTAAACATAAGCGACCATCTTCTATTAGGAAAGCAGATGCGCAAGTATGGGGTGGCCTGTACTTAACAATTGTTAAGGATAGTGCTGGACTGAGCCCTGTAGTCTGTAACTTGGGCTACATTTTTTATTTGCTGCAACATGTAGAGCACAGCCGGAGCAGGAGAGTGCTGCTTGAATGAGCAGTGAGAGGCATGCTCTAGCACCCCTTAGTGCTCTTCTACTTCTGTCATCGTAATGTATAGATATCCATACTCACACCATGAAGTTAGAATGAATAACATATCAATAAAGACTATACAGATACTGTATGTGGGGGGAAGTATTTATGAAAATATGGCCACCACGTGTGAACATTAGCTTAATTGGTTACCGGTCTGTCTGATAAACTATTTTTACATTGTGGTGGGGAGCATTAATGAAATCTCAACCGAACCAAAGGAACTATTAGGGGGAGGAGGTTATTAATGAAAGCTTGGTTGGTGTTATGTGCCCATGGTCACAATGGAACACCCCTGCCCTCCTTGCTTCAACAAGTTACCTTGGAAACAAAGATTAAAACAGACAAATTTGTTAGGCAACCAGATAAATCTTTATTAATCATCATCATTGTCCCAGTTGACTGGCTGTTGATGGATGCAAATCTTGCTCAGGATTCCAGCCAGCATCCCGCTTTCCTTTTTGCTTTGGCCATATACTCCTCTTGTTCTTTGTCCACAGCTCCCTTGTGAGCATTGCATGAGCAGATTCACTGGCTTTATTAAGCTGGCCATAGACGCAAAGATCTGATCGTACGAATCGAGGATTCGTACGATATTCGGACCGTGTGTGGAGAGTCCCGACATTTTTCGTCCGGCGGAGATCGGTCGTTTGGTCGATCGGACAGGTTAGAAAATTTCTGTCGGCTGCCGATAATATCTCTGCGTGTATTGCCGATCGTACGATTTTCAGTGGGAGACTGTCACTAGCTTTGGTTGGACATAGATATCGTACGATTGCTGTCAGGGGCAGAACATTGCTGATCTGTTCTTTAACTAATCTAACTGGTAAGACTTTGATCTGAATGGTTAGTGGCGGGTCGGGAGATGGGAAAGTCCGATCGTACGAATCATCTTTGCATCTATGGCCAGCTTTACTGTGGCATCAGGATCTGAATCTGTATTTTTTCTGTTACACGCCAAGACTATCATGTGCCTTGGGCATTGCTCCCTTTTTTAAATATCTCTGTCTCCAACTTTCTCCTCGGTTTCCACTTGTTCCACTATGGATACATGGCAAGGGTGCAAAAGCAAATGGGAGCAGGATAAATTAAGCAAGGATACAAAGGGTTAAATTGCAAAGGGCTAATATATAGTGAAACGCCTACAGAAAGATTATGCACGTATAATAGAGAGGTTTTGTCAGATTTTTCTTACCATTCAATTCATTCCTTTCAACAAAATGTTTCAGGCAAAGTTAAAAATGGAGGAAAAACTATGCACCCGAATCTTTCAGAAAGTAAGTCTTGCTGAGAAGGCTAGTGTGAAGTAAGCCTGGTTTCTCCTTGGTTATTAAGAAACCCTTGTAGAAGTCCTTGGACACGAGACAAAATGATTTCATTTGCACTACTGCAGTTTTCTGGTCCATATGGTGGGTCAATTGTTAACACGCCAGCCACACACAGCACTGTGCAAGATTCTCCTTGTACAGATACAGGGATGTTGTTTTGCTCCAGCCAGTTCTTTAAACTTAACTTCTTTTTTTCCAAATCATCTTTACAGTAGGGGCTTGTTGTTTCTCTGGGGGTAAAGAGATGAGCAAGTCTGTCTTTGGTTACTTCATCTGCTTCGTCCACCACTTGTACTTCTTGCACTGCATGCCCCATGATCACCCGAATTAATGTTTCCTGGTCTTCTTGGAAATTAGCCAGTACAATACTTTAGAATTAAACAAACAAAGCTGTTGGTTGCAGAAAAATTACTTTCAATAACATATTTTGAACCTTCTCGCTATAGGCAATGAACATTAGGGCATTGGCACATGGAGCTGTAGGTTCTGCTGCTCTCAGCCTGCATATTTTTCAGGCTAAGAAGTAGATCCACTCTGCCCCCTAAAAAAATTACGATGCTCCTATGTATATTTACTTTTATTTATAAAAATATATATGATTACAATTGACTGAATTGAATGATAGTATTTGTGCCAGAATGCTGCTAATGCTTGTTGCTGGGTTTTAACTCTTTCTTAATAATAATGGCTGCCCATGCCAAACCATGTGGTGGTAGGCACTGGCCACCTTGTTTTTTTTCAAGTCTGATACAGCAGAACAGTGATCCCCAACCAGTAGATCATGAGCAACATGTTGCTCCCCAACCCCTTGGATGTTGCTCCCAGCGGCCTCAAAGCAGGTGCTTATTTTTGAATTCCTGGCTTGGAGGCAAGTTTTAGTTGCATAAAAACCAGGTGTAATGCCAAGCAGAGCCTCCTATAGGCTCAGTCCACATAGAGGCTACCAAATAGCCAATCACAACCCTTATTTGGCACCCCAGGAACTTGTTTCATGCTTGTGTTGCTTCCGAACTCTTTTTACATCTGAATGTTGCTCACAGATGAAAAAGGTTGGGGGCCCCTGCAATAGAAGTTAGCCCACTAGAGATCCAAACATGCCATTCAAAACAAAATCCTGTGCTGAAAGAAGCTGGAATGTCTGTAATTAAAAGGGACACTAAGCCCCCTTTTTTAACATTAGTTCAGTACTCTTTGCCTGTTTGCCTAGAAATATCTATGATTTTAATTACTAAGCACTAAACAGGGAAAATGTTCTCATGAGCAAACTACCAGTCCACTGAGAAGCCCTCTCTCTGTACAATAAACTGCTCCTTGTCTCCAAGCATAACAAAGACTTCAGGTAATGAAGGGGTGGCAGGCCCAGATTTGCGGCAACGCCGCATAGGCCTGGGCCTAGGGCGGCAAAAAAATAGGGGAGGCATGCCGCCCAGCCGCATTATTCCCCATTAAATTACAGCAGCTGCACCAGCGTTTTTCCGCCGGCGCGCTGGGAAGGGGAGGTGGGCGCTAGGACCGCGCGGCCGCCTGGTAGGACCGCGCGGCCTAGGGGCGCCGGTCATTGAAATCCGGCACTGAGGGGTGGAACTTGTCACATTCATTGAACTAATATTTAAAAATTGAATATATTTTCAAAACAGATTTTTTTTTGTTTCAATAGTTTTTATTGAAGGTTTTTTCATCTACAGTTTTCCACTGTGGTAACAAATTACGAATCAAGATTTTAAAACTAGCTTTTTTAGAGTATGAAAAAGGCACGCTAAGCATGTTAACACCATATACTGTTTTTATATTTTTTTTTAATGCACCTAAGTGTGCTTATGTGAGTGAAGAAATTTACAAATAAATGCAATAAAAAACAGCTGCAATAAAATGCAAATTTGAAAGTACATGAGTACAAACAGGAAGGATATACTGGATTATACTGATTATCTTGTCTCCTTGTATAAGAGCCAGAAAAAGACAGAAAACTGTTCAGCAGCAATTATAAAATAAATGCTTTCAAACTTACTGACTCGTCTACTATAGGGGTTATTGTATTTGTAAATATAACTATCAGTTATGCGATGAGAAAATGGACTAAGAGTGGAGATGGTTGTGATTAGTTGTCTTCCTATAGTAAAACAGTGAGAAGTTAGCACTGTAACTGTAAATTTATAATAACTGTAAATTCAGCTTATTGGACACATGAATGAATGAAATGTATATTTCAGCCTATCAAACGTTCAGATTCTGTCTTTTAAAATGATAACGATACTAAAAATGTTTTTTTTATAAATATCAATCTAGTTAAGGGGTTATTTATCAAAATCTGATTTTTTAAAAGAAAAAAGTCTGACCAAACTAGAATCCACCATGTGACCTTATTTATTATTAAAATGCACAATTTAATCTAATCGGGTACAAACTCGATAAAATCGAGCGAAAATCCCAAATTGTACGATTTTTTTCAGTTTTTCCCAGAATCGTATAATTTTTTTTAGGCTCTCTCTTGAAAAGCCCACATTTTTAGGATTTTTGCCTGAAAAGTCCAAATAGTCGTATTTTTGGGCTAATTCCATCGCAGGCCACAGAAACTTCCAAATAGGGACCTCTCCCATTGACTTACAGTATATACAACCTCAGCAAGTCTGAGATGCTGGATTTTCAGATTCTGATTTTTTGCAGCATTGGGCTTTATTAAATCCCAAAAATTTGAGGGGTTTTTTTTTCCACTCAAAATTTTAATTTTATAGTAAAAAAAAAAGTTTTCTCCATTCAGACTTTAATAAATAACCCCCAAAAAGTTACCTATAGGTCATGGTTTTTTACAAATAGTTCTGCTTTTGTAAGTGTTACCTGAAGTTCCTAAACCTGACTGTTTTGACAATCTTGACTGTCCCTTCTTAACCCGTCAGAGTTTCTAATGCTAACAAACATGGGGGTAAGAAAAGTAAAGTAAAAGCATCAGGCAAATACTTTTATGGAAAATGATTTAAAGACAATGTTATAATTTATTTAAAGACAATGTTGTAATAGATATTACAAAAAAGGTTATTTTCTGGTGTCGCTATCTCTTTTAAATTCCAATCTGATCCATTCATTTGTACGTGTCAGTTATTTTTATCACAACAAAACCAGCTTCTTAGCATTTTGTGAACCATTGTTTTCCAAATCCCAAACTTTAGTTAATAAAAGAGGACACAACCCCACCCTGTGTTTACCTTGTAGAAACTGGGTCCACTGTTACAAGCCACCCCTGGTAATCATTCTTCTCATCAGCATAGACTTTTAGTTCTTTGTTTATGTAGTCTTGCCACTCCAGTGGGCTTTTGTTAGACCACTGAGTCATATTGCTTGGTACTTCCTGAGCTGAAATAAAGCATTATTATTATTATTATTATTATTATTATTATTAACATGTATTTATATAGCGCCAACATATTGCATAGCACTGTAAAGTAAATGTGATTATACAACTACATCACATGAATTACATATATAGAATATATGGAGTAAAGAACATCACAATCAATACAGGTACAAAAAGGTGAGGAAGGCCCTATGCATAGGCATACAGTCTAAAGGGAAGGGAGTAATACACAAGGTGTGGGAGTGGGCAAGATCAAATTAAGTGGGTGAGAAATGTGGTATTGTATGTGGTGTTGCGTTTGGTAGTTAAGCAGAGTGAGGGTAGGCTTCTCAAAAGAAGTGCGTTTTCAGAGATTTTTTGAAAGCAGAAAGGTTGGGAGAAAGTCGGACAGACCGTGGGAGAGCGTTCCAGAGTAGGGGTGCAGCCCTTGCAAAGTCTTGAATGCGAGCATGTGAGGAGGTAATAAGAGAAGAGTTGAGTAGCAGGTCAGTAGAGGAGCGTAGTAAGCGAGTGGGTGAGTATATAGAGATGAGTTCAGAGATGTAGGGTGGGGCAGAGTTATGAAGTGCTTTGAAAGTCAGGGTCATTAATTTGAGTTTGATTCTGAAAGGTAACGGAAGCCAGTGCAGGGATTGACAGAATGGCGAGGCAGAGGAGGAGCGGTTGCTGAGGTGTATGAGCCTCACAGCAGTGTTCATTATGGACTGGAGAGGTGACAGTCTCTGGAGGGGGAGGCCAATTAAAAGAGAGTTACAGTAGTCTAGACGCGATATGATGAGAGCGTGAATAAGAATTTTGGCAGCGTCTTGGGTGATAAATGATCGTATTTTGGATATGTTCCTTAGGTGGAAGTGACATGATTTAATAAGTGACTGGATATGAGGAGTGAATGACAGGGCAGAATCTAGGATAACCCCAAGGCACCGGGCCTGGGGAGAGGGGGTGATAGTGGAATTGTTAACTATGATGGATACTTCGGGGATGCTACTGGTGTTAGTTGGAGGAAAGAGAACCATTTCAGTTTTAGAGAGGTTTAATTTAAGGTAGCGTTGCGACATCCAGGTAGAGATAGCGGACAGGCAGGAGGAGAGGCGAGTTAGGAGTTCTGGGTTGAGATCAGGAGATGAGAGATAGATCTGAGTATCGTCAGCATAGAGGTGGTAGTGGAAACCATACAAATTTATTAATTTGCCAAGGGAGGAAGTATAGAGGGAGAATAGTAATGGTCCCAGGACAGAGCCTTGAGGAACTCCAACAGAAAGAGGTAGAGGAGAAGATGATACTCCATTGTAGGAGACGCTGAAGGAACGATTGGTGATGTAAGAAGAGAACCAGGACAGGGCTGTGTCACGAAGGCCAAGCGACTGGAGGGACTGGAGGAGGAGAGGGTGATCTACAGTGTCAAATGCGGCTGAGAGATCAAGCAGTATTAGAAGTGAGAAATGATTGTTGGCTTTAGCGGTTAAAAGGTCATTAGTTAGTCGAGTCAGGGCAGTTTCCGTGGAGTGTTGTGGCTTAAAACCAGATTGTAGGGGGTCCAGCAGGTTATTGTCAGAGAGGAATGAGGTTAGTCGGTTGTAGACTAGGCGCTCAAGTAGTTTAGAGATGAAAGGTAGCAGAGAGATAGGTCGGAGGTTGTCAAGATTGGAGGGATCAAGAGAGGGTTTTTTCAGAATGGGGGTGACAAGACAAGCATCGCACTAATTAAATGCAGGGTTAAAATCAGAAGAAAAAACATATTCATCTTGGGCTACACTGTTAATACAGTAGTTATACACACTGAAAAATGTTACACTTCAGTTATGCATACTACCTGACAATTGTTTCTGCAGTTAACTTTTGGGGGATTTGCAGGGGGGAGAGAGATTTTGTTTACCTAAAAAAGACCTTAAAAACAAAATCAGTTTTTTAGGGCTACCTAAACTTTCAAAACATGCTGAAATGTTTGTTTAATTCTCCTGTAACAAGTGGGATTCTAATGCCTAAATGTTTTTTTTTTAAAAAAAATCCAATATTTTTATATAATATATAGTAGCTAATGTACCCCCTATGGGTATAATGGGTCTATTATCCAGAACCCATTATCCAGAAAGCTCCATTATAATCAGATAATCTAAATTTTCAAAAATCATTTCCTTTTTCTCTGTATCAATAAAACTGTAGCTTGTACGTGATCCAGACTTTGATATAATAAATCGCTGTTGGAAGCAAAACCAGTCTATTAGGTTTATTTAATGTTTACGTGATTTTCCAGTTGACGTAACATATGATGATCCAAATTACAGAAAGATTCATTATCAGAAAAACCTCTGATCCCGAGCATTCTGGATAACAGGTCCCATACCTGTATAAGGATATTGAAGTTCCATGAATATATAAATTTGATCATGTAATTCTAAGGTGACTTGAAAAATCCTCTTACAATAGGGTATACTTTTGAAATTATAATATATACATTTTAGTGATTCATTTGACAGAAATGACATGACTAGACATTCTTTTTAAGGACATAATTTTCAAGATAAATGATATATTCAGACAATACAACTGATTTGGCAATTCCCATGTCTGCAGTACATGTCAATACCAAATATTTTGTTTTATGGCGATAACTAATAGGTCAAAAACTCCTAGTGGTACACTACCAAACAGCCAAAGCACCACTCCAGAAATCTGTATACTTTAAATTTCAAAGCATAAACTGACACAAATAGGTTAACTCCAGAAAACTATAAAGTATTGGAAATAATAGAGTCTAATAAATCCAAAATGAGTTCATGTATGTTTCTTCTCCAAACTACCCAGCTGCAATGCTTTTTCTATTTGTACTATAGCAGTTATCATCAACCAGTGGCTCCTAAACAACATGTTGCTCACCAATCCCTTGGATGTTGCTCCCAGTGGCTTCAAAGCAACAGCTTATGTTTGGATTTCTGACTTGAAGGCAAGTTTTGGAGGCACAAAGTCCATACTGCCAAACAGACCCATCTGTAGGCTGCCAATCCGCTTAGGGATTGGCACCTCTGATGAAGTGCCAAAGAGCGGGACGAAACGCGTCAGGTGACTAGACACGTCATGGTTTAGTTAAAGGGCTCCAGGATGATACCTGTTCATGCTTTTAAGAATACTTTGCAATAAAGATTTTTTTTACTTAAACTTTACCCGTGGTTGTCAAAGGCTCCCGTCTATTTATCATTATTTTGGACATTGTGGTTTTGGCTGGAGCGGAGTCCAGTCGGCGGGTAGCCACCACAAGGGTAACTGCAAACCAACCCACATGTAAGTAACCTAAATACATGGAATAAAGACTTTATTAATATTAAAATGCCAGGGGAACTTTTTTTATGCTTGTGTTGCTCCCTTGCAGTGTCGGACTGGGATGGGTGTCGGACTTAGGCTGAGGGTCCACTTTCCAAACTATTATACCTCCTCTTCTCACTCAACCTCTTTATTCTCCTAGACTAGCTTCTCTACATACTATTCTCTATTGTTCCATTTGTTGACATAAAGAAATAGGGAATGACCATGAAATAGGCCAAATGGTTTGAAGCAACAGGGCCCACTGACACCTGGTATCCCGGTAGGCTTATCCAACACTGCTCCCCTGCTCTTTTTATATTTAAATGTGGCTCCCAAGTAAAAAAAAAAGGTTGGAGACCCTTGTACTAGAGGATAGTAAAGTGACTCACTGATGCCATGCATTAGTATATGTGCATATAAGCAGAAAGACTTGAACTCTTGCCCAAACCTTGTGTCTCAACCCTACGTTCCTTGTAGATTACATACTGTAGCTACTTGTATCTGTCAGTATTTGCATGTAATTTGTATTTATGATGTAAAATGTTGTTTACCCATTTAGTTGCTGAGCAGATCTGTTATGGTAAAAATGCGTGAGCAACAATCTGTAGATACGTCACAATCGACAGAATTTTTTTTTTTTTCAAATTGGTCGCTATCTCTGTGCACATATAGTTAACGGAGAAGGAAGCCCTTTCGGCACAAAACCCCCCATGGGCAAATGCCCCTAACTTGTTAGTCACCCCTCCATGCAGGTCCTCTCTTGCTGAGTTCACGGGCGCCATCTTCGTCCAATCGCTCTTCTTCCTGTATTTGGCGGAGCTTGCGCAGTAGGAGGCATTTGCCGGTTGGATCTACTGCGCATGCGCCAAAAGTCACAAAGTTTCCGAAAAAAGAAATCGGAAACTTCGTGAAATTCTGTCGCATGCGCAGTAGATCCAACCAGCAAATGCCTCCTACTGCACATGTGCCGCCAAACGCTGATCAGTACAGGAAGAGCGCTCGGATGAAGATGGCGCCCTTGAACTAGGCAAGAGAGGACCTGTACGGAGGGGTGACTAACAAGTTAGGGGCATTTGCCCGGGGGGAGGTAGGCCAAGTGGGAGGAGAGCCTACTGGGGGAGGTGCAGGAAGGGTTTCCTTCTCCTATAAGGTCCACATAGAGGCAAAGATCTTTCATTGGTGAACGATCGATTTCAGTGCAATCCAACCAATCCGTCAAATTATCGTCAATCGTGAAGTTAGTGGGAATCTAACGAACGTACATCTTACGATTTTCTGTTTGACACCTGTCAGAAAATTGATCGGCCAGGTTAAAAAAATGTATCGGTCCCAGTGCAATCTATCTATGTTTGCAGGGCCAAGCAGGCAGCTACTAGGGTTGTCACCTGGCTGGTATGTTACCGGCCCGGTCGCTAAAAATTACGCTAGATGCCAATGTTATTAATAGGAAAAAACGGCAAGAATATAGGAAGGCTGGTATTTTTTTTCTAGAAAAGGTGGCAACCCTAGCAGCTACCCTCAGTTTTGCAGACAATATCACCTGAAATGGTCTTTTTAGTTGATGGACAAATCATATAGTTAAACGATCGTTTCGAGATAATCGTGGTCTCACAGTAACGAAAAGAACTTTTAAAAATCTTTCCATCTATGGCCAGCTTCAGTGGCGTAACTAGATGTTACTGGGCCCCACAGCAAATTAATTTTAAGGCCCCAAACTAGTTATCAGCCAAACACGACCCACAAAATATTGTGATGTTACGCAACCCATTCATACTAAATCCCACAGACTAGCAGCATTCAAAATGGAAGCCAAACGTGCAGTTATACAAGTCACACAGTCAGCCCGCCTTTACACACTCACAGCGCGGGTATCACTCCTTGTCCTCATATAAAAAGACGCGGCGGCTTATTTTTTTTAATGTTTGGCGGCGTCACTTCCTTGTAGCGTTACCCATAATGCCGTATGTTATAGTTTCGCCTTTATGAGTTTTTTGAACGTTTTATACATGTGTGGTGTTCATCTATAGAATACAAATATGGTTCTGCGCCAAGACACACATCATGCGCCGTGCACCTCATCCCTCTTCCAAACCACCGCGTCAATACAAATGGCAAATCGTATAAAGTCTGCGTGCAGATAATACTTTATTAAGAAACACCATAACTTATTAAATTAGCGGGGCTTATAACGACACCGCAGTGGTGCATTTATTGGGAATTAAGGCATACATTCCACCCCATAGCAAAATAATAAACATATTGCGTCCTCCATATTGGACTATCACGTTTTCCTCCATTCTAAGTAAGGCCGTCATCACCATAGCAACGAACACTATTTCCCGCTCCCCCCAACCACAAAGGCGGGGAGTTTGGGACGTCGCTCGCTTCTGACCAATCCACAGTGGTGACGTAGGCGCTGGCCGCTTGTCACTCTATAAGACGACGTGAACCCCGCAGGCTTTTGTCCAGATAAGGTCGGGTGTGTTGTGGAGGAGTATTTGCTGGAGGAATCATGTCGCGTTACGGGCGATACGCTGGTGGTAAGTATTTGCTTTGTGGGTTTATCCCCCGGTTAATGCTCGGAAGGTAGGCCGCTGCCTGTTTTCCTGGTAGAAACTGTGCTTATGTATTTTGGGATAATTTCCTGGTAGTGAGGTGAGACGGGCGCCATTTTGTAGCGCGCTTTCGTCGTGTGTGTGTGGTAGAATGGTTTCCGCAGTGTAAACTGGAATGGTGGTACAAGCGCTTTGCGCGCTCTAAATTTCCCAGACTTTAAACGGAGTTGCTGCACTATTGAATTCTCTAGTATAGTCTCCCTAGTCTGGGTATGATATTCTGTTTAGAGTGTTCCTCACAAAACGTTCCATTTTTTTTAATAACCGAGCGTTCTTATGATTTTCTGCGCAGACTTTTTTTTTTTTCTGTTTGACGTGTACTTTGCAATTAAGCGCTTGTGGCTACAGCTTATCCGATCTGTTGCAGCCATTGCTGAGCACACGTGTTATTAATGTACGAGGCCTACGCTGCGGCTGCCATACTATTCGGCCGCCATCGTTTTGCATTGTATAGCACGGCTTGCTGCACGCTTTGCATACTCCATGCTTTAAGTGGGCGGAACGTGCTCCTACAATACCCTCCCCCCGGGCAGTAGCCGTTCGCTTCCTCTTTTGTAGCGCAGAGGCTGCTAATGTACTGTTGGGCACCTATCAATAGCGCGATGAGCTTAACTGAGTTAGTCAGTGACTTGAAGTGGGGCTATATAGTACATTTCTGTTCAGTGAGTTTGTAATTGATCCTCAGCGCTCAGATTCAAAAGCAACAGATATGAACCATGTGCTCCCCACCCTCAAGTCTCCAGTCAGTGTAAACCAAGAGAGCTGAAAAGCAGGAAGTAGAGTTCTGGCTATTATGTTACACACAATCACTCCAGCCTTTATATATTACATTTTTAAAGAGACTATAATCCCAAACAATGTAGATCTCTATAAAAAAGATATGGCATGAAACGGCTCATATGTTAAACCTGGATTCATGTAAATAAACCATTTTCATAATATACTTTTCTAGTAGTATGCGCCATTGGGTAATCACAAATAGAAAATTGCCATTTTAAGAAATAAGGGCGGCCCCCTGGGATGGTACGATTCACACATACACACACCAACAAACCATACGTTGGGTCACATGAGCCATTTCCCACAGTTCTCTCTTGCATCCACACTTCTTCCTGTTACAGTTGTAGTATTTCTGGTCAGGTGTAGATATAGAGTTTGGTAAGATTCTTTAATATGATGTACCGCGTATACCGAGTATAAGCAGAGTTTTTCAGCATCCATTTTTGGCTAACAATATTAGAAACATTTTTTATTTTGCACAGCCTATCTATTTACCCAGTTTTTATTTTTACACTGAACAATTCCTTTAAGTGTTAATTTTTTGGCTATAGCTTTCCAATTATTACCATTAGTCCCTCCTAAGGGTCTTATCACACCCACAGAACTAGAGGTAAAGACATGATGATGGGCCGCTATAAGGTTTCTTCCAGATTAGCTATATCATACATATATGGGATCAGTTACCAGGAAGCCTATTATCCAGGGTTCTAAATTATGGGAAGTCATCTCATGTAGACCCCCACTGTAGCACAACTATTTCCTTTTTTCAATAAGTGTTTTGCTTGATGCAAATTAAGAGCTACATCCTTACTGAAGGCAAAAATGCAGTAGCTTTTTTTTTTTCTTTTTAGTCGCATTTAAGGTATGGGCATCCAAAATTAGAAGTCCATTGTCTAGAAGATACCCAGTAGTCTGCATAGTAGCTCCCATGCCTGTACACTGAACCAGAACTGAAGAAATGCTTTTACTTTTTTTTTTAAATATTGGCAAATAAACAGTCGCTTTTTTTTTTTTTTTTTAAATCATGTTGCTTGTCACACTTCTTCCAACTTTAGCTTCTCTCTATTCACCCTTCATGCAGAATTTGGGAGTTAGCTCTTAATACTTCTGCTAAGAGAGTGTATCTGGCAGTCAAAAATTCACCATCTTCTGCATGAATTGGGACAGATGTTGAAAAGAAAATAGAAACGAGTAGCTTTATTTCCAAAACTGTACATAACTACTTGTATTTAGGGAGTTTCTTATTTCAGTACATTGAAGCTTCTATAAAACATTCGTTCTTGCAGAGGGTACTATTCAATTATTTCATGTATTGCTGTTCTTTAAAGAATTTTTTTTTTTCTTAGAGGCCAAAGTTTATGTTGGTAATCTCGGAACTGGTGCTGGAAAGGGAGAGCTGGAACGTGCTTTCAGTTATTATGGACCTTTGCGGACCGTTTGGATTGCCAGGAACCCACCTGGATTTGCCTTTGTTGAGTTTGAAGATACAAGAGATGCTGAAGATGCTGTTCGTGGCTTAGATGGAAAGTATGTATTGCAATATGGACAATGCAGATAAAGTGCTCATGTAAACTGCACACCAAAAACTATTTCTTAAATGTGGTGTTGCCCTGCACTTTTCTTTAGAACACTACTATCTATAGATCGTTTCTTCAAGAGGGTGTTTAGCTATGAGTGAAGCCTGTCTATTTAACCTGTTTAGTCTTATTTATACGGCCCTTTTTGTCACTGGTCCTTTAAGAACAGTTCTTGTTACTTTTTGAACTTAACGCTGTCTTCTTAATGTTAAGGCATTTGTTAAAATTTAATACACCACCATACTAAAACTTCCAATACTTCACTCTGAAATGGAAGCAGAAGTATTCGCTGCTACACTGAAATGTTGTAGTAACAAAGTGGTATCCCATCAGTCAGGGGTCAAATGATGCAGCTTTCAATTCTCAATTCATTTACCAAAACTAGAAAGTTATGAGCTGCCCATTTAGTTATTAGAGTCCTGACAATGAAAATATTTGTAAATCTGATTCTTACCACGAGTAACCACTGTATATAACAGGAGGCTGCTTTCAGTTTACAAACCCTTAAACTGGAACAAATCTAAATTAAACCTGATTTCAAGCCATACATGTTTGGTGTTACTTTTTTATTTTTTTTAAACGTTGACTGTTTTCTTTGTTGTAGAGTTATTTGTGGATCCAGAGTTAGAGTGGAACTTTCAACAGGCATGCCACGGCGATCTCGTTATGATAGGCCTCCAGCACGACGCCCCTTTGATCCAAGTGATCGTTGCTATGAGTGCGGAGAGAAGGGACACTATGCCTACGATTGTCAAAGGTATAACCGACGCAGAAGGAGCAGGTATTCACTGTATCTGCGGTAGATAGGACTAGTGTATTTTGTCTTCAGGGTTGATTTTAGGATCTTTATTAAGCAGCAGTCCATAGTGTTGGCTATCATGAGGATTTTCTTAATGAGTTTCTTAAGACTGGCAACCTCTACGGACTTAGGCATATGATACCTTCCATTGCATGTGGTTTTCATGGAGACATCAGGATTTATATGAAAAACCTTGTAGCATTGTGTTAAGTAGTGCTTTCCTTCCATTTCAATAGTGTGCTTAAAACCGAATTCGACTATTCGACTATTTTTTTAAAAACCCTACCCCCACCCCACGTAGACACCCCCCTGGGGCAAATGCCCCTAACTTTACTTACCACTCGGTAGATGGTCTAGCATCCGAGTTCCCCACAGCCTTCTTCCGGCGCTTCAGGCATTTTCTCATTTTGGCGCATGTGCCGCTTAGCCTGCCTACCACTCAGCATACCGAAGACTCAGAAGATGGCTCCAAGGAACTCCAATGCCTGACTGCCCGAGGGATAAGTGTAAAGTATGGATTATTTCCCCAGTGGAGCAGCTAGGCTGGGAGGGGTCTACATAGGGTATGGGGAGTTTTTTTAATGTTTGAATTCTCCTTTATTGCTCAGGTTGCCAGAGGTGTGACTGGACCTTAGCTTGTGGTTATTTTACTCCTTGCTTAGCAATTTATGTAGTTGGTATGTTACCAAGTTTTTCATGCTGAATGTCTAATATCAAAATTTAGGAATGGGTGCTAAAACTTGCATTCCTGGCATCCATTCTTTCCACTGGACTTAAACTGAGCCTAATTCTGCAGGCAATAACTAGTGCAAAATATTTAGCTTTTTGTCTGAAGCATCCTTTTAGTAGTGGATGTTTTAAATTGAGTTTCTTCATGGCATGCATCGTGTCATGTTTATACATGAGTGGCAGCAGCTGTATTTAGTCATAGCTTTTGTATTCTCAAAGACTAAATCTTTGACCACTTCATGGTTGCACTGTTCTAGGGTCATTCTTCAGCAGTGTAATGACTGCTTGTTTTTGCACTTGTGGAAAATGTAAGTAAAGCACTGCTTATAAAGCTTCCCTTCCAGTTTTAGTGTTATCCTATGCCCCTCCCCCCACTAAACAGTTGGTGCAGTTAATATTGCTTGACGTGGTTTTGTATCGTCAAGGGAATCAACAATGGTGGACTGCTGCTTTTTGTTCCTGGGCTTAATGGCTTGTGTAATTTCACATGTTAAAATATATTATTAATCAACCTGGTCAAAACCTTTCAGGTTTCTTCGTTTGAGTCAGTCGCCTTGATTCAGAATGTCACGAGCCTTAAGATTTCATGCTGAGGCGCCTTGCAAATCCGACCTTATGATTCTGCTAGACCTTGAGGTGATCAGCATAAGAGGCCAGATCCCCTCAAGCCTTCTACATCTAGATCCACCTTAAGATTCTGTAGAGGCCAGAAAATCTATGATCAACTGTGATCGCCGTATCAGTAAAATTGGCTTACAGTTGGGGCTCCCCTCCGCTTTAGAATGAACTGCAGATTGACCACATTCCCACCTAGAAAATCCTTCATGCGTCAATCAAGCCTCACCTGGCTCATACGGCTGTCAGTTTGATCGTCGTTAGATTGAAGAACAGCTACAGTAGATGCAGCGATCGGCTGGTAGACCGTCTAGAACTTCTAGACCTTGGGCCAAAGAGGGTCGACCTGCAAACTTGCAAGGTTTATTTTAACTACAAATTTTAGTGTTGATTTTAAACTTGGTTAAATATTAATGTAAAGTGAAACTCCTTTTTAACCAGTTTCTCCTAGGTAGATCTCTCCAAGGCATGTAGGTTTCCTGATTATACAGATGCTGCTAAAGGTCTGGTTAAAGCAGGCTGAGCTGCTGAAGTTGCTCTTAGATTCTAACTAACTATATATTCTTTTTATCCTTTAGAAGCAGGTCTCGGTCTCATTCAAGATCTAGAGGAAGAAGATACACCCGTTCACGTAGCAGAAGCCGTGGAGTTAGGTGAGGTTTGTTTTCTTACTCAAATAGTAGAATCTTTAATAATGGCAATGTCTAATGGTTTTAACTTCTTTCAAGGTCTAGGTCTGCTTCTCCTCGCCGTTCAAGATCTGTGTCACCACGCAGATCCAGGAGTGCCACCCCACGCAGGTCTAGGTCTGGCTCTGTCAAAAGATCCAGGTAAGCTTTCACTTAATACATAAACCATTCGCACAGCAGAACTTAATACATGATTTCATAATAAACTCTTTTTTTAAAATGTAGGTCTCGATCAAGGTCTCGCTCTAGATCCAGGTCACATCCAAGAAGCAGGTAAGATGTGCTTCTTAACTCAAAACGGGTGTGTGCATTAGATGTTTAACAGTCTAAAGATTTTACTGCCATCCTTATGTTAAATCAAAAACGTGCACAAACTAGTTAGGCAACACCAATAACTGCTAACCACCTACCCTGAGCTGTTTTATTTATTTTAAATAGGCCTGTTGAGTGCACAGTCACCTGTTCAAGCAGCTCAAAGTAGGTCTTGCCTCATTTGAAACTTTGCTGAATTTTTGTGTTTAACATATTAAATGTAAATCATTGCATCACTACAGATTGTATCCATTGCTTACTTTAGTTCCAAAAGAAGTCTGACAATCTAACATCTTGTGCTAATGTTCAAAGTATGATCACATATCTTTAAGATTAATCTTTTTTTTTTTTTTTTTTTTAACCTTAGATCAAAGTCCAGATCAGCATCCCCAAAAAGAAGGTAAGACTAGCTATCATGATTGCTGAAGCTTCAGGTTGCTTCATTTCATATTTGAAGACTCGTTACCCAAAGCTGGATGTTTTCCCCACCAAGATGTTGCCTTTCAATAGTGGCGGAAGGCATGTTTGTGTCATGCAAATACTTTTTAATTCAAGATAAACGTAACTGCATGTAGAACTTTGTAACTAGCGGTTATGTATTTTATCTTAGCAGATGACTGAAACTTGATGTAATTATTGTGGTTAAGAGTGCGCTCAATGTTTAGGATTCATTTTACATGCTTCTTAGCATGAAACTTCTCCTGAGCACCTCTGCTGTTTGCCCCAGGTGGTCCCCCAGCAGAACAGTAAAGCCAAACTTTCCCTTAGCAGGAACCACATTAGTCATTCTTCAATCTCAATTGATTGAATCATATAAGTGAACCAGGCAGCACACCGGATGACCTGAATAACCAGATGGCAACACAATCTGTAGTAGGGGGGAAAAGTGCTTGTGCTGTTTGTAGTTGGTCCTAGATCTAAAACATCTAGATAGCATTTTAATTGTGAACTGTAAAGCTGTGGTAGGAGAATTGATACTTTAATTGAGTTGGCTAAAAACTAAAATAACTTATGGGAGTCTCAACTCAAAACACTTGCATTACGAATATTTAGTTTTTGATTTGGTTCAAGAGTCTACTAGTGTACAGGGAATAAAGCCAGACAAATGCAGCTTCCTTGCATATAAAGGTTTAAAATGAATTTGTTAAAGTTTAGAATCTCATTATGGCATTGTGTATTACACACGTTCTATGCTTAAGGGTATGACTCGGCGAGCGACTTTGTCGCAATGCGACAACGCATGCAAATTGTCGCATGTGACAAAATAAGGCAAGAGATAGAAGTGTTGCAGCGTTGATCTGTCTGATCGCGTTGGACCAACGCTGCAACACCATGCGACAATTCTATCTCTGGCCTTATTTTTGTCACATGCAACAATTCGCATGTGTTTTTGACGCTCGCCGAGTCCTACCCTAAATGACCGCTTAACTGCAATTAATGCTTTGTCAAATTTCTAACACATTTCTTCTTCCCTAGTCGTTCACCATCTAGAAGTCCTCGAAGAAGCATAAGCCCAGAAAGAAATGGCTAGAAGAGCATTTTGGCAGCTGTGTGCTGCAGCATTTTTTTACCTTGCATTTTTCTTTTGGTTTTACTTCACTAGGCTAATACACAATGTATGTTGTATCTCGTCTATAAAGCAGAATTTTTGTATTTCAGAACTGTACTTACAAACATTAAATAGCTTGTCCTGACTAGCGAGTCTTCAATATATCTTGATGCAGACCTTGCTGTTTGATGTGATGGGTACATGAGTGGGTCCCCTTGTATATAGCAAAACTCTATGCAGCCTTGTCAACCATCTAACTGTTAAAGTGAATCTGGGAGTTTTTTTGTTCTCATTAGTTAAGGCCACCTGGCAACATGGGGGGAGGGGGTTTATTTATGGTTTTATTGACTGTGTATACAGTAATGAGGCTCAGTGTGACATTTGCAGCTTGGGTTAGTGTCCTATGTTAAGAGCTCTAAAATTAATTGCAAATGTTTTTAGCACTTTGGCACTCGGTAAGTGAAATAAAATGTCTTCTGTATAAATGTGTGGTGAGTTTCTCGGCTATACAATAATTTGGTTTACATTGTTTAAAAAAAAAAAAAGTTAACTGGACACTGGTCTGATGGTTAAAAAGGAGCAGAAGCCTGAGCTTTGTTAAAATACCAGGTTTTGTGTATTTCCATTTTCTGAACAAGATTTATAGCTTGAAATACCAAAAAATTAAATTGCTATTTTTCATATTCGGATTGATACCAGAAATATTTAATGCACAGATTCAACTGACTTGGAAAGCCTCAAGTGCGCAAATACAATCTTTTTATAGTTTTATGAAATTTCTTGACTTCTATGGATCAAACTCCCATCTGTAAATTACCGAATGTCAAAGCCCTGTGATTGAACATCGCATACTGTACATCCCAAAGGCAAATAATCCTGAAACAATAGGTTTACCCCAGCAAACAATAGGTCTTTGAAAAGTACACATTTTGCCAAATCAGAAATGGTAACTGTCTTTTCGATTTGTAAGTTCATATCCACAGAAAATTGGGTACCAAGTCACAATCTTAACATGCCAGGGGTCCAATGAAAATATCTGGCTTTGATACCCAGAATGAAGTTAGCCATAACAAATTGGCCTGGTAGCCATTGGCCTACAATCTGTGGATAAAAGGATTTTACGTGCCATAGATCAGAGTCTACAACCTGCAGAACTTATTTTGCAACGTTTGTGCGGGTCTAGGAACTCTTGCCTTCATTACAAATGTGCCCAGTGTTGATAAACAGAGGTCCAGTTTCATAGCTAGAATGAATTAATAGAGAGAGCCTGGCACTTGTTACATTTTCATATTTAGTCAGAAAGGGAACATTGCAGCAGTGTTGCTGAAAAGTTGAGGTCCTTAAAGAGGTTGTTCACCTATGAGAACTTTTAGTGTGATGTAGTGATATGAGAATTTTCAATTGGTTTTTTCATTTTTGGTTTTTGAATTTAGGTTTTTCAGCAGTTCTTCAATTAACATTAGCAATCTTTTTACTAGGGCCCAAATTACCCTTACAACCATGCACCGATTTGAATAAGAGACTGGAATTGGAAAGGCGCTGAATAGAAAGAGTAATAAAAGTAGAAATAACAATACAATAGCCTTGCAGGGCCTTTGCTTTTTAGAAGGGAGAATTTTACTGCATAGTCAGGTTTCTTATAAAAAAACAGTACACATTTTTTTAATTAAAGTATATTGGATATAGGTTTCTTTTTCATTAGAGAAAGTAAAGGGATTTTATTGTTTTGCCTTCCCTTGTCCTTTAAAGGTGAACCGCCCCTTTAACCAATGCAGCTGCCTTACTCGAGGCACAAATTCTAGGCTCCTAAGAGGAACTAAAAAAAAATGTGTATCTCAGATATAATGCTATAGGGCAAACTAATAGCTTTTCAGAAGTTGCAACAGTCCTCTCTTCCCAAACCCCACTTTTTTAGATAGATATACAGTAGATGCCAACAGCTACTTCATGCAGTGTAGGTATAATTCAGAGATCAAACCCTACACACATTGCAGAGAGATCTAGAAATTCTTGTGCATACGGTAGAGCTTAGGAAGCCTCATGGTTTTACACCCAACTGATGCTGGCAGGTAGCAAGTGCATCTATGCCTACATTATATGCTAAGTGGCAACATCTCCTTTAACTTACCTTTGACCAATGGGAAGATGTTCTAGAGTGGGGTCCCCAACTTTCTTTTTATATATACCAGTGTGCTGCATTTAAATTAAGATAGTTGAGGAGCAATGCAAGCATGAAGGATGTTCCTGGTTGGGGCAGAATAAGAGCTGTGATTGGCTGTTTGGTAGCACCTATGTGGTCTCTACACCTACAGGAGGCTCTATTTGGAAGTACACCTGGTTTCCATGCAACCAAAACTTGCCTTCAAGACAAAAATTTAAAAATAAGGCAACATCCAAGGGGTTGGTGAGCAATGTTGCTCACAAGCCACTGGTTGGGGATCACTATTCTAGAGGCTACCATTGAAGTGGTGGTTAGCACTCAGGACAGGCTAACCTGACTAAAGTACCTCCATCACACATACTTGCATAAAATGAATACAGAAAAGACAGTATTGACCTAGATGCCAATACTCCCGAAAGTATTTTCTACGTTTAGTATGGAACTGTCCATGGGCACAATGCTTCTGGGGGTAGGTAGTAGAAAGTATACCGATGGAACAGAATTGGTACTCTTACTAGATCCAATGGTGACACTACTTAAAGGAATAGTAACACCAAGAAATGAAAGTGTTTTAATGGAATAGCAATATAATGTAGTGTTGCCCTGCACTGGTACAACTGGTGTGTTTGCTATAGAAACACAATAGTTTATATAATCAAGCTCCTGTGTAGCCACAGGGTTCAGGTTATTCCTTTATGTTTATACTGGTATGGGATCCGTTATTCGGAAACCTGTTATCCTGGTTAAAAATTGCCCACTGCCACTGCAAAGACACACTGAGGGGGCAAGACTCTTATTTGTGGGCACATCTGCCTGCCCTGTCCCCTTTATATATATATATATATATATCGATAGGCAGGCATGGGACTATAAATAGAGGTGCCTGGTCAGATTGGGAGCAGTTGGGCTAGGATTTGTTGCTTTGACCAGCACATCACTAGTCCACACAATTAGAATGGCCGTAAGGTCCTCACTCACCTCTAGAATGTGTGTGTATTTCAAATCAGTTTGTTGGCCGTGGGTGGATCTTGACCAAGCCCAAATCCACTTCAAAGTAGCCTTACCAGAGAGATACTATACTGACACCTGCTGACAGGATTCCAACTAGCAGAATGCATGAGATACTTATACTGTACTCCTAGTAACAGTTATAATGGTTAGCCTAGCACTCCATCATGCAGAGCAAGTGAAACATAGGAGCTAAATTGCAGTTGCTAATAGTAACCAGTTACGTCTCTGATTTAATTGTAATCTTGTAGTAAATTAAAACAAATTGCTGGTTGGTTGCTATGGGCAACTGTATATAAAGATGTCATTCCTTAGGGCTCTAAATGATTTTTTGTTTTACTCACTACATGGATTAGGTTGGGTAGCACGGCTGTGTACATTAACACTTACCCCCATATGTAATATGAGGCACTAAGTTTGCCCTGGAGCATTAACCCATAACAACTAATAAGATGTCAGGTGACCAGTAAATGGCACCTGCCGATTGGTTGCTATTTGTAAAGGTGGCCATAGACGTAACAATTACGATCTTTCTTGGAAAAGATCTCTCCAAGAAAGATCGTTTGTTTCAATACACACGTGTAGAGCTGAATTGTCAGATATACGGGAAGAAACAATAGAATTCTACCTGTATCTGACGATTCAGCACTAACAATGGCCGATGTTTGGGTCCCTTCAAAGGCACCCGATCAAAATTTTCTGTCCAGCCCAATTGATGAGCCAACTGATATCCAAGTCTTCTGCTGATATTGGTTGGCTCTTTTCCCACCATACACCGAATATCTTACGAAAACTAGTTTCATACAATATTATCTGTGCATCTATGGCCACCTTTACTGCCCATGGGCAAAATTTGTGCCTTTTATTACATAACCCCTATACTATTTTAAACCCCCAGTGTGCAACTATAAAATGTACCTTATTGACTAAGCCAGCCTTGTTTTTTTTCAAGAAAAACGCTGAATGTTTTGGGTACACTGCAGCAGACTTGCCCTTGACAGATCCATCCAGGAAATTTGCTGTGTAGAACTGGACCCTGGGCTGAGTTGTGCAGACAGTCAGCACCCTGCCACTTAGCGGATGGCTGACTCTATTAACAGAGACACTTTTATCACTTTGTATTATTATTATTATATTCATTACATTAATAGATAACGTTTATATAAAAACATCCATAGAAAAACACAAATACAGGTATCGGACCTGTTATCCAGAATGCTCTGGACCTCGGTTTTTCTTTCTGTTATTTGGATCACCATACCTTAGGTCTGCTAAAAATCATATAAACATTAAAAAGACCCAAAAGGATTGTTTGGCACCAATAAGAATTAATTATATTTTACATGGGCTCAAGTACAAGGTACTGTTTCTTATTTCATTTTAGATTATCTGGTTACAATTAAGTCTGTGGGAGACTACTTTCCCCTAATTCGTAGCATTCTGGAGAATAATACAATTCAGGTGTGGGATCCGTAATGGGAAACAATTATGTAAATCTTTTAAAGCTGCTCCAAAAAGGTTTTTCTGAAATGGAGGAAAGTATGCAAGAAATAGGGTTGAAACAGTGCAATTGCTTTGTGATGAGTGTGGATTTATGGAGGGTCGATGACCATCACTTTTGAGGCACAACAAATTAGACAGAGATTAAGAATAGTTCTTTTACCAATACCCATACTGGTTTGTGACGCTTTTCTAAATTCCTGCATTAGTATTAATTTCATTCATTTTTTTGAATTATCAAACATATGTAGCTCTCTAAAATATAAGCTAATTCAGTGTCTGCCAGTAGAGGCTATTAGGTATGGGTCCAATTTGGCCACCCACATGCTGGGCCAAATAAGTATTATACGGTGGAGCAGGAGCATCAGGAAAGCATCAACGTGTCAATGTTGTTCTTGTCCATATGGAATTTTGTGCCCATATATCTGTCAGAGAGGGCCTATACACAGGCAGATAAGACGCCAACTCTGTCTGAATGGGCCAAATCAGCAGTTTAAATCAGCTTGTGTATGGGCAGCTTTACATTAAGCTGGATCAGGTCAACCACTTGGTTCCTCAGAAGAGTTGCTTGGGTAAGTGAAATGATTGTGAAGTAGAATACTGGTCTGAGGCTATTTTCCATTCCATGGGCTGGGGGCCCTGCCCTGGATCACATGAAAGCAAATATTTATGCCACAGAGTATACTTACTACTTTGTGTAAACACTTTGGGGAAGACCAAATATTGGTTCAGGATGATAATGTCTCTGTGTAAAAATGCAAGCTCAATACAGAATGGGTTTTATGAGATTGGAAGAACATGACTTCCCTGCATAGAGCCCTTAATCCTTTGGGGTGAATTGGAACAGAACTGGAATGCCAACTGCAGGCCAGACCTGATCGCCCAACATCAGTACTCTACTATCATTACATCTCTGTCGAGGGTTGATAATTCAATTCAGTATCTGATATCAAATAGGCAGGTTTCCAGACTATATTACTATAAATAAAATTCCACAAGCTGCTTCCACAAAATCATGTGCATTTCATCAAATGCTTAGTGCACTTGATTCAGTGAAAGAAGTGATCATGTTAGACAGATAATTATAACGTGAAAATATAATGCGAGAACTGAGAAATCCAGAAAAAGAATTATATATAATTGGTTGCCCAAGCAGAAATTCATGATAGCTGAACTGAAGGGATCACTATTAGAAGCTGAATGTAAAGTGTGTAGAAGTCAAATAACGATTTATTATAAGGGTGCAGAATTAATGTGTTTTAGGTGTTGTCCCTTTTAAAGGTGTGATTGGTTTTCACACACTTACTGGGTGGGTGTGCTGAGCAATAAGTCAGGGTGCCTACATTAACTATCATCATTACAGCAGAATTGTGTGAGCTGGGATTGATCTTACAAAGAGCTCATCTCATTTCCTATCAGCCACACACAGTCAGGCCCCAGCGGGGAAAGAAAAGGAAGTGACACATTACCTTGTGCATTGCTTCCTGTGTAACACCCAAGCAAAAATTATAAATTACTATAAATATAAAGAGTTGATATGACTGTCAAGCTCTACTGGTTTCCTTAAATCAAAACAAGTTCCCAAAACAGGTGCCACCTCCCCTGTAACAGAAATCAAACCATGGAAATTAAACACCAAAGACAGATCCCCCAAAAATACTGTACAGGTATGGGACCTGTTATCCAGAATACTTGGGACCTGGTGTTTTCCGAATAATGGATGTTTCCGTGATTTGGATCTTCATCAGATAGATATTATTGGGCCCCACAGCAAATTATTTTTTAGGCCCCCAAAATGTCGTGTTTTACCAACAGGATCTGCCTCCTCCACAATGAAGTGTTAAAAAAAGGTTTTACCGTATATACTCGTGTATAAGCCGAGGTACCTAATTTTACCTATGACAACTGGGAAAATTTATTGACTCGTGTATAAGCCTAGGGGAAGAACTGGCAAAATAAGTTTAGGGAAGATCAGGTGTCTTTGGTGTTGCCCAGCATCTTCATTGACAATAATATGGTATTCCCCCAGATTCAGATTTCAGTAAAGAAATCCTCACGGCCCATTTGATCTGCCAACGCGCCCACCCACCAATGAAGAAACAGTAGGCTTGTTTAAAGATCAACTTTGTAGAAGCGCAATGCTGGAGTTACAGCTTAGAGCAGCGCCGCCCGCTTTCCTTTGCCTGTCAGACCCTGCTGGGGGCAGGCTTAGACGGAGACCAAGCCCGTAATAACCCTGCACGTTTAAAATGGTTATTAGCATGTGAAGCTCATTTACCATGTTGGTGCTCGGCTTCCCGGTGAGTGCGAGTGGCGCTTTCCGCTTTCTTGGACTCTCTGCGATCTCGCTCATGCGCAATGAGGCCGCGGCCTGCGGGAGAAGGTGAGAGGGGACGCCAGGCACGGGGAGGCAGTGCGGGCCACACACACAGGCAACATTCTGTCCGCACAGAGAAAGGGGCAGCGATCTTTAAACACGCCTACTGTTTCTTCATTGGTGGGTGGGCAGGTTAGGCAGAACAGACGGGCCGTGAGTGCTGAGCTGAATCTGGGGGAATCCACGGACAGGATATTAAAGCGGCAAAACGGTAAAAAAAAAATAATGTTTTCCGAAAATGCTGACTCGCGTATAAGCCGAGGTAGACTTTTTCAGCACATTTTGGATGCTGAAAAACTCGGCTTATACGCGAGTATATACGGTAGGTTTTTAACGAAAACCCTTTTTTATGCAATCTTTTTGTTCAACCCACTGAATTAAAGCTGAAAGTCTGCAGTTCAACTGCATCTGAGTTGTTTCATTTAAAATTCATTGTGGTGAAATATAGAACCAAAATTAGAAAAAAGTTGTCTCTGTCCGAAGATTTATGGGCCTAACTGTATAAAGCTACAGCATTTGCTACTTGAATACATCATTTTACACTACTGTGAAAGAAGTGGCAGAGAGTACAATCTTAGTCCAATCTTTCCATTGGAGCTGCAAACAAGTCTGCTGATACAGCTTTACTTTATAAAGTGACTAACTTTCAGCCAAAAGATCCTGACTGTTTCTGCAGGGTCAGGTTGTGTACAATAACTTCCATAGTCTCATTCTACCATTGGTTGAAATAGTCTACAACACAACATAATATTGTGTGATATGCTAAAGTAGAATGAAACCTTTATTTCTGGTTATGGCTTCCTGTGCAGAACAGGATAAGGCTGCTGGTGCTGCTGCATAATTATAGCAAATTTAACACTTTAGCATAAAGTAGATTAAAGGAAAACTATACCCCCAAAATGAATACTTAAGCAACAGAGTTTATATCAAATTGAATGACATATTAAAGAATCTTACCAAACTGGAATATATATTTACATAAATCTTGCCCTTTTACATCTCTTGCCTTGAACCACCATTTCGTGACTGTATCTGTGCTGCCTCAGAGATCACCTGACCAGAAATACTATAACACTAACTGTAACAGGAAGAAGTGAGGAAGCAAAAGGCAGAACTCTCATGTGACCTTACATGTGGTTTGTATGTGTGCACAGTGAATCTTACGATCTCAGGGGGTGGCCCTTATTTTTTAAAATGGCAATTTTCTATTTATGATTACCCAATGGCACTACTAAAAAAGTATATTATTATGATAATGGTTCATTTACATGAAGCAGGGTTTTACACATGAGCTGTTTTACTCAGTATCTTTTAATAGAGACCTACATTGTTTGGGGGGTATAGTTTTCCTTTAAACATAATACATAGTAGCATAGTAAGTTAGGTTGAAAAAAGATATGTCAAGTTCAAACTTTTAAGTCTATATATAACCTGCCTAACTGCCAGTTGTTCCAGAGGAAGGCAAAAAAAAAACATCTGACGCTTTTCCAATTTGCTTCAGAGGGGGAAACAATTCTTTCCTTACTCCAAGATGGCAATCGGATCAGTCCCTGGATCAACTTGGACTATGAGCTATCTCCCATAACCCTGTATTCCCTCACTTGCTAAAAAGCCATCCAACCCCTTCTTAAAGCTATCTAATGTATCAGCATGTACAACTGATTCAGGGAGAGAATACTTATCTTCACAGCTCTCACTGTAAAAAAAACCCTTCTGAATATTTAGCCGGAACTTCCTTTCTTCTAATCGGAATGGATGACCTTCCAGCTGGAAAGTCCTACTGGTAAATAAAGCATTAGAGAGATTATTATATGACCCCCTTATAAAAAAAAGTTGTGTTTTTTCCTGACAAATTCTGAATTTGATAAATAAACAAGTACAATGTATGCTGAGACTGCTTGCTGAATAAGGACTGTGCTGGCCAATTGCTAATATACAGTATTTGTACTCTACCCTTTGTGCAAAAGATCATAACCTTGTTTTTTTCCTTAGTGTGCACCCACTGACAAGTTGATAACTAGAATAAGCTTGCTTACCTTTAAAGAAAAGAAAAAAGAAAAAACAGCTCAACCTGTCCTGTCAAATTGAAGTAGGAATGGTTTGTCAGATTTATAGGAGTAGTCTTATTACTTTGGGCTTTGTAGTTCACAGTCAAAGTTCTGCCAAAAAGAGTGTATGTCACCCAAACATTTAATTCACCCGGGTACCCGTCCTCGCCTTCTGTAATCTATAGAAGAACTGGACAATATTTTCTATAATCTTAGGGGCCCATAGCACCTGCAATACAAGGAGGGTTATTGATTATGTATGCATATATAGTCACAGGACTAATAACAGTCATACACACACACACATACCTTCACTATAACTATATATCGCCTCCAGAGCAACCCATTTTAAGTGCTAAGGGTTGCTTATTACAACTTCTTTATACAGCCACTGATACACTGGTACTTAAAGAAAGGTAAGGCCAGTGTTTGCTTTGACAAGGGCTGGGGACCCAGCTGAAATATTAGATTGTCAATGGACATTTGCTTCACCATTTACAAGAACCATATGGGCATAACCTAAACTATTATGATTCTTACTACTGTGCTGGCTGCCCCCAGGATTCTGAACTGAATGGTACGTGGGTGTCTGCATCTTCTTATGTGCATACAATCAGACAAATCTGGATTTTAATTACCATAAAATATGTATTCCCCAGGCTTGGCAGCAGGCCAAAGAGCAGCTTGACAGATCTGGAATTGCTATTCCCAGGCTAATACTCTTCTAAATCTCTATGAACTCTTTTTACAGTTAACTGAGTATTTGGGTCAGTCACATTCATAATAATTCTGTCACGTTCGGTACCCTATATCCAGAACCCAAGCTAAACTCCCTGGTCTCAGCTCTCACTTCTGCCTCTATTCGCCACCTTTCACCTCGGGAGGAGCCCTTGGCTAATTGGATGCAGCCAGGTCTTAACTGAGAGAGGAGCAAAGTTAACGGTTCTGGACGAGCAAAGGGGCACGATCATCTCACCAGGATACTGGAAGGAAGAACACCAGCACAAGCAGAGAATCGTCAGACAGGCCGGAATCAGGATTGGAGCCCGGACTGGCAATCTGTGGGTTCTGGCAAATGCCAGAGGAGCTGCTATAAGGTGCCATAGAAAGTCAGTATTTAGTGGGCTGGTGGGAGGCTGTTTGGGCCTCTGTGTGGGCTGAGTGGGTCTCTGTGTACCTGAAATGCCAGGGCCTATTTTCATTCTCAGTCCGGACCTGGATTGGAGCGCGTAGAATAGTCAGTGGACAGGCAAAGGTCAGGATTGTAGAGGATCAGAATAGTCTCAGGCAGGCTAGGATCAGGTTTGGAGATATCAGAGTAGTCAGGCAAAGAAAGGGTCAATACACAGAGGAACATATAGAATACACTAAGTCAAGGCACCTAGGAACTTTACAAAATAGAACCTAACAATGGACAATGTATAATTGCTAAAGCCCCTTTAAATACTTTTTGAATCTCGCGCCATTGCGCGTGACATCATCACACTGGCACATAACCCAGGAAAAGCGCCGGAGCGTGCGCCATAGAGGGACTGTACACAGAAGAGGAAGGAGCAGCGGGCGTCGATGCCAAAGGAGCGGCGATGGACCCTGCTGCCCACTAGACCACCAGGGTCTCTTACAAATTTGCGTCGTATTAGTCCCCTCTTTGGTGTTTGGTGCTCCTGTATCAGAGGGCTGGTCCCAATACAGTTGCATAGATCAAAACTAGAACCACTTCCATTAAAAATGTATTCTTTATTGTTTAACTATTGGAAAAGTTACACAAGAACATTAGATCACATCACTGCCTGATGTCACAGACAGAAAAAACTGGGGAAGGGTTTGTCTGATCCCCTACATCATTTTCAATTTGTTGCCAGCAACGTGTTTCTAAAAAGTTGGGACAGGGGCATTAAAAGACTGGAAAAGCTGTGTAATGCTAAAAAGAATGGTTCCCAGAGAAGCTTGTCTCAGAAGTAAAGATGGGGAGGGATACAAGCACTGCACTGGTAAATATTGCAGCAATTTAAAAATAATGTTGCTTGATGTAGAACTGCAAAGAATTGCAGGATTTTATCAACTACAATACATGATACTTGTTCAAAGAAATTTCTATACACAAAGGACAAGGCTGAAAACCAATATTGGATGGCTGTGATCTTCAGGTTTTCAAGCAACACAGCATTAAAAAACAAGATTCTGTAGTGAAAATCACTGAATAGGCTCAGGGATAATTCCCAAAACCATTGTCTGGGAACATAGTTCATTACTGCACCCACAAAGGCAAGTTAAAACTCTACCATGCAAAGGTAGAAGAAGCCATATATAAGCATGATCCAGTTCTTCTCCGAGCCCAAATTCATTTAAGATGGATTGAGGTAAAGTGGCCTGTGGTCTGACAAATCAAGTTTTTTAATTCTTTCTCAAAATTGTTAGTGCCAGTTCCACCAGGCTTAGACAAGAATGACCCTCTGGCATGTTATTAAAGGAACAGTAACATCAAAAAATGAAAGTGTTTTTAAGTAATGACTAAATAATGTTGTGTTGCCATGCACTGGTAAAACTGATGTGTTTGCTTTAGAAAGGCTATTATAGTTTATATAAACAAGCTGCTGTGCAGCCATTCAAGCACAAGACAAAAAGTGGATAACAGATAAGCTATGTAGAATCTGTTATCAGCTGTTATCAACTGTGTGTCCTGTGCCTTTTCTCCTTTTTTAAGCTTTGAATGGCTGCCCCCAAGGAGACAAAAGTCTGGAGGACCCTCCCCCGTAGGGCTTACAGTCTAAATGGGAGGGTAACATTTATACACAATTCGGAGGGGTATTAAAGTGCTGCAGGTTACAGTTTGTTACACTGTCAAATAAGTGCCAGTTCCCAGTTCAGGTGTTATCAGCTGCTCCCAGATGTAGTCTTTGAGTTTTGTTTTAAAAACATCGAAGAAGGATTTTCTCCGGAGAGTTTCAGGAATGACATTCCAAATATAAGGAGTCGCAAGAGAGAAGGGTTTTTATACGGGAAACAGCAGTAGTAGTGGGGGTACAACCAAGCGGTTGCTCTGAGAGGAGAGGAGCGGAGGTTTCGGCCAGGAACATATAGAGAAATAAGAGATGAGATGTAATTAGGTGCAGAGGAATGAAGGACTTTGAAGGTTATGAGTAGGAGTTTATAAGTTATTGTTTGTTTTATAGGAAGCCATGATAAGGACTTCAGCAGGGGAGGGGCCTGTACCCTTTTGGATGAGAGGAGGATAATTCTGGCAGCAGTGTTTAATACAGACTGTAGAGGGGAGAGATGGGAGTTAGGTAGGCCAGTTAGTAGAAAGTTACAGTAATCTAGTCTGGATAGGATGAGAGCATGCATGAGCGTCTTGGATGTATCAGGTGAAAGGAAGGGATGGATTTGGCAATGTTGCACAAGAAAAAGTGACAGGTTTTGACAGTGGTGTTAATATGATCAGAGAAGGAGAGAGAGGAGTCAAAGATTACCCTCAGACAGCGAGCTGAGTTGACAGGATTAATGAGCATGCCATCAATAGAGATAGTAAATAGAGGAGTAGGCCCAGGCTTAGGTCAAGTTCAGTTTACTTTTTATACTTCTCCTACATTGACCACAAATAATTCTGTTTTATACTACAACCTTAATAAGATGAAGAATCCCCCATTATTCATTATTAAGTGCCAATAGTTTAAATATATTAGTATATATATATATTAATAACCTGCTCCCAAGGGAATGTTTTGCCACCAATATGGATTTGTGTAGCATAGTGACCATCAAGTACAAGGTACTGTTTTATTCAGGGATGCACAAACTCTAGGAATCCAAATCCTAAATCTTTCATGATGGTTTTGGCCAAATTCAAACCCTACTATGCACTTGCATGTGCATATTAGGGCAAGGAATGGTTAAAAAGAACTGCACGTGCAGTACATGGAAAATAAGATGCAAATTACTGGTTCATGTGACAAAAAGTCACATAATTTTAAGGATTTGGACTCAGTTCAGACAGGCACTTATATTCAGCAGAATCCAAGTCCTACTGAAAAAATCCTGGATTGAGTTTTATTACATATAAAAAGGAAATCATTTTTAAAAAATTACAATTATTTGCTTAAAATGGGAGATGGCCTTCCCGTAATTTGTAACTATCTGGATAAAGGGTTTCCAGATAAAGGATCACATACCTGTGTATATGTTCATCTGTATTTTTTCCATTCTTATGCTATATGCAGTGTAATACACTACCGGCACTACAGCAAAGCATTGGCAAAATGGCATACAATTGAACTTTGCTTAATTCTTTTCAAACTCTGCCCCCATGTGCAACTGATGTATATGTTCAAATTGGAGCATGTTTTTTATTTTGGGATGGAAAAAAATGAACTCCACAACGGTGTTTCACAGTTTACTAATTTTGGAATTATTCTTATACGGTCTCTGGATTGGTTTCATTTCTGATGCTTTTAGCTAATCAAATAAAAAAAAGCTTTGTTGCAGTTTTGTGGGTTTTGCACATTTTGCAACTGTGAGCTCACAACAACCCCAGCTCCACCGTTTTTTATTGGTCTCATTTCTCACTCGAATGTCAAAAAAAAATCACAATGAGCAACTGTTGTTCACCTGGTGCACGGCTGCACTATCTGGTTTTAAGTAAGTGGCACGTATTTCCTTAGTGATTGATTTTATCTCTTAGGGTGAAGATCAACAACAAGTGTCATTGTGCTTTGCAGATTCAGTAACTGCATCACAAGGATGGTTTACAGCAGAGGGGTATTTGCTCAGGACTCCAAATCATAAACAGGACATATAGTCCTTGAAACTTCCCGAATTGAAACCCATTAATCTTCTAGGCAATAATGAATTATATATATGGTGCTGGCTTTGGGCTAAAAATTAATATTATCTTTAAAAATGACCCCTTTATTGGGGTTCCCTATAGACCTGCTATTGACCCTGTCAGTGGTTTAAATGAGTGGTTGGTATGTCCTGACTATCCCTGCCAGAAGCACAGTAGATGGGGGAAAGCCAATCACAGCCCTGCAGTCACACAGGCAAAGACAGGCTTCAGTTCTATATCAGGCCCGCCTAATTGCTGATTGGTTAGGGCTGAGTGCTACCATCTCTTCTTTATATCCTGGGAAAGGAGGCAGCAGGAAATGGAACAAATGGGTGGATCTTATAGGGTTTTTCACAATAAATCAACCCAAAACAATACTTTTTTTGAAGCATTTCCCTATTATATTTAAAGAGCATAATTCACACAATATGTCTCATTTAACAAGGCTTACTTAAAAAGAAAACATCCTGGTAAATGCATACCTCCCAACTGTCCTACTTTTTCAGAGGGACATCCCTTTTTTGACAGCTCAACCCGCAGTCCCTCATTTGTACTGGAAAGTCCCTCTTTTCTATGCACTGAACAGCCAGAAAAAGAAACAAAGTTTCTCACTTAATTGGCTTTTAGCAGAGAGCCCAGAACAGCTAACAGGTGCAAATAAGATACTTTGTAACAATTTTGAGATACAAAAACACAGTTTAGATAAAGAGAAATATTTTCAAACTTTCATAACCTGCCAAATTTTGTAAAACAAACATGGTAATTAGGGGGTGTGGCCACAGAAAGGGGTGTGGTCATAGAATGCTGTGCTACATTCGGGAAAAAAATTTTGTCCCTCTTTTTACTTCCAAAATGTTGGGAGGTATGTAAATGTACAAATAACTGTGCATATTAATACAGTTTAAATGAAAATGTTTAGCATATACTAAATGCCAAATCTGTTCTATAGTTTGAACAAATGTATTTCCTTCAGATGAGGACAGTCCTGTATTTCCAGCCCCCCCCCCCACCACCACCACCACCACCACCACTCTACATTCAGTGACAAGCAACTAAATGCAGCATTCATATCTGAAAGGCACTCCAGCAGGCAGACTAAAGCCCACATTAAATCCTTTCAGGGACCCTTGTGGCTGTTAGCTAAATTGTCTCATTTGCCATATTTGCTCTTCCCAGCTGTTCTGTTTTTCTTTCACAGAACAGACACTTTACTGTGTACTTTTTTTTCAGCATTTAAAAAATATAGCAGTTTTATGCTGCTAAATGGTGTCATGCAGGTGGGCCTGAAATAAGATACTCAGCCTCCATGAAGATTTAAAAGTTGTTAAAGGCACAGAGAGATTTAGATATTTTGCAGGCCAGTGCATTCCGTCATGGTGCATGCATTTGCACACAGATTATATGCATAAACTGCAAACAGATCAGACACATACCGTAGGTGAAAAGTGGTTCCATGTTTGTTTCACACGAACAAGCAGGAAGACTGCACAGGATATTCCTGAAGACTGATGAGTGACACACAGAAAAGCTAATCTCTCTTACCTGTTTGCATATTCATACCCAGTATAGAGACATCATGTTCTCATGCAAGCCTGTGTGCTATGTACAAACTCTATGAGAAGAGCAGCACAACCCAATGGAAAGCACATACAGTCAAAACATCCATTTGCAGAAAGCATTGCTAGGATGTTCATAATATTTGACATTGGACATTTGAAAATAACCTATTGCCATGAAAATAATAAAGTTAGATTAATGATAAGCCCATATAAGAGATAGTGTAGACTGGTGTGCTTGTATTTGTGTTGTACTCATCATCATGTATTGCTTATGTCAGTATTATGGGATATTTGCTTGCCAGTATAAATATCAAAGGTTACTACAATGCCAGTGATAATCCAGATGCCATCACTTTAGACTAAAGCAGGGGTTCCCATGTGCAGCATTCAAATGTAAAAAGAGTTGGGGAGCAATCCAAGCATGAAAAAATGTTCCTGGGTGGTGCAAAATAAGGGCTGTGATTGGCTATTTGGTCCTTATGTGGACTATCAGCCTACAGGAGGCTCTATTTGGCATTACACCTGGTTTCCATGCAGCCAAAACATGTCTTCAAGACAATAATTGAAAAATAAGCACCTGCTTTGAGGCCACTGGGAGCAGCATCTATGGGGTTAGTGAGCAACATGTTGGGTTGGGTTGGGGATCACTGGATTAGAGGAACAGAACTTTCATTTAAAGTAGTGTAGGTGGTTCTTCACAGTAAGGACAGTGAGGTGATGGTAGCCCTGCTGGCTATTGTGATAGTTAAATCTACTCTTAGTTAAGTATAGGTATCAACATATGTAGTCTATATATTAAGCATATAGATAGGTCTGTATATGTATGTGTCTATATACTGTATATATGCACTAGGGACCATTTGGAGGGGGTTGAACTTGATGGACTTATTGCCCTTTTTCAACCTTAACTATGTAAAAATGCAAGTGCACAGTTGGCTGGCAGTGTTCTCCCAGTGTTTTTAGTATTACAGGGGTTCACCACCAAAAAAATACTGTATTTTTGCATAATGAAAGAAAATGTAATTGTAAGCAACATTCCAATACACATTAACATAAAGGTTTCAGTGATTTTAAAGCTATTTGTAAATATAATTGTCATCAATAACAGTATCTATCTAGCTGTTCCTACATTTTCTACACACCTGGGTCCTGAAATAATGTTGCATGCCTGCTAGAGGATAGTGGACTCCTGTGACATTGTTTTAAGAGTCAGAGAACAAAAGGGGATAAACAAGGATTGCTTTCATCTTCATGGCCGCCATCAGGGGGGCACAGGGGGTAGAACTGTACCAGGCCTGGGCCTGAAGGGGGGCCCGGCTGCAGTTTTTGAATTAGCCGGGCCCCTTAAGTGATGTGTCGCCGAACTTCCTAAGTCCTGAAAAAAGGCGAAGACCTGAAGTACCAAAGACCTGAAGCGCAGAAGACCCAAAGCCATGAAAAGACCCAAAGTTGAACTCCTGAAGCCGCAAAAAGACCCAAAGCCACGAAAAGACCCGAAGTTGACATCCTGAATCTGTGAAAAGACCCGAAGCCAGGAAAGGAGCCAAAGCTGAAGACCCGAAGCCACGAAAAGACCCGAAGTTGAACTCCTGAAGCAGCAAAAAGACCCAAAGCCACGAAAGGAGCCAAAACTGAAGACCTTAAGCCATGAAAGGAGCCGAAACTGAAGACCAAAAGCCATGAATGGAGCCAAAGCTGAAGACCTGAAATCCCGAAAAGACCTAAAGCCACAAATGAAGCCGAAGTAGCTGAAGGAGTACCTAAGTTAAGATCCACTGAACACCAATGTTTTTTTTATTTTATTTTATTAAACCCATGGCCACCAATTTTGTTTTTAAAAATATTCTATGGGGCCCCTAACCACTAATGTTTCTTTTTAAATTTTAAGGGGCCCCTGATCACCAATGTTTTTTTAAAAACTTTTATGGGGGACCCTGGCCTTCAATGTTTTGTTTTTCAAATTATGGGGGGGGGGGTAGCCAAGAATTATTTTTTTTAACATGATGGGGGTCCTGACAACCAATGTTTTTTTTAAAAACTTTGATGGGTGGCCCTGGTGCTGGTGCCTGGTGACCACCGCTGTTGTCTGTATGGACTTTTTACTATGGTAAGGGTGGGATCTGAGGTGGGACTTGGGGGCAGGGACCAGGGGGCCCAGAAAATCTTGCTGTATGGAGCCCTGTGATTTCTACTGGCCCTGTTCATCTGTAATTATATTTACAACATTAAACAATTACAATTTTAGCAAATGTATATCGGAAAGTTAGAACCACTTTTTCATTTAGTATGCAAAAAAACAAAATGTTTTGGATGTGGGACTCCTTTAATCGTATGTCAGTAAAAGTGGGTTCATTACCATGCATCTGCCCATCATTTCTTAAGCTTTTCAATGAATGTCTTGCATTGCACTTGGGCTCTTCAGCTGTTTTTAGTCCTTCTCACCCTAACAGTAATTATTTGCTTTGTTATCGGTGGCTGGATGTGCATATAGCGACAGGTAAGTTGCATGAAGTGCGTATCTGGTTGCTGTGTTATGACTGTTCAGAAAAGCTGTGCTCCCTGTGTCCAGTGTGGCTGTGCAGTATTGTATGCATCCACTGAAGCTATTGTAAATGTGTTAGTTGTGCTTTATATATTATATAAGCTTTTATTCTGCATAGCAAAGAGAGCTGCATTCCTACAAGTACAACGATGCCTGTGTTCAGAAGCATTGTATTCATGAGTGG
Organism: Xenopus petersii; assembly: GCA_038501925.1. Lineage (NCBI taxonomy): Eukaryota > Metazoa > Chordata > Amphibia > Anura > Pipidae > Xenopus > Xenopus petersii. The sequence continues at coordinate 112,272,053 of CM076681.1, forward strand.
TGGGTGTAGGAAGGCGAGTAGGTATCCAAACCCATAATGTGCACATAATGTAGACATGTGTCTGTCTGTTACCCTCCCATTTAGACTGTAAGCCCTAAGGGCTAGGGTCCTCCAGCCTTTTGTCTCCTTGACACTGAGCACGTAATCTGTATTGTAATTATCTTTTATATTTACGTGAATTGTATTTTTAATAATGCACTTATTGTTATTTAATGCACTTATTGTTTTTATTTCAATGACCCCTTGTTTGTTAATTCTAATTTATTGTTTTGCTGTGCAGTGCTTTGCCCTCAAGGAGCACTATACAAATAAAAATATACATACATACTGTACATACATACACGTTAAGGAGCAGGCACAGGCTGCAAAAGGGCTGCCTTGTACCCACTGCTGCTGCTCATTGTACCTCACAGTGGATTGTTTTATCCAGCACAACAGAGGCAGTAATAAATGAGACCTAGCAAAATCCACTGCCTGATTTCCACTAAGTTTTGCTCATTACGAATTGTATTATATTTCCCTCCTAGATTCAATTTTCATTGAATGATTAAAATTTTAAAACTTGTTTCCTTTGTCACCAAAGTAGTAATAAAACAGTGCCTTATACTTGATTTAAACTAAGATAAATGATTTAATATTTCTATGATTTTTTAGTATGGTGATTCAAAATACAAAAAGAAACAGGGCCGCTCTTGCCTCAGGCGGCAGAGAGTGGTCAGTTACAAGGGGTTGCAAAAAGTCGCCTCTTGTAACTTTCTGGGTTTAAACCCATAAATTTGGCTCTGCTAGTGCAGAGAGTGCTATTGGCTAATTGAACTAGCGATGCGGCCCCCCTGTGATGCTGATGTTTTAAGTGTGGAATGGGAGAGTGGGGGCAGCATATATGAAAAAAACCCTGGTCCTGAGCACTCTGGATAACAGGTCCCAAACATGTATATCAATTTGATGGCAAAGTAGAAACCAGTTACCTTGTCCAAACTTGTCAAGAACTGATTATCACCCAATTGTAAAATGCTGAAACAGCATCAACTGTATAAATATGCAGTCTTAAATTCAGCTGTCCCTTGTGCAAAACTTGGTAGTTGTAGTCTCAGCAATAGACTGTGTAAAGTATTTGTTACCCTTGTACCAAAGTGAACTGTGGGATTCTTTAAAACAGGTGAAATCCAGCATTTTCTTTACGTCCTACAGGCAGCACATCACAATTGGGTAATAGATTCCATTTCCCATGATAGGACAGAATAATAAACAAGCTTAATTAACCCCTATAAGAGTCACCTCCTCCCCCCAGGCATCAGTGTTTTTTTTTTTCTGTCTTTCCAGGATAGGACATAGAAGATGGCCGGAAGGCTGAAGATCCAGGCTTGATAGCTTGAAGGCCGTAGAAGTGACCACGCCAGCGTGGGTCACTTCGGGGAGGCAGGAAAAACTCCCTTAGGCAATGCAGAGTCCTCACTAGTAACCTGACTGCTGGGAGAGAGGGTGAGGACCTGCAAAGAGAAGAAGAATGTGTCTGGATGTGGTTCAGCGCTACACGCCGGTATTACCGGGCGTATGCTGATGACGTCGCACTACCGTTCTGTGTAGGTGCGCTACACGCCGGTATTACCGGGCGTATGCTGATGACGTCGCACTACCGTTCTGTGTAGGTGCGCTACACGCCGGTATTACCGGGCGTATGCTGATGACGTCGCACTACCGTTCTGTGTAGGTGCGCGTCTAAGTGGACAAGGCAGTATAAACCAGGAACTTTATGGAAAGCAGGTAATCTTGCAGTGTTTATTGCCTTTGTCATTTGGGTCAGTTATTGGAGCGGAAGCTGCCAGGCTGCTAGAATTTGACTAGGCTGCTAAGGTACAATGGGTAGTCTTAGCAGAATTACTATGGGTCATAGGATGTGAAGAACTATTGCCTAATAACTATTCCCACTCACTATGTAAATCATGTACTCAGAGGAATAACATGCATACAATAACTTGGTTTTTACATCCAAACAGGAGTATGGGGCTTTCCTCACTGTGCACCTTGCAGTCTGCCAGATAACATTCAGATTGTGCAGCCTTATCAACTATAGTGGATTGGATCCACATCATTATGGAAAGTTTGGTAACCTAGCCTCAGTAATATTAGCTGTTTTTATTTATTTATTTATTTTTTTCTCAGCCTATATCAGCAAATGTGCTGTCCCTTTAAGGGAAAGGCTCCTAATGCAAAGGAGCCTGGTGCACTAATTACTTCTGGCATGCAAATGAGCTTTTTGGGATTGCAGGTATTTGAGCCTGATGTAACAAATTAGCTGTTTGGCTATCTCAGTAAAGGCATTGGAACTGTTGCGGGTATGGTTAACCAAATCCCTGGGATATACACAGTATTGTCACTTTCTCAACACAGTGTTTCCCAACAATATGGCTACTAAACCGGTTACTTGTTATGGTTAGTAGGAAATGGTGGTAAATGACCACATGAGACTCCAATTTCAACATGAAGCAGTGAGTATTACAGGATTAAATCCTCAGGCTGTGGTTCTTACCTGCAATTTTTCTTGTGTGTAAAAATGTTTGTTCATTCCTGAATTACAATGTCTACCATTCAGCATATGAATTCTAACAGCATATATGGTTATTATTATTACTATGTCTGCAGGCATAAGTACTATCATGATATAGCCATACAGTGTGTTACACTAATCACACCCTTGCTCTCCACCAGGATTCTGTACCACAATACCTGTATTAAGCAGTATCATAATACAACATATCATATGTAATGACTGCATTCAAACTAAGTGCATGGCTATCTTCATTTTACTACCATATGGCAACATCTGCATTAACCTGTGATACCATGAAGTTGCCATGCAACAAATGGAGCTCCCTATACTATCATAGTGCAATGGCTGCATTCGAACAGGATTAGCAGAATAGCCATGCAGTGTATGGATTAAGTGCACTTCTGCACAGAGTGTTCTACTAAATGTTCAACTACAGCTCCCTATTCTACGATAGTGTAATGGCTGCAATCAAACCGGATTAGCAGAATAGTCCATCAGCATTTGGATTACGTGCATTTCTGCAGATACTTATTACTATATTACAACTTATGTAACTATATGCTATTGGTAATCAAAGTTATCATTGTATAGCCATTCAGTGTGTTGTGCTTCCATAGTTCGCTATAATACCATATCGTCACGTCTGCATTTTACCAGTAATAGCAGAATAGCCATTCAGTATATGGATATTAAGTGCACTTCTGTGTTCCATTATTACTTATTTACAATTTATATAATGATATGATCAAAACTATCATTGTATAGCCTTTGAGTGTTGTACTAAATACTCGCCTACAGTTCTCTATATTACCATATTGGAATGTCTGCATTTAACCAGTACTAGCAGGATAGTCATTGAGAATATGGAGGCCAGTTGAAGTCCTGTAGTTCAAACAACTATATAGGTCTACAAACATCAGTATAATCATGATATAACCATTCAGTTTTACTAACACACCCTTGCATTATACTAAGGGCACCCTTTACTTCACTTGTTGCCTTACTATGACATCTGCATGTAACCTGTCCATAAGGTCATACATTCAATTTACGGATCTTATGTGCATGACTGCAGTTCACTTTTACTATACTACAAGTTAGGTTGCAACCAAAGTTATCGTATAACCATTCAAGGTGCTGAATTATTTGTACTGTGCAATTCAATATATTAACATATTGCAATTTTTTCAGTTGACCGCATTTAAGCAGATGAATACAAAGGGCACTCCAGAAATACAATGTGTTTACCACATTGAAATTTCTGCAGACATGAGCACTATTACAATAGCTATGTTAATGTTAAAAGTAAACATTTTCGGAAGTTCATTGCTATGACATTACTGCGGTGAAAATAGTTTCATGATGGATTGTCTGAATTTTTTGGTTTATGCACCATATTAACATAGTGCTTCAGGTCTTTTTATTTCCTTCTACAACTACCGTACTTAGTATCTCTCTAGGTTAATCCAGCTACTATCACATGCCAATTTCTGAAGTATTTGTACTGTGTTTGTGGCTTTTTCCGTGTTTCTATCCTACGGTGTACTCTGTAGGTTATCTTGACTATGCTCAATAGCTAAGTATATCAACACTAACTGTACTACATTTATGGATGTGGGTTTTGGCAGGTTATCTGTTAATTCCAAAATATATGGATACTAGATAGATAATGCTGTGTCTTATTCTAATGATACAACTACCCAGTTGTAAGTGACTAGCTTTAAGTGACATATAGATCCAAACATACAGAATACAGAACTGTACTTTCACTAATGTTCTAGTTAAGGGGTTATTAATATAATGTAGTTAAGGTCCCTATAATCCCTTAGCATGCGAGGTATGTGGGTGTAGATTGTTGCTAGTAGTACATTGTCCATTATGCTGCATTAGTTTTTCTACGGCACTGCAGTTTACCACCATTAAATCATGACCTTGAAGAGTACAAGGGCAATGCATTCAGGAAACTTTGAATTTTATTGTCTATATTACAAAGATATAGGGGTTGCAAATATCCTATTACTCCTTTTACAGTTATATTTTAATGGTATTGCATCTGCAGTTTACCATTTCAAATGAGTGCTTAGAAATCTGTTATAATGTGATATTCAAATGATTGCAAATTATCATTGCTGTTACCATTCCTAGGCTGTCCTGCATTCTATGATCTTTACCAGTATAAAACTGTTACTGGTTAGGGAGTATCACTTATACCACATGCATGCAAAATATGGTGAGTATGAGGAGTTTAAGATATTTCCAGGAAACTCACAGCTAAGGGTGCGGTATCCCCTTAAGCAGGTATTTTGCAGCATTTGCCATTTGTGTGTCCGTTCCTGTAGCGGAAGCTGCTAGACTGTGATTAGGCTGCTAAAGGTACTATGTGTAGCAGATTTACTGGGGTCACATTTACAAAGTTAATATGTGTACTTATGCTCACTTTTCATATATTTTAGGTGTCTGGAGAAAGATCTTCCAGGAAAAAGCGAAAATCCAGATATAATATTTGTTCAGGATGTGATCAGCCATTGCCTGAAGATTATTCTCAGTCAAATTGTGAATCATGTATTTCAAGTGGCCAGTAAATAACACGGAACAGTTTGTTAGCTGGTTCAAGAAACTGTTGTCAAAATATGTTGATTAAGTCAGATCAAATATAAATACATGTATGTCACCTGCTGACATTCTAGAGATTTGTAATCTAGTTTAGAATCTTGATTCAGTTGCTGATAGTGATTCTTCCTCATTAGTACAATACAAATCTAAGGAACAGTTTTATTTATTTTAGGTGGAAAACACACCCAAATTAATAAAAAGATTCTAATTGATGTTTCCTATAGATGCTAAGGAGGCACCCTGGGAGGAGCCACTTCAGGTGGATGTTTTGATCGCAAGACTTTCTAAAAGAACAACAATTCCTGTGGAAGAGTCACCATTTAAAGATCCTTGGATCGGAAAGCGTATATGGCAGGGAGGAAACCTCCAGCAGAGTTAAAAGCATATTCAAGGATAGTGTCCACTTCTTGGGCAGAAAGATCACAAGTACATATTTGAGATATCTGCAGAGCAGCCTCTTGGAGTAATGTACATACTTTTGCAAAGTTCTACAAGCTTGACATAGCAGCCTTTAGCAGTACAGTTTGGGTATCGGCTTTGGCAGAGAAATAATGATCCCTCCCTGTGTTTAGCTTGCTAAATCCCAATTGTGATGTGCTGCCTGTAGGACGTAAAGAAAATCAAAAATTTAGTCTTACCTGAAATTTTCCTTTTCTTTAGTCCGAAAGGCAGCACAATAATCCCTCCCGATAAATTTAAAGTAGTGGGGTGTTTTTATTTATGAAGCTAGAAAATGAACACTGATGCCTGGGGGGAGGAGGTGACTCTTATAGGGGTTAATTAAGCTTGTTTATTATTCTGTCCTATCAGGGGAAATGGAATCTATTACCCAATTGTGATGTGCTGCCTTTCGGACTAAAGAAAAGGAAAATTTCAGGTAAGACTAAATTTTTGATATCAAGAAAAGATTCACTGGCACACAGGTACTGCTGGCAGGGTGAAAAACCCTTGCCTTAAATTTATTAATACGGCATGCAACGTTTCGGGGACAACCCCTTTATCAAGCATACTGAAACAGAATGCACGAAGCAATTTAAAGCATAGGTCAGTGACGTAACAATTACATTTGTGTGCATATAATTAACATAATGAATTAACCATCACAAATTGAAGAAAATGAGGAAAAACGAAAAAACTTTCAAAAGAGAAAATAGCAAGATAATAATAAACACCAAAAACAAAATGTGTAATAAAGTGTCCAATTAATCCATAATTCAAAAGTTCATTAGGAAAAATCGCTAAAAAATAGAAAAAATATTTCAGAAATTATGTCAAAAAATTGATTTAAAACCAGTTATTCAAAAGTCATAAAACATGAATGTATTACTAAATATACAAAAGTTAAAAACATAGTATCCAGTTAATATAGAAGGGAAAGGCAACGCAATAAGCAAAAATGTATCAATTTTTTAACAATTAAGGAAACAAAGTTACTAGCTTACCCTACATGGGAGAAGGAAGCTGTCCCTGGCAAAAATCCGGCTGTAATTTTTATCTACAAAAGAAGAACAGGATATTATATATCGTAATGCTTTACAGGAATGTTTACAAATAACAGGCCATATTGAAATCTTCATTTAACCCTTTTGGGTAACGTGTCTGTAATAGCCAAATCCAGTAGCATTCACGTTGCAAAATATTTTTCTTTTTATCCATGCCGGTACTAAAACTCACTTTCTCTATCACCTGCCATCGCAGTTGTGATACTCTGTGTCCATGCTCATAAAAATGTTTGGCCAATTGAGATTCTGTTTTAGATTTATTTATCTTATCCACTGGCTTTTTACCATGCAATAGTGTTGTAGGCAAATCAGGACGGTAAGTCCTAATATTTGATTTATGCTCATTAAGCCTGATTTTAATCGCTCTACCAGTTTGTCCAATATATAACAACCCACATGGGCACTTAATACAGTACACAACAACATACCTGTATGTGTCACAGGTAAAAAAAACATAGTTTATGTTTCTGTCCTGTCTGAGTCACACAACTACCAGGGATAATGGCACTACAGTGACTACAGTTTCTACAGGGAAAAGTTCCCATACTTTGTGTGCCTAATATATTGCGTATCCCTTTTTGTGAAGTAGTCTTCCGCTTTATCAGTTCACCAACATTCTTCCCCCTTCTATATGAAAAAATTGGAGGTGCTTTGAACAAATGGCCATGTTTAGTATCGGTACTCAAAATATTCCAGTGTTTTAAAATTACATTACGGTAATACTAAAGCTGGCCATAGATGTTGAGATTTTTAAAAGATCAGATCCTGATCGTGAGACCACGATCTTCTCAGAACGATCGTACGATCGTACGAATCTACCATCAACTAAAAAGACCAATTTACCAGGAAAACAAAGGGGAGCTGCCTGCTTGGCCCTGCAAACATAGAGAGATTGCACTGGGACCGACAAAGATTTTTTGACCTGGCCGATCAATTTACCGACAGGTGTCGGCCGAAAAATCGTAAGATGTACGATCGTTCGAATACCACTAACCGCATGATAATTTCGAAGGATCGGTCGGGCTTCCCTAAAATCGGTCGTTCGGCAAGAAGAATCGTCGCGTCTATGGGGACCATTAGAGTTAGTATCATAGGACGTAACAAAAGGGATTCTTTGAGATTAAACAGATTTCGATCTTGGTTTCTTAGTTAATGCTGATTCTCTAGGTATAAGCTCAACCTCATTTTGTGTAGCCAACAATTTAGATTTATCATACCCCCTTTCCACAAATTTTTCCACCATCGTAAGTTACTTCGAATTTATAAAGTTCAGGCGTGGAGGTAATTCTTTTCACCCTCATTAATTGGCTCCGTGGAAGACCTTTAAACAAGCTAGGGGGATGAAAGCTCGAAAGCCTCACTTACCGAATATGTGAAGGCACAGAGGATTCCGCGTGGATTAAGGATTGCTCTGCAGCCGGCTTTGTTCCGCGGAGATCAGGACTTTCTGACAAAATGGTGCAGTATTTTAAACCGCTGCAGTTTAGACCTCATCACGCTGACTATCCAGCAATTAAAGATTGGCCAGAAAGATCTGCAGCAGCAAATCCATGCGACGGAAGAAGATTAAAAGACCAAGGTGGGGGCAACAAGCACCTCTACAATCCAGGAATTAGAGCTAAAAATCGAGAAATTACAGCAGGACCTATTACAAGTAAAGCTTCGCAAGTTCAGAAGGGATACGCGAGACTACGAAAGCGGAAAAGTCTACACATGGAAGGAAACAAACCGAGCATATCGGCACTACCGGCAATCTTCTGCTGGTTCCTCATGGCGATCGGGTTTGGCCTATACGGATTCCGAGCCATCATCGCCTGCCTCTTCACAGGGATCTGCGGTCTCTTTTTTAGGAAAGGGTCGGGGAAGAGGAACCGAAAAACCAGGAGGGGTCGCAGAAGGAAGAACCAGTGTGAAAACACGAGCGGTGCGGTCACACCGCAGGTAAATGTTATAAACTTATCTTCTTATGAACTTGAAGGTCACAAACTTGCTGTACTAGATAAGGGATTGAACTTTGTCCCAGTATATACTGCAGCCCCATTCTCTTTTGTGATCGATTTGTTTAAACTCATTAGATCGCTCAAATTGAAAGTACATTTTTCGGATAAGGAACTGCGGCAAACTGACAATATGACATTTAAATGCAAACTTGGCACTAAAAGTTCATTTGTTCCCCCAGGTGTTTTTCCCACCATTGACACCTTCGAGGCGATGGTAATGTTGGATGTCGGCAAACATAATAGTGGCATGATTAATAAACCACATTTTAAACAACAAAATATTTCTGTAATTGAAAGAAAAGCTCTAAAATCTTTGCAAAATAATACCGACATATTCATTACCAGGGCTGATAAAGGTGGTGGCACTGTGGTTATGAACTTGTGTGATTATGATATGGAAGCATTACGGCAGTTACATAATGAGGCACACTATCATAGATTATCCAGTGATCCTTCAATTTAATTTAAAAACTGAACATTTTTTTAAATGGTTCGGTAATGGAGGGTGTCATACTCATTTCTGAGGATATTATGCAGTTACTCACTGAAAAATTTCCTAAAGTTCTGTATATATATATTTCCTGCCTAAGGTGCATAAGAGTTTGAGTAAACCACCTGGGAGACCGATTGTCTCTAATGTAGGTTCCTTATGGCAACCTGCTGCCATTTATATCGATATGCATCTACAGGAAATATTGCCAACATTAAAACCATGCTTAATTGATACAACTGAGTTTTTAACGAGACTCAATCAAGTAACTTTACCATCTGGAAATTTTCTTTTGTGCTCACTTGATGTTAAAGACCTTTTTACCTCAATACCCCACAATGAGGGTATAGAGTGTATACACAATTACTTATCAACATCGAATTTACCTCTGCATACTGTCACGTTCATTTGCCAACTACTGGAGATGGTCCTTACCAAAAATTATTTTGTGTACAATAATGAATATTTCTTACAATTGCAAGGCTGTGCCATGGGTGCTAACATGGTGCTGGCCTATGCTAATATTTTTATGGACCATTTAGAAAAAACATACATTTTTTCCAATAGTGTCTTTAATCAGTACATACAGCAATATATGAGATATGTCGATGACACCTTTTTCATATGGTCCGGTGACATGCAAACATTAGAAAATTTTGTGTCATATTTGAATGAAGTGCATCCGACGATTACATTTACTTTTGAAGCCAGTCCCAGTAATCTCCATTTCCTAGATGTCAATATCCAGGTGGTGGGGTCTACTTTTGTTACATCTTTATACAGCAAGCCTACAGATAGGAACAATTTACTACGGCCTTCGAGCTTTCATCCCCCTAGCTTGTTTAAAGGTCTTCCACGGAGCCAATTAATGAGGGTGAAAAGAATTACCTCCACGCCTGAACTTTATAAATCTGAATCACTTACGATGGTGGAAAAATTTGTGGAAAGGGGGTATGATAAATCGAAATTGTTGGCTACACAAAATGAGGTTGAGCTTATACCTAGAGAATCAGCATTAACTAAGAAACCAAGATCGAAATCTGTTAAATCTCAAAGAATCCCTTTTGTTACGTCCTGTGATACTAACTCTAAGTATTACCGTAATGTAATTTTAAAACACTGGAATATTTTGAGTACTGATACTAAACATGGCCATCTGTTCAAAGCACCTCCAATTTTTTCGTATAGAAGGGGGAAGAATGTTGGTGAACTGATAAAGCGGAAGACTACTTCACAAAAAGGGATACATAATATATTAGGCACACAAAGTATGGGAACTTTTCCCTGTAGAAACTGTAGTCACTGTAGTGCCATTATCCCTGGTAGTTGTGTGACTCGTCCACAGACAGGACAGAAACATAAACTATATGGTTTATTTTACCTGTGACACATACAGGTATATTGTTGTGTACTGTATTAAGTGCCCATGTGGGTTGTTATATATTGGACAAACTGGTAGAGCGATTAAAATCAGGCTCAATGAGCATAAATCAAACATTAGGACTTACCGTCCTGATTTGCCTACAACACTATTGCATGGTAAAAAGCCAGTGGATAAGATAAATAAATCTAAAACAGAATCTCAATTGGCCAAACATTTTTTTGAGCATGGACACCGAGTATCACAACTGCGATGGCAGTAGAGAAAGTGAGTTTTAGTACCGGCATGGATAAAAAGAAAAATATTTTGCAACGTGATTGCTACTGGATTTGGCTATTACAGACACGTTACCCAAAAGGGTTAATGAAGATTTCAATATGGCCTGTTATTTGTAAACATTCCTGTAAAGCATTACGATATATAATATCCTGTTCTTCTTTTGTAGATAAAAATTACAGCCGGATTTTTGCCAGGGACAGCTTCCTTCTCCCATGTAGGGTAAGCTAGTAACTTTGTTTCCTTAATTGTTAAAAAATTGATACATTTTTGCTTATAGCGTTGCCTTTCCCTTCTAGATTAACTGGATACTATGTTTTTAACTTTTGTATATTTTGTAATACATTCATGTTTTATGACTTTTGAATAACTGTTTTTAATCAATTTTTTGACATAATTTCTGAAATATTTTTTCTATTTTTTAGCGATTTTTCCTAATGAACTTTTGGATTATGGATTAATTGGACACTTTATTACACATTTTGTTTTTGGTGTTTATTATTATCTTGCTATTTTCTCTTTTGAAAGTTTTTTCTTTTTTTCTCATTTTCTTCAATTTGTGATGGTTAATTCATTATGTTAACTATATGCACACATATGTAATTGTTACGTCACTGACCTATGCTTTAGGGCTCTTACTCATGAGCGTTTTTACCTGCGCTTACCTGCGCTCCCCTGCGTTCCGTTTTTTCAGCGTTCAGCCGCAGGGGAGCGCAGGAATAGACGCATTTCATTTTTTCAAATGGGGCTGTACTCACACAGGCGCATGTAGGCGCCGAACGCAGGTTGAGACGCAACATGCTGCATTTTTCCTGTGTTCGGCGCCTACATGCGCCTGTGTGAGTACAGCCCCATTTGAAAAAATGAAATGCGTCTATTCCTGCGCTCCCCTGCGGCTGAATGCCGAAAAACGGAACACAGAGGAGCGCAGGTAAAAAACGCTCATGAGTAAGAGCCCTTAAATTGCTTCGTGCATTCTGTTTCAGTATGCTTGATAAAGGGGTTGTCCCCGAAACGTTGCATGCCGCATTAATAAATTTAAAGCAAGGGTTTTTCACCCTGCCAGCAGTACCTGTGTGCCAGTGAATCTTTTCTTCGTATAGTTGTGGGGTTACCGAAGCCCTTTTTACTGAGCACCAGGGTCAGTGTATCCTCGAGAGGGCCTGGGTGTGATTTTTTGATTTTTTCCACAAAGAAATCCAGCATATCAACACATGGAGCAAGTATAGAGAGCCTCAAGTAGGCAGAAGAACTTTATTTATTGAATTGTATTTTGTCTGGCACAATTCTGCTCTGATATTTGCACTTTGCAATCATAATTGAGCTGCTCATTACATGACATATAGCCAATGTAATCTATGTGGCGTTTCATTTTTTTAGCAAACAAGGGAAAGTTGTGCTCACCACTAATTTTTAAAACCATTAGCAATGAGGCTGTGACCACAAAATACATATAGACAAATACAAGAGCCCTCTGCATTCAACCCATTATCAATATATTTAAGACAGAGACATTTTGTGCATACTGCTACTGAAAAATGCCTTACCCTTTAAACAACACAGGGATTGTTTGTCCATATATTGCAATATATTTAAGCTGGCCAACTACGTCAAAGTCATCCCATATCTGGCCAGTCCTATGCTCAATTTTCATCTGATTCATTAAGAATTCTATTGCTTCATTATACATTTTACAAAGGGACTAAGTTTTACCTGCAACTTACTAGCTGCTCTCAAAGTAAAACTCCCAAACTTGGCTGCCCTTTTATTAGACACCAGTGGGATCACCTGACTATACTGTAGCTGGGAAGGGTGGGAGCTACAACAAGGAGCTGGTCACTGCTCCTGTTTAACTCCTTTTTAGCCCATGTTTTTTTTAATGTAAAAAGTCATATGGCATAAACTAATTTATACAATTATTATCTTGAATAAGTTATTTGAGTGTACAAGAGCAAGAGCAGATCCAAGAGCTGCAAAATTGTAGCCCTTAATATTTGTGGCTGCAGTAAACTCTTGCACCCTGCCCTTTATGCACAGCTTCTACATTATGCACGTTTTACCAAATTATATAAAGTAAAAATAGAACACATCTCTGCCAGGAAGCAGTGCATTTACCTCCTGCCATAGGGTGGTGTTAAGCACAGGGTTTCCCAACACTTTGGATTCTACAGAGCTCCCCAGCTTACACATACTGTATAACACACACACACAAGCTAGGGGCATTTCAGGAGTGACCCATGTACTGCCCAACTCACTACTACTGTATGGATTTATACAGGGTGAGGCGCTTCATTTTAGGGGTGTGAAGAGTTGTGCAAATATCATGCAAATGTCTGTGGACAAAGAAAAAAAAGTGTTTTTTTTTTTACACTTTGCCTCATTTGTTAGAAATGAGCCAGACTGTCATTATACTATCATGCAATGTACAAAAGGACATGCCAAGGGCCTTCGCCACCATGATATAACCATTTTATTTTTTAATTACATTTTCTTTCCTTAACCCTTATTGGAACAAATGTTCCTATTTACCTTTCTAATAAAAAACTGGTACATTTACTAGAGAATTTCTTAGGGTGGCAGGAGCCCAACAATGAGATCATTGCCTGGTCCCACTGGTACCTACAGGTAAAAACAGCTCTGGGATCTACACAATATCACCAATTATCTATCAGATACTAAGGTTATTTCTTATTTGTATTACTTTTTATGCTTATAAATAGATCATGGGAATATTGAACCCTTTTACATCAAAACGACTGGTTAGAAGAGTATAAGTTTCTAAGCATTTGGTGAGGTTCATGTAGATTCTCTAACAATGTAGCTCATACCCAATGTCATTTTGAAACAAGCAACAAGTCCAAAAACAAGCGTTCGCAAGAACAACGGAAATCTTGTCACTGGAGGTGATCAAACCTGCACTGAGCTCAGAAAGCATCAGTTCTGCAAGAATGAGAACATCAACTAGTAAAAAATAGATGTGGTGAGTTCACTAAAAGGCAGCCTAGACTGTAAAATTCCCTTTGTTGGAAAAAAAAGAGTATTTTTGTTACAGTTTTTTTTTAAAGAAATAGAGCTGTCATATATTATGTTCATTACATATATACGGATATGGGACCTGTTATCCAGAATGCTCGGGGACCTGGGGTTTTCTGGATAACAGATCTTTGCATAATTTGGATCTTCATACTTTAAATCTACTAGAATATCATGTAAACATTAATTAAACCCAATAAAATGGTTTTACACCCAAGGATTAATTATATCTTGGTTTGGATGAAGTACAATGTATTGTTTAAATACTTTTTCAAAATTTTAATTATTTGGATAAAAATGAGTCTATAGGAGACAGGAGAAAGTTCTTTTCCTGCCTCCTTTCACACCTAGATTTGCTTACTCCATAAACAGACTTAATCCAAATCATTTAAAATGATAAACTAAGTGATCCCTGTACTGGTTCCAAATTCATGTTCTTAATAAGCAGTTACAGGTACATATTTATCATCAACATACAATAACTTGCCCAGCAAACCCAAAACTCATTGTTCGAAAGAAATCTCTGATTTAGCCTATCTTAGTAAAGGCCCCACATGTAATTATAATAATATGATTTCTGACACATGTATAGGGATGGGCGAATTTTTTCGCCTCGTTTCGCTGAAAAAATGACGCCCATAGACTTATATATAAATAATTTTGCCGCGCGAAAAATCTTTTTTGACGCCATAGACTTTAATGGGCGTCTGTGACATTTCGCCGGCGGCGAATTTTTGGCGAAACGAAATGGGTCAAATTCGCCCATCTCTGCACATGTATGCTGGCCAGATGATTCTGACCAATATTTATGTACCTTGGTTATGGGTTGGTTTAATGACCAAGCAGCAGAGGAATTGAAGAGGTGTAGCACTTCCTATCTTCTTGCTGTTCTTATTGTTCAGGCAATTCTTTGTATGGCTTCTCCTATTGGCTGTATACCATACAGGATTGACTAGTATATAACCACTTTTCGATTCATGGAGAGCAGTAGGTGCATTTATGGTGATTACAGAGTCAGTGAGGATAAGAAAACAATCAAGTCCACTGAGTCCAACGTCATGTTAATTTTGATCATTTCGGTCAACATCGAAAGTGGGATTCTGTTATAACACAATAATCATATCTGAACTTTTTATACTTGAACATCATCTAAACAATGTGAAATCATTTAATTGGTCAACATGTCCTATTTCTGCAGGGTATTCTGTAACATTCCTAGTTTCTATGTTGATGCTAAAAATTTTTTTGCTGTCGTCTTTTCTTGTAATCTGTACCAACTTCCAAACCAACAATTTTTGGTTCATAAATAATGCAATGTTTTTATTTTTCTCAAACATGAATATAAAAATTAGGGTTTGAATTCTTGGAGGATTCGGTACAAAAAAAGACATTTTGGTTATAAGGTAGTGACGACTGTGACTACTGAACTGAAAATGCCAACCTTCTCTTTGTGGCCAATACTTGCAAACAGACTATAAGCCTATGTTATGAGTCATATCTGTACCATAGTTCCAGTTCTCTCTCTCTCTCTTCTTATTCCTTTAATATACATCAAATTGAAGAACCAAGCCCATAACCTAGGCTCTGGTTCATCTTTATTAGCTAATCTTATACATTTACTGTTTTACCTGTTTACTTTATGCTTCTTTCTGAAACACGACAAAGTAGCTGAAACACTGGAACAACATTTGTTTAGGTGGGTACAGAATAGGGATGCATTGAATCCAAAATTGGGGTTGAAACCTGGCTGAATAACAGCAACTTTTTCAAGGATTTTATTTTGGCCACCTTGTTAGTGTTTTTTTTCAGAATCATCACTTAAAAGTATGTTACTTTTAAGCACAGACACAGAAAATTGCAGATGATTAAGGTTTTGGATATTATAGTTAAATATGAATATACAGACTTCCCTTTGGAAGTGGTGTGATACTTAAGGTGGACATAGACGTTGAGATCCGCTTGTTTGGCAATGTCGCCAAAAGAGCGGATCTCTCCCTGATATGCCCACATTGAGGTAAGTGATATCGGGCCCTAGGGGCCCAACGATAAGATCATAATGCATCCGATACAGGCGGTCAGATCGCGGGACCACATAAACATACAGATGCTGCTGCGATCCATCAGGATTTTTTAACCTGCCTGATCAAGATCTAGTTGACTTTCGGCCAGATACCGATCGGGGAAGCCCATCGGATGGCCCCACACACGGGCCAATAAGCTGCCGACCTTAAGGCTAAATTTTTGATGTGTATTTCTCGTAGATAACATTTGCACAAAAATGAAAGCATCACATTCACATATTCAGTTACTAAACTGGTGCAATGTACATAGAGAAAAATTCAGATTCTTACCCAAAATGCACCTCTCATACCCATAATTTGCTCAAATTAGAGTCATGTTCCTCTCCCCACCCATTTCTCATGAATACAGGCAACGTTGTATGCATGAGGGAGCTTCAGGTGAAGTGCCAAGACAATTTATATATAATATAATATATTTATATATAAATATATATACCAGTTTAAGATTCTTTAATATGCTGCTTAATTTGATATAAACTATTGCTTAAGTATTCATTTTGGGTGTATAGTTTTCCTTTAAAGAAGGCTCTTCAGGCTTTATTTAATAATAGCTCTAGTTTACTCATGTCTGCCATTAGTGAGCTGTTAGACTTTTGCTTGTGGTCTTATTTGCAGGTCATGTACTGTATCTGTGAATTAGTCTCCTGAGACACATCGGCTGGCTGAGCTTGGGTGGCAAATGCAAATGTGATATCATTGTCTGTGTTAACCTCATTCACAACAATTTCCTACCACAATCAGCATATGTGACAAATGTATGCAACAGGGCAAAACAGTCTCAAAGGGGTTCCTTTTAATTCATAATTCCTCAGATCAGTGTTGGACTGGGATGCCAGGGGCCCACCAAAAAACCTTAGAACGTCGGCTCACTTTCCAAACTAGTATTCTTCCTCTCCTTACTCAACCACCTTTTTATTCTCCTAGGCTTTTATCTATACATACTATACTCATTTCTTCCATTATTAATCATCTTAAAGAAATATGGAATGACCATAAAATAGGCCAAATGGTTAGAAGCAAGAGGGCCCGTTGGGAGTTTAACTGGTATCCCGGTGGGCCAGTCCGACATTGCACCAGAAAGTGATAACATTACAGATACAGAACCTGTTATCCAGAATGCTCAGGACCTGGGGTTTTCCAGATAATGAATCTTTCCGTTATTTGGATCTTCATATCTTAAGGCCCAATAGGCTGATTTTGTTTCCATTAGAATTAGTTCTATCTTAGTTTGGCTCAAGTAAAATATACTGTTTTATTATTACAGAGAAAAAATCATTTTTAAAAAATTTTATTATTTGGATAAAATGGAGCAGATGCCCTTACTGTAATTCGGAACTTTCTGCATAATGGGTTTCCAGATAATGGATCCCATATCTGTATCAAAAACCCAGGAATTGTATTCTAAGGGTTGATATTTATTATGCTTTGAGGTTCAGGGCGACGGTCAACTCAACACAATGTAGAGATGGATTAATATACTACAACCCCAGTTTGTTTGGAATCAGAATAGCTTGGAGTGGTCCTCAGGGTAATTGATGGTCAGATTTAATGCTTTTCTTCATAGAATTAAAGACACTAGTTTTGTTCATGACCAGTAGTGATGAGCGAATATGGGAACAGCATTAAAGTAAATTGGTGCTTTTTTTATAATGATTTTTGCATTGGTGGATTTTTTTTCCCTGCAGTGTTATTTTCCATTCATATCATATCATTCCATTCATATTCATATCATGGAATCTATGAGCATTTTTCACAGTGACTTCTTTTTTCATGACATTTTTTTGCACAAAATACATTGGGGTCTATAGGGGTTTTCTTGCAAATTCATTCCTGTACCTGTGCTTACTGCAATTTGGCTGAGCTGTTTTTTTTTTTTTGTTTTTTGTTTTGGTGATTTTGGTCGGCCACTGAATGGCCACCTTAAATTTGAACACTAATAAGGAAGGCACAGATTCAAGATACTACATGAAAGTGAAACAAGATCACAAAAGTTAAAGTGGTGCTTTACCTTTAGATTTTTATTTTCAGTATGATGTAGAGAGTGATATTCTGAGACAAATTGGAATTATTTTAAATTTTTTATTATTTGTGGTTTTTGAGCTATTTAGATTCAGCAGCTCTCCAGTTTGCAATTTCAGCAATCTTGTAGCTAGGGTCCGAATTACCCTAGCAACCATGTACTAATTTGAATAAGAGACTGTAATATGAACAGGAGAGACCTGAATAGAAACATGTGTAATAAATAGCAGTAATAACCATGCAAGTGTAAATTCACACATGGTGATTTGTCGCCGAGACTTTTGAAACAGATCGCGACTACTGATCACTGTATCTCAAATGACCCACGATTAATCGCAGTTTTTTGAAAGTCGTAGTGACTCCCTGCGGTGATAAATAGCCACGTGTGCCCTAAATATGTAGCATTACAGAGCATTTGTTTTTTTGATTTTTTTAGATGGAGTCAGTGACCCCCATTAGAAACCTGGAAACAGTCAGAAGAAGAAGGCAAATATTTAAAGAACTACTAAAAATAAACAGAAAAAAATGTCTGATTGAAAAGTTGCTTAGAATTAGCCATTCTATAACATACTAACTAAAAGTTAAGTTAAAGGTGAACCACCACCAAGTCCCCCTGGAGAAAAATGCCTCTATGTCTATATCTCAAAGGCTAATGGCACAGGAGGCAAAAAAAAAGTCTGTTGCCTCCCACTCAGTGGATTTTTGTGTAAAAATGCATTCAAAACACCAGAGGATAAAATAATCCATGTGTCATTATCCTAAATTTGGAAAATCTTTCCTGGTTCCAAAATTGAATTCAGAAAGTTTGAATTATATATACTATTTTATGCTAAAAATGTATTCAGTCTATTTTTATAACACCCACCAACAAATTCCATATTATCCCCCATCTTGGTAGTCGAATTTAAGGAGCCTTACATTGGCCAAGCGGGTACACTCTCCAACTGATCATCCCACCAACTGGACGCACAATTGTACAAGATGACACACACGGTAGTCTTTCTATTTCAATTGTTCATGCAAAAACAAATGAACTGAACAGTAGGGCATTAAGAGTAGCACTGGTTTTGAGTTGCATTTGGCACAACAATGCAAACAAATCCATTCAATTCTGTTGCGTGTTGGACATAATTGCATATTTTTTTATTTTCTATTGTCTTTTATGGCATTCAGCAAGAAATTATGTCTGCTACTGATTGTTTAGCTTTCATTTTAAATGTGTATAACTGTGGGAATGGGGAAATTCCAGGGACCCCCTGCATTAGTTGGCGCAATTCCCTCAGTTGGCCTTAATTCACTGCGTCCATTTTTGCAATAATGCAACAGTGGTTGTTGTCTTAAATGAGCCCTGTATGTTTTTAGCCTTAGTTTGAATGGGGGTAAAATCTGATCAGTTCTCTAGCCAGGAAGAGGCTAGAGAACAGTTTAAATGTAATAGAAAGAGAACTAAAGCTTAACTTAATAAGTAGGCAAGAAATGATGTACATTAAGTTTTGGGTTTCTGTACCAGCCCAAGGCAACCATAGCCCTTTAGCAGTAAAGATCTGTATCTCCAAAGATGCCCCAGTAGCTCCCCAACTTCTTTTCTGCTGATTCAATGCACATGCTTTGTGCTGCTGAGATTAGGGACCAACTCAAAATATACAGAATATACAAACAGAATATAAATGTCACAGTATAAGGCTGTTTAGTAATTAATACAGATAATTACTACATGGCAGCACAGACACCACTGCAACATCAGAAATTACGAATTAGCCCTCTAGTATCACCTTATATTACAGGTCAACCTCATTTTCTGCTTGATAATTTGTGATGACCCCTAAGCTTAGCTTCTCAACAGCTGCTCAGAGCCCACTGGGCCTGTGAGTGTCAGAGACACTTTCCAAGATGGTGACCCCCCCCCCCCCGTGACAAGTTTGAAATCCTGGATCATTGCTGCTATTGAAAAGCTGAAACTTTACGCTGGTGCAATAAGATCTGTATATAAAATATGGCATTTTTAGCCACATTCATTTTTAGGGTTCAGTTCTCCTTTAAAAAGTTATAAACTTAAGAACCTGAAGCTGCCCTGCAGTACATTAGAAAACCAAAGTAGGTATAAATGGGGCTTAGTAAAGCAGGCAAAGCTGAGTTTTGCTTCAGTCATTTTTTAACTTGTATATAAGGTTTTTCACAGAACCATAGTTTTTTTCCACAACTTTTAAACCAATGATTTTATTGGGGTTTCCGTGATTATAAAAATGTGATTGAATAAATGCCATTACTTTTTTACAGTAGAACCATAATTTTAAGTTTTTCAAGGGACCAGACAAAAATGGTGTAAAATCCAGGAAAATGTAAAATCAGGGAAATGTATTATGCATAATATATCGGTGGGACCACAAAACAAAAACATTAAATGAGGGAAAACTTAAAATCAGAGGGGTTCTACTGTATTTATTTTTGATTAAATTGGGTTGTAAAATTGCCCATCTATTTAGTTTTTTTTGTTTTACTGACAGTAATGCATTTGTTGTGTGAATGTCATAAGTGATTCTGTGAGTTCTATTGCTGCTAGGACTAAATAAAGATAATGATACATATTGACAAAAATATGACCTTTGTTTCTCGTGTTTAATACAGATACATGCATGGGGTGAGAATTGCACCAATAATGAACATGGGCCATTGATGACTACATGCTGAAAGTGGGAACAATAAGAAAGAAATGACCACTACTCTATATATATATATATATATACTGTATATTTACAATATAAAGTTAAAAGCAAAAATATTTCACTTCTGATGAATTGTCTATTATTCATTTTCAGCATTGGGTTCAGAGTGCTGGGGATTGGTGACATTTTAAAAACTATTGTATCTCCTGCGAATCCCCAGTGCTTCTTAACCAATGTGGGTGTGGTTGGACAGCATGCTGCCCCCCTACAATTCTGCCACCATAGGCCTGGGCCTTTTGTGGCCATTCCACAAATCCAGGCCTGATCATGAACATAGTCTCAAATACCATTATCCAGCAAAGTTATAAGTTAGATGTACCAGAAACATTATGATCCTGTATCTCTATGCAGGGCCGCCATTAGAAGTCACGGGCCCTGTACAACAAAATTTTTGGGGCCCGGCCCCCAAGCCCCACCCCAGATCCCGCCCACTCCACACAACAGTTAAAAAACACACAGACATCAGTGCTAAAAAAGGTAACCCACACACACAAGTTATAAAAAAACTGTGGTGCCAGGGCCCCCTTAAAAGTTTTTTAAAATATTAGTGGTCAGGGCCCTCCTACAAGTTAAAAAAAATAATTGGTGACCAGGGCACCCCTAAAAGTTAAAGAAAAACATTGGCGCTAGGGCCCCCCTTACAAGAGGAAAAAAAATTGGGGCTCCAAAAAATATTTTTTAAAACAACATTGATGCCAGGGCCCCCCTTACAAGTTAAAATAAATTGGGGCCCCAAAGAATATATTTTTAAAAAAATTGGTGGCAGGGGCCTATAGATTATTAAAATAATACATTGGTGGCCAGGGGATTAAAAAGAATAAAAAAACACAAATTGGTGTTTAGTAGAATTGAACTCATGGTTTCAGGACTTAAACTTCGGGTCTTTTTGCTGCTTCGGGAGTTTGGTTTCGGCTATTTTCGTGTCTACGGGTCTTTTTGCCGTTTCGGGAGTTCAACTTTGCCTGTTTTCGTGGCTTTGGGTCTTTTCACTGCTTCGGGAGTTCGGCTGTTTTCGTGGCTTCGGGTCTATTTATAAAGACAGGTGTTGGCAATGGTTCTCCTTCTTTGTGTGTGCAAACAATGGCTTTTTATTGTTTCTAGCACTTGCTCAACTCCAGAATGTAGTTTAGTTAGCCAGCAAAGGGGTGTTGTGCTGGAAAATTGTTTAAGTAAAGGTCTGCTTTGTGTTGAAAATGCATTTTCACTGGAAAAATGCATGGTGCAGACGTAACTGCTCTGTACATGAACAATTTTTCACTCCTTAGTGCTCATGCACTTGCATCTGGGGAAAATAGCAAATGAGGCCTGCAACGTTTTTTTATATAATGAAACTCCTCTGTGGGTTTTTTTCACTTGTGTTTCTGTCTCTCTAGCTATACAGGTATATATATAGATACATAACCAAAATAACAATTGATGGTCACACTTGTGAATCAAAAAAGTAATTGTGTGCTAAGGAGGAGTATTATAGTTACCAAAAAGAAAACCACAGCACTTTGAGTATTTGAATACATTTACATTGTGGGCGCCCCTAGGCCCACTAACCGTTCATCGCCCCTGTCCCCTCCAGGGGGACAGGAGCAATGGGGATTGGTGCATGGGAAATTTAAAAAATGATTGTATCTCCAGCACATCCCCAGTGTTTCTGAACCAATGTGGGTGTGGTTGGACAGCATGCCGCCCCCTAAAATTCTGCTGCCCTAGGCCCGGGCCTAGGTGGCCTTTCCACAAATCCGGGCCTGGTCTCAACGTGTTTTCAATAGCTTATTTCTGCTTATACAAATCCTGTAATTGCTGTGTTTTTTTCTTTTGATAATAATGTATTAAAAAACGATAAAGAAAATATACTTGTATATAATAAGTCCCAAAATTAGTTAGTAGAAAACAAAAGAAAGGGACCGCTACTGCTCACCGCATGTTCCTAACCAGGTGCTCTGTCAAACAGTGTCCCCACTGCAAACATCCAATAGACTCAGAACAGGCAGACGGCACTTCTGGAATAGGTTTATTGAGGTTGCTGCTGTAAAACCTAACGCGTTTCGGGAGTAAATCCCTTAATCATAGGTGGTGGCCGAAGGATTCGATTGAAAAAAACTTAGAATTTCGAAGTTTTTTTTGGGTACTTCGACCATCGAATTGGTTAAATTCGTTAGAATTCGATCGAAATCGAACGAAATCGAACGATTCGACCATTCGATAGTCGAAGTACTTTCCCTTTAAAAAAAACTTCGACCCCCTACTTCGGCAGCTAAAAGCTACCGAAGTCAATGTTAGCCTATGGGGAAGGTCCCCATAGACTTGCTAAGCTTTTTTTGATCGAAGGATTTTCGTTCGATCGTTGGATTAAAATCCTTCGAATCGTTCGATTCGAAGGATTTAATCGTTCGATCGAACGAAAAATCGTTCGATCGTTCGATAGAACGTTTAGCGCTAAATCCTTCGACTTCGATATTCGAAGTCGAAGGATTTCAATTCGAGGGTCGAACTTCGAAGTATTTTTAACTTCGAAATTCGACCCTTAGTGAATCTGCCCCTAAATAAACCCAATAGGCTGGTTTTGCTTCCAATATGGATTAATTATATCTTAGTTGGGATCAAGTACAAGCTACTGTTTTATTATTATAGAGAAAAAGGAAATCATTTTTAAAAATTTGGATTATTTGGTTAAAATGGAGTCTATGGGAGACAGCCATTCCGTTATTCGGAGCTTTCTGGATATCGGGTTTCCGGATAAGGGATCCTATACCTGTAGAAAAAAACTAAAGTAATTTCAGTAAGCATAAAGGTAGCCTTATGTGATTGTGCCACACGAAATGCATAAGGCTACTTTTATGTTTGCTTAAATAAATTACTTTCGCTTTATATGTGTTTGAGAGATGACTTTTTGAGTGCCTGCACTTCATCTACATAGTTTAAACATTAGATAAATATCTTTGCATTCACTTTTTAAAATACCTGAGGCTGCGGTGCTATTGCTTGTCTATATATGGTATGATTCTGTCTTATACAGTGGCGTAACTATAGAGGAAGCAAACCTCACAGTCACTTGAGGGTCTGGGGGAGAGGCTCTGATTCCTCTACAGCTTTAAGGAATCCCCCCTCCCCAGCCACTTTCTTACCTTCTTTGCACATGCAGTAGGGAGTGAGGGATAATGGTAAGCATGGGACACAGGTAGGAAGGTAGGAGACACAGGTAGTGGGAGGAAGGACCAGGTAGGTGCCCCTGTCCCTTCCAAAGATTTGTGAATGGGTTCATTGTGCGCCGTTGTTACGCCACTGGTCTTATATGGCTGTTACTAAGAGGTTATATATCTTATTATGTTGCATCCCTAGTATAAAACTATTCATAAAAACTTAAAATGGACAATTTCCTTTCATGCAAATGTTTGACCTCATTTACTTTGTGGTTAGAAAGGACGATGCTCTACTACAGTTTTCTGTTCTTTGTACGAAAGGTATTACATCCTTTTTTCAGTTTGAGTTCCTGTTTAAGAGATCTCCAGAGACTAGTTACTTGTGCACGCAGTGCTGTAAAGTAAAACAGTACTGTAGGGTCAGTACAATAATAATATACATATACAAACTACAAAATACAGTTACATTCAAGTTTAAGTGCCATGGGTTAAACATATAAGAGCCCCTGTTCATAGAGCTTACAGTCCAAAACAGCAATATTATTCTAAGCAAAACATTTGTTATCATTTGTTATCCGTGGCAATGCAATTCTAGCAACACGAAGCAGTGTAGTAACCCAGCCTGCTAAATAACAGTTGAGGTAAGTCTTGACCAATTTAGTAAAATTAGTATAATATAGAAAAATATTATAGAGAAAATGCCTTTAAAAAAATGGGTAGGGGAGTTCTGTATATGCCTAAACATTCTGTTCGCAGCGAATTTGCGTGATTCTCCACTGGCGAATAAATTCGTGAAATAGCCGCGAAAATTCTCCGGCGTCCATTTTTGGACGCCAGCGCATTTTCGACCAAAAAAAGAATGCCGGCTTCGAAAACGAGACGCCGGCGCTGTTTTGCAAATTTTTCGGCAAAGCTAAACATCGCAAATTCGCCCATCACTACTTGCATCTTTTCCATTTGTAAGTGAGCCCTGTATTCTTTTACAAGGGGCAGGGGTTCCTAAGCTTTTTTACCCATGAGCCACATTCAAATGTAAAAAGGATTGGGGAGCAACCTTAGCAAGAAAAAGTCCCTGCAGATGCCAAATAAAGGCTGTCATTGGCTATCTGGAAGCCCTATGTGAACTGGCAGCCTACCAGGGCTCTATTTGGTAGGACAGCTGATTTTTATGCAATCAAAACTTGTGTCCATGCCAGGAATTCAAAAATAAGTACATGCTTTGAGACCACTAAAAGCAACATCCATGGGGTTGGTGAACAACATGTTGCTCGTGAGGCACTGGTTGGGGATCACTGTTAGGGGTCTGCTCTCCTTTCCCCTATCAATTCAATTCAAGAGCATAGAGGTTGGGCATTTGAAAATTATGGGAAATAAAACATGGAAAATAATACTAGTTAAGGAACTTTAAGTTGAGAGATGGGTTGTTATAAAATAAATGCCCACAATTCTACACTTATCTTAAGAGTAATTCCTTCAAGTCATACAGTTACACCGGTGTGTTTTTTGGTGATAATATCAGATGCAAAGCTTTTCATGAGGCATTCAGTTGATGTCAGTAGGAAGTGTCCTTTAGAACAAGGGGAGTTATGAGTTTACTTGATCAAAATCTTCTGTTTATTCTAGGCTGATATCACCTACATTTTCAAGTAGACCGGATTAACATGGAAAACACTTTAGCATTAGCATAACTGGTGCAGTGTAGGCACTTTTTTACATTTTTGGTTACCTGGATTTTATGATGTCTTTATGAAGCTATCTTATACAGACCCTTACAGGATTTTGTATTTCTTCTCTTGCTTCACATTGCTTGTTACTAACTATAGCTGTGTTTGTATATTCGGTTCATGACGGGATGTATGTGTAACTTGTGGTCAACTGGTGATACATAGTCTTCTGCATAAGCAATATGACGCCAAGGCTTGAAAGGGAGGTAAGACCTATTTGCATTTTTGTGGATCTGTTACAATTCACAAGTTATGACCTTGCAAAATGCCACTGCATCAGTAAATTTCAATGTCTGTGCAGTCCGTTCGCCACTGAAAATGCGGCCGTGCGGAGCCTGGCTGCGTGTCATGCACCAGGGCCCGCCCCCCTCTACGATCACTACTGGTGGTTGGGGATATGTGAGGAGTACAGTGCCATGTAGAGATGACTAAATGGAAAGTGAAAGTAATTGACTGCCCCATTTATATGCCTCAGACAAAGAGGTCAGATATTTAAACACCTTTATAACAGGTATGGATGGACAAAATAATTTGTGTTCCATGTTTAATTTGCAAAGGATTTTAACCATACAACTTTTTATACGTAGACAGGTCGATTTAATGAGTTTATTTAGGATATAATGCACATTTATTGTAATATATTATATAAGTGTGTATATAATATATTATTATATTATAGTTATGTCATTGAGGAATTATTTGGCTATATGAAAGCACAAAGAGGTGACTTCTGATATCCCTTATATTTTATAGCAAGTACATTATTCTTGATAACACACAAGTGATAACACACAAGTGATAACATGTTTTTTTCAAAACGCATCAATTAATAATGTTGCTCCAGCCAGTGGCACACCTAAATATTACTGGGACCTACAGCAAATTATTTTTCAGGCCCCCAAAATGTCTTGAGGTTGAACGGTTTTACCAATATTTATTGAAATTGTATATGAATTAGGGTCTGATGGGGCCCTTTACGTCCTGGGCTCCCCTGCCCTAGCTATTACTGTATAACTGGGCCCCACAGCAAATTATTTTTCAGGCCCCCAAAATGTCTATGCTGTTTTACCAAAATTTATTGAAATTGTATATGAATTAGGCTCTGATGGGGCTCCCTCTGTAGTTATGCCCATGACTCCAGCAGACTTCTGCACTGAAATCTGTTTTTCAAAAGATTTTTTTGTATTTAATTTTGAAATTTGACATGAGGCTAGACATGACATGAGTTGCTACTTTCCCAGGTGCACTGAGTCATGTGACTTGTGCTTTGGTAGACTTTAGTCATTCTTTACTACTGCACTGCACATTGGATTAATATCACACTCTCTTTCCTCCCCAGCAGCCTATCAACAGAAAATGAGAAGGTAATCAAATGACAACTCCCTGACACATGATAACAGCTCGCAGGTAGATATGAGAATAGCAATCAACAGTAAAAATCCAAGTCTCCTTTAGTTACATTGAGTAGGAGAAACAATAGCTAATCTGAAAGCAGTTCCATTGTGAAGTGCTGGCTCTTTCTGAAAGCACAGGATCAGGCACTATAACCTGAGATGGTTGCCTGCACACTAATATTACATCTAAAAAAATACATTTGCTGGAGAATACAATTTTATATGGTAGTATTAATTATTTGTAATGTAAACAATATAATATAGAAATAAATAACACCACCATAAAAATCATGACAGAAGCCATTTAAAGCACCTTTTATAGGAATATACTTTACAAGATATTCACAGCTCTTGTTTATTATGAACCCGATAGAAGAGCTATAGTGTTTAGCTTAGAAGGCAATGAGTTTTCTTCCTGTTATTTTTTTTATTCTGAGCCTTGTTGAGTTTTTTTTAACGTGTACCCTATTTGTTCCCTATTTTTACATGTAGTAGCTTCCCAACCACAGCCATTTCCTATGTCTGAAATAGTGTTCACTGTTGGTAATGCATCCTCTAGAGTCCAGATCATCTGTCCCCTACAGAGTCTCTCTCTCTCTCATTTGGTTCGGTATTCGGGCAGGATTTGGCCTTTTTCAGCAGGATTCAGTTTCGGGCGAATCCTTCTGTGTGGCCGAACAAAATGCTAATTTGCACATGCAAATTAGGGGCGGGGAGGGAAATCGCGTGACTTTTTGTCACAAAACAAGAAAGTAAATATGTTTTCCCCTGCCCACCCCTAATTTGCATATGCAAATTAGGATTCATGTTTGGTTCGGTATTCGGCTGAATCTTTCGAGAAGGATTCGGGTTTGGCCAAATAATTTCCAAATAATATTATTTGGCTTCACTAGTAGAATTGCAGTTCAATTTCCCCTAATGTTCCAACCATGCACAAACCCCAGACCCCATGCTCCAAACAAGCAAGTGTTATCAAGCATCCCAACTCTCTGACTCACTGGTATCACCAGCATTAACAGGAGCTTTCTCTTTGACAAATATAATACAGATTGTGCTGTCATCCTCACATCTCATGCATTGCTTTAGTGATTAGGCAGAATTACTGATAATAGATCTGCTCACTATGTTCCTAGATATTTCATGTATTGTCTCATTTTATATCCAATGATGTTTCACTAATTGTCGTCATACCCTGTTGGAAGTATTAAACACAATAATAATTAGAGAGCTTTAATGTGACAAATATTGAAAACATAAGACTGATAGGCAACAACAATTATATGTCAGCATTTGACTACAGCCTCAAGGAGCTACAAAGTTATGCAGCTCAAAGTCATAGATACCACTCTCTCCAAAGAACCACAATCAATGCAGGTTTTTAAATGCAGCTGGTAATTAAAATTAATCTTTTTTTGGAAAAATTGGTACCCTTCATATATAGGAATCAAGCATATGTTACTGGCCAGGTGGCAACATAAGTATTTATACTAAAGTACCACTGTAGTTTTTTTTTATATTTAAGATCTTTTGTTTTTATCACTGCCCTGCACTCAGAGGTCTTTAGATGCACAAAATCTGTGAAATTTATTGAAAATAATTAACTGATGTTTCGGCTAATCCTATAGCCTTTCTCAAACTGCAACAGCACCTGTGAGTGCTCGCCTTTTTCCAGGATATCTTAATCACTTTGCTGATAGCACCCAGGCGAAAATATAACTGATGTTTCGGCTAGCCCTCTAGCCTTTCTCAAAATTTTACAAAAAATACTTAATTACTCAAAACTCACATAATGTTGGCAGGATCTTAATGACAGCTAAGCAGATGTGGGCCAAGGGGTACTGGCAACTTAGTCAGGTCTTGTTGCAACAGCACCCACTTCCACTCATTACTCTCCTTTTCAGTTGCTTATCTAAGGGTGGCTCCCTATTGCACTTTTTGTAATTGGAGTGGGGTATCGTTCAGACCTATTTTTTAAAAAATGTTACCCCCCATAGTGCCTTAGTCACATGCCTGTTCTATCTATCCCTAGTTCCATCGCTGCAGCTCAGTTCAATCATGTATGCCAGCAAGTGCTATACAGTAGAGGTAATTCACCTTGTATCCAATTGAAGCCTGCTGGACATTTTGCCACTTGGCCAGACATGAGAAGCCACCTGCCCTATTCCCCACACACTCAGGAAGGGGTAGGGGAGCAATGGGGTGCAGAGAACTAGCAATTGTGCTCTGACACATTAGGGGTTATTTATAAACACTGGGCAAATTTGCACCTGGGCAGTTACCCACAGCAACCAATCAGATGTTTGCTTTCATTGTTTTCCTTGCAGCTGGCTGCATTAGGGTTACTACTAGGGTTGCCACCTATTTTACTGGCCTGGTCGGTAAAAATGATGCTTCATGCCAATGTTATTAATAGGAAAATATTACTAAGAGCAGACTTCCTATTTGAAAGTGAAAAGAAATTCTGCACTGAAATGATATGGGGTGTCTTTTTTTTTGTTTTGCTTCTGCTAGTAAAATGTAAACACCAAGGGCCCACCAAAAAACCTTAGACAAGGGACTCACCCTCAGTACAATTTTCTTCCTCTCCTCACTCAACCTTATTCTCCTAGTCTCTTTTCTTTACATACTATAATCTATTATTCCATCTATTTAACCTCTTTGTTCTCATAGACATAGGGAATGGCTATGAAATAGGCCAAATGCATACCTCCCAACATTTTGGAAGTAAAAAGAGGGACAAAAATTTTTTTCCCGCACATAGCGCAGCAATTTTTTGACCACACCCCTTTCTGTGGCCACACCCCCTAATTACCATGTTTGTTTTACAAAATTTGGCAGGTTATGAAAGTTTGAAAATATTTCTCCTTATCTAAACTGTGTTTTTGTGTCTCAAAATTGTTACAAAGTATCTTATTTGCACCTGTTAGCTGTTCTGGGCTCTCTGCTAAAAGCCAATTAAGTGAGAAACTTTGTTTCTTTTTCTGGCTGTTCAGTGCAGAGAAAAGAGGGACTTTCCAGTACAAATGAGGGACTGCGGGTTGAGCTGTCAAAAGAGGGACTGTCCCTCCGAAAAAGGGACAGTTGGGAGGTATGCAAATGTTTAGCACTAACACCTGGCCCCACTGGGAGTTTTCCTGGTATCCTGGTGGGCCAGTCCGACACTGCATAACTGTGGTTCCTGAGGACAGTCATTGCCTGTCCTCACCACCTGCTGCCATAGGGCTGTAAATACAGGGCCCTATTGCAGCCTGCTGGTAAACTGAGCAGCCTTTGAAGGAACTGACCCTATTCAGTATAAAAATAAAATATTTACCAAGGCAGCAACTGGTGACAACATTGTCTGTGGGATAAAAGCGTTCCTTTTGCTATAAAGTAGATGATGCTGTGACAATTTCGCCCCTCTCTGATCCTGAAGTCCTGTGGAGGCCGTTTTTTACACACAAAAAAGTGCTCCTTAAAACCCAAATGTTTATACCTTTATACAAGTGTTTACTGTTTGAAAACTGATTATATGCTGATTTTTTATTGCAATTAGACTGACAAAACTATTAGACCAGGGCTCATGTCTCCTGGCGGCATCCGTCCGCTCTCCTATTGTGCCACTCGAGTGGACAGAGCGCATGCGCAATCGATGGAAGCAAAGGGATCGCGAGTGACTTCGAAGCGAGAGGGTGGGAGTAGGCCTTCATCCCCGCCTATTCCCAATTCTACGTCTCCAAGCTCCGCCCGCTCCGTTTGGAGTAGCCGCGTTATTTTTGTCACCTTAGTAGAAGGGGCACAAAGGAGCAGTAGGCATGTCATCGTCTTCTTCCGATCAATATGAAGAAGGAGAGTACGGGAGCCTGGCCAAGAGACTGAAGAGCGGCCAAGAGGACGGAGAAATCGACTGCACATCGGAAGAGCAGGACAGGGATACACCGGAGCCCACCAGAGGGACGCCCAGTTATGGGGTAAGAGATCAATGCTCTTGTGTCACCCTGGGCTGCAGAGTGTCTGTGTTGGTACAGCCCGCCGCTCTTCCTGTGCCAGTTGGCATGACCCTTGCACATAGAACAGCCGTATGTACGCACAGCCAGCCATTGATCATGCACACTGGGCTCTCTCTCAAGGGATAGGCACCCATTAGCTTCCATCATGAACAGCTAGCGCTTCATACTGGTCTCCTGTGACAATCCATTGTGTATTCAGTGTTCATTCTACACAGTCTACTCTTCTCCTGCCAATTTTTTTAGAACAC
This sequence comes from Xenopus petersii, assembly GCA_038501925.1. Taxonomy (NCBI): domain Eukaryota; kingdom Metazoa; phylum Chordata; class Amphibia; order Anura; family Pipidae; genus Xenopus; species Xenopus petersii. Next base: position 112,303,211 of record CM076681.1, read on the forward strand.
TTGGAAATCACTAAAACTGGAGATATAGTGAATAAAGTACCCTCTCTTGTAAATGATAAGGATATTATAAGGTATAGGTCTTATAATGAAAAGGGACATGTATTTAGATCCCCAACCTTTTCTACCCCTGAACAATATTCACATGTAAAAGGAGTTGGGGAGCAAAGCAGGTGTGAAAAATGTTCCCTGGAGGTGCCAAATTAGGGCAGTGATTGGCTATTGTAGCCTCCAATGGATTGGCAGCTAATGGGAGGCTCTGTTTGAAAGTACATTTATCAAAGCGTGAAGTTAGAGATCTCCACAGTCCACAGAGTGAAATACTGCCGCAATCCATTAATTTCTATTGTATTTTCAAAGGGGTATTTATCAGAAGATAGTTAAAAGTTCACCATTTGATAAATTTGCCTTCTAATCCCATAGAAACAAATGGAGAGAGGTGGTATTTCACTCTGCGGACTGTCAAGATCGCTAACTTCATTCTTTGATAAATATCCCCCCTGATGTTTGTTCCACTAAAATTTTGAATTAAAATGGGCACTTGCTCTGAGGCCACTGGGAGCAACATCCAAGGGGTTGGTGAGCAGTATGTTGGTTGGGTATTGTTGGCTGGACATCCAGCCGTTCTCAAAATCTGTGAGACTTCAAATCCCCAATTTTGAGAGAGGATGGCATGCAGCTGAAATGTCTGTTTACCTCTAAATAAACTAGTTTATTAAACCCACGTGAGTGGTCACTGCAAGTGAATTCTATACACTCTCAGAGGACTGAACCCAGGCTCTGTTGATATTATGCGACATAAGTTCTGACGTTCTGTTGTGTATATGGTTATATAATAAAATGAAAAAGTCCAGACTTGTTTAATACTGCAAAAACGACAAGGCTGCTTTTGCAAGCATTAAACACGTCTGAACTTTTTTGTTTTATTATAGGGCTAAGACTTTGGTACAGTGCTTCAAATATACTCAATCGATCAGCACTCCCAATATGCCCAAAATCAGACTTTTTTTGATACACCGTGGTGTAGTATGGTTCCAACACTTCAGTCTACCTGGGAACCTTTCTCAAAGATAACTTTGATAGTGCACACCATGCTGCAGAAGTGCAGGCACATAAATATATATATTTTTACTCCGTTCTTTCCATTCCCACTAACCAAACAGCATATTAATACTACATATGCCATACTGGCTGATACCAGTCTTACAGGCTGATACATTAGATAGCTTTAAGAAGGGGTTGGATGGCTTTTTAGTAAGTGAGGGAATACAGGGTTATGGGAGATAGCTCATAGTATAAGTTGATCCAGGGACTAGTCCGATTGCCATCTTGGAGTCAGGAAGGAATTGGAAAGGCTTCAAAAGTGTTTTGCCTTCATCTGGATCAACTAGCAGTTAGGCAGGTTATATATAGACTTAAAAGGTTGAACTTGATGGACATGTGTCTTTTCAGCCTAATTTACTATGTTACTACAGGCTTTTGGAAGTAACACGCAATGTGAAGGTGGCCATACACATTACAAAAAAGATTGTTTGTTTTCTCTACTAGCGTTACAAGCTTTATTGTTACATATGCTGGGAGAAACAATAGAATTCTACCTCTGTCTGAAAATTCAGCATTAACACTTTGCCAATGTTCAGTAGCCATCAACGGCACCCAATAAAAAATTTCCATCCAGTCCGATTGTACAATACATTTCCAGTTAGGCTATTATGCTCTGAATCCTATTGCTAAACAGATCTGGAATTTAGTTTAAGCAAAGTTATAATTCCGTAGCAATACACATGACATAACACTTGATGATTTTGACAGTTGGTCAATAAAATGTGTGTAGTGTGCGTCGCGGAATGGAGGCAGGGGACCCAGAGTCCATTCAAGAATTTTAGTTTTTTGTTTTTTTTTAAAATACTATTTAGTATTTTAGTAGTTAAATACATGTGTGCAAAACAGATTAACTTCCCCAAGGTCTGGCTTGGAAGAATGTTGGCATAAAATAAATTATCAAGACCAATGTGCACGAGGCCTTTATTGCAATTTTGCAAATAAAACTCTGATATCCAGAATGCTCAGGACCTGGGGATTTCCGGATAATGGATCTTTCCATAATTTGGATCCTCGTACCTTAATTTTACTAGAAAATAATTTAAACATTAAATAAACCCAAAAGGCCTGTAAATGGTCAATTCCAATTAGTCTGCCCCTTATACAGTCCTGCACCAATCACTTATTGCTTTAGGTTGTATATGTGACTGACGGAGAGTCTTGCACTTGCCCCCCGTAGTGTAAAATTAACACTGCAATGCTTAACCCTCGTTATTAACACAGTAAATATTGTATCTCAAAGTAAAACTCACTCCTGTGCTTATTTCCTTTCATTCCTTTAAGAAAAAGTTACTTTAACACATTTCCCTGATTTTACATTTTCCCAGATTTTACACAAATTTTTCCTGGTTCCCTGAAAAACGTAAAATGGGGGTTCTACTGTATATACCCAGAAGCAAGTATCTGCTGATAGTTGCATAGATTATAAACTCATGAATTTAGAGCCCTAATTTTGCCTGTCTTTACCACTGTTAAAAATGGGTGTCACTTTAGGAATACTCTAACACAATACCTAGAGGTATAATTATCATCACAAGTTGCCAGTGGGAAATTTCCCAGCTCTCTACACACTTAGGGGCAGATTTACTAAATTCGAGTGAAGGGTTCGAATTAAAAAAACTTCGAATTTCGAAGTTTTTTTTGGGCTACTTCGACCATCGAATGGGCTACTTTGACCTTCGACTACGACTATCGAACGATTTGAACTAAAAATCGTTCGACCATTCGATAGTCGAAGTACTGTCTCTTTAAAAAAAACTTCGACCCCCTAGTTTGGCAGATAAAAGCTACCGAACACAATGTTAGCCTATGTGGAAGGTCCGCATAGGCTTGCCCAAGTTTTTTTGATCGAAGGATATTCATTCAATCGTTGGATTAAAATCCTTCGAATCGTTCGATTCGAAGGATTTAATCGTTCGATCGAATAAATAATCCTTTGATCGATCGATCGAATTTCCTGCGCTAAATCCTTCGAATTCGAAGGATTTAAATTCCTAGTCGAATATCGAGGGTTAATTAACCCTCGATATTCGACCCATAGTAAATCTGCCCCTTAGATGTAGGAACTCTCATTTTCACTTCTGGATAAACATACTTTTAACAATTCCCATACATGAGAGCAGAAAGATGGGAAAACTTTCCTTCGGAAGCTTTGTTCCACCCTTTGATCTATATATTGATATATATATATATATATATATAGATAGATAGATAGATAGATAGATAGATAGATAGATAGATAGATAGATAGATAGATAGATAGAGTAGGAATTGAAGATCGCACTCACAGGTCTTATGTATGAAAAAGATCAATTTATTCGGTGAACAGTCGCTGACGTTTCGGCTGATACTACAGCCTTTCTCAAAGGCTCCCTTTGAGAAAGGCTGTCGTATCAGCCGAAACGTCAGCGACTGTTCACCGAATAAATTGATCTTTTTCATACATAAGACCTGTGAGTGCGATCTTCAATTCCTACTCTATATATATTCAATTCCTACTCTACATCCATTTTCTACAAGGACTGCACCCAGGCAACATTTATGTCATTTTCGTGAGTGCTGGCTTCTTCTCCAGCTTGTAGTGATGTGCAGGCCGGCCTGATACCCGTGGAGCCTCGTGGGTTCGAGACGACCTCGCACCCCCATTTGCAGGTGGGTCGGGGTTGAGTTCTTCTTCCTGCTCTCCCCACCCACCACCTTGCACTGCCGACTTCCGGCTTCCTTTTTTATAGACGTGCGACTGCTTGCCCCGCCCCTTTTGTGACATCATCATTGGGCAGGCGCGGGTTTGTAAAAGGAACCAGGAAGTCAGGCGAGGGCTGAGGGAGGGCAGGTTAGGGTCGGGTGCGGGTTACATTTTCCCCGACCCGCACATCTCTATAAGCTTGCATTTGTGTGTCACTGTTTGTGTAGCACTGTATTTGCTATTAAAGTATCCTTTGAAATAGAAACAATCATTTATTTAGCTTAGCTAACAAATGAAAGTAGGTCTCCATGGCAGCTGCAGTCAGTGCCTCAACCGTCCACCATATGTAGATTATTTTAATGTGGTGCACCTGTACTGGATTTGCCACTCTATAATCACACAGTCTTTTTGTAAAGTGCAGTGTTTAACAAGTACTAGATGAACTGCAGCTCTCATACTAGACACTCCATACTGGCATGGTGTCTGAAAACGAAATGCCAGCAAACTTCACACTACCAAAGGATAATTCTAGTGGGTCTTGAGTGGGGGATTCCGGCACAGGAACAGGAGAGGGGCTCTTCTCTATGGACACAGTTGTGTTCTTTAAACTGCAATGAAAGTTTCTGGTCCCACGGCAGATTGATCACTCTAAAGCTGGCCATAGACGCAAAGATCTTTTAACCTGTCCGATCGACCAAACGACCAATCTCCACCGGACGAAAAATGTCGGGACTCTCCACACACGGTCCGAAAATCGTACGAATCCTTGATTCGTACGATTTTCGGACCGTGTGTGGAGAGTCCCGACATTTTTCGACATTTCCGTCGGAGATCGGTCGTTTGGTCGATCGGACAGGTTAAAAGATTTCTGTCGGCTGCGGATATCTCTGCATGTATTGCTGATCGTACGATTTTCAGAGGGAGACTGTCACTAGCTTTGGTCGGACATAACTTTTATACGATTGCTGTCAGGGGCAGAACATCGGCTGATCTGTTCTTTTGTACTTTATTTGATCGGAATGGTTAATGGCAGGTCTGGAGATGTGGAAGTCCGATCGTATGATGATTAATACAATCGGATATTAGCGTCTATGGCCAGCTGTAGATGGGGCAGACCGGTATTGTAAAGCATTTATACTCTAAAGGTGGCCATAGACGTAACAATTACGATCTTTCTTGGAAAAGATCTTTCCAAGAAAGATTGTCTGTTTCAATACACACGTGTAGAGCTGAATTGTCAGATATACAGGTAGATATACGTGAACAAACAATAGAATTCTACCTGTATCTGACGATTCAGCACTAACAATGGTCAATTTTTGGGTCCCTTCAAAGGCACCCCATCAAAATTTTCCGTCCAGCCCGATCGACGAGCCGACCGATATCCAAGTCTTCTGCCGATATCGGTTGGCTCTTTTTCCACCATACATGCAACGAATATCGGACGAAAATTTTTTGTACGATATTATCTGTGCGTCTATGGCCACCTTTACCAGTCGGATCAAGTACTTAAAGCTCTTGAGTAGTGTGGGGTAGAAAGATTTTCCAATGAGGGGATATTTGCACATTTTTAAAAAAAATTGTGTAGTCTATTAAAGGGGTGGTTCACCTTTAAGTAAACTTTTAGTATGTAATAGAATGGCCAATTCTAAACAACTTTTCTAAATAACTTTTCCATTGGTTTTCATTATTTATTTATTATTTTATCATTATTTGCCTTTTTCTTCTGACTCTTTCCAGCTTTCAGATAGATGTCGCTGACCCCATCTAAAAAACAAATGCTCTGTAAGGCTACACCTTATTACTGCTACTTTTTATTGATCATCTTTCTAGTAAGGTCCTCTCCTATTTATATTCCAGTCTCTTATATAAATGAATGCATGGTTGCTAGGGTAATTTGGACCCTAGCTACCAGATTGTTTATAAAGCTATCTGAAGAGCTCCTGAATAAAAAGCCAAATACCTTGAAAACCACAAATAATAAAACATGAAAACCAACTGCAAATTGTCTCAGAATATCACTTTTCACATCATGCTAAAAGTTAACTCAAATGTGAACAACCCCTTTTAGGGTAAGGTCACACTAGGCGTTTTTGGAGATTTAGTCGCCTGGCGACCCAACGCCTCGTCTTTACGGCAACCAATCTCCACGAACGCCTTCCCTCACTTTGCTCTGGCTAAAATGAAAAATCGCCGGTGCTAATCACAAGTCGCCCAAAGTTGCCTCAGGAAACTTTGGGCGACTTAGGAAAACAAATTTAGGGGCAGATTAAATAAAATCCAAGAAAATACTGTAAGTGCTGTTTTTGCAAGTTTGACTTTTTTTTAAAAAAAAAACTCCAGTTTTTGAAATTTATTACAGAAAACATTGTAAACTTCAAGCGAAATACTCTGCATACATCTGTTAATATATCTCCAAGTAAGTTTATTTTCAGCCTCATTGAAAACAAATGGACCAATGTGACCTTTTTTTCCCTTGACTTTCCCCAGTTATGATTAACCCATTCGTGGTTTTTTGTTTGTTATCGATCGCAGAAAAAAAACTCACACTTATTCCGCTTAGTTAAGGGATAAAGTTCTTATATTAAAACAATGGGAAATTTGGTAGCTTTCATATTTTTAAGGGGCAGATTTATGAAAGGGGTGGTTCATCTTTGAGATAACTTTTATTATGATGTAGAGAGCGATATTCTGAGACAATTTGCAATTGGTTTTCATTTTTTATTATTTAAGGTTTTTGAGTTATTTAGCTTTTTATTCGACAGTTCTTCAATTTGCACTTGTGCAAATTCCCCTAGCAACCAGGGGCTGAATAGAAAGATGATGAATACCAAGTAGCAAGAACAATACATTTGTAGCCTTACAGAGCATTTGCTTGTCAAAAGGGAGTCAGCTGCAAAGAGTCTGATGAAAAAGGAAAATAACTAAAAAAAAATATAAAAAAAATATAATGAAAACCAATTGAAAAGTTGCTTAGAATTGGTCATTCTATAACATGCTTAAAATTACCTTAAAGGTGAACCACCCCTTTAAGGGTCGAATTGAAAATTTTAATTTTAATTTTTTTTTTATGGTCAAAACTCTCTGGGAAAAATCCAAACTCGATTCGAATTTTAATTCAAAGTTTAATTAAAATTTCAAGATTTATCAAACCCTGGCCCTAATATTCAAATTCGACTATTCGCCACCTAAAACCTGCCGATTTCATGTATAAGTCAATGGGAGACATCCAGGGACCAATTTGAACATGTTGCTAGCCTTCCTGACATTCTGGGTTTTTTTTTTTTTCAGAGAGAAAACTCGATTTCGAGTTTAGTCGAAATTGACTCGCGTTTTGAAGTGTGTTAAAGTGTGTGAGTTTAAGATTTGATTTTTTATTAAATAGCCCCCCCCAATTGATTTTCAAGTGTTTTCGAATTATCATGTTAGAAGATATTTTTTTCACTGTACTTTTGTAAGTGTTAATAAACTGATTGCCTGTTTTAAAGCAAACATCATATTGCTTGCTATGGGTTACTGCACCGGGGCAATTTTTTTTCCTTATTATTACATTCTGTCATTCTGGGGCTAAGAGCTAATTCAGACTTTTATAAAAAAAACAAAACAAATCTTGCTTGTATATGCATGTTTGATTCCATTTCATTTCAAAATAACTCTGTTACCTTTACATCTTTTGAATGGAATTGCAGTAACATGGAAAAAATTAGACATCCTGTTCGTGTAGTTCTAGTATAAAAGTGCAGGTACATGGGCAAATACTTGGGGTTGATTGGGACCATTTTTTCCCGTGCTCTAGAAGTCCATTGGGACTACATTAAAATCCCATTGTCTAACCATTGCTCATATCATATGACAGCCTTGCCAAACAAGTGTATGTAGATCAGTGCAGTGCTTGGCCAATGGAATTTTTCACCTTTGTGCATCTTTAAAGGGATACTGTCATGGGAAACAAATTTGAAAAAAATGAATCCGTTAATAGTGCTACTCCAGCAGAATTCTGCACTGAAATCCGTTTCTCAAAAGAGCAAACAGATTTTGTTATATTCAATTTTGAAATCTGATATTTCTATTTACCCAGTTTTTATTTTTACACTGAACAATTCCTTTAAAGTTACCAGAAGCGACATTTTGCAGCCCATGGTAACCAGCAAGGCACTTCTGCCAAAGGCGACTTTCTCATTGGTGCAGCACTTTAGAACGGTATTTTTAGATCAGTGATCCGCAATGAGTAGCTCACCAACCCCTTGGATGTTTCTCCCAGTGGCCTCAAAGAAAGTGATTATTCTTGAATCATTGGCTTGAAGGTTTTGGTTTCATAAGATCCATGTGTTTTACCAAAAAGAGCCTCCTGTAGTCATTTCACATAGGAGCTATTCCCAATCACAGCCCTTATATAAATCTTCAGAAACTCAGGAAATTAAATTCACAATTTTTGACACAAAAACCCTTGAGTCGCAATAAAAACTCAACTTTGAATTTTGATCAATCTACCGCTTAGAGCAGGTTTATCAAAATTTTGTTTTGTCCATTGTAAAGATAGGCTATGTACCGTATATACTCGAGTATAAGCCGAGTTTTTCAGCCCCCAAAATATGCTGAAAAACTCTACCTCGGCTTATACTCGGGTCAAGCGCAAAAACGGTCGCCGGCGTCTAAGAATAGTCGCCGGCGTCCAAGAATAGTCTCGGCACCTCCGATGGGAGCAGATACCCTCAATTTTTTGATTGAAACTTACCAGAAGCTACTGCATTTCTCACCCTCGGCTTATACTCAAGTCAATAAGCTTTCCCAGTTTTTGGAGGTAAAATTAGGTACCTCGGCTTATACTCGGGACGGCTTATACTCGAGTATATACGGTATTTGCCACAAGTTAATGGTCTGTCTGCTACATCTTCAAATGCAATAAACCTGAATCACATCCTTAAAATTTCTTATACACATTCATTATGCAACATAAATGCTTGAAAACCTCTTGTGAGGTTGTACTTATTCTGTATAAAATATTAACATGGGAATTTTCATTCTTAGGACAGCGGGGGAAACCATCACAAGGTGTCCGTGTCTCCAGTCGTTCATGTGCGAGGGCTCTGTGAATCGGTAGTGGAAGCTGATTTGGTGGAAGCACTTACCAAGTTTGGGCCAATATGGTAATGCGGTGTCTTATGTTGACTTATGCATAATGCACTTATTTTAAAGATGTCTCTAACACTAACAGACTCGCAGTTAAGGGAATACGTGTTCAAATATTAAAGTACTGCAACCAATTCCCTGAAGCTTTCACTGAATTAAATTAACATATCCACTGGAGTGAAAAACGTTTTAAATATTAAACAGGCATTCAGCTTTTCATTTTAAACAGACAAACCAGATGATTTACCGACTCTTCTTAATTACGTTTTACTTAAGGGTAGTTTAACACATATATACACTGCTTTTTCCTTTACTCCTTTTTTCTCTTTATGATTGTTTTACTTTAATAGTTTCACCTACACTATAATGTTTATAAAACATTCTTGTATTAACTGATGGTTCAAAATGCAACATGTTTATTAGTCATTTGTTACTATGGTGGAAGATAGTGAATGAAAAAAACCTGCAATAAAAAATATTGAAACAAAAAAATGTGTGTGTGTGTATATGTATATATATGTGTGTATATGTATATATATGTATATATGTATATATATATATATATATATATATATATATATATATATATATATATATATATATATATATATATATATATATATATATATATATATATATACATATATATACATATATATATATATATATATATATATATATACATATATATACATATATATATATATACATATATATATATATATATATATATATATATATATATATATATATACATATATATATATATATATATATATATATACATATATACATATATACATATATACATATATACATACACTACAGAGAAGATCTGTAAATCTGAAGATGCCCCATTTTATTTTCTGCTGATTAACAGTACCGTACATGCTCTGTGCTGTTGTCAATTAGTAGTGCTTAGGGACTGACTCATAATAAACTGAATAAATATATATATATATATATATATATATATATATATATATATATATTATTTAAGTCAAGATATAAGGCTGATTCTGAAACTTAACACTGTTGCAGTAGATAAAATACAGCATTTCTATCCATACTTGTTTTGAGGTTTTAGTTCTTTTTTAACAGTCATCTGGGATTGCTTTCTGCATGAATTTAAACATCTGTATTTATTTTGAATTAGTTATGTCATGATGATGCCCTTCAAACGACAAGCACTAGTGGAATTTGAAGACATAGAATTCTCTAAAAAATGTGTGGCTTTTGCTGCCAGCGAACCAGTGTACATAGCAGGCCAGCAAGCTTTCTTCAACTACTCTACCAGCAAGCGCATCACCAGACCAGCTAATAATGAAGACCCATCCGGGGGAAATAAAGTTCTGCTCCTCTCCATTCAGAATCCCCTCTATCCAATCACAGTCGTAAGTTATTATTATGGGGGAAGTTTTGTGCGTGACTATTTCTAATTGCACACTCACAGATATGTTTGTTTCAATAAAGTAAACGTTAATTAAATGTATTTCTTTTCACCTTCCAGGATGTATTATATTCAGTCTGCAATCCAGCTGGAAAGGTGGAACGCATTGTTATCTTTAAGAGAAATGGAATCCAGGCTATGGTTGAATATCCTTTTATATATTTAGTTTTTATAGGAGCCATGTTCATACTTTTTTTTAAATTACGATATACTTTCTAAGAAAATCTGAAATTCCAAGCCATTGCACATTCTACTTAGAAAAGTAAAAAAAAAAGGAAGTAGGATCAGTTCTGTCACAATATTCACAGAACCTTACCCACAAGAGGGGGGTGGCAAATCCTTTATGTATTTGTTATTTTTCTATGCTTGCACCTCAGGAAATCAGGAAATGGATGGGTGATGGTGCTGCTGGAGCTCTGTTACCCCATAGAGCAGAAAAAAGTTTTAACAGGCACCTACTGTATCATAGTAACATTGTTGTCCCCTCTGGAGGTATAGGCTAATAGAGCCTACACTAGTTGGGAGATACAATATTATTTTTGCACAAAAAATGCCTCTGGTAAGCACTGTGCCAGTCACACTGCAAGGAAGCACAGTCTCTGTTGCCAACTAGCATATGGCTGCCTTGTCTATGGTATATAATGCTGCAATATATATTCCATTAAAGGAACATTAACACCAAAATATGAAAGTGTTTTAAAGTAATGAAATAAAATGTACTGTTGCTTTGTTCTGCACTGGTACAACAGGTGTGTTTGCTTTAGAAGCACTATTATCGTACTATTATCGGACTCACCTGTAATTCAGCTTGCCTGCTTTGTGAGTTGCATTCCATGCATGCATGCATGCGCGACGGCTTTAACACGCATGCGTGCGCAACAGCTTTACCGCACATGCGTGCGCAACGGCTTTACCGTGCATGCGTGCTCGACGGGGAAAGGGAGGGGCCGACTGGCCCCATGGCTACACAGCTAATTTTTTATATACACTATAGTACAGTTTCTAAAGCAAATACACCATTTTTAAAAGTGCGGGGCAACAATACATTATATTGTCCTTGCTTTAAAACACTATCATTTTTTGATGTTACTGTTCCTTAAGTGAACAGCACTTAAAGGAACTGCACACTGGAGTGTGCTGATCACTTATTGGAATTCTTTGTTAGATTTGAGGGCTGACCAATCTGTTCTGTGGCATTAGGCACTTGCCCATAGTAGATTAATTAAGTAGAGTATTTAGGCCATCCCTAGAAAACACAGAAATCTTAATTTTAGCATGAAATAGACACAAAACATGTATTCCATGCTTGAAAACATTTGGAATGGGAGTGGGTAAAACACGTTTATGCAGTGGGACAAGGAGGCAGGAAAAATGATATGTGAAACTATATGATGTTCATTTTGCACTTGAAGGATCAAACTGCTGTGAGTCAACACTATTTTTTTGACTATTGGTATTGTCTGCAATTTCCATCCAGTTTGAAAATTGAGAAGTACAAAACATGCCTGTCTCTGCTAGAAATATTATTTAATAGAAAGCTCCCTGGCTAATGCACACTGAGTGTGATAGAAGGACCTCTCTGCATTGGTGCATGGAGATTGATTTGTCACTGTTCTGTTTGCACATCAGTCAGGACATTTTGCATTTAATAACAGTACTAGTGGTGACAGACAGGAGCAATTTGACCTCCACTTTTTTGCCATACCAGAGAGCCAAGTAAACAATGTATTGTGGGGGATGTAGTATTCTTTTAGCAGAGGAGATGAGTCATTACTACTGGTTTCAATTAGTAACAATGATATTGTCTGCCCTGTGCCGTCTACTGTACCAATTTTAAACTGCTTAAAAAGTAAATGTCATCAAAATCCTAGAAAATATTTATGTTAAAAAGTCTTGTTTTGGGTTTGGCACCTCTTTTAAGATATCCATTAATGGGAGAGGAAGTTGTTTGCTGCAACCATAGGGAAGTTTGTTTTGGCTTCCTGCACAATATTTCTGCTACAATACAAACATGTAAAACAGTTTTGAGAAGACTCTAAAGCTAATTAAAGTATAGTGGAAGTGGTCAAAAGTATAATTAGGATGGTTGGGATGCCAGCACCGAGCCCAGAGCTGTAACTGATTCATCCATTTGTTGGGGTTCCTGCTTTTGGTACATAATAAACAGCTTAATATATTAATCAATAAAGAAAAAATCTGTACTATAATAAATATGCAGTGTAAATGTTTATTTAGCTACACTAGTGTGTCCTTGCTTTAAATGTTTTTTTGCAAGTGGATAGGTGCACTTGAAGGTACAAGAGAAGGGAACTGAATATAGCACTTTTAAATCTTAAATTGAGTAATTGAGTTACTTGATATCGTAAAGATCTGATCACAGCATTATGTTTACTAAAAATAGGAAATATATGTACATTCATATCAAGGTTTTTATCATAAAGGATTGTCTCTTTTTTGCTGCAGGAACGCAGTGATGGATAACCTGTGTTCCTCTTACTGTAGTTGCACTAAAAAGAATTGGCTCTTTAGAACAAGAAGTGAAAAATATTTTGGTGTCAAAAATAACTCTAAAAAATTTCTTTTAGAATTTGACGAAAGTCATAGTCATTTGTAGATTTCAGTTCACAAAATCAGAATTCTTGGAAACAGCAGGATTATAATGCAAAAATGCATGATTTAATTCACACTATGGGGCAGATTTATCAAAGGTCGAGTGATAGTTTCTTTTAACCCGAATGACCTCAAAATTGGAATGGTATCTTATTGAAGAAAAAAGTACTAAATTTCTAAACTCTAAAAAATCTAAAACTCAGCAGTCTTGGAAACAGTCTTGAAAACAGCAGGATTATACTGCAAAATGCATGATTTTATTCACACTATGGGGCAGATTTATCAAAGTTCGAGTGATAGTTTCTTTTAACCCGAATGACCTTAAAATTGGAATGGTATTTTATTGAAGAAAAAAGTACTAAAAGTCTAAAATTCAAACAAATATTACCGACCCAAAAACTTGAATCCAATTCAAATGCAATTCGAATTGAGTTTTTTCCCAAGAAAAACTCGAATGTCAGGAAGGCTATTAACATCTTCAAAGTCGTCAACAGACCCATTGACTTCTAATGAACTGGGCAGGTTTTAGGTGGCGACCTATAGAATTCGAGTTAATTCCACGGTCGATGTATGATGAATTTTGAATTCAAATTTTTCCCAACTGGAATTTTTGAGTTTTGACAAAAACTTCAATTTGAGAATTTGAATTTGCAATTATTCGTAATAAATCTGCCCCTGTGTGTTTTGTGCATTTACCACTTCAAATCCTTTTACCACTTCCAATGTGGCAGTTTGCCATTTATAACTACAACCTCAAAGAAGATTACTCCCTGTCCTGTTGGTATGAAGGAGCATTACATGTTTTCTTTAACTAATGACTTTTCCTCCATTCTGTATATGAAGACTGCCCCAGCATTTTAGCACACCCTGGAATCAGGGCTAAGATGTTTGGTTACCTTAATTATGGGCAGCTTCATGAGTCTAAATGAAGGGACTGCATGAGGTCATTTAAATATGGGCTACATTTATATGGACTTTAGTAAAATACTTCACTTCCTGGGCTATGGACAAATGATACACAATATGTTTAACTGCCACACTTGATAAAGGACTTGTGAAGCCTGGAACATGTATTGTGAATAAATGCACACATTTTGTAGTATAATCCTGCTGTGTCCAATTCTCCTGATTTTGTGAGCTGGACTGATTCAGATGTGTGCTACTGCTTATATGGGGTACTAACGGAGAAATATTGGACAGCGTGTGCTCTAGGTTGTAATTGTTTGATTATACACTCATCTGTACTTGTCACACACTACTGGTAAATCGACATTTACCTGTGTAATTGCCAGAAATTAATTTTTCAGAACATTGCATTGTGATTGGCTTTAGGAAGCCATAGAACACTTTACACTTTTCATATGCTTTCCAATGACTACAACTTACTAGAGGCTTATAGTATTCATGCATGTTGAGTAAAGTACTCCTTAACCCCTGTAAACATTTGATTCAGTTCATAGTGCCCAAAAGGCCAAATCTTCTCTAAATGGAGCTGACATATACGCTGGATGCTGCACATTGAAGATCGAATATGCCAGGGTAAATCATATTCTAACTGTTTTGATAGTTGGACTTTTATCTTGTTTGCCATTAGCTCTGTCTTTTAATCTCTCTACACAGCCCACGCGACTTAATGTAATTCGGAATGATAATGATAGCTGGGATTACAGCAAGCCCTACTTAAGCAGACGAGGTAAGTTTTTTTTCTTTTCTTTGTTTTGCCCTGTTTGTAACTGCACCTAACTGCATGCAATATGAATGTAATGTCTAGACATAGATATTGGATGGTTTTTATACAGGCTTCATGGGTAGCTTTCACTGTGGTGACCTGATCTATTCCAGAAAGGAGCTCATACTTGCAAACATACTTGCAGCACCAAGGACTTTCTTTTCTCCAAGCAGTTCTTCCGACATCTATCATTTCCCTTTCTTTCTGTCTCTCTCTCTCCCTTATTGTTGAGTGGGAGGAATCTATTAAAAAAAACTTTAAGCTTGCACACTGCATTTCAACGGAAGAGACCTTGTTCTCATGCATTAAGACTGGAAAAGGCACTAAGAAGTCTAGAGGAGGACTCAACATGCTGACTGCACACCTCTTCATGCACTATATCGGCACAAGCAAAACAACTCCGAAAAGCCTCACTAGAACCACAGACTCACAACTCACCTTGACTGCATTCTGCATGCATCATCACCACCACAGGCTCCCCGAGGAGGACACTTGCAAGGCCTCTGCCTATTTGCATGGATTGATAGTTACTCTTTATTGTGTTCCGGATGTTAAGACATCACTGGAAGTTAAGACCCTCATTGCAATAGTTAGACTTTTTGAGAGCAAGTCACTTATTTATGAGAACTCCAGGAAACTATATATATATATATATATATATATATATATATATATATATATATATATATATATATATATATATATATATATGTATGTTTTGTAATATGTCTCCATTTTATTAATTGAAAACCACTGCTTAGAGCTCTGTTGGAAAAACTGTATAGCACACATTTAATAGAAACGCAAAGAAAACCAACACATGTACAGTTTATTTATTAACAGTGTTCAAGGGCACATGGGCTGGATTTCCAGCTCGACAGGCAGGAAAACACTCCATATAGCACCTCTGTTCACTACTTTGGTAATTGCCCTGACCTGTAAAGTGTGGGTATAACCAAATGATCATCACCATTCTGTCTCTTGCACAATTTCCTGCTTTGAGGATGGGTAGCCAAAAAATCCAGATTGCATCTCCATACCCTGGAATGATTATCACCTGGATCCACACGGTGCACTTGTGGACCTGGTTGTTATTGTTTGAAAGTACCCTCATAACTTTCAAGTGAATGGAGGTTCAATATGGATTGTAAAAGCTTTGTTCTTACTAGTAGTTTTTGTGGAGATAATGCAAATAGTTTGACCTATGTTTATCTTAAAGGGCCACTGTTCATTATTTATTTCCCGTTGTAATTATTTAGAGGAAACTTTAGTAGATGTATGGATAATTATTTATCTAGCTCACTTTGTTTTATCCAGCTTCTGCAAAGGAGTAATTAACTAGGCTTTGCAAGTGGCTGAAAAACAACTATTCTGATATTGTTCCGCACAGAAAGTGCACTCAAAAGGTCTTCTGGAGGTTCTTCTGATGTCTTTACTGAGCAGAGCAACATCAGAACAGTTCTGTTTGAACATCTTTTCTCTCCAGCTCTACAGTTACAGTAACTGACCAGCAGATGGAGCTGTTGTCAACACAATTATTTAACATTTAATACAAATTTAAATAGCACTGAACCTAAAAAAATAAATAATATATGTAAATTGCGAAAATGCTTAGAAAAGCACCCTGAACAATTTTACATTTTTAAGATTTACATATATTTGCCTCTACTGAGGCATACTCTCTTCTATTCTATTTACTAGATGCTGTAAATATTAATCAGCAATGTCATTTTATAAGTCTTTTTATTTAGGTGAAATTAAATTTCATAATTTTCCACTTAAAAGGGTATTAATCAAAATATGTAAAAGGCAAATAAGGAAAATGCTCTTTAAATGTTTACATTTTAAAAAATAATTGTAAAACTTTTCCTGCCTATTTGATCTAAAGTGGATGCCATTGTTTTCAAACCAGTATCCGTTTCAGGTTTGAATGTAAATTGCCATTCCATTCCTGGAATGTGCCATCAAAGTTTAGATAAATTGGAAGCAATTCTGAGTGGAGAACATTATTTAATTTTTTTACTATTGGTTAATGGAGATCAAACACCTGAAATGTATTTGTTACAGAATGGTGTATTCGTAATCCTTGTTGTTTTTCTGTACTATTTGTGCTTTCCCAGTTAACTTGGGAACTGTAGAGCATAGTACAGACAGAGGAAGACCGTGTGGGGTGAGAAGAACTGCTAGCTCATCTTCATCATAGGGGGACAGGACAATTCCAAAAGGACTAAGGAAGAGAATGGTTATATCTTTGGAGGTGACATTTCAAAATAAGTATATAAATTTAAAAATAATTTCAGACTTTATGCAGCCAAGACTTCTTCTTCTTTTATTAAGATAATTTAAATATTTTGAGTTGACTAGATAATTATATTTTAGTTAGTGGGCTCCAATAATCTCTAAACGTATTAGTTAGATACTGGCATTGTTGCTCTATAGGTTTTATTAATTCAGGTGATGATATATAGTATCTAGTACTGATAAATCTAAAGCAATTGGACCTGAGTGGTAGGGAACACTCCAGCATTTTAAAATTGTATGGGTGATACAGTAAACGAAAATACAGTCAAAGTGCTTCCATTGAACTTATGCAGGTAGACTGAAACTCACTGAGGTGTGGAAGCCTTATCCAGTCACAGCGGTACCATGAGTCTCATTGAGGTAAGTGTTTATTTTTCAAGAAACACTCTTGAGACAGAAGCTGGTACGCCTAAAAGACCCAGTTGCCTAAACACAAGCAAAGTAATATGGTGTATGCTTTGTAGTGTAGAGTGCACACATCTATACAGTTTAGGATTGAAGAGACAGATGGTTTGAAAGAGTTGTAAAGGAGGCCATTTATAGAAATCCGAGGATGGGCAGCACTCCAGAGTTGAAAAAAAAAAAAAACCCTTTCTTTTCAATAGCAGGGCAACATTCACAGCAACGTTTCAAGCCCATCACGCTCTTTATCAAGCTAACATCAGGGATGGGCGAATTTGACCCGTTTCGTTTCACCAAAAATTCGCCACCGGCGAAATGTTGCAGACACCCATTAAAGTGTATGGGCGTCAAAAAAATGTTGTCGCGTGGCAAAATTGTTATGACGCACGTCTTTTTATGACGCACGCCACCATACAAGTCTATGGGCGTCATTTTTTTGGCGAAACGAGGCTGAAAAAATTCGCCCATCCCTAGCTAACATACAAGTGTACAAAATCTCCTTTTATACTTCTTTGTTACAGCACCACCTACTGTAGGTATAACATAATACACAATACAATATATCAATATATTATAACAATAGTGATACAAAGACTTGACTTATCTGTTACAGTTTCAATTAGAAGTCCATAAATCACATGTAGCTAAATGTATCCTCATAAAGACTGTGAAAAAAGAAAGGTATTAAAAACTATGCTAAAAGCACATAAATTACCTAAAAACAGGAGACAAATCTTATTCCATGTTTAACCCATTAGGAGATAGACTATCCAGTTTTCGGATCCACCATGCCTCCTTATATAGCAGTTTCTTTGCTCCGTTGCCACCCCTTCTCATTCTTGGGACAGCATCCACAATCTGGAACTTTAACTGTTGTACAGCATGTCCTGCTTCCACAAAATGTTTTGTTACAGGCTGGTCCAGCCTTTTGCATTTTATTGCTGATTTCTATTCCCTGATCCTATCTCTGGTCATACATGTGGTTTGACCAACATAAACTAGACCACTTGGGCATTTAATGCCAAACTGGAACAACCATTTCTAAACAAACGGGGGCCCACGGCACCATCTGTCAGCAACATACAGTGCCGCTTTGACTCCTTTACCCAGGCAGTTTCACAACAATTTAGGGGCACTCTAAATCTACCCCAATTCTAGGGGTAGGTTTATTTACCCTTTAAAGTTTTGGGTCAGATTACAGAAACTATAAGTTTTTCTGCAATTAATTTATCAATCAATTTTTTTTTCAAAATCCATGATTGTGACTACAACTTCCAGCTACCACCTACCTGAATGAGTTCAAAGGAACCATTGTGATTGGATGTTAATTACTGTATTATGTTTAAAGGGGTTGTTTACCTTTTATTATGATGTAGAGAGTGATATTCTGAGATAATTTGCAATTTATTTTAATTTTTTTATTATTGAAGGTTTTTGAGTTAATTAGCTTTTTATTCATCAGCTCTCAATTTGCATTTTAAGCAATCTGGTAACTAGAGCCCAAATTACCCTAGCAACCATGCACTGACTGGAATATGAATAGGTAAGAGTCTGAATAGAAGGATCAGCAATAAAAAGTAGCAATAACAATACATTTGTAGCCTTACATAGCATTTTTGTTTTTTAGAAGGGGACATCGGCGCCCATTTGAAAGCTGCAAAGAATCAGAAGAAAAACACAAATAACTATAAAACTATAAAAAATAAATAATGAAAACCAATTGAAAAGTTGCTTTGAATTGGTTGTTCTATAACATACTGAAAGTTACTTTAAAGATGAACGTACTAGGAAATGCCTTAACATTCAGCCGAACTATTGACTCTGATTGGATAAGCAGTAGGGATGGGCGAATTTTTTCACCCAAAAAAATGACGCCCACAGACTTGTATGGCGTTGTGCATCAAAATAAAAAGACGTGCGTCAAAATAATTTCCCCGCGCGACAAATTTATGGGACGCCCATAGACTTTAATGGGCGTCGGTGACATTTTGCTGGCGGCAAATTTTTGGGGAAACGAAACGGGTCAAATTCGCCCATCCCTAATAAGCAGTGAAGGCTTGAATCAGAAAGTCTAGTTGATATGGACTGTCTATATGCACGATTCAGCAAAATAGATAAAAAGGAAATATTATACTAACTGTTTATTCCTGCCATTAGCAAGAAGTCTAATATATTCGTTTTGAGTAGTGGACATATTTGAACATTGACATGGCAGCTGTTGTTTTTAGCTAATTAAAAAAAATAGTAAATATTCAGTAGGTCTGCCAATACATTATATCACTTGCACAGTTTTATTAGTATGGTATATTATATGGTATACGGTCCTGTTTTATGACTGAAGATTCGAAGAACATACTGTCTACCCCCTTTTCAGATCCGTTTTCAGATATATTGACCTTTTATCTGGTGCACATTATTCCTTTGTTTGCTTCAATATGTTATTGTAACTTGATCATTATAAAATTTAAATGACTTTAGCATGTAACAGCAATGTACAGTCTTCCTATTTTCTCTTTTCATGTAACCGACTGAGCAGTTGAATGTTCATTTATGTTTCCACATTGTCTGCTGTGTTAACCAACTATGAAACCATGTTATACAGCTAATTTTTGGATTATGCAGAAACCTTTTGAAAGGAGACCCAATGTGTTGCTGATGCAGCTATTAGTAGGACTCAGGTACTGTCTTAAAACACATGCTAATATTCTTACTTTCTTTTATTCTTAATATATTGTGTTGTATGCAGCAGTACTTTGAATAGCTTGGGAAATTTTGTTGTACTGTGTACTATTCTAAACGATACAGTGCTTGTATTTTAATTATAATTATGTGCAGTACAGTTCTTCAGTGAAACGGCCACTAGTATAAATAACAGTACAGATACGGGGCCTGTTAACCAGAATGCTCCAGACGTGGGGTTTTCTAGATAAAGGATCTTTCCGTAATTTGAATCTCCATACTTTAAGTCTTCAAAAAAATGTTTAAACCATAATTAAACCCAGTAGGATAGTTTTGCCTCCAATAATAATGAATTATTTCTTAGTTGGGCTCAAATACAAGGAACTGTTTCATTATTACAGAAATAAAGGAAATCATTTTTAAAACATTTTATTATTTGATTAAAATGGAATGCATGGGAAACGACCTTCTCAAAATTTGGAGCTTTCTGGATAATGGATTTCCAGATAACTGATCCCATACCTGTTGTATATATTGTCTTTACTGATGCAATAGGAAATTCTTCATAGATATATATATATTTACATAACAGGGTGAAATGGCACTGTTGCTGGGTATTATATAGATATTCTGACAAAAAATGGCCCAGGGTTATGAATTCTTCACTTCATTGCTAAAATATTCCATTATTTCTGAAGCCCATACTGGCAGAGGTTTCCTATAAAATACCATAGACAATTACTACTTATTGGGCCTGTGGGGGACTGTTTTCTTGCTTTATGTCCTAATAAATAATCTCCCAGTTGTAATGGGATTGTTTTTTTTCTTTTTCACATTGTAGTAAATTATTGTATTTAGATTATCTTATGTATGGGTTCCTGTCTATCATGCACAAAACACTTGTGCTGAGTTTAAATAAGTGTCGATGGAAGCATAATATAAGATTGGGAAGCAGGAACATGTCATTTTTTGTTTAGTAATTCTTTTGTAATTGTGCACTGGCTGGGGAACTCTATTCTCAAGCAACACACTGCCATCTGTAGGTTTATTCCCCTGAATTTAATGGTGAACATTTTACCTGTGTCCTTGAGACTCTTGGTTGGATTAATTCTTTAACCTGCCTAAATTCATTTATGTACCAGTCATTCATTATTCCTCTGTGTCCTCTTTCACTTAGGGGCATATTTATCAAGGGTTGAATTTCGAATTGAAAAAACTTTAAAACTTGAATACAAAAAGACCAACCGAAATTAAGGCAAAGTTTTTTTGGGGTCGAATAGGTCCACGAAGGAATAGTGCATTCGATCAAATTTGATCCAAAGTTTTTCCCAAAATATAAATTTTTTTGCAAATTTGAATCGAATTTGGACTATTCCCTAGTCGAAGTACACAAAAATAGCTCGAAATTCAATTTTTTTCAATTCGAAAAATTCACCTTGACCTTTGATAAATCTGCCCCTTACTGTATGATACTGACCCAATTATTGATTATTTAGAAAATTATGCATGCACTTTCCTTTCCAAGTAAAACTGTGGTGCCCCCATATCCGAGAAAATACATGTTTTAAGTCCACAGCAATTATCTCTGCTCCCACTGATATGAATAAACACAAATATTCAGATTAAGAAGGTTCCCTTGTGCCAGAATGTTTTAAGAAATATGTATAGCAAAATAAAGTAAAAGTAAAGCCTGTATATAAATAGGGTATATAGGGTTTATTGTAAGCAAATGTTGCTCTTAATATCTGAAAGCACAAATGAAAATTATTGTGAATTTGTAGCGTTTAAGATGCCGTTTGTCTTAAAACCAGTTTGGAAAGATAATTTGGTTTTATGGGGACTACAATGAACTGAAGCCTCCAGTTGTATGTTGGTTTGTACTGAATGGGCACAATGCATAGCAGTTCTGAGCAGACACCCACAACCCTTGTTTCCTTCACTTTTGCTTTTGTTGAGCCCCTTGCAAGTATTGCTGGGGACATGCTAATATTCTGACCATTGGTTAGCACTGAGGTTGTTTAGGATACTTCTTATTAAGAACCCACCCAGTTCTATCAAGAAACTCCTTGACAGCCACCCATCTGCTTCCGCCCTGCATTTTCTGTTAAACATGATTTCTCATTGGTGCCCCTTTTTAATTTTTTTCCTCTTAGATCGTGGTAAAGGGAGACAGAGGCAGGCTATTCTGGGGG
Source organism: Xenopus petersii (assembly GCA_038501925.1). Classification (NCBI taxonomy): domain Eukaryota; kingdom Metazoa; phylum Chordata; class Amphibia; order Anura; family Pipidae; genus Xenopus; species Xenopus petersii. The sequence goes on from CM076681.1 coordinate 112,325,488, forward strand.
ATCACCCATCTTCCTACAGATATGATGGCTATGGTAAGTTAACTCAGATATCGATAGATTTTACTGTCTCACCATATGAAGATGTTCAAAGCCACCAGGGAATCCTTTGACCACTCAAAAAACAGAACTTCAATTTCTGTGGTTCTTTACAGCTTAGGCTAAACATTTTTAAATTGCAGGAAAGTGATCTGCAGAATAACATATGGCAATATATCTTCCATATGTTTATCTATATAATATAATAAAGGGAAAACAGCCTTTTCCTGGAGCATTTTAACATCTATTCTCTTCCCAGTCTGCCTACAGCTTTAAAGGAACAATAACACCAAAAAATGAAAGCGTGTTAAAGTACAATAATGTACTCATGCTCGGGTAAAAATGTTGTATCAGAAAGACCAAAAGACTACTATAGTTAATATAAACAAGCTGCTGTGTAGCCATGGGGCAGCCATTCAAAGGAGAAAAGTCACAGGTTTACATAGCCAATAACCTCTGTAGAATACAATGGGATCCTAAAAAACTTCTCTGCTATCTACTGTGTGCATTTTCTCCTTGTTTTCAGACTGAATGGCTGTCCACATCGCTATTTTTTATGTAAACTATAGAAGTCTTTCTGAAATAAACACATCAGTTTTATCTATGCAGGACAATAGTATATTTTAATTTTTTGGTATTATTGTTCATTTAACTGATTTTAACACACACACACTCAATCATACTTTACCAACACTGACTGCTTCTCATTGGTGCCAAAACGAATACCTTTTTCAACCTCAGCTTGTAGAGGTTGATCTAAGAGGTTTTTGTCCTTAATTGCCATGGCACACCATTTGTTTGCATTTCTTTTCTAATTTTACTTTTTCTGGATGAGGTGGTCAGAGGTTTTGTTTGCTGCTGGAGTCAGTGGGTGGCTCTCAAATAACATTAAAGATTTGGGAACAACTAAAAATCCTCTTTGTGGTCATAAATTAATACACATTTAAATTAACACAAGTTGGGTCCTCCACTGATTTTTTTGGATAATGAAAGAAACCATAATTCTAAACATTTCCCTAAATACATTTATTACACATTTTTAAATGCTGTTATAATGATTTGTGAATGCAGTTGCTATGGAAAGCTGTATTTGTCTGTCTCTTTACATTTTCTTTCTGCTCTGACTCATATAACAATGCTGCTAGGCAAATGATTGAAGCTGATTCAAAATCATGGAGAAAAACTGACTCCTGTTACATTGTTTTATGAGTCAGACCCAGAGAACAGAAGGGAATAAACAAATACTGCTTTCAATTGCAAGTATATGTACATCATATAATTAAAACCATCAAAAATGTATAGCTAAATAAATATTTAAAAAAACTCTTTATATTAAAGCCATGTATTTTAGTTGACAGGTTACTATTAACCATGGTATGTTAACAGATGACATTATCTGCACTTGTTTTGGTCCTGTGGAGCAAGGGGAGTAAGAGCACTCATTTGTGCAATAGTGCAATGCATTTTTTAATTGATTTTCCTCTTTCTTCCCTAGGAAACCATGGCCCTTTGTTGCCATTGCCTAACCTGTACAGGATGGGATCCAGAGATACTCCAGAGCTAGTTGCCTATCCTCTGCCACAGGCTTCCTCCTCGTACATGCACGGGGGACCAACTGTAGGCTCAGTAGCCATGGTTAGTGGCTTACATCCGCAAAAGATTAATTGCTCCCGGGTTTTTAACCTATTTTGCCTGTATGGCAACATCGAAAAGGTAAACCAGGTCTAATGACTTAATTTAATACATTAAGTATGCTTTCAAAGAGTCTTGCAAGATTCTTTAGCACCTTACCTGCACACCAATATTTGTTCAGGCCCAGGCCCTCTATTTAGCTTTTCTCTGCTCTTTCTAAATTTTCATCTACTTTACCAAATTGAAATTTGGAAGGCGCACACCCATTAGCATACTGAGGTGCTAATCCAAGGGGGGCTTCCCAATCATAGCCTCCTGATAAATATCATAGAAATAAATATATCTATGGATTGCACCCTCAGACTTATATAAAAGAATCAAAATTTATTATATCATATTATTAAAAACTTCCAGACAACAAAGAAAAACCCGACACGTTTCGACAACCGTAATGGCCTTCATCAGGGGCAAAAAAACTCCTCAATATAAGAAAGATCAAAAAGGCAGGAAGATTGTATGTGTACATGCAGTTTAAATACCTTATGGCATGTTAAACAGGCTCCCCAACAGACGATGCTTAGCGTGTGACATAATTTCCGCCCAATAACAGGCGAAAATAGGAAGTGTGCGCAATAGATCTCTGATTGGAACGCATATGTGTTCCACTCGATCATGCGCATTCACGCCCAATCGTAGGCGAAAACTCGCATGCGTTCCATTCAATCATGTGCATTAACACCCAATTATAGGCGAAAATGGGAATGTGCGCACAACTTCTTAGAATGGAACACATATGCGTTCCACTCACTGTTGCGCATGCGCATTCTAGTTATTATTCAAAATAGCACTTATAGCTCATTAGATCTCAGACGAGGGGACAAAACAATTTCTCGCACACATTTACAAATCCTTGTTATGACTCACAATTGCTGCGCATCATGTCTGTTTGATGGCCAAGATACATCAAAGAAATTATATCATATCTCATGTTACTGTGCACAATTATATCACAAATAGGCCATTTCTTGTTTAAGAGCCCCAGATACAGTCTAAGTCTGGTGTCCCATGAGTCTGTTATACACTAGAAAGAATAGAGAAAATAGAAAAATTACATAAATATACAAAAATCATTATACAAGAAAAAAACACATTTTACAAGATTATGTCACAACCCTCACAAGACATATTCTTTATTAAACCTTTGAATATGCGATTAGATTTGAAGAATATCTATATCTCAAGATAAGAGCAGAACATACCTATCCCGGTGCATCATCTAGTATGGATAGAAAAATTCGCAATGGATGAATAAAAGGAATTATCAATAATCATCTACTTTACATCTGCTCCTTCCCATCTATTTTTGCCCCTCCACCCTATCCTCATGTAAAACACTTTTTGTTTTATTTATGCCATCACGCCAGTTTTTTTCATTTATTTTCTCATATTGCTCTCACCGTTCACTTTTTATTTTTCCTTCCATTTGCTTTTGACTCATGCACCTTTCCCATTAGTTTTCTGCAACCTTCTCCTTATCTCTGTCCCTGTTCTCCTTATATACTGATGTTCCATTAATTTACATATCTAGCTTTCCTATTCCATTTAACATCCTATTTTCTGCTGTACAATAATTTTCCCCTTTTTCTTAATTTGCTTTGTCTCTACCTTTGCTTTTATTGTCCCTATGCAGTGGGCAATAGAACAGTTTAACATACTGCCTTAGGATTTGGAAAGCAAGGAATATTTCTGGAACATAAATTGCATTGGCTTCACTACGGAAGTCCCCAGAAGTTAAAGAGCTTGCTGCGGTGTTCATTTAAGTTACCTGTTTGGCCTAGTTGCCTTATAAGTTGACTGGGATTTTGAGAACTGATGTCAATACTTTTAAATCACAAATGACATATTGAATTATTTAACGTAGACATGCTGAAGGTTTGTTTCTCATATAGATTTTTCATTGTGTTAAACCAACAGGTAAAGTTCATGAAGACCATTCCTGGTACAGCTCTTGTAGAAATGGGCGATGAGTATGCTGTAGAAAGAGCAGTAACACACTTGAATAACGTCAAGCTTTTTGGAAAGAGATTAAATGTTTGGTAAGCTATTTTAGTAATATATTGCTCTATATATACATTTATTATGCATCAAAAGTCAAGATAATTGTATTGACTTCATCTAAGAGGTGTATAAAGTCAATGGGGGGAATTCACAAAAGTGTTGGGAACAATAAAATGTCTTTTAAATGTCGAAGAAAGTGTCATAGTAACAGCCGACAAATTCACAGCACATTTGCCCGCCAATTTTCCAACGTATACAACACTTTTGAAATAGTGTTGTTAAAAGTGGATGTGTTTTTTTCGGTGCCACTTTTCCCGACATGTTTATGAATTGCTCGAAAACTCATATGTTTTTCTGATAATTTTTCCGCTGGATAAGGCTCTCCAAAAATCAAAGGGGCAAATTCACTAAAGTGCAAAGCGCCTAACGCTAGCGTAAATTCACCAGCGTGACGTCATTTCGTTACTTCGCCGATTTACTTACGGGTGCTGGCGTAAATTCGCTAGCGAAGTGGACCTACTCTACCGCTACATCGCACCCTTACGCCAGGCGAAGTTGCGCTATGGCGAAGGGGCGTAACTACGCTAATTCACTAACTTGCACATTTTACTGAACGTTACCTTTTGCGCCAGACTTGCCTTCGCCACCTCAGACCAGGCGAAGTGCAATAGAGTAGATAGGGATTGCTTCCAAAAAGTTGAAATTTTTTCTAAGTTCCAAAAAACGCTGGCGTCTTTTCCTTTTTTAAGGGTGATAGGCTGAAAAAGATCGTAAATTTTTGTGGGGGTACCCTCCTTCCCCCCTACATTTCCTGACATATGGCACCTAAACTATACAGTGGGCACATGTATAGGGCAATATAACAATTTTATTTTATGAAGGTTTCCCAGCCTTGTGTAGTGTAATGTATTTGCTGCTACATATACATCCATTGTACTTTAACTTGGCGCCGTATGCAAATTAGGCATCGCTAGCGTAACTTCGCTTTCCGTGACGAATTAACGCTAGCTCAACTTTGCTACCGTTTGCCTCCCTGAGCGTCACTTCGGATTTTAGTGAATTAGCGGCACCCTGGCGAAACTTCGCCTGGCGAAGTGTGGCGAAGCCTGCGCTAGCACAACTCCGCAGGTAAGTGAATTTGCCCCTATAAGACGGTCAAATAGTCTTTTTTAAAAACGCTCGGTAAAATGTCATCTGTCCGACGAAAAGATATACGACATTTTAGAAAATTTTCTGACTTACGAGACATTCAGAGACGGTACCATCTGCCTTTGTGGATTTGCATTTCGTATGACATTTTACAAATTTTTCGACCGCCACTTCTGGGTTACTTATTTTACCGACACTTTTATGAATTCCCCCCAATGTGTCTGCACTCCTCTTCAAACAATCTGCCGAGGTGCACGGTCAATTAAAAATGCATATGTTTGGTAAGGACAGAACTCACTCACATTCCACTTGTGTCCAGCATTTTGGTCCACATTGGAAGCTTGTCAAGGATAGCAAATAATATATTCTGCAAATCTTATATACCAATAACCACTGAGAAAATGGCATGAAAACAAGATCAAACGATCAATTCATTTCTTAAGATTCCATTTCAATGTGTAAAATACCAAACATTTCACTAATCTGTCCACCATTCCTATTCAAGAGTAGCACTATCATGTTGCTATGTCAAATATACTATAGAAATCATCAATTTTACTAAAATACCTAATTTTGGATATAATGTAAACATTTCAGTGTTAGATGTTATAATTATAAAACACATTCCAATGTATTACAACGATCAAGTGTGAAATTGTCATATGTATGTATATATTTACATGCAGATGTATAATATATAGCATAGTAACATAGTAAGTTAGGTTGAAAAAGACACACGACACAAGTTTTAACGATCAAGTTAAAACTTTTTAACTTTTTTTTTAACCTGCCTAACTGCCAGTTGATCCAGAGGAAGGCAAAAAAAAACCATCTGAAGCCTCTCCAATTTGCTTCAGAAAAAAATTCCTTCCTGACTCCCTGGATCAACTTGTACTATGAGCTATCTTCCATAACCCTGTATTCCCTCACTCACTTGCTAAACACCATTCAACCCCTTCTTAAAGCTATCTAATGTCTAATGTATCAGTCTGTACAACTGATTCAGGGAGAGAATTCCACATCTTCACAGCTCTCACTGTAAAAAACCCCTTCCGAATATTTAGGCAGAAACTTTTTTTTCTTGAACTTGTGTCAGCTGGAAAGACCTACTGGTAAATAAAGCATTAGAGAGATTATTATATGATCCCCTTATATATTTATACATAGTTATCATATCACCCCTTAAGCGCCTCTTCTCCAGCGTGAACATCCCCAATTTGGCCAGTCTTTCCTCATATATATATTTATATATATTATATAATATTTTGCAATAGGAAAAACTGGGTCAGTTTTACTGATACAGAATTAACATCAATAATACAATAATAAAATTAGAAAACAATACATGTAAAATAGTATGCAGCCATTAGATGGCAGCAAAGGGTTAATTTTCTGCAAAAACCGTAAACACACAAAAGCTATTTTCTCCTTTTTGCTTTAAAGCGGCTTTGGCACATATCAATAGGCATCTGCAGCAAGAACACAATCCCTAATTAAACATGGTCTCAAAATAAAACACATAAATGTTTAAAGGAGTACCCAAAATCAGTTTTTGGATGATTAAAATAAATGCAATTCTAAGCAGCTGTCCATTTTACATTAAAACAAGTCATTGTTTTATAAGCATATACAGTATGTAATTGCTATTAAAAGCAGTTTTTTTTTTTTTTCTGATCTCTAGGCCTGACGCTAAGGGCAGTGGCTGATGGGGAGATTCTCCTGAAAATGCTAATCCATTGGAAATAACTGAAATGGTAGATGGTAAAACCAACTAATCACTTTGTTTTTCCGAAGTCATCGGAAGGAAACTTTGGGTGACTTACAGTACCTCTGGTGATCTCAGTTCTTTCTAATGGATAAGTATTTTCGGGGGATTTGTTACCCACAGTTTTGCATTTCTATCGCGAGCGTCAAATCTCCGCGTTAGCCACTGCCCTAATACTAAATAGTGCAAGTATAGCTAAAAACCTCCATACATTGGTGCAAATATATTTCAAATGTTTTGTTTTTCTGAAGCCAGTAGTAATTGTTTTCTTTGTGCAATCTTAGTGTCTCCAAGCAACACTCAGTTGTCCCCAGCCAGATATTTGAATTAGAGGATGGAACTAGCAGTTATAAAGATTTTGCTATGAGCAAAAACAACCGATTTACCAGCGCTGGCCAAGCCTCCAAGAATATTATCCAGCCTCCGTCTTGTGTTCTGCATTATTACAATGTTCCCTTGTCTGTGGAAGAAGAAATGTTTCAAAAGGTAAAATTGGACACATTTTTTAACTTTAATAAATCAGGAAGATGCCAAGTCCATGATTTTTTTTTTTTTTTAGTTCAGTTCAGCCAAACATACAATCACTCGCTAAAGTTTTAGCTAAATACCAAATAAACTAGTAGCTAACTTCCATATTGAAATTTGATTTTCCATGCAGATAAGGATGATTTGCCTAGTCTAGCCTGAATTGAAATAGTCTGCTGAACCCTCTGCTGAGTATTTTAACCAGACCCCCAACATAAAAGAAAAACTTTTTATGGTAGATTTTACTTTAAAGGAACAGTTCAGTATAAAAACAAAAACTGGGTAAATAGATAGGCTGTGCAAAATAAAAAATGTTTCTTATATAGTTAGTCAAAAATGTAATGTATAAAGGCTGGAGTGACTGGATGTCTAACAGAACATAACACAACTTCCTGCTTTTCAGCTCTCTACTGAGTTAGTCAGGGACTTATGGGACATAACTATTCAGTGAGTTTGCAATAGATCCTTAGCATTCAGCTCAGATTCAAAAGCAACAGTTATAACCCATGTGCCCCCCCCCTCAAGTCACTGATTGGTTACTGCCTGCTAACCAATCAGTGGAAACCAAGAGAGCTGCATAGCAGGAATTAGTGTTCTGGCTGTTATGTTAGACATCCAGTCACTCCAGTCTTTATACATTACATTTTAGCTAACTAACTATATTAGAAACATTTTTTATTTTGCACAGCCTATCTATTTACCCAGTTTTTATTTTTACACTGAACTGTTCCTTTAAAGGAGAAGGAAACCTAGTCGGCGCAAAAACCCTCCCCCCCCCCTCCCGTGTGTTGCCCACCCTCCCTCCTCCCCCCTGGCCTACCTGTCCTGCTGGGCAAATGCCCCTAACTTGTTACTTACCCTTCTGCGCAGGTCCAGTCTACGGAGTTCACAGGCGACATCTTCTTCCACGCGATCTTCTTCCTGCTTTGACTGGCGCATGCGCAGTAGGAGCATTTTGCCGGTATGATCTGCGCATGCGCCTTTAAGTCACAAAGTGAAATCGCAAAACTTTGTGACTTTTGGCGCATGCGCAGTAGATCCGTACCGGCGAAATGCTCCTACTGCGAATGCGCCAAAGCGCAGGAAGAAGATCACATGGAAGAAGATGGTGCCTGTGAACTCCGTGGACTGGAACTGTGCAGAAGGGTAAGTAACAAGTTAGGGGCATTTGCCCAGCGGGACAGGTAGGCCAGGGGGGAGGAGGGAGGGTGGGCCACAACACGGGAGGGGGGAGGGTTTTTGCACCAACTGGGTTTCCTTCTCCTTTAAAAAGGTCCCCTTAGCACTGCACCCATTCAGCAGCCAAGTGAGTGTCGGCTTATAAACTCTCCAAGGAATTCTGAGCTATGGTTGGTCATGTACATCCAACAGGTGAATTATGTTATTGTTATCGGCAAGTAACATTACAGGGCTTGTCTAATGGCTCATCTATCCCCAACAAACTCTAAAGAGAGTAGTTGTCTTCCATCAAGAACTAGATAAGGATACACCAGTATACTTGGTTGCTCAATAATTCATATTTATTATAAAATCATACTCCAAAATGGGAATATTTTCTAAAAGGTGTTCTGAATTTATTGCAGCTGTGTGAAGATCATGAAGTTTCCACATTCATTAAATTTAAAGTGTTCGATGCAAAACGTAAGTAAAATGTGTATGGATATATTATATGTATGTATTTTGTATGTTCATACTTTGAGTATTGTCTATATTCATTATGAATGTTCTTATGTGTCTTCTAGCATCATCTAAAACACTCTCTGGACTGCTAGAGTGGGAGTCTAAGACTGAAGCAGTAGAAGCACTCACAGTATTAAATCACTACCAAATAAGAGTTCCTAGTAAGTTTTTCATTCTGTATGGGGCAGATTTTGGTTAATGTGTGCATAATTACAAATCACATTAGATAAATATAGTTAATATTTCCTGTTGTTCCCAAACTCAGAATTTAAGGCTAATGCCGCATGAAGGCTGATCTCAGCCTGCGGGGAAAAAAGAAGGAAATTAGCTTCTACGCTGACATTCTTCACCTGCACCCAAAAACATTGAATCAGCCCGAGTGCAGGCACATGTTGCAGATTTTGGTGGCAAAATGCAAACTTTAATTTCAGTGCTGAAATCCACTGTGTATGCATGCACCTGGACCCTCATATGGCATTAGCCTAATTGGCAACTGGGAGAATGGCAACTGATAACAATCAAGATAACAACACTTGCTGGCAAAATACTCTTCCCCAAAGTCCAATGTTGACCACTGGTGAGCAGTGTTTGTATCCTTTCTAAATCATCATCTGTGTATTTAGACAACAATAATAGTAGAAATACCATTGATAGGGGAGTCTATATAGCTAGTTCATAATATGCAAATGAGTTATAGGGACTTGCCCCAGTTCCCAGGGCACCAACAATATCACATTAAAATGGTACATACTGTCCCCAAATGGCCCACCTTACACGTTTCATATCATCCGGTACTTAATCATAGGTGTCTTTGTCAGCAACATATTAATCACTGGTTTTAATTAATTACGTGATAAATATGTTGCTGACAAAGACACCTATGATTAAGTACCGGATGGTATAAAACGCGTAAGGTGGGCGATATGCGGGACAGTATGTTCCATTTTAATGTGATATTTAATAGAGTCTGGATTTTTAACTAATTCTGAGTCATGGTACATATATTTTTAGAACAGTAATAATAGGTAGAGTTCATCTAGCACAGTGTTAGTCCAATGTCAGTGTACTTTATACCTTCATTATTTAGTTGGTGCTGTGCCCAGTGCTGGCTTGTCGTCTGGTCTGTTCAATGTACCACATTCTTTGTAAACAAAGTAATTTAATTCCAGTTCCTTTAAAATGCAGACCCAGAGTACATTCTGCCAATGCTTGCCATGATTCTTACTCAGCGCCCAGTAAATCAAAGTCCGTTCATTTTTCTTTTCCACAGATGGTTCGAATCCCTACACCCTGAAGCTCTGCTTCTCCACGTCTTCCCATCTGTGAACGAGTGCATGAAAAAGAAACTTGGGAACTAAACAGTGTTTTCTTATTTTCATCCTTTCATAATGTGCATATGTAACGATGTTGTGGTTTTTTTTTTTTTATTATTACTTTTTTGGGCACCTGTCATTGGGTGGTTTTCTTACCCTTTGACAGGTTTAAAGCAGCACTACATGTTTAAAATGAAAATCTGTTTTTTATTCTTAACTCATGTTTAAACAAAGGTGAGGTCTGTGTTTTTTTTAAATTGCATTTTAATTGAGACTCTCTTTGAGGAACTTATACTGTATAAATAAAAAGGGTCATTTATTACTGCCCCTGCTGTAAATGCAGGACCCTTAAAACTCAGGAAAACTATACCCCTCAAACAATGTAGGTCTTGCCTAAAACCACTCATGTGAAAAACTCTGCTTCATGTAAATAAACTATTTTCATAATAATATACTTTCTTAGCAGCGTGTGCCAATTGGTAATTATAAAGAAAAGTGCCATTTTAAAAAATAAGGGCTGCCCGCTGGGATCGTAGGATTCACGGTGCACACAAACATACCAAACAAACTATACTTGTTAGGTCACATGAGGCAATTAGCAGACAGAGTTCTGTCTTTTGCTTCCTCACTTCTTCCTGTTACAGTTAAAGCTGTAGTATTTCTGGTCAGGTGATCTCTGAGGCAGCACACAGATGGTGGTTCAAGGCAAGAGATGTAAAACGACAATATTTACGTAAACATACATTCCAGTTTGATAAGATTCTTTAATATGCCACTTAATATGATATAAATAATCTGTTGGTCAAGTATTGGTTTTGGGGGTATAGTTTTCCTTTAAGGTGCATTTACTTCAGATTTGCAACAGGAGGGCACAAGTTTAGTGGGCACAAGGCAGCCTCCTTGTTGTGGCCCAAGTTAATGAGCGGTAGGAAGACTGCTAGTGTTACTTCTCCCCTCGTCTGCTCCTCATGAGTACAATGCTGCCAAACGCAGACTGCGCTGTATTCATCCGGGGCATGCAGATCTCTGCTTTCGATTTCAGAATATAGAACACTTAGCACCCTGCCCTGCATGTAATAAATGACCCCCAGAGTCTTCATTTATTTGGGTAGAGCTCACTAGTTAACTATGAATATAGTGCCCATCTGCAACTTCCTATAGTATTGGTTGAAAGAAATGTGAGCTGCTGCTTTAATTTAGAATGTTAATGTGGTCATTTGCAAATCATGTAATTGTAATATACACATTTTTTTGTATTTCTTTTAGCCTGTGTGCCATTAATTTTGAACAACCACTTCTGACTTTCACAAATACTTTTTTCTAACTGACATAAAAATGCCAATATATTATTTGCTACCTTCATAATAAGCTCACAATTTAATGCACTCGGGTTTTTGTAGAGTGCATTAAATTGTAAAAATACAGACTGGAGTGGTCACCTCCATGGACCAACCAGGCTGTCTTCAGATAATACAGGTACTAGGGATGCACCAAATCCACTATTTTAGATTCAGCCGAACCCCTGAATCTGTCGCGAAATATTCCGCCGAATACTGAATCCTAATTTGCATATGCAAATTAGGGGTGGGAAGGGGAAAACACTTTTTACTGCCTTGTTTTGTGACAAAAAGTCACTAGATTTCCCTCCCCACCCCTAATTTGCATATTCGGATTTGAACAGGCATAAGGATTCAGCCGAATTAGAATCCTGCTGAAAAAGGCCGAATCCTGGATTCGGTGCGTCCCTAACAGGTACTAACTTTCCAGACTATTCAGGTTTCCATTGAAATAGATCATGTTTTAATGCACACCCTATTTTTTGGGACAGTGCTAAATTCTAAATTGATACATTAAGTTGATACATTTCTTATCTTTGTCCCTGCTGAGCAGAATCACTGGGTTCCGTTAAAGGCAGCTGTTAGAATTGATACAATAGTTGCTAATATTCCAGGGATGCTGCTGAGAAATGTATCAACTAAATGTTGCAAAATTGTAACCGTTCAGAGTCTGCGCCTGAATTACTGAGTTGTCAGACTGAAACACCAGATACAGGAACATTCAACTTTAAATTAGAGTTTGGAAAAACAGTAAAAAATAAATAGTGGAAAGTAATTGAAAAAAGTCTTTATTTATGGGGAAGAATCTGAAAACAAATGAACTGATAAAAAGGCACTAAACCTCAAATTGACTTTAATAGTTTCATTTTTCCAAAAAAAAAAAAAAAGTAGTACGCCTGCATACAATTTAAACAAAAAATGTTTTTCCTTAAAAATAACAATACTGTATTTGTATACAGTGCAGTATTTGATAATCCATGAAATGAGAGGTGGTCAGTTATCTAAATAACGTAAAACAAGTTGCAGCATAAGATTAACTTTGAATGGACGATTTGTCAAAAATCTAATTTTTATGTTTTTTTAATGTGCTTACTCATTTAAAAACTTAAATCTTGAAAAAGTAAAAAGACCCAGAATGCCACAAAATCAGTAATTTTCAATAAATCTGAAAAAACTGAACTTGAAAACTTGCATTAAAAAAACCTTGAATTTTAATTATACAACTTCAATGGGCTTCTAAATAATCTTGCCAGCTTTTAGATGCTACATTTTTAAATTCAAGTTGTGGTTTTTACAAAAGTTGTATTTGATTGTTGATAAATCAGCTACTAGGTTAATAAAAAAATATTAATAAAAATAATTGCAGATACCGCAGATTTATCACGTCGTTGTATACCCTTTAATAATTCGTAAAGAGGTGGTTTACCTTTAAGTTAACAGAGTATGTTATAGAATGGCCTATTGCAATTGACCTTCATTATTATTTTTTTTTATATCGTTTTTTAATTATTTGCCACCTTCTTCTGACTCTTTCCAGCTTTCAAATGGGTTCACTAACCCCAACTAAAAACAATCCTCTGTAAGGCTACAAAAGTATTGTTATTTCTACTTATTTCTAAATTTTCTTACTCCCATTCATATTCCAGTCTCTGATTCAAATCAGTGCATGGTTGCTAGGGTAATTTGCACCTGAGCAACCAGATTGCTAAAACTGCAAACTGGAGAGCTGCTGAATAAAAAGCTAAATAACTAAAAACTAGAAATAATAAAAAATAAAAACCTAGTGAAAATTGTCCCAGAATATCACTCTGGACATCATACTAAAAGTGAAATTGAAAATTGAACAATCCTTTAAACATTTGAAATCGTAGTCATGACTGCTCAAATAAAAAAATGGATGCCAGTGTCAGGGGGCAGGGAGTAGTCAGGACCAAGGAGGAAGCTTTAGAGGTTACAGTCGAAAGTCACAGTACAAAAGGGTTAAGGCAATATCGTGATCAAAGTCCAGGCAAGAATTCAAAGGCAGGCAGAATAATATCAAGGTCCAGGCAGGGTCAGAAGTCCAGGAAACATTTTAGCAAGAATTATCAATCACCCAGGAACATTCAAAACAAACGCTATAATCGGGCATTGAACCCGTGACCTGGAAGGGCCAAGCGTGTGACATCATTGCGCCGGCGCCACTGCTAACCAAGTGGTAGCACTGGGCGCTGTAATTTTGGCTTTGGCGCCGCAGAGAAAGAACGCGCCTGCCAGTGCTCCGCTTCAGGGTCGCGCTCCACTTCAGGGTCGTGACAGCCAGTGCTTAGAGTTACACAGAGCCCTCAAAATGCTTAAAAACATGCTATTATTATTATAATAACTTCATCTGAGTGAGTTTTCACTTGCACCGTCATACAAACTGGGGTAAACTGCTACTAAAATAGCAAGTGAATTCATTTTTTACACTTGGGGGGGATTGGAAGAAGAAATTTCAAATTAAAGTCACATGGGAATGAAGTAAGATTCGCAGTAGTCTTATTCAATTTGTGAATACAGCAGTTTTGTACTTTTTTTATATTAGGGGACATTTTTGACCCCCTGGAGTTCAATAACGTGAGCTTTCATGCTTATTTACATTGCACTTACGCCTCCGGACTTGCTGTTCGCTGAACAGTGCAGTACAAACCCGTAGGGAAGAATAGTCTGCATCTCCTAAACAGACTGGATGGGAATTCCTCAGGGTTCTCTGTTAAATCTTTGATGAGCCCCATTTAGTTTTTTTGCACAGGGAAGTACAGGCATGGGACCTGTTATCCAGAATGCTCAGGACCTGGGGTTTCCAGATAACAGATCTTTCAGTAATTTGGATCCTCATACCTTAAGTCTACTAGAAAATCATGTAAACATTAAATAAATGGTTTTGCTAAAAGGATTAATTATATCTTAGTTTGGATCAAGTCCAAGGTACTGCTACACACCATTGGGGGGATCACTTTTGGTCTGACAACAGAGCCTCTATTTGAGGGGAACCACTTTCCTTTCAGATAGCAACAGGGTCTGTGGGGGTGGGGTGAATTTCCACTCCTGAGCTTTTATAAGGGGTTGATCCACTTTCCTGTAAAACAGTGATACTGTGGGAGGGGAATCACTTTCTGGTTCGCGATGGGAGTCTCATCCTTTTGGGCAGCATAGGTGGGAATCAAACTCAGGACACTATGGGGCCGATTCACTCAGCTCGAGTGAAGGGTTCGAATGAAAAATACTTCGAATTTCGAAGTATTTTTTGGGTACTTCGACCATCGAATGGGCTACTTCGACCTTCGACTACGACCTTCGACTTCGATTCGAACGATTCAAAGTAAAAATCGTTCGACTATTCGACCATTCGATAGTCGAAGTACTTGCCCTTTAAAAAAAACTTCGACCCCCTACTTCGGCAGATAAAACCTACCGAAGTCAATGTTAGCCTATGGGGAAGGTCCCCATAGGCTTGCTAACCTTTTTTTGATCGAAGGATTTTCCTTCGATCGTTTGATTAAAATCCTTCGAATCGTTCGATTAGAAGGATTTAATCGTTCGATCGAACGAAAAATCCTTCGATCGTTCGATCGCAGGATTTGCGCTAAATCCTTCGACTTCGATATTCGAAGTCGAAGGATTTCAATTCGAGGGTCGAATTTCGAAGTATTTTTAACTTCGAAATTCGACCCTAAGTGAATCTGCCCCTATGCATTGGAGGCAGTTCTTTTAACCACTTTTCCATCAGCCGGCACTATTTTGCCAAAGAACCTATCACTCTGTTTCTAACGCAAGGGTCTAATGGTGTAGTTTATACGTTTGCTTACAGCCTTTTGTAAAGTGCTTAATTCTGGTAATTGTATTTTAGCCTGTATCTGTCACCTCAATAACTCTCATTTGTTCGGTCCACTTTCATTTAGTACTTGTGATATCTATCTCAAAATTACACTTGTGTCTCTTTCCTAGCATAATTTGATAGGGTGGCATTGATTGAATGTTCCAGTATATAAACCCATTCTTCCAAAAGCCAGTTTTGTTGCTTACCATTCACTCCTGCATCTTTTAGGGGAACTCCTGGCCTTATACATACTGACTTAATACACCACCCTTGGACATGAATTAGAAAGCAACTTTGTGATAATACAATTCCCTTAACATTGGTGTGTAGGGAACAGGCCTGTAATGAGGGGTTAAATTACCTTTAATCCAGCAAAGTCAATGTAAATACCATGAGTTTCCCCAGTTATGTCAAAGCAGCCGGGCAATTAGAGTTAAACTTGAAATGACCAGTTTCCTATGAAATTAAAATATATTTATAAGATACATTCTTTAAAATTTGTGTCTGGTTTTTAAGGATTTGGCTCTTCCGTTTTGCTCTGTTGGTACTGAAACAATGTAAGCAGTCAGCTTACTTCTGGACAAAATATATTTTCCCAGCATTACCCTGGCTTAAAGGAAAACTATACCCCCCAAACAATGTAGGTCTCTATTAAAAGATACTGAATAAAACAGCTCATGTGTAAAACCCTGCTTCATGTAAATGAACCATTATCATAATAATATACTTTTTTTGTAGTATGTGCCATTGGGTAATCATAAATAGAAAATTTCCATTTTAAAAAATAAGGGCCGCCCCCTGAGATCGTAAGATTCACTGTGCACACATACAAACCACATGTAAGGTCACATGAGCCAATTAACAGGCAGAGTTCTGCCTTTTGCTTCCTCACTTCTTCCTGTTACAGTTAGTGTTGTAGTATTTCTGGTCAGGTGATCTCTGAGTCAGCACAGATAGTCACGAAATGGTGGTTCAAGGCAAGAGATGTAAAAGGGCAATATTTATGTAAATATATATTCCAGTTTGGTAAGATTCTTTAATATGTCATTCAATTTGATATAAACTATCTGTTGCTTAAGTATTCATTTTGGGGGTATAGTTTTCCTTTAATGTCACTTTGGTAAAAGTATAATTGTAGGCAAAGCAATTTTCCCATAGTGTAAACTTAAAGCCAAATATGATTGTATGTCATATTTAGATTGTATGCTCTTTTTAGCCGAACCTCTTGTATTAAATATTGGGGGAGTTTTTTTGCATATCCTCTGTATGTTCAGTGTAGGCATCAATTTATTATACAGCACTGCAAAAAATGTTTGCATTATGCTTTTGCATGCAGCGCTGTTTCTGGTTCAGGAGCCACCTAATGGCCCCACCCCCCGCACACTTAAATTTCCTGTGACGGACTGGGGGTCCAGAGTGGAACGCATGAAAAGGCCATCACAGGGGAAACACAAAATGAAACACGTGTGTAGGGGCGATTTGGACCCCCAATCTGCCCTGAGGTGGGTCCTGTGATGCCACTCCTAACGTTCTTACTATCTTCTGTCGGAGTGGAAGTGCAATTCCGCTCTCATGCACTGGAAATGCTGAATTTCCGGTTTAAAACCTGGAAATTTCTCTCTTAAAGTTACCAGGAGCGGCTTTTTGTTGCCCCTTGGTAACTTACGGGGATATGCTGCCTGAGGTGAGATTTTCATCTCGTCTTATGGTTGGTGTGCCCCTGCTTGTGTGTAAAGCTGGCCATAGACGTGCAGATATTGGACGAATATCGGAGGAATGATCGGATGTCCAATCTTCCAAACCACCAACTAACCATTCAGAATAAATAAAGTAGTAAAAGAACAAATCAGATAATGTTTTGCTCATGTCAGTTTGAAAGTAATGTCCAACAAATAGTAGTGACAGCCAACCATTGATATTGTTAGATCAGCAATACATGCAGAGAAATTATTGTTAGCCGACACAAATCTTTTAACCTGTCCCATCGACTAAACGACTGATCGACATGGTATGAAAAATGTTGGGACGATCCACACATGATATGAGAATTGTGAGAAACTTTGAATCGTACAATTATATCTTTGCACCAATGGACAGCTTAAGAGGCCTATCCCAGTCTAAATATATATTATTTATACTATTTTGTACTTAGCCACACACCCGCCTATGACCTGTACATTTCATTCTTCGCACCAGTGTGTAGTAAATTATTGTAGTAAAGATATAGGACAGATTTTTTTTTTTGATATATATATCACAAGTATATATCTATAACAATGTGCTATACCAGGATCCTAAAGGGGTGGTTCACCTTTCGATTAACTTTTAGAATGGCTAATTCTAAGCAACTTTTCAATTGGACTTCATAATTTATTTTTAATAGCATTTTAATTAATTGCTTTTTTCTTCTAATGTTTTCCAGCTTTCAAACGGGGGTCACTGACCCCATCTAACAACAAATATTCTGTAAAGCTACAAATGTACTGTTATTGCTTTTTATTACTTTTATTCTGGTCCTTTCCCATTCATCTTCTGGTATCTTGTTAATCTAGGTTAATTTTGATCCTATCAACCAGATTTGGAGAGCTGTTGAATAAAACGCTAAATAACGTAAAAAACACAAATAATAAAATATATTAACCCTTTAAGTGCCAGCAGAATTTCACATTTTGGTTACGCGAAATGCCAGCCGTTTTTGAAACATTTTGTGCTCTCTCACTTTAGGGGCATTTTCTGAGGGGAAACCTATAGTTTACCTAGGAAAACTATACATTGTTTTTTTCGGTAGAAACTGAGCTTTCTAAATCTGCCTGAGTTTTCATGTATTTCCACCTGTGCAAAAAAATTTATAGTACTAAATACCAAAAAAAAATGAAAAATTACCATTTTTCATCGTATATCAATTTATACCAGAAAAATATTTCATTTTACGGATGAATATCCAACTGATTTGGAAAGCCTTGTGTCTCTCGAATGTGCCAATACCAGATATGTATAGTTTTAGGGAGATTTAGGATTTCTGTACAGCAAAAACTCCCGGCAGTATATTACCGAATTTTGAAAGCATTAAGGCAGAAAACGGCATGCTTTAGATTCCAAGGCAAAAAATCCGTAGGTTTACCCCAGAAAACTATACATTTTTGAAAAGTACACATTCTGCCGATTACAAAATGGGTAACTATGTCTCTCTACTCCCAACTACCAAACATAAAAGCTTGTCTGAACATAGCGGTTTTTCAAAAAAAAATTCAAAATTCTGAAAAATCATTTCAAAGGTTTTATTTTGCTGCTCCGCATATCCCAAACTATATTAGGTACCAAGAAAAAGCACCTGAAATATGATTGCCAGGGGTCCACTGAACAGTTTGATACCCATTATGCATAGGTTTACCAAAGTATCTGGCATTTAGAGACACCAATATGAAGTTAGCACATCCAAATTGTTCAGGACTTTACTTAAGCTACTGAGAAATCAACACATTGACTGCATTTTTTGTGGGGTAAAAACACAGAAATATATGTTTACCCCCCAAACCCATATATTTTTGGAAAGTACACATTCTACCTAAGCTAAAATGGGTACCCATGCCTTTCTGCTCCAAACTACTGAGTCGCAAGGCTTTCCCAAAATTGTCGGTTTTGGTGAAATATCTGAAAATTGCCTCAAACCTTCAACTTCCCAGCACCATATCACCCATGTATCATTACGTACTAAGAAAAAGCACCCTAAATATGATTGCCAGGGTTCCTCTGAACATTTTGGTGGTCATTGTTCATAGGTTTACCAAAGTATCTGGCATTTAGAGGCCCCAAAATGAAGTTAGCGCATACAAATAGTCCTGTGGGTAACTTCATCTAATGAAAAATCAACACATTGACTGCATTTTTGTGGGGTAAAAACACAGAAATATATGTTTACCCCCCAAACCCATACATTTTTGGAAAGTACACATTCTACTGAATCTAAAATGGGTACCCATGCCTTTCTGCTCCAAACTACTGAGTCGCAAGGCTTTCCCAAAGTTGTCGGTTTTGGTGAAATATCTGAAAATTGCCTCAAAGCTTCAACTTCCCAGCACCATATCACCCATGTGTCATTACGTACTAAGAAAAAGCACCCTAAATATGATTGCCAGGGTTCCTCTGAACATTTTGGTGGCCATTGTTCATAAGTTTACCAAAGTATCTGGCATTTAGAGGCCCCAAAATGAAGTTAGCGCATACAAACAGTCCCGTGGGTAACTTCAGCTAATGAAAGATCAACACACAGGAGAAAGCTCTCTGTTTAGTGCTGAATTAAGCATTGAAATTCCTGTTTGAGACAGGATTTTTTGTTATCACTTGGTGTGTGAATGTGTTGTCCACTTGGTGGGTGAAATTTGGGAAGTTTTGAGTTTATTTTCTTTACTAAAAATCGATTTTTCTTTTGACCCTGAAGGTGAGTGATTCCTAGCCCAGTTCCTTTCACTTGCTCTGGGCTACAAACTCACTGTTAGATCCCCTACCCCTCCCCCGCACCTGGGTGTCAGTTTCATTTGCATTTTTCTCTTGTTTCAGCACAAATTGTTTAATTTTTGTACAGATTGAGTGGATATTTTGATTTTGCACTCAATTCTGTGAGGAGAGAAAGCTAAAGGGAGAAGGATTTAATATAAGTATAAATATAAAATCTTTTCCAGCAGCAGCAGTGCAGCTCCCAGGCACCTGCTCACATTAACCCTTTCCCTGCCACAGCTTCTCAACTTAAAACTTATTTTTTTGTTAATCAATAGTATAAAGCTTTCTTTTTGTGTGGTGTTGTGTAAAATAATGGGAGGGAATAAAAAGGAAAGTTATAAAAAAACATCTCTTGGTTCTAAAGCAAAAGGACCTGAAAAACCCAGCTGTAGCTCTGCAAGGAAACACCAGTCAGAGCCCATGTCAAAAAGCCCCATTGCCTCTACTTCTGCTGCTGCAGCCAATGTGACCCCTGCTAAAACATTTGCACAGGCGGTAGCCACTGGCAGCAACCCTAGCCAAGTCACTGCTGGGGTAGAGAAGCTTACAAGGAAGCATGGGGTCAGATGCCTAATGTCAAGCACTCATGGCATAGAGGCTTATATAAAGGCTGCAGCTGAAGTGGTGGGCCACTCTGCAGTAGTGGCAGCAAGTAAAATGTATGGGAAAGCCATAATCTTTGCCCGTACTCTAACTGCAGTGCATACTCTGGTACAGAGGGGTATCACAGTGGGAGGGAGTTATGTCCCTGTAGAACCCCTAGAAGGATTGGGCACAAGGGTGGTTTTATCTAATGTGCCCCCCTTCCTGCCAGATCACTTATTGTACCCCCACCTGCAAGCCCTTGGGGAGTTAAAATCAAATATGTCTAGAATTCCCCTAGGATGTAAGGAGAGCAGACTGAGGCATGTCCTTTCCTTTAAAAGGCAGGTGCAACTACTTTTACCTCGGGGGCAAGACACTATTGAGGGGTCTTTTGGGGTTCCATTTGAAGGGGTGCTGTATAAAATTTTTTACAGCACAGAGGAAGTGAGGTGCTTCCTTTGCAAGAACCTGGGGCACACTCGCCAGAGTTGCCCCAAAGGGCAAATTAAGACCACAGCCCCTGTTCCTGCTCCCAGTGCCTCAAATAAAACATCTTATCCTGCTGGGACTATTTCAGCAGGGTCCTCAAAGGGGATATCTCCTTCACTAAAGAACCTCAAGGTGGCTGTTACACAACCCACCTCTACAACATCCAAACCTCCTCCTTCTTCACTGAAGACATCTAAGGCTGCAGCATGTCTTACAATTGCGGCAAAAGAGAAGGGGGGAAAACATGTCAAAGCTTCCCCCAGGGTCACAGTTGTTCCTACCACAAAAAGGTGTACCCCTGTTATGGGCACCCCTGAAGGTGTGGGGGTACCCATGATTGCAACACCTGTTGGGGTTGGGGCAGATAGTGGCCTTTCCTCTTCAGATGCCAAGAAAAAGAGGAAATTTAAATCAAACTGGCTGGTACCTGAGGAATGGGCATCAGTGGTTAATGATGGGGCACCCCCATCCAAGGGTAAAAAGGGCAGCAAAACTTCTGCTCCTCATGTGGTGACATTGTCTGGCCCAACTGTTGGTCACGATCAACCGGTGTCAGACCATGCACTCTTGCCTCCAGACCAGGTGGGGAATTATGAGGTTAATGGTCTGCATGGCCTTGAACATGGCAGTGTTGGTTTCCCCACAGAGTCAGGGGTGCAGTATCTGCCTCAAAATCATTTGGAAGATCTTCCCTTGGAGTGTAAAGAGACACCTAATGAGACTCCTGCAGAGTGGGCAGTCAGTGTTCCTGAAGTGCTGAGATTTGGCAACTGCAACCAGCCTCAGTTTTTAGTGCCTCAGGGTATTTCACTCCAGGAGGGGGACAATATTGGGCTAACCCCCTTACAGGACCCTGCACATAAAACTGCTGGGAAGGATGGTGAGGGTGGAGTTGTAAATACGGAAGAGGGTAGCCAGACAACCTCTACTGTTCATGCTAAAATCTCTCCTCCCTTGTCTTCAACTGACCCAAATATTATTGCCATCCAGAAAGCACAGGAGGTAGTAGAGAGGGCAGAGGCTAACCATCGAGCCTCCAAAGCTCTACCTGTTGCTGGGGAGCAAATTAGTTCTGTTGCTCCTGTGTCAAACACTTCCAAATGTGTTTCAAGTGAAGTTGAGGGAACACCTGAGCCATTGCAGGGTCTCCAGAAAAGTGATTCTGATACTTTTCCTGTAACAACTTGTGGAGAGATTCTCAAAGCTCTAGTGGAGAGGGGAGATTATCAATCCCTTAGCCAGGAAGAGCTCATGGATGAGGGGAACATCGAAGAGGAGGTTGACATAGGAGTGGCAAATCCTTCTACCCCAATCATCCCTGCTGAGGAACTCAAAAAGTTTCTTGAGAGCACCCTTGGTGTTAAATTAGAGAAGAAGATGCACATGGCTCTGGAGAAGTGGCATGATTTGCCTTTAGTTATCAATTCTGTGAGACAGTACATTAAGGTCATAAAAGAGGCCAAGAACTATGGAACAGCGGAATATCTCCGTATAATGAAGTTTCACAAAAAATGTTTGTCTCATCAGACCTTGATGAAGGTTAAAGCACTTCCTAAGACTCAGTAATGGCCTTGAGTATAAGCACACTTAATACTAATGGCTGTCGGAATCCTTTCCGAATGTTTCAGGTACTCTCCTTTCTTCGTCAAGGAGGGTACTCTGTGAGTTTCCTCCAAGAGACCCACACCACTCCAGAGCTTGAAGCAAGCTGGAATCTGGAGTGGAAGGGTCTTTTTTAATCACCTCACTTGGACATCATGCGGGGTGGTGACCCTTTTCTCAGATTCCTTCCAGCCAGAGGTCCTGAGTGCTACCTCTGTCATCCCTGGCCGTCTATTGCATCTTCGGGTCCGGGAGTCAGGTAGAACATATAATCTAATGAATGTGTATGCTCCTACTACCGGACCAGAGAGGGCAGGTTCTTTGAAAGTTTGTCAGCCTACATGGAGACAATTGACTCTGATGAAGCCTTGATTATAGGGGGTGATTTTAATTACACCCTTGATGCTCGAGATCGCAATGTACCCAAGAAAAGAGACTCGTCTGAGTCCGTTTTGCGAGAACTAATTGCTCATTTCTCCTTGGTTGATGTCTGGAGAGAACAGAACCCAGAGACGGTTGCCTTTACCTATGTCAGGGTGAGAGATGGTCATGTTTCTCAATCCAGGATTGATAGGATATATATATCGAGCCATCTCATGTCACGAGCCCAGTCGAGCACCATTAGATTGGCACCATTCTCAGACCACAATTGTGTATCCCTGAGAATGTCAATCGCACCATCTCTGCCAAAAGCTGCTTACTGGCACTTTAACAACAGTTTATTAGAAGATGAGGGTTTTGCAAAGTCAGTCCGGGATACATGGAGAGGCTGGAGGGCCTTTCAGGATGAATTTGCCACATTGAACCAGTGGTGGGATGTAGGCAAGGTTCACCTAAAGCTCTTGTGTCAAGAGTATACCAAAAGTGTGAGCGGGCAGCGCAATGCAGAGATTGAGGCACTGAATGGGGAGGTGCTTGATCTTGAGCAAAGGCTATCAGGCTCTGAAGACCAAGCCCTTCAGTGTGAATATCTAGAAAGGAAAGAAGCGCTGCGTAACATGGAACAACGACAGGCTCGTGGTGCCTTTGTGCGAAGCCGGATGCAGTTACTTTGTGATATGGATCGTGGTTCCCGATTCTTCTATGCTCTGGAGAAGAAGAAGGGGAACCGAAAACAAATCACATGCCTTTTTGCGGAGGATGGAACCCCCCTTGAGGATCCGGAGGCTATCCGGGACAGAGCCCGGTCCTTCTATCAAAACCTTTTTTCTCCAGATCCCATCTCTTCAGATGCCTGTGAGGAGCTATGGGATGGGCTTCCAGTGGTCAGTGAGAGGAGAAAAGAGAGGTTGGAAGCACCAATCACTCTAGATGAACTCTCTCAAGCACTCCGTTTAATGCCCCACAATAAATCTCCTGGGCTTGACGGACTGACCATAGAGTTCTTCCAGTTCTTTTGGGATACTCTGGGCCCTGATTTCCATAGGGTCCTAACTGAGGCCTTCAAAAAAGGTGAGTTGCCACTTTCGTGTCGTCGAGCAGTTTTATCACTACTTCCTAAGAAGGGGGATCTCCGTCTTATTAAGAACTGGAGACCAGTCTCACTGCTTAGCACAGACTATAAGATCGTGGCCAAAGCTATCTCACTTAGGCTCAAATCAGTGCTGGCAGAGGTGATTCATCCTGACCAGTCCTATACAGTCCCCAGTCGGACAATTTTTGATAATGTCTTTTTAATCCGAGACTCACTACATTTTGCGAGAAGGACTGTTCTATCTCTTGCTTTTCTCTCTCTGGATCAAGAGAAGGCATTTGACAGGGTGGATCACCAATATCTTATAGGCACTCTGCAAGCCTATAGCTTTGGCCCACAGTTTGTGGGCTACCTGAAAACAATGTATGCCTCTGCAGAGTGTTTAGTTAAAATCAACTGGTCTCTGACTGCACCTCTGGCCTTTGGACGAGGAGTTCGGCAAGGATGCCCCTTGTCGGGACAACTGTACTCGCTGGCCATTGAGCCCTTCCTGTGTCTCTTAAGGAAAAGGCTCACGGGACTGGTGCTCAAAGAACCTGACATGAGGGTGGTTCTCTCAGCCTACGCTGATGATGTAATTCTTGTGGCCCAGGACCTAGTTGATCTTGAGCGGGCACAAGAGTGTCAAGAAGTCTACGCTGCTGCCTCATCTGCCCGTATCAACTGGTCCAAGGGCTCAGGCCTTCTGGAGGGTTCTCTAAAGGTAGATTTCCTGCCTCCTGCTTTCCGTGACATCTCGTGGGAGAGTAAAATCATTAAATATTTAGGCGTCTACCTATCAGCTGAGGAGTATCCTGTCTCACAGAATTTCATTGAACTTGAGGAGTGTGTTCTAACGCGCCTTGGAAAGTGGAAGGGTTTTGCTAAAGTACTTTCTATGAGGGGGAGAGCTTTGGTGATTAATCAGCTGGTGGCCTCTCAGATCTGGTACCGGCTGATATGTCTTAGCCCAACCCAAGAATTCATTGCTAAGATCCAGAGAAGGTTACTGGACTTTCTCTGGATAGGAAAGCATTGGGTTTCTGCAGGTGTCTCAAGCCTCCCGTTGAAAGAGGGAGGGCAGGGAGTCGTGTGTATACGTTCTCAAGTGCACACCTTCCGTCTCCAGCAAATACAGAGATACTTGTATGCAGATCCTTCTCCACAGTGGTGTACTCTAGCATCGAGTTTTTATCGCCAGGTACGAAATATGGGATATGACCGGCAATTGTTTATAATTGAACCTGAGGGTTTCCTAAGAAACCTTTCAACCCTGCCGGCTTACTACCAAGACACGCTAAAAACCTGGAGCATGGTATCCGTGTTAAGGCAAGGAGCCATTGAAGGGGAAGACATTCTAAATGAGCCCCTACTTTACAATCCATCTTTTAAGACTAGGATGTTAGAATCCATCAGCATCCGACGTCGCCTTTGCCAGGCTCGGTTAACCAGAGTTGGAGATCTCCTGGATTTTGAGAAATCAGATTGGGTGGACTCTCAAGCAGTTATGCAACGCATGGGATTCCTCACCACTAGGGTTCCACACCGTCTTCTCAAGGAAATCAAGGACACAATCTCTCCTGATTCTCACACCTTCATTGATGGGGTTTTACATGCTGGAGAGCCACGTCCACCTTGGAACTCCTCACCTCCAGACATAATAATAGCACCTAAAACCCGTCAATCCCCCCAAGCACCTCCTTCCCCCAACTTGAGCCAGTTGGAGAATTTTCCATTGACACGCTTTCATGATATAACAAGAAAGCTGTTGTACTCTCTAATGCTTCACACTGTACACTTCCTTGCCCTCATCTCCCGATATGATACCATCTGGAGACGTGTGCTTAATGAGGGTGAAAGACCTCAGTGGCGAGCTCTTTATTCCAGTTTGGTGCCTAGACCAACTGGAGACTTGAGTTGGAAAGTGCTGCATGGTGCATTGAGCACGGGAGAGTATTTAGCTCGTTTTACAGACTCCCCAGCTGCTTGTCCATTCTGTGGCAAAGGAGAGTCTGTGTTTCATGCTTATTTTACGTGTGCCAGACTGCAACCTCTATTGGCTCTTTTGAGAAAGCTTTACCTGCAGTTCTGGTTACATTTTTCCCCTCATGTTTATATTTTTGGACGCCCAATATCCCGGGACAATAAAGAGAAAGACCTTCTCTCCAACTTGCTCCTGGCTTTAGCTAAATTAGTCATCCATAAATCTAGAAAGCAATGTTTGGAAGGTGGGAATCCTCTGCCAGCAGAGGTCTTGTTCCGAGTGCTGGTGCGTTCCCGCATCCGAGCAGAGTACACCCAAGCAGTGTTTACTGGTCGGTTGAAAGAATTTGCTGACCAGTGGGCAATAGATGGGGTACTTTGCTCAGTATCCCCAGACCTGGTTTCTGTTCAGACAATTCTCACACTCCATATTTAAGTGCACTTTAATTTAAGTGACAGTTGTATTTTAATCAGTTAATTATCTCCTTTGAGATGTGATTAACTTTGGTGAGCAATCACTCACCTGCAATTTGAATAATATATCAGCTAATGAAAAATCAACACATTGACTGCATTTTTGTGGGGTAAAAACACAGAAATATATGTTTACCCCCCAAAACCCATATATTTTTGGAAAGTACACATTCTACAGAATCTAAAATGGGTACCCATGCCTTTCTGCTCCAAACTACTGAGTCGCAACGCTTTCCCACAATTGTCGGTTTTGGTGAAATATCTGAAAATTGCCTCAAAGCTTCAACTTCTCAGCACCATATCACCCATGTGTCGTTATGCACCAAGAAAAAGCACCCTAAATATGATTGCCAGGGTTCCTCCGAACAGTTTGTTGGCCATTGTTCATAAGTTTACCAAAGTATCTGGCATTTAGAGGCCCCAAAATGAAGTTAGCGCATACAAATAGTCCTGTGGGTAACTTCAGCTAATGAAAGATAACACATTGACTGCATTTTTGTGGGGTAAAAACACAGAAATATATGTTTACCCCCCAAACCCATACATTTTTGGAAAGTACACATTCTACAGAATCTAAAATGGGTACCCATGCCTTATTGCTCCAAACTACTGAGTCGCAAGGCTTTAGCAAAGTTGTCGGTTTTGGTGAAATATCTGAAAATTGCCTCAAAGCTTCAACTTTCCAGCATCCTATTATCCATGTATCACTACCAGCATAAAGCATCCTAAAAATAAACATAGGGGTCTACTAAACAGTTTGATGCCCAATGTGCATAGATATACCAAACTATGTGGCGCACAGAGACCCCCAAATGACAATATGTATAGACATTTTCACCGCTGACGCGCTGGCTGCTGCAATATAACCACCCGGTGTGTGTATTATGCGACATTAGACCACCTAACAGTACAGAGACCCCAGAAAACCATATATTTTCAGAAAGTACACATTCTGACGAATCCAATATGGGTAAATAAGTGTTTCTACTGCAAACTGCCAAACTGCAAAGCAATGCTGAACATAACGGTTTTTATCAAATTTCTGAAAATTGTCACAAAGCTTGAATTTTACCCCATTATATGCACCACATTTCGTAACTTATCAGCATAAAACATCCTAAATATGAACGCCAGGGGTCTACTAAACACTTTGATGCCCAATATGCATAGATATACCAAACTATGTGGCGCACAGAGACCCCCAAATGACAATAGTGTATATACATTTTCACGGCTGACGCGCGCTGGCTGCTGCAATATAAGCACCTGGTGTGTGTAATATGCGACATCAGACCCCCCTAACAGTACAGAGACCCCAGAAAACCATATATTTTCAGAAAGTACACATTCTGACGAATCCAATATGGGTAAATATGTGTTCCTACTGCAAACTGCCAAACTGCAAAGCAATGCTGAACATAACGGTTTTTATCAAATTTCTGAAAATCGTCACAAAGCTTGAATTTTACCCCATTATATGCCTCACATTTTGTAACTTATCAGCATAAAACATCCTAAATATGAACGCCAGGGGTCTACTGAACACTTTGATGCCCAATATGCATAGATATACCAAACTATGTGGCGCACAGAGACCACCAAATGACAATAGTGTATATACATTTTCACAGCTGACGCGCTGGCTGCTGCAATATAAGCACCTGGTGTGTGTATTATGCGACATTAGACCCCCCTAACAGTACAGAGACCCCAGAAAACCATATATTTTCAGAAAGTACACATTCTGACGAATCCAATATGGGTAAATAAGTGTTTCTACTGCAAACTGCCAAACTGCAAAGCAATGCTGAACATAACAGTTTTTATCAAATTTCGGAAAATCGTCACAAAGCTTGAATTCTACCCCATTATATGCCACACATTTCGTAACTTATCAGCATAAAACATCCTAAATATGAATGCCAGGGGTCTACTGAACACTTTGATGCCCAATATGCATAGATATACAAAACTATGTGGCGCACAGAGACCCCCAAATGACAATAGTGTATATACATTTTCAAGGCTGACGCGCTGGCTGCTGCAATATAAGCACCTGGTGTGTGTATTATGCGACATTAGACCCCCCTAACAGTACAGAGACCCCAGAAAACCATATATTTTCAAAAAGTACACATTCTGACGAATCCAATATGGGTAAATAAGTGTTTCTACTGCAAACTGCCAAACTGCAAATCAATGCTGAACGTAACGGTTTTTATCAAATTTCTGAAAATCGTCACAAAGCTTGAAATTTACCCCATTATATGCCCCACATTTTGTAACTTATCAGCATAAAACATCCTAAATATGAACGCCAGGGGTCTACTGAACACTTTGATGCCCAATATGCATAGATATACCAAACTATGTGGCGCACAGAGATCCCCAAATGACAATAGTGTATATACATTTTCACAGCTGACGCGCTGGCTGCTGCAATATAAGCACGTGGTGTGTGTATTATGCGACATTAGACCCCCCTAACAGTACAGAGACCCCAGAAAACCATATATTTTCAGAAAGTACACATTCTGACGAATCCAATATGGGTAAATATGTGTTTCTACTGCAAACTGCCAAACTGCAAAGCAATGCTGAACATAACGTTTTTTATCAAATTTCTGAAAATTGTCAGAAAGCTTGAATTTTACCCCATTATATGCCCCACATTTCGTAACGTATCAGCATAAAACATCCTAAATATGAACACCAGGGGTCTACTGAACACTTTGATGCCCAATATGCATAGATATACCAAACTATGTGGCGCACAGAGACCCCCAAATGGATATATAGTATATAAAATTTACAAGGCAAAAAAAAATACGGCAGTAAAGAGTGAAATGCAAAAAAATCCAATAAAACCACAAAAATCAATGTTTTTTTCCAGACTTGTGTTACCGGCTGTCAGAATCACAGTTTGAATATTTTAGCTGGGCCAAACAGGTTATACGGCTAGAAACAAATGAACACAACATATGCAGAGCTGAAAATGCAATAAAATGGCTAAAAATTCAATAAAATGGCTAAAAATGCACCAAAATACCCAAAATTGCAATATAATCACCGAAATAACATAGAAAAGGTATTGCACAGTACGGTTAGTGAATACGCTGTTCGTAATGGCAATAAAACATTTTTTTCAGCCAAAAAAAGAGACAATGCGATAAGAAAAAAAAAAAAGCCACAATGCCATGTATGTGCGTGTGCGTGTGTACAAATGGTAAATTACATGTTATGTGCGCGTGTGTGCGTGTGCACGTGTGTGTAAGTGCAGTGAGTGTAAGTGACCCCCCCAATCCCCAAAAATGTATGTGTAAGTGTGAATCTAAGTGTGTATTACTGTAATAAGTGTGTGTTGGTGTGTTTGTGTGTGTAATTGTTGCACTAACCTGAAAAAATCGCTGGCGACTGTTGCAGGCGATCAGGAAGAGCCCCTGGGAGAGATCTGCGTCGTGGTTCCTGTCTCTGTGCTGTGGGGGCGGAGATCGACGACGCAGTGCAGGCTGCAGCAGCAGGACATGTAAGTAACACGTGCCTGCTGCTGTTTTTGGGTCCCTCGGTGATCGCGCCCCAGGGGCCACTCGATCCCCTGCTCTGCTTGTTGCCTAGGGGCAGGGGATCGAAGCGGAACGGAGCGAGCGGCTCTAACAGCCGCTCCTCCGCTCCAGAACCCGGAAGTGCTGCAGAACGTAGAATCTACGATCTGTGGCACTTTGGTCCTTTGATCCACAGAACGTAGATTCTACGTTCTGTGGCACTTAAAGGGTTAAGATATAAAGATATTCTCGGACAGTTTGGAAGTGGTTTTCATTTAATTATTTGTGGTTTAACAGTTATTTAGTTTTTTATTGAACAGCTCTTCAGTTTAAAATTTGTGGTTGCTAGGGTGAAAATCACCCCAGCAACCATGCACTGATTTGAATAAGAGACTGACATATGAATAGGAGATGCCTGAACAGAAAGCAGAGTAATAAACAGTATCAATAATATATGTGTAGCTTTACAGAGCATTTGATTTCTAGATGCGATCATTGATCCCTATTTGAAAGCTGGAACGTCAGCAGATCGCTAGAGCTCATTATAACTTGAGATATTTCCTTAAACATTCTATGGGCAGGATCTGCTCCACTAAGTCAGTGTTGGATTGAGTTAGATGTTAGAGACTAGCGCACGGTTGCCAGTTTTCCAGCCAAATTGGGCTACTAATTTAAAGCCCAGGTGGGTTTTGAAAGTACAAACTAGCCAAGGTACGGATTTGGGCTACTTTTTGGGACTTTGGCTGGTTTGTACTTTGGAAACCAGCCCAAGTTTTTTCTTGCCCTAATATGCCAAGCCTGCTTTTCCCAATGCATGTTGGGTAATGTTTTTATTTAACAATTTGTCAACCGCCAAGTTTACTGTAAGGCTACAATACCCAGCATGTAACGCGACTGAGTAGAAGTCGGGAGTTACCAGATTTTGGGCTCTGTTCTGTACCAAAAGCATTCTCGCTTTTTCCCGTGACTTTCCTCAATTTTAGACAATTTTGGGGCAAAAATCTGCTGGCCATCAAAATGTCTAGAGGTTAACCTGTTTTACCAATATTTATTGAAATTGTATATGGATTAAAGCCTTATGGGACCCCTATACTTCCTGGGCCCCTCCCTCTGTAATAACGCCCCTGGGAGGTGGCCATGACTACAGAGGCTGGGCCAGGGATGTAAAGGGGCGGGCCTGTGATGTGCAGCCCATGATTGGCCACAATGCCCGGGAAGCAGGTTACAGGCTTGGGCCAGATGTAAAAACCTGACTTTCCGGTTCAAAACCAAACAGGTGGCAACCCTAGCCCCTGGTGACAAGGCGAATCTGTCCTAAATTTGCAAAAAAAAAAAAAATTTTGGCAAATATCATACCTCCCAACTGTCTCGCATTACACGGGATGGTCCCGGTTTTCTATGCTTTTCCCGCTTTTTCATCCGTCGTTTGGTTGATTGGACAGGTTTGATTTTGTCCCAACTGATCCCGCCGTAGCCCATTGCACATCGTAATTGGATCGTTCGGCCATAGGGCCGAACATTCAGATTACCCCCGATATAGCCATGCCTGTTAGTGGCATATTGGGGAAAGATCTGCTCGTTTGGCGACGTCGGATCTTTGCGTCTATGGCCACCTTTAGGTGTGTGTGTTACTGTGTGTGTGAGTGATTGCTACATTTGCTGTAATAACTGAAAAAAAACAGGAATATGTTCAAACTTTCATAACCTGCCAAATTTTGTAAAATGGAATATGGTAATCGAGGCGTGGCCACAAAATGGGCGTGTACAAAAAAATTGCATCTTTTTGTCCCTCTTTTTATCTACAAAATGTTGGGAGGTATTTATAATCATTTATTTTTTAGACTTTTTTTTTCACTGCACATATTGTGCCAAGTTTGGGCTGACTTTTTATTGGGCTGGTTTTAAAAATGAGACCCGGCAACCCTGGACTAGCGAGTGCCACGTGTTCACAGTTCAACTCCGACTGCCGACACTACGCGTGACGTGTACAGGACACGTGTCCAACTCATTGTTCTTATTCGGTTCTTATAAACACTGCCACTGACCTCCCGAAACCTATCAGTAACGGCAAATGTTTATACAGCGCATGCGCCTCCGCTTTCCTCTCAGAACCCGCAGAGAGCAGTTGAGACGCAATTTGAAGCTGATAATTATCCCAGCGCCACAATAAAATAGTACACCCCTCCCCCAGAATGATAATAAGAAACAAAAGGTTTCATGGAGCTGAGCCTCGGTTACAACTAAAAGCCTGGAGCGCAGGCAGCACTGTAACCAGTTCAATCCAGTGTAATAAGCAGTCATAGGCTACCGCGCACTCTTCATATATCAGTGATGTATGTATAGAGCTCCTCTGCCTTTTTATACAGCAAAGCTTTAATGACCATCCGGTGCACTTCATACTGAAGCTGCCAATAAACCCCCACAAGACACGTATATACCCCGAGCCACTGCCACATTCCCACACGGTAAGCAATGACAAGGCACAAACACGCAAGGGAGGATAATGGTGGGCGTGGCTTTTTTAACCCGTGCGTTGCTTCAGTCTCTTTCCATCAATGAATTGCCTAGTCGTCCCCTACTGTCAAAACCCCCCTGCGACTCGGGTGCTAGTGAGACGTTCCAGTGCCCGAGGGCTAGGCGGTGTGATACGCCTATAGGATGAAAGGATTGGCTCCTACTCAGCTCTGCTTCCGCGTGTGTGGGAAGTGGGCCCCTCCTTTGCTAGAGGAAGAGGCCGGCTGTGGGTTATAAGCATATACTGTATCCATGAGGGTGGGTTTCTATCGCATTCCCTGGCCAGGTGTCCCCGGAGAGACTAGGGTGAAGGGAAAGGTGTGGCTGCATTGAGCAGAATGCACTGTATGTCTGTGTGGGATGAGATAACCACTTAGAAGTAGGTGCTGGAGCTGTCGTGTAGCCTACTGGAGGCATTGCTGTGTGACCAGCACCTAGCTGCGACTGGAAACTGTAGTGTCAACGTATTTGTGCCTGGAGCTGCAGTGCTGCACAGTGTGAGAAGTCTGTGTGTGTGTGTGTGCTGCACAGTGTGAGGAGTTTATAGTAACACAAGTTCAAGGTTAAGGAGTCTGTTCCACAGTATAAGGTACAGGTGAAGTGACAACCCAACGACTGCTCTTGTTATGGCAACCCCCAAAGTCCTGTGTGTCCCTCTGCTTTCCCTCCTTGCTCTGCTGGCCGCCTACTGGTACCGCCAGATAGATGATAATGGCCTGCAGAGCAGACTGGACAGTGTTCTGTCATCGCTTCTCCGAGCTGAGCAGAAAGTTGGACTGGACTCCCACCGGCCTCCTCGCATTGCTATAGGTAAGTGGCTTGAATTTCTCTGTCTGTATGTGTGCGAGTAAAGAGCGATGAAATCCGTCTTCGTGAAGGCTACAAAAACTGGCGACAAACAAGGCGAACAGCACAAACGGACGCGCACTCCAAGGGCTCATTGGTTGCTGTAAAAATAAACGACGACAAAGACGCTCATGAAACTCATACCGGTCAAATGAATTCGACATCTTCAAAGTTGAATGGATGACATTTTTCATACTCGTGTTTATAAATCAGGGTTCCAAAAGCTGTTGGGAATAAGAGCTAAGTGGGCACATTTATTAGAGGGAGAAGGTTGGCCGTATCCTCTTCATCCTTTTGACCAAAGTTACTTGTGTCCCACATGAGGTCTACTAAATCATTTGTTGTCACCATCTTAAGCACTTTAGGGACAGGGCCTTATTGCTTATAGCTCTAATTCAACTATTATATTCATGTCATGACTGAAGAGAATACCTGTGGTTAATTCCTTATCTGTTGTACACAGGAGCACAAATATTGACACAAAGGCATTTGATTTTTTTTATGGCTAGCTAGGTTGAAGACACACACAGCTACTAGGAGCAGCTACTTGTCATGGCTAAAACACACCAGAATATACCCTGCCATAGACAATGCTGAGAATTGCCTCTGCTAAAACACACGTAGTGTCTTAGCAAAGTCAATTATCACTATTGTCTATTTTATAGCTGGGAGAAGTAGCTGCTACTAGTAGCTCTGTGTGTCTTCACCCTTAATCATAACATGCCATATAGCACTAAGTTTTGGCAAACTGGAAACATTTTGTATTAAAAAAATTAGGGATGCACCGAATCCACTATTTGGTATTCGGCCAAATCCCAGAATCCTTTACGAAAGATTTGGCCGAATACCGAACCGAATCCTAATTTGCATATGCAAATTAGAGGCGGAAAGGAAAATAGTGTTTTACTTCCTTGTTTTGAGATGATAAGTCACGTGATTTCCCTTCCCACGGCTAATTTACATAAGCAAATCAGGATTCGGATTCAGTTCGGCCATGCATAAAGGTTCGGCTGATGCCGAATCCTGCTGGAAAAGGACAAATCCTGGATTCGGTGCATCCCTAATAAAAAGTGTTTGATGAATGTTCCTTCAGGCAAAATAGATGAAGCACGAGGGAGATATCTGCCACATATATGAACTGGGAAATGAATATTTAAGGATTTTTAGAATGTGGGGAATCGGAGTCCCTGTCAAAAAGGCAGAAGGTGAGACCATTACCTCTGTTTTTAGAGTGAGCTCCAGATTATGGTAAATTCTGTTTTACCTTTAGTACAGACTGATACAGCATAATATGGGAAAATATTAAATATAAATGGCAGGGTTCTATCTCATGCCAAAGCAAAGGCTGTTTGGGGGTATAGATAAGGTTAAGAATATCGTGTGCTACATAATATCCTGGTTGTTGAGAGCAGATAAGCTTCTTTAACTGGCAACACTTTACACGCACAGCCCGCAGGGATCATTTATTAGAATTCTTCTTTGCTGCTTATTTCCATTTGCCACCTTTTATTCTGTATAATCAATGCCTGTCCAATGTTTAGACTGTATGTAATGAGGGAAGGGAAATGTGCTCATGTAAACAGGAGTCTGACTTTCCAGTGTTGACGAGTGTGTGGAGAGGAGGGGGAAAACAACAAGGTCACAGTCAGCGAATGTACACAGAGCTCATCATTTAAAGATAAAACAGTAGCACTTCTCAACAAGACTAAAGTGTTCTTCCTCATAACGTTAATATGCCACTTTATGTTTATATTGGCCAATAAAAGCTATGGGGTAGAACTCCTTTAGCGCTTATACACACTGCTGCAAGTGTTATGCAATTTAGATGCGTTTTGATTGCATTGTAACTGTGCAAAGCAACGTAAATGGAACAGTACTGGCAAGTGTTTATTCAGGTGTTTTCAATGAGATGGATAAACCACATCATTACAGTGCACTCTAGCCACATTAGCATTTATAGTTCATTATACATGTGTTTGTGTTTAAACACATGCATAAGCATTTATGAATACTTTATAGATACTTTAAGCTAGCTAGAATTTCAGGCATTAAGTAGAACAAATATATTGTTGTTATTGGTGCAGATCTGCATTATAAAGGGCAATTTGCCTGGTCACATTGTTCAGGCTTGTGGTCGCCATTGTGTCTAGTCAAACAGAGATCTGCCCATTCAGTTGCTCAGTTGAGGGGCAAATCCGACAATATGTATACCAGGTCTCATGTGAATGTGGTTAAAGAGCTTGTGACCTTTATGTTACATTTGAAGAATGCACATAATTGCAGTTACATGGATAATAGGATAATATGCGTGTTACTGGTGAATACTGGATGAATTCCAAGCTGTGGATGCAATTCATCTGTAAGCATCATTAAGTTCACTATACAGTCATATGAAAAGTTTGGAAACCCCTCTGAGCCTGCATAATAATTTACTCCGCTTTCAATATTATAAATAACAGTGGTATGCCTTTCATTACCCAGGAACATCTGAGTACTGGGGTGTTTGCTGAACAAAGATTTTTAGTGAAGCAGTATTTAGTTGTATGGTATTAAATCAAATGTGAAAAACTGACTGTGCAAAAATGTGAGTACACTTGTAATTTTGCTAATTTTAAATCATGTAACTGCTTAATACTGATTACTGGCAATACCAAATTGGTTGGATTAGCTTGTTAAACCTTGAACTTCATAGGCAGGTGTTTCCAATCATGAAAAAGGGTATTTAAAGTGGCTAATAGCAAGTTGTGCTTCTGTTTAAAGGTGGCCATAGACTTAAAGATCCGCTCGTTTGGCGACATCGCCAAACGAGCGGATCTTTCCCCTATATGCCACTAAACTGCGTGGCTATATCGGCGGTAATTCGAGCTTTCGGCCGTATGGCCGAACGATCGAATTATGATGCGCCAAGCGGCTCTGACGGGTCGGTTGGGTAAAAATCCAACCTTCCCGATCGATATCGTGGCCAGATATCGATCGGGATGACCCGTCGGAAGCCCCCATACACGGGCAGATAAGCTGTCAAATCGGTCCAAACGACCGATATCGGCAGCTTTATCTGCCCGTGTATGGCCACCTTAACTCTATTCTGAAGAGCCACAGCATGGGATCCTCAAAGCAACTCTCAAAAGATCTGAAAACAAAGATTTTTCAGTATCATGGTTTAGGGTAAGGCTACAAAGAGCTATCTCAGAGGTTTAAACTGTCAGTTTCAACTGTAAGGAATGTAATCAGGAAATGGAAGGCCACAGGCACAGTTGCTGTAAAACCCAGGTCTGACAGGCCAAGAAAAATACAGGAGCAGCATATGCAGACAATTCTGAGAATGCTTACAGACAACCCAAAGATCACCTCCAAAGATCTGCTTGCTGCACATATGTATATGTACATCGTTCTACAATTCAGCGCAATTTGCACAAAGAACATCTGTATGGCAGGGTGATGAGAAAGAAACCCTTTCTGCACTCACGCAACAGTCGCTAGTTGTATGCAAAAGCTCATTTAGACAAGCCACAGTCATTTTGGAACCAAGTTCTTTGGACTGATGAGACACAAATTGAGTTATTTGGTCATAACAAAAAGTGCTTTGTATGGTGGAAAAAGAACACCGCAATTCAAGAAAAACACCTGTTACCTACTGTCAAACTTGGTGGAGGTTCCGTCATGCTGTGGGGCTGTGGCTCTAGTTCAGGGACTGGGGCCCTTGTTAAAGTCGAGGGTCGGATGAATTCAACCCAATATCAACATTCTTCAGGATAATGTTCAAGCATCAGTCACAAAGTTGAAGTTACGCAGGGGTTGGATATAACAAGACAATGACCCTAAACAAACTTCGAAATCTACAAATGCATTTATGCAGAGGGAGACGTACAATATTCTGGAATGGCCATCACAGTGCCCCGACTTGAATATCATTGAAAATCTATGGGATGATTTGAAGCAGGATGTCCTTGCTCAGCACCCCTCAAATTTAACTTAACTGGAGAGATTTTGTATGGATGAATGGTCAAAAATACCGCCATCCAGAATCCAGACACTCCTCAAAGGCTATAAGAGGTGTCTCGAGGCTGTTAAATTTGCAAACGGAGGCTCAACTACGTATTGATGTAATATCTCTGTTGGGGTGCCCAAATTTACGCACCTGTCTAATTTTATTATGATGCATATTGCATATTTTCTGTTAATCCAATAAACTTTGTCACTGTTGAAATACTACTATTTCCATAAGGCATGTTATGTATTAAAAGGAAGTTGCTACTTTAAAGCTCAGCCAATGATAAACAAAGCCCTAAAGAATAAAGAGGGGATCCTAAACCCTAAACTTTTTCATATGACTGTATTTCATATACTTTAATTGCAGTTTTGACCCAAGGGATCCATATGCTAAGACTTGTAATGACACTCATTATTATTATTTGCATAAAGATCAACCTATTCTCTTGACTATCTGTAAAAGGCATATACAGAATATATACAAATTACATATACAGACCATTACTGGAGGTAACGATGACACTGCTTGTTAGGGCTTACAGTCTAAATGCAAGTGACTTAGAATAGTGCTGTTCACTAGAGTCCTGCTGCAAGTCGGGTACCCGCGGGTTATCTGCAAAACCCTGCGGAATGAGGGGAGGATTTTCAGGTGCGGGTATAGCCGCGGGTCGGGTTGCGTCTCATCTAAATTTCTTATCTTATGTAATATTGTCTCTATTTTACTCCTTTTAAAGTTTTACAAAACTTGTTTCTGTCCCCACCCACTTTTGATGACATCACTTCCGGTTTGTAGCACCATCACTTCCTGTTTGGTGGTCGGCGGGTAGAGGTTTGGATCGCGGATAAGGCATTTGCGGGTCTGGGTCGGGTAGTGGATCAAAGTGGGTAATTATGCAGGTTACAGTTCGGGTCGCAGGCTGTGGGTTCGAGTCTTAGAAATTGGTTATGCGCAGGACTCTACTGTTCACATAAAACTAAAAAATAAATTAAATTTTAAGTTGATCTAACCATTTATTCTATATTTATATGAAATCCCATTGCAATTTGAAGTTCATTTTATCACTATTTAGTAAGTTTTTTTTTTTTGGTTATGTAACTTTACTCCTGGCTCAGGAATAACAAAAATCAATATTTGTGCTTAACCCTGTAATGTTTTTTATTTGGTCTCTCAACAGCAGTTATTGGTCTGCTGAACTCAATTGACACATGCTTCTATATTATTTCTGCTGCACTCTGGTCACAGTGCAACCAGCTGCCAGTTGCACCTTTTGTTTGCCGGAGAAAAAAAAGATAAGATTGAGGCTAATAAAACATAATCTCAGGAAAAAAATTACAGTATTAAATGCAGTCTACTTTTGTATAAACCACATCTCGGCTATGTATTGTTCAAAAACTGTATTCCGTGATGACACAATAATACTATATCAAAGATCAGTTCTAATGTCGATAGTTGTAGCAAACATTACAATTAAACCATTGTTAAATTCAAAGAGGCAGCAGTTCAGATTGCCATTGTTTGTCTTGACCAGGATTTGGAGGATGTCTGGATATAATAGTAGACGGAGTGGCTCTCCTGAATGAAGCAGGTATTGAACCCACCTACAATCCGATACATCACAATTACATTGAGACCGAGGCCCAGCTGGCTGAGAGCTTTGCATACTTCTTCCCACCAGGAGCAGCTTCAGAGTAAGTAACTTGTTAAATCTGTGGAAGCCAACGCATGACCCTTGAATACAGTTGTTTTCATATTGTTCTAGCTTCTTTTTATTCAGAAATGTCAGTATATTCTTAGCACCAGGACTAACCTCTCACCTTCCTCCCTTTGTCTACCCTTGTTGGAGTTTAAACAAGTTTTGCTCCCGTAGCAATGATATATCGCTTTACAAACCAAAACACACCTTGTCTCTTCCCCCAACCCCCAGTACTTACCCATATTTGACTTCTGACATGCTTTCAGCCATAATTGTTGCAACACTGACATTGTGCTGGAGGCACTGATGGGAGTATAAATGCAAATTCCAGTTGGACATGTTTCTAAATTCATTTGATCAGTTCAAGCAGTGTAGTCGTTATATACAGTAAGGTCCATAAATATCTAGACAAAGACAACTTTTTTCAAATTTTGGTTCTGTATATTACCACAATGAATTTTATATGAAACAACTTGGATGCAGTTGAACTGCAGACTTTCATCTTTAATTTAGTGGGTTTAACAAAAATATTGCATACAAATGTGAGGAACTAAAGCCTTTTTTTAACACAATCACTTAATTTCAGGGGCTCAAAAGTAATTGGACACTGACTCAAAGGCTATTTCATGCGCAGGTGTGGGCAATTCCTTCGTTATGTCATTATCATTGATGCAGATAAAAGCCCTGGAGTTCATTTAAGGGGGGGGGTGCTTGTATGTGGAAGATTTTGCTCTGAACAAACAACATGCGGTCAAAGGAGCTCTCCATGCAGGTGAAACAAACCATCCTTAAGCTGCAAAAAACAGAAAAAAAACCAAAATCTACAGTTTGGTACATCCTGAGAAAGAAAGAAAGCACCGGTGAACGTCCATGAAAGACAACAGTGGTGGACAGTGATGGGTGAATTTGTCCCGCAAAACAGGTGAAAAAAACAATTCGCCAGCATCAAAATGAGCGCCGGGGTCAAAATAAAGCGGAAATTCGCTGCGAATTCGCACCTGGCGAATAAATTCACCCATCACTAGTGGTGGATGATCACAGAATCATTTCCATGGTGAAGCGAAACCCCTTCCCAACAGCCAAACAAGTGAACAACACACTCCAGGAGGTAGGCGTATCGATATCCAAGTCTACCATAAAGAGAAGACATGAAAGTAAATACAGAGGGTGCAATGCAAGGTCCAAGACACTCATAAGCATCAAGAATAGAAAGACTAGATTGGACTTAAAAAAAAAAAAAAACATCTAAAAAAGCCAGCACAGTTCTGTAAAAACATTCTTTGGACAGATGAAATAAAGATCAACCTCTACCAGAAAGACTTCAGACTGTCATTGCCAGCAAAGGGTTTTCAACCAAGTATTAGAAATTAACATTTTATTTTCAGTTTTTTCAATTACTTGTGAGCCCCTGAAATGGAGTGATTGTGTTAAAAAAGGCTTTAGTTCCTCACATTTTTATTTTTATGAATTAAAGCTGGAAATCTGCAGTTCAACTGCTTCTGAGTTGCTTCATTTAAAATGCATTGTGGTAATGTATAGAACCAAAATTAGAAAAAAGTTGTCTCTGTACAAAGATTTATGGGCCTAACTGTAGATGTTTATATAAATGTTTCATTGTACTGGGCCCACAAGCCCAGTGTCTTTGCTGCAGCCATCATGGTTGAAGAGGTGTCAGAAGTCGGACACAGGTAATTCGTTTTAACAGAAGAAGCATTTTAAAGCGACACTGACAAGTTTCTGTAAAAACTGAACATGTCTCTGTCAGTATAGCTCTCATTATACAAAACCATTCATATTTTTTTTTTCTCCAACTTCTTAGAAGTATTGTTTAATGTTCATGTGGCATGTTCATTTCTGAATGAAGCATCATCGTTTAAAATTTTCATATTTACATATCCTGGTTCAGTATACAAAAAGAAGACATTTTCCCACATAAGGCTTTTAAAAGTCAGGTGTATTTCCCTTTAGCAACCTAAAGTTAGCCTGTTTATAGATAGATAGATAGATAGATAGATAGATAGATAGATATATATAGATATATATATATACATACAGAACAGCATAGCTGCCGTTTTATATCTGCCTAAAATAAACATGGAGCAACTTGCATTTTAACAGGAGATATGTATCCAATGAGACATTGTTTAGGAAGCTAGTAGACACCTCTAAAAGTCTCACAGAAATGCGCTGGGCCCTTGGTGGAAATGCACCAGTCATGGCTAATCGCTTGGCCACAGAGGGATGTGATGTTTTACTTGGTGGTCGTCTTAGTCCAGAAGAAATTAGTGTGCTTTCTGAACGAATAACAGGTGAGTAAGTTCATTGGAAAAGTCAATATGTGTGAATGCAAGTTTGACCATTATTTGCTACCAGGTGTCTTAGGCGCAAAGGTATGGATGGGGATGTATTAATATTTGTTACACACACTATGTGCATATACCAGTATGGGACCTATTATTCAGAATGCTCGGGACATGGGGCATTCTGGATAATGGATCTATCCGTAATTTGGATCTTCATACCTTAAGTATACTAGAGAATCATGTAAACATTAAATAAACCCTATAGGCTGGTTCTGCTTTATCTTAGTTTGGATCATCTACAATGTACAGTTTTATTATTACAGAGAAAAAGGAAATCATTTTTAAAATTGTGGAATATTTGCATAAAATGTAGTCTATGGGAGACAGCCTTTCAGTAATTTGGACCTTTCTGGATAATGGGTTTCTGGATAACCGATCCCATACCTGTATATCACTGTACTGCTGCTGGGACGGACATTTGCAGAATGACCATTGTCTGTCTGTTTTCCAGTTGTTGTAATTTCAATGCCCACCTCCAGGTCATTAATAAACAAGTTAAAAACCAAATGACCAAGTACAGAGTCCTGTCGTACTCCACTAACATCACTTGTCCAATTAGAAAATGTGTATCCTTCAGCCAGTTCTCTATTCAAGTACAATAATATGTTCCAAGCCGATATTCCTAAATTTAACCAGTAAACTTCTGTGTGACACTGTATCAAATGCTTTAGCAAAGTCCAAGTAGAGCACATCCACTGCAATTCCAAAGTAGAGGTTTCGGCTCACTCCTCATAAAAGGCAATTAAATTAGTCTGGCAAGATCTGTTGCACATAAAACCATGCTGGCATGAACTCATAGTATTATGATTTGCAATGAAGTCCAGTATCGTATCCTTCAATACTCTATTGAAAAGCTTTCCTACCACTGCCATCAAACTAGCCACCTATACTTTTGAGGCTGAGAACAGGATACCTTTTTGAATAGAGGAACTACATTAGCAATACATGTGTCTCGGCACCATGCCAGACCTTGATGAATCCTTACCATTGATCTTTACTTACAGTTGCTGGTGAGCCCATAAATGATCCTGATATCCACTTGATTATGGAATATCCAACAGGAGCTAAATGGGGAAATCACATGTCACGAAGGGCTAACAGGTACCCATTGTCTGTAATTCTGTAAATCTTTTTTGTACTGATTTGGTAGTTGCAAGATATGTTCACAAAATCCTGGCAATAGGTCATTATGGGGCCAATTCACCAAGCTCGATTGAAGGATTCAAAGTAAAAAAAACTTCGAATTTCGAAGT
Organism: Xenopus petersii; assembly: GCA_038501925.1. Classification (NCBI taxonomy): domain Eukaryota; kingdom Metazoa; phylum Chordata; class Amphibia; order Anura; family Pipidae; genus Xenopus; species Xenopus petersii. The sequence continues at coordinate 112,368,106 of CM076681.1, forward strand.
GTTTTTTCGGCTACTTCGACCATCGAATGGGCTACTTCGACCTTAGACTACGACTTCGAATCGAAGGATTCGAACTAAAAATCGTTAGACTATTTGACCATTCGATAGTCGAAGTACTGTCTCTTTAAGAAAAAACTTTGACCCCCTAGTTCGCCATCTAAAACCTACCAAACCCAATGTTAGCCTATGGGGAAGGTCCCCATAGGCTTGCCTAAGTTTTTTTTGTCGAAGGATAATCCTTCGATCGTTGGATTAAAATCCTTTGAATCGTTCGATTCAAAGGATTTAATTGTTCGATCTAACGATTATTCCTTCGATTGTTCGATCAAACTATTTGCGCTAAAATCCTTTGACTTCGATATTCGAAGTCGAAGGATTTTAATTCCCAGTCGAATATCAACGGTTAAATAACCCTCGATATTCGACCCTTGGTGAATTTGCCCCTAAATGTATAGCCCCTCCTGCCTCTTTCTTTGGCTATTTTCGACTGGTATAAATGGCCAAAATAATTTGTATTGTTTACTTTGTTTTTAGTGACAATGGACAATTACTACATAGCTGCCTTATTTTTGTAAATGAATACTAGTAAATTGTTGAGGCTTAAAGAGAATTCCCATTTATTAAGCATCATACATTATATTTTTCAGGTATATAGTACACAGTGATTCACACAATCCTATGGTTGATTCCTTGGAAGACTTTAAATCCCAGCTGGAAAGCTTTAGCCCAGATTTGCTGGTCATTGGTGGGCTGCAGATGATGGACAGCTTTCCTTTTAAGTCAGGTAAGATTTTACCTTTGTGTAAAATCCATCCCCACGTATGTAATAAAAAGCCCAATGCAGTAACCCATAGCAACCAATAAGATGTTTGATTTTAAACAGGTGATCAGTATATGGTTGCTGGTTGGTTTCTACGGAATACTGCACTTGACGCAAACTTCACGTATTTTATTACCATTCAATAGACTCCTAAAAATGTATTTTACCATACAGTTACAAAAGCACTAAAGCATAAAAACTGTTGGCGACTTGGAGGTGCAATTCCCCTTTTACAAGACACTTATATTGCATCATATGTATGTATATCTTTATGTACATGGAATAAAGTACATTTTTGGCCCTATCTTCAAAGAATAACAAAAAAATCATAGAATGTATTAAACAACAAGCAAATGATGTCAAACACCTCATATTTCTTGAACTCATGTACTGTATAATTAAATATGACAAGGAGGTAATTTACAGTATAAAATGGACATCAGTTTTTTCCTTTGTGCAAGTTAAGTAACAGCAGCAGCATTGCTTTATATAGCAGCCTGTTCTAGGCAATATGTATTTGTTTTGAACCACTGTTTATTGTTTCCACTGTAGCAACGGCATGTTTAGAACTGCAAAGTGAAATCTTGTAAATACAAGGGCATAGACTAGTAGCAATTAATAATAATACTCTTTGTTCCAAAAATTCCTAATTAAGCGTAATATTTTACATACACTATGTTTATGTACTACACAGGGCAACGTGAATCTAGACTAAAAGCTATGCAAGAACTTCTCTTGTCCACCAACCCTAAAATTGCGTCCCACTTTGAAATGGCCTCATTTGTGGAACAAAGCCTAATGAAGGATCTTCTTGAATATATCATACCTTACTCTGACTCGCTTGGAATGAACGAACAAGAACTCCCCAATCTACTTAGCCTGATCAAGGGTGGAAATATTACAGTACTTTCAGACCCTTACCCACGAGTAGCATCAATTCTTGACCAAATGCGTGAACTTTACCAGCTCCTCAGATCACAGGAGCATAAGGAAGGCCAGCGCTATCTTACCAGGTTACATGTCCACACCTTGGCTTTCCAAGCCATGATGGTTACCAAGGATTCCATGTGGAAGAACACAATGTCTGCCACAGCAAAAGCATCCTTGACTGCTAATCGCCACGTGTGTGGCTCCTCTCAAATTGACACAAGAAAAGCTAAACTAATCATGGATGACTCATTCTCTGTTAGCCGAGAAACGGGCAGCCAGAGGATACCCTTTAAGGAAAGTCGTCCCGTGTCTTGCTGGGAAGAAGACAACTATGAGATATGTTTAGCCCCAGTGCTGGTGTGTACTGAGGTTTTCCAGACAGCAGGTGGAGGAGATAATATTTCTGCCGCAGGGCTTGTGCTACAGATTTAATTTGATTGTAGCTGCTCTGCTCACACCTTCATAAACATTCCTTACAAAAAGAACTATTTTTCTAGGGTTAATTGTTAATGATGAGTGGGAGTTAAAGGAACAGTTCAGTGTAAAAATAAAAACTGGGTAAATAGATAGGCTGTGCAAAACAAAAAATGTTTCTGATATAGTTAGCCAAAAATTTAATCTATAAAGGCTTTAGTGAGCAGACGTCTAGCATAATACCCAGAACCCCACCTGATAGTCAGCAACTTGAAGGGGCCACATGGGACATAACTGTTCAGTGAGTTTGCAATTGATCCTCAGCATTCAGCTCAGATTCAAAAGCAAACAATTATGACCCATGTGCCCCCCTCAAGTCTATGATTGGTTACTGCCTGTCAACCAATCATTGGAAACCAAGAGAGCTGCAAAGCAGGAAGTAGTGTTTTGGCTATTATGTTAGACATCCAGTTACTCCAGCCTTTCTAGCTTACATATTTGGCTAACTAACTATATTAGAAACATTTTTTATTTTGCACAGCCTATCTATTTACCTAGTTTTTATTTTTATACAGAACAATTCCTTTAGGAGTAAAGGAAACAACAGCATTTTTACTGAGCCATTTTTTTCTCAAGCTACCAATGTGAAAAAAGTTCCTGCACACTCGGAACTACATTCTGTGAATCTTGTTTTCATATTTTATAATGTGAGTTTATAATTCCAAGTAACCATTCCATGCGTGTTCTGTTGATTTTGAGATGTTATGGACCAAGTTTTCATTCCTTAAAATTTGGGAAATTGAGGTCACCACGTCTGAAATCCAGATGTTGTGAACTACAGAACCTGTTATTTTTGGAAGGGGGAGGGTCACTCTAAATTTTAGGAATAACTCAATTGATAAATATTTGACTGTTTATGATATATATTTTAATGCTGCACAACAATGCAACTGACTTTTCTCCAAAAGTAAATTTGTAGGCTGTGTGTCATGAACATCTATGCACTACTCTTCAACCATTCCACATGTGCACTCCTTTCAAACCATTACTTTTGCTTGTACAATTCTGTGTTATTACTCTGCCTTTATTTGAAGTTTTTTTTTTGATTCAACGGAAGGCAAATGCTGAAGTAAAAACATCTGTATAGACATGTTAAGAGGAGAAATACATTTATTGTTCAAATGCTTTGACAGCAGATGCAACCTTGTTAGTTGGAATAAAGTCTGTCTTTTAAAATGAATCTGATTTTGTGTTCAAACTATTAATCCTGGATAATATTATAATTTATATGAAGGATTCAGTCATGGTTAAAATATGAGGACCTTAAATACGTTCTTTGTTGGTTTGTTTACCAGTAGATCCTTCCAGTAGACATAAGGGCACCCACTGAGATAAGCTGAAAGGATGTTCCATCTTAATTTTGGGAAAGTTTTGCTTATTTGTTTTTTTTTATTTTTTTTGCAGTAAAGCTGTGAAGTTGTGGAATTCTCTCCCTGAAATACTTACTGCCAGATACATTAGATAGCTTCAATAAAGTGTTGGATAATATTTTAGCAAGTAATAAAATACAGGGATACTCAGCTAACTTAGGCACTAAGTTGATCCAGGAACTGGTCAGATTGTCCTCTTTGGTGTATTTGGTTAACACTGGCCCGATTGCTCTGTAGTCATATCCAATATGGTCAGATTTTAAAATAGGAGGTCATTTATTTTATAATAAATAGATGACCCCACTACGCAACATTTCTAAAGGGTTCCTGTCATCGGAAAACATGTTTTTTTTCAAAACACATCAGTTAATAGTGCTACTCCAGCAGAATTCTGCACTGAAATCCATTTCTCAAAAGAGCAAACAGATTTTTTTTTTATATTCAATTTTGAAATCTGACACGGGGCTAGTCATTTTGTCAATTTCCCAGCTGCCCCAAGTCAAGGAAATCTTCTTAGTGCTTAGTCTAAACCTCCTGCAAGTTGGACATCCTAAGAATGACAGATTGATGGAGTCCAGTGAAGTTGGTTAATCCTTGTTACTTTTCATATCATAAAACACCCTTACTTGCAGAAGTATACATCAGTTTGTGGAAGGGGAAATATACTTTCATTTCAAAGCTCTTCCATTTAGATTATACTGTAAATACCTGAGGTGCAGTGGAAAAGATCCTAGCATTATTAACAGGGATACTGATGCATCTGTGAGTCTGTATTTTGAGGACAAGGGATGGCCCTCCAACCAACCTCTACATACCAGTAATAGAGGAACACAATATAAAATAACGTTTCCCTTACAGTTATGGAAAATAAAGGCTGCGCATCCAATGTGCTTACAGTATTTGAAAATGGCAGTATTGCTGACCTTCTCTAGTCAACATCACAGACCAATCTGTTAATATCAAGGAGACACACACAACTTCAACTGCAAGGGGTTGATTACCCTACTTACTGTATTTCTACCACTAGTTCATTTTATCTAGATGAAAAAATACTTTGTTGGCAGCATGCCCATTTGGATTCAGGCATGGGGCCTGTTATCCAAAATGTTTGGGAGCTGGGATTTCCAGATAAGTGATCTTTTGGATCTCCATATTTAAAGGGGAACTATCGTAAAAATGACCAAATTGTCGGATAGTGTCGCATTGTTGATGCAACACGACTGTCGGATGCAGACGCAGTGTGCAGCGTCTGCATCCAACAGTCGTGTAGCGTTGAATCAATGCTGCGTCATGAGCCGACAATTGAATTACCTTATTTCCGTTGCATCCGACGTGGCGCCTGTGTTTTTGCGCATCGCGGCGGAATCGTCCGTGTAGTCCTGCCCTTAAGGTGTCCTGACTGGGACCCTAGTGCTGCTAAGCATGCATGCTAACTATTGCACCACCAGTTTGCACAGCTGTTTTTCTTTGGGCAGCAGATTTTCAGTTACTTCACCATTGAATCTATCTACCATTGTAGATTGAATGGCATGTGTGATGTTAGGTTAATGATTCTTAATTACTGATGCAGCACCAATTTCCCTGAATGATAAGAACTATTATTGCATTGCTAGAATTCCTTCCTTGTAATAAGCCCATATATGTGCAAGGCAATGTTGTGCCCAGGGCCAGAACTAGAGGTAGGCAGAAGAGGCACGTGCCTAGGGCACAAATGTAGAGGGGCGCCAGGTATGTACCTCTTTTGACACCTTCCCCTAGTTCGGACCATTTTTTCCAGAAGCGTTTGCTGCGGGTCATGTTAGTGCGCGTTCTTCTCGCACTTTCTCGTCATGTGCACTGTTTCTCACATGCGTCGATCTTCTGCACATGCGGACGGTGGGGGCGAAGGCACTGGTTGTGCCTTAATCAAAAGGGACCTTCACAAAAGACTGTTGTGCATAATGTTCTATAAAATCTAGTATAAGGGTGGTGACACATGCAAGATTAGGGGAGATTTAGTCGGCCGGTGACTAATCGCCTCTTCTTTGGCCTTCCTGCCAGCTTGAATCTAAAACGCCAGCGGGACTGCACTTGGAGCACTTCATTTTCCGAAGTTGCCTCATGAGGAAACTTCAGGCGACTTCGGAAACAGAAGGGCTCTGAGTGCCAACCCGATGGCAATTTCTAGTGTAGCCGGTGGGAAGGCTTTTCAGGGAGATTAGTCGCCCGAAGAAGAGGCGTTTTGTCGCTGGGCGACTAAAGCTGGCCATAGACACAAAGATCCGATCGTACGAATCATCATACGAACGGACTTCCCCATCTCCCGACCTGCCACTAACCATTTCGATCAAATAAAGTAGAAAAGAACAGATCAGCCAATGTTCTGCCCCTGACAGTACAAAAGTTATGTCCAACAAAAGCTAGTGACAGTTTCCCACTGAAAATCGTATTATGGCAATACATGCAGAAAAATCGGCAGCCGACAGAAATCTTCTAACCTATCCGATCGACCAAACAACCGATCTCTCCACACACGGTCCGAAAATCCTCGATTCGTACGATCAGATCTTTGCGTCTATGGCCAGCTTTAATCTCCCCAAATCTTAGTGTGTCACTATCCTTACTCACATTCACTGAAATTGCTTGTTTGGTTAGTGTTCTTTTCTCCAAATATTTGTTTATATATATCTATATATGTATATGTATATATATATATATATATATATATATATGTATATATATATATATATATATATATATGTATATATATATATATATATATATATGTGTATATATATATATATATATATATGTGTATATATATATATATATATATATATATATATATATATATATATATATATATATGGTTTTTTATTTCAACTTGTGCAAGTTGAAATAAAAAACCCTTTTTTTCACAAAATATTGGAGTGCGGGTCCTTATCCAATGATTGTATGCTGAAGCTTTGACCCAGCACCCACAGTACCTCCAAGACTGGATTTGATATATATATATATATATATATATATATATATATATATATATATATACATATATATATAAAAATATCAGAAGACATACGTAAATCAGCTGTACTCAGGGCCTTTTGCTTTAATGACAAAGGATCTGGAAGATGAGTGCACATGAGCTGTGCTGCGCTTACTCTGCACCAATATGTGAGCTAACTCTTAGGGGCAATTTCAGGGGTAACTAACTATGCGGGGGGGAGCAGGGAGGGGCACTATCTAGGGTAGTAGGTAGAGGATTTTCTTATTGTGGTGGGGGGTTATTTCTCCTTTAAGCCAAAGTCTTAGGAGTGAATAAAGCCCCAAGCTAGAAGCTCTAAAGCTCCTTTATGCCAATGTTACTAATGGTCTGAAATTCCACTGCTATTAAAGGGTAACTAGCACTATGGTTACCATTTGTATCATTCCTACTGGAGATTAGCTACATGATTCAATAATGAAAACTTTTTGCATTGATATTTTTATCATGATCTCTTATGCTCCTGTTGCTTCCTTTGCATTTCAAGAAACCAAATAAAGCAGCATTTAACTGATACTGTATGAAGACTGATCTGCAAATACAGTAAGTATGTCATTTTTGTTGTGGGGGTAGAAAGGTCTTCTCTGCTGAACATTAGTATCGGTTTTTGCATAATGAAAGAAAATAAAATCCTGGGCAACTCTTCAATGTATGTTAAATATATTTGAAATAAGTTTGTAAATGAAAACCATATTTGCTTATGCCTTTCTGTTTTCTGCTTCTGACTCTTGATACAATGCAGCAGAGGTCTCCTCAAGGATAGCTCCATTCTCCTACAGAAGAACTCACACAAATTTTGATTGGTCGAATTTGGAGTTCATGGCAGTTAATGGGAGTTTTTAAAAACACACATGGATTTGAAATTCGATCTTTGATAAATGTGCCTCTAAGTGATATTTTACATGGAACAAAATGCTAACAATGCTTTTATGAATGTAGATCCCGATGGGACACCATCACTAAAAGTAGACCTAACATTAGTAAAGTATGGGAACTCCTGCCTTAACCCGTCTCTATTGTTGCGCCTTACAATTGGGAATGACTTCCTTGTAATCTACCCTCAGTCTCATCAAAATCAAACTCAAAGACTACTTGGAACACTTAATTGCATACCCACCCTCTTAAATGTTATGCTCTACAGCCAGTGACCTCCATCCTCTTATCTATCTTCAACACTTGATCGTGGATGTGACTGTATATTGTACTTATATTATTGTATGGTCCCATGCCTGTCCTATTAATGTTCTGTTCTACTGTACAGTGCAATTTGCAGAAGTAGCAATATATGAATAAAAATATATAAACATAAATCTGCTAGAATATTTTTTCTGTGCTTGTGTGGGTTTCTTCCAGGTACTCCGGTGTCCTCCCACACTCCATAAACATGCAGACCGCTTAACTCGCTGCTGATAAAATTGATGAAAGTGTGTGAATGATATAGGAATATTAGCGGGTAAGCTCCACTGGGGCGGGTTCTGTTGTGAATGATTTTGGGGCTGAAATCCTGTGTGTGTCTGTGCAAAGAAACAGGTGTACTGCCAAACAGAGCCTCCTGTAGGCTGCCAGTCCACAAAAGGGGCTACCAAATAGCCAATCACAGCCCTTATTTGGCACCCCAAGAAACATTTTTCTTGTGTTGCTCCCCAACACGTTTTACAATTGAATGTGGCTCATGGATAATAAAAAAAAAAAAGGTCAGGGATCCCTGCTCCAAGCTGTGCACACACATTTGGAGGCACAAAAAATATGGATTTTGAAAACTGTTTTGTGCACAAATGTTAGAGGGCAGCAAATTTACGTTTTCTACAATGCCATGTGTGACATTGGGCTTAGAGCTCCAACTAAACCGTGGCACCAAAATCCAGAATGGTTATGTACTACATGTAGAAGATCAAATGGAGTTCCAATAAAAGGTTTATATCATGTCCTAAACAAAATACACTCATCTGCTGGGACAGATTAAAAAAAGAAACAAAAAGGATTTGCCGACTAGTGCACGACCTGTCAGACATAATATTGTATATGATTATAAAATAATCAGATAACATTAAAAGAAAGAACCTTAAAAGAGAACTAACTCCACCAAAAGCCCCCCTAAACTGCCTGCCATTGCCCGCTCCCATTAGTCAACAAACAACCCCTTAAAATGCAGAGCAGTGCAGCAGAGCTCCCAAGCAACATCTTCCGCTACTTCTTATCCTCTTCTAGGCTCAATGCTGATTTTAATATGCACAGTTGAAGCCAATTCCTGACTTGGCCCAACTGCACATGCTCCCGCAGGATTCGTGTCAGCAATAACCCCCGAAAGAATATGAAGCGGTTGAAGATGATGCCGAGAGCTCCGCTACGCTAGTCTGCATTTTAGTTCTCCTTTAAAGGAGAATTCAACCCCCCACTGTGATAAGTCCCCACTGGCCCCCTCCCTGCCTCCCCGCTGCTATATTTTACACCAGAATTGTGTCCCCTGTAGTAATACTGACCACAAGTGCAGAGTGAGCGCAGCGGAAGTCACGGGCACCATCTTCCGGTGCTTCGGCAGTTTCCGTCACTTCAGGCGCATGCACAGTTGCAACAAACCAGAAACTTGCTCCAACTGCACATGGGCCGATACGCCGCTCACTCTATTAGGATTACCGAAGCGCCCGTGAGCTCCACTGCGCTTACTCTGCATTTGCAGTCAGTAATACTATAGGGGACACAATTCTGGGGTAATACTTAGCAGGGGGAGGCAGGAGGGGGGCCAGTGGGGAATTATCACAGTGGGGGGGTTTAGTTCTCCTTTAAACAGTTCTTCTTGAAAGTTTAAGTTAGTGGTCTTTGAACAAAACATGGTAATCCAAATGCACTCTTACATACACCCCTGGCAAAATAATCCCTGCAGACCTTTCGTCTCTTTGTGAAGTCTTTCCTAGACGTCATGCTGAAAACAAGTAAACCACAATTCTGGCTGCACCAGTGCATTTTAAATACAAAAAAACCCATCCTACACAGTACAGAAAACTTGCTTGTTACCAATACTTATTTAGCCAATTAACATGTAAAATGTATGTGTGCACATGGAAAATAAGTTATATATTGGAAACATTAGCAATAAACGAAGGGACCTCTGTATATGGGTTACCAACGTTAATAGCTCATTAAAAACTATTTTATAGTAATTATCAATACTGCATGGCCACATAGAATCTAAATCTAGAATCTAAATCAAAATGTGCAAGGATATGTATAACAAACCATTTATATGGGTATATTTCTTCTATTTTTTTCTGAAATACAATTCCCAGAAGGGTAAGACTTTAATTGTAATTTAGTGACACCCCCAAAAAACCACAGACAATGAAATTATTATTGCTACTATTGTTTCCAAACTGCTGGCTGGTACTGCCTGGCTGTAGTCTTTAGCCAGGTACTGTTTCTTGCAGATACTGTATATCAACAATCCCATGGCAGGAGGTTGATATTGATCTCATCTGGGCAGTTTTGATACCTTATTTCATGTTAGGGCAGGGCCACACGGGCAGATCTGGGGAGATTTAGTTGCCTGCCGACTAATCGCCTCTTCTGCGGGGCGACAATCTCCCAGAACTGCCTTCCGCCTGCTATAATGAGAAAATGCCAGCGCAATGGCACTCGCGGCGCTTCAATTTCCGAAGTCGCCCGAAGTTGCCTCACGAGGAAACTTGGGGTGACTTCGGAAATCGAAGTGCTGCGAGGGCATTGGCGTTTTCTCATTATAGCAGGAAGAAGGCAGTTCAGGCAGATAGTCGCCCCGCAGAAGAGGCGATTAGTCGGCAGGCGACTAAATCTCCCAGAATCTGCCCGTGCGCCCCCTAGAGTGTAAATGAATGGGTTTTTTAAAGGGGGGTTTCACCTCCCAACACTTTTTTTCAGTTCAGCTGTTTTCAGATTGCTCACAAGACTTTTTTTTTTTCCAATACTTTCTATTCTCTATTTGTGACTGTTTTTCTAATATTTTAATTTCCCCCCTTTTGTATTAGGGATCGTCATAAATTATCAAACAGGGAAACAAACAAAGTTCTGCATGGCTGGTAAGTAAGGCGGGGTCTCATACGTATGATCGTTTCCCTGCAGAGCAGTAAGGGACCGACTGACAATTCCTATCCACAGCAGTAAATGAAGGGAGAATTTCACTGCATACAGTCAGGTTTCTTATAAAAACAGTGAAAACATTTTAATTAAAGTATATTACAGATATGTTTCTTTTTCATTAAAAAAAGTAAAAATAGGATTTTATTTTTTTACCTTTACATGCCCTTTAAGTTTGCCTTTACTAGGACTCTAGGCCTAGCCCAAACCATGGAAAACAGAACCAGCCAATTAATTATTTTCCACCAAATTTTACAATCAGCATTTCGCATTGTTAACTGTATCCTGATATTTATGCCATATAGTGTATGTCCCAATACTAATTGTTATTTGACTTTAGATATACCTGTAGGCTTAAGTCCCCTTTTCATTCGGAGCCTCATGGTGGATATGGGGTCTCCTAGAGTTTCCAGGGGCAGAGCTCTTGGATTGGTGCAGCATGGCTGATCCCAAAAGCAGCCACAAAGTGTCGCTGTGCCCTATAAAAGAAGATTGCCATGTGCTCAGTTAGCCATTACTGTTGGAGGATTCTGCTGAGTTGTACTTCAATAAGGAGTAGTGAGTTCAGCTGCCACTATATAGAGGCAGAAAGGCCTCTGAGGCTGGGGTGGCGACCCCATGCCTGGGAGCTCGATCAAGAGGGTGGAGAGCTCCAGATTTTCCCAACTGAATGTGAAAAACATGCGCTATAGACAGCGCTGGGAGCTATGTCTGAAGTATAATACAAGCTGCATGTTTATGGAATGGATTCATCGCTGTGGATGCCTGCTCCAGCTCTAGATGAGCCTGCCAGCTCTGTGTGTGAGCCCTCGGGTGAGTGATGCCAGGGGAGGGTGGAAAAGAGAGGATCCAGCATACTCTATTTGTGACACAGGTTCTGTTTATGCCTGCCACGATGGAGCCAGTACCTAACCGGAGGGAAAGGTATTTTTGGACTGCTAGCGCTGCCTGGGACCAAGTGTGCTCATTGGGGATAAGGGACTGAGACTTTGATCTGCCAATGAGTAGTGCGGGACTTTGCCTGGCATGGAGGGCCAGGAAATGGACTGGCACAGGATGTGCGGGTCAGGGTTTCCTTGACCCCCACACAACCCTAACCCGCCCCGGCTAATACCTGTGCCCGCCCGCTTCTGGGGGTCCTTTATAGACCCGTGCCGCCCTGCCGATGATTTCACAAAAGGGGCGGGGCGAGTAGACGCAACACTATAAAACTGGAACCCAGAAGTCGGATGCTGGCATTTGAAGGTGGTGGGCGGGGAGAGCAGAAGAGCTCAATCCGCAACCGCCCACGAGGAGCACTGCGAGGTCGACCCGAACCCGCCCGGCCCACACATCACTAATTCCCAGGGCAGTGAGTTATGCTAGTTAAATGCATATTGTATGATGTAAATGTGTTTTTACTTACCCTTTAAATTACTTTCTTTATATAAAGTTGTTGTTTTTATAAAAGCAAAGTGTGCGTTGGATGTTATTCCTAATAGGGCCACCCGCAGGTGTATTCCCGGATCCCATTAGGTGGAGGCACTGCCAGAGAAGAGAATTCCCAGTACCCTTTCACCTTGCAAAGTGGACTCAGGACCTGTAAGTGGTAAATATTGTGATGTACCACCATGGCACCAGGGGAGTGGCCAAAAATGGGTTACAGACCTTGTTTATTTTTATTGCTGAAGCACAACAATGAAAGCATATGTACTGGATTATATACACATGTGAACAGCTAGCATGCACTAATTAACCATTTAGCCTGCATACCCATTCGTTGTCTGAAAAAAGCGCCCTCCACCTATGGTGGCAGCTACTTGCGACAGCAGCTGTTTACGGTACTGTATATTTTAAAATAGTTTGGAGGTGACTGACGTGATTAAAAACATCAACCATGAACGATAAATACGTAATAATCGTCTCTCTGAAACCCCAACACTCGGTAGCCTCGTGTGTTTTTATTTAATATGGACCTGTGTCCAGTCCGACTTTGACGGTGCTGAAATAACGCTGAATCAGTCTCTAATCAATACAATAGCTGCGCCCGCTCCGACTGGTCCCAAAGGCCCTGATCCCACACTCTCCCTGAAATACACAGAACTACTACAGTCTACCGATGTCACATGATGTCCCAGCATGCTTCCGCCCTGCTCACGTGACTAAGCACTTACATTTTGCAGGGAAACGTTCAATGGGTGGGACGGTGATGACGTAGCCGATGTATCCCCCAATCAAACAATGAGGTATTGACAATGGGCGCGGCTTTCTTTCTATTGCGGTGTGTGGGCGAAGTGAAAACCCGGAAGTTTATGCAATAAATCTTGTGCCACTGTCACTTGATAAAATCGTGCCGGGGCCTGTGCTGTACAGGTGGGTATCGTAAGGGTGATATACCGGAAGTGCCTTCTGACATAGATCACTTGTGCGATCGGGTGGGTGACATTTCCGAAGAGTTTAATTTTTCTATATGATTGAAGTCTTTACAAATGATCAGATCTAGGAAGGGCCTCTGTATCTAGATTATAAAGTTGCCCTAACGTCCCACGTTTTCACGGATAATCCCGTATAAATAGCGTTCCCTAGAATATGAATTGCTGTTGATCTGATGGACAAAACAGTTACAACCAAAGGGTGGAGTGGGGGGTGATGTTTATACAGAGCTCATAATGGATCTAATTTTAGTTAACGCTAGTTACAGGGGAAATACAACGTGTAAAACCAAATCAATTGTCTGTTGCAGCTTTATAATACAAAAATAAGATTTCTTTTTTTTAATCTAGAATAATTATCAGAATATACTTTTATCATGAGTTGTAATTATTTTTTTGCTCGTTAAAAAAAAAAAATGGTAGGTGTGTACTGCCCCTTTAATTGTTATTTAGGGCACCAAGACAATTTTAAAGTTGTGCGTTTTTTGTAGGGATGCATATGCAAATTAGGTTCGGCATTCGGCCGAATCTGTCGCCAAGGATTTGGGGGGTTTGGCTGAATCCAAAATAATGGATTCGGTGCGTAATTTTTTTGCTTGTTAAAAAAAATGATAGGAGTTTACTGCCCCTTTAATTATTTAGGGCACCAAGACAATTTAAAATTGTTGTGAGTTTTTTCACAGTAGTTACACTATTCTACTTGTGTTAATAACATTCATTTTTCAACGATGGAATTTATTGGTATAAGGGAATATACCATTCTGGAACAAGTTAAAATGATGTTCAATTGAGTGTTACTCAACTTTAGTTTGCTCAACTTTAATGTGAATTTTTGGGAATTCACACCACAGCCAACTCCATGTCAGTTATAGTTGTGGAAACAAATTGCTTCAAGGAAATGTGTTAGTGTAATTTGTTCTCATTTTTAAAGAAACAGCAACACTAAAAAATGTAAGTGTTTTAAAGTATTGCAAATATAATGCACTATTGTGCTGCACTGATAAAACTGGTGTGTTTGCTTCAGAAACTCTACAACAGTTTATATAACAATCTGCTTTGTGGCCATGGGACAGCCATTCAAATCTGAAAAAGGAGAACAGGCACAGGATAAACCACAGATAACAGATAATCTCTGTTGTACACAATGAGATTTTCCAGAATTTAAGTTATACATTGTGTATCCTGTGCTTCAATGGCTGCCTTCATGGCTACTATTTATATAAACTATAGTAGTGTTTCTGAAGCAAACACAACAGGTTTTCCAGTGCAGGGCAACAGTACATTATATTGTCATTCCTTAAAGTCACTTTCCGTTTTTGGTGTTACTGTTCCTTTAAGATGTCAAGTTTTTACACTGCTAATGTAATGAAACTGAAGCAAAAGCTCCATCTGTTGGGTAGTTTTGACAACTGATCTCAGGAGTAAATTTCAGAAGATATTGTTCTACTTAGAAAAAAGAAGAGAAACATAGTCCATCTCTGCTCTTTTCTGAGCTGCAAAGCATCAGAAGTCATCCCTTTTTACCTGTTGTTTCAATTTAATTGTCATAGCAGTGTAAAACTGCTAATATCTGGAAAACTAGAAAAAAAAACAATGTATATTGCAAAAGTGCCTTTAATTCCAGGCCTGGATTTGTGGGAAAGCCAAAAAGCCATGGGCCTAGGGAGGTGCAATTGTAGCGGAGGTATGCTGCCCAGACGCATTTGTTTATTTCTCTCTTTAAATTTCCTGCGTCACAATTTTTTTTCTTCAGGACCAAGGAGGAACAATTGTGCATGAGTCATCTAGCAAGAGGAGTGTAAGTAAGGAGTAACCACACGTGTATAGGGGCAGTGGGTAGTGTACAGAGGCTGACATAGGGAAGCAGTAAATCTGGGGCTATTTAACTCCAAGGGGCAGATTTATCAAGAGTCAAAGTGAATTAGAGGGAATTTTCAAATGAAAATAATTCGAAATTCAAAGTAATTTTTTGGATACTTCGACCATCGAATAGGATACTACAACTTCGGGTTTACTTCGAATTCGATTCAAAGTAAACTTCAAAGTACTGTCTCTTTAAAAAAAACTTCGACTTCAATACTTCGCCAAATTAAACCTGCCGAAGTGCTATGTTAGCCTATGGGGACCTTCTAGACCATTTTTTGAAGTCTTTACACATCAAAGTAAAATCGTTTGATCGTACGCTAAAATCGTTCGTTTCGAACTATTTTACTTTGATCGTTTGATGGCCAAATTCGACTCTTGATAAATCTGCCCCCAAGAGTATATGAACATGTTTTTAGGTATAGAACACAAGATATAGAGGGACTTATCGTGTTTTATTTTGTTTTTTGCAAGAACATGCGCGTTTATGCCTTTATTTTTATGCTTCTTATTTGTTATAAACTTGCAGGTCTACAGATTAAATAAGATAAGATTAAATGCAGATTTGGAACTTTTATAAATGCACAGATTTGTTTATTAAACAGTTTTTAAAAATTAAATTTTCTTTTTTCTTTTCAAAAAAGAACATGGCCCAAACAGGACTTCAGCGAACTATTATGGATCCGGTAAATGACAATTTAATAGTTTTCTCTTCTGTGTTGAAAATTGTCTCAGTTGTCTTTACTTCTCTTTTTTTTTTTTCCATTAACTGCACGTTTTCGATTCAACTACATCATAGTCATCCCATTTAGCCAGATCAACTATTATTCCCAATGATTTTTTTAAAAATGTTTTTTTACTTTAAGCCCTGCATATATTTTGAAGTACAAAGTGCAGGAGTGCATGCACGCTGAAATTGAGAGTATTCACGCTGAAATTGAGAGTATTCACTAAAATAAAAATATAGCCAGCAATAAACCATCAAACTGATTACTAATGTAAATATTTAAATGATCAATTCAATGTCAGATTTTGACATGACTGAAGACATGGCAGCTGGTTTTAAAAACTTAGGCAGGAAGGAAGCCCAGATCCAGCTGTGAAGGGCAATAGGAAAATGCCACATCAACTCTCTGGCTGATTGCATCCGACACAACTGTCGGATGAAGGCCCAACGTGCATCTTTCGCATCTGACAGTCGTGTTGTGTTGGATGAAATCAGTTTGTAGATGTGACATTTGTATTACTTACATTATATTCGGCGCATCCGACGTGACGCCTGCATTTCCTCTCATCGCGCTGGATCGGAAGGACGCGCACCTTGTAGTTCCAGCCTCTACTTTAGAAACCTCCTACATTTATTTTAGTTAACCCATTGGGAGATCTTTGCACTGCAATCTATGAGTAGTGGGTCTCTAATAAAATGCTTGCCAATGAATTAGGATTCAAACAGATGGGTATCAGAGTAAAGCTCAAGTAGTGATTTCACACATTGTCATGTTGACATAATAACTGTTTTCCAATCTGCTTGTAAAACAACAGTCAGAAAAGAATTGGAAATCGTTTGCATGACGGTACTATATATTGCAGGTTGTGCCGTATGTGGGGACTATTTTTGGTGGCCTGGAACCAGGACAGATGATCGTAATACATGGGACTGTTCATCCTGATGCAGATCGGTAAATGATCATACTTATGCTTTTCAGTATTGGATATAACTGCCATATCTTGACACAGGAAAAATTAAAAAAACAACACTTTTTTCCATGGGTAGAAAATGTGTCATGTGACATTAGCCCAACAGTCTCTTTTTTTTTATTTTTCCTATAAAATTATGAGTCAGCGAGTTAAAGCAATTTAATAGAATTAACAGTTCAACAAATAACAACAACAATAACTTTTCTTCCCACATGTCCCTTTTATCTTATACAAAGTGTAAATTAGCATGCTTTCTATCGTGGTAGTGCTAATCAAATCAGTTCACTTTCGCTGTTATTTACAGCAGTGCTGTTGATTTTTTTACATCTAGTGGTCTAGTTTTTTTTCTCATACCTTAACTTTGAGGCCTGGATGATATAAAATGATGGTGTCATATACAACAGTCTTTGGAGACACGGTGTAGACTGAAGGCCATAACAATCCTTTGTGATGTACAGTATATCTAAAGTAAATGTATTTCACAGTGCACCATACTGTAAATAATATTTGTTGTGATGTCAGAATTAAAGGGGATGTAAAGCCAAAAAATAATATTGCAAATACCTCTTCTCCACCTTAAAAGAAGCATCTTTGCAATATATTTTATTTAGAAATTCAGTGCCGTTTTTTTATAAAATAAGCATTCTTCTGCTGGTGTTCGTATCCTCTGCCTCTCAAAGTTGCACACTGAAATCCTTTGAAAGCTTCACAGCTGGAGCAGTGTGAAACGATAAGATACTCTACATTCTGAAGGGCAAGGATTCTTTCTCACTGAAGTTATCCTCAAAGATAAATGAACACATAGATAACAGCCCTGCTCTGCTTCCCTGTCCTTCAGAATTCAGAGTATCTGATCGTTTCACACTGCTCCAGCCATGAAGCTTTCAAAGGATTTCAGTGTGCAACTTTGAGAGGCAGAGGATATGAACACCAGCACAAGAATAGTTAGTTTATAAAAACGGCACTGAATTTCAAAATAAAGTATATTGCAAAGATGCTTCTTTTATGGAGAAGATATACATGCAGTATTATTTTTGACTTTACATCAACTTTAAGGGGCAGATGTATCAAGGGTCGAATATCGAGGGTTAATTAACCCTCGATATTCGACTAGGAATTGAAATCCTTCCTAGTCGAATATCGAAGTCGAAGGATTTAGCGCAGAAAATTCGATCGAACGATCGAAGGATTATTCCTTCGATCGAACAATTAAATCCTTCGAATCGAACGATTCGAAGGATTTTAATCCAACGATCGAAGGAATATCCTTCGATCAAAAAAACTTAGGCAAGCCTATGGGGACCTTCCCCATAGGCTAACATTGACTTCGGTAGCTTTTATCTGCCGAACTAGGGGGTCGAAGTTTTTTTTAAAGAGACAGTACTTTGACTATCAAATGGTCGAATAGTCGAACGATTTTTAGTTCGAATCCTTCGATTCGAAGTCATAGTCAAAGGTCGAAGTAGCCCATTCGATGGTCGAAGTAGCCCAAAAAACACTTCGAAATTCGAAGTTTTTTTACTTTGAATCCTTCACTCGAATTTAGTGAATCGGCCCCTAAGGTAATTGGACAGACTTTTTATTTTGGACAGACCGCTTTAGTATGGAACATTGTGTGAAAGCTTTGTATCAGCCACTGCTTTGACATTATTATTAATGGCTCCCTGCTCTGAATGTGCACCAATGCTTGTGCTGATGCTTTGTCTTTGTGTGTGTCTCAGTGTATGTTGCACTGCCTGTATATGCCAGACTGTAGCTATGCATGCCATATCTGAGTGTTTGAATGTCAGTACTGCACTGGTTATTATCCTGCACACCGATGTTGGACATTGGTGTTGATACACACATTCTTCATTGCGGACTGCTAAATAGAAAACTGCCACTGCATGGAGCTCTGTTCTACAGCAGGGTTATCACTTTGGTCACTGAATAGTATTAGTGGGCTCTGAATAATATGAGTTACTGTGCCCATGTGAATTGGTAAAAGCAGCACTAGGGGGTTAAAGGGCATGTAAAGGCAAAAAAATAAAATCCCATTTTTACTTTCTTTAATGAAAAAGAAATCTATCTCCAATACACTTTTTTATTAAAAAATGTGCACCGTTTTTATAAGAAACCTGACTGTATGCAGTGAAATTCTCCCTTCATTTACTGCTGTGGATAGGAATTGTCAGACGGTCCCTAATTGCTGGGCAAGGAAACAATCATACTTATGAACAGCAGGGGGAGCCCTCGCCTTTCCAGCCTTTCAGAATTCCAGCAGTTTGTTTCCCTGTAAAGCAGTCGGCGACTGTGTAGATTTGTATTGGATTTTATTTTGGCCTTTACATCCCCTTTACTGTTTCCAACTCCAGCTGCAGGGACAAAGATCATGGAGCCAGATTTAAATAGATAAACTGTGATTCTATTTGTAGGATTATTTTGCTGCTGCCACTGGTTCTGCAGAGTTGGATAAAGTTTGTATTAAACAATACAAAAACTATAAAATCCACATTAGATTACATGACAACACAGTGCCCAGTGCAGTCTGTATATTCTGATTATTCAGTCTTGCTGTATTGGTTTCTGACTTGTGCTGTTTCGATAATTTAGGACGATCCATAAGCAGCAGCCCAGGCCACACTGAGCATGTGCACAGTCTTGGTCTTGCAACAATGTTTAACAAAGTTACAAGATGACAGCAACCTGTGGCCAACTTTGAAAGCATAAATCATTTGTTTGATTAGGCTTTGTGGTGCAGTAAGTTCATGTTTATGTTTAGTATACAAAATACAGCATTTCTAGCCTTATTCTATTCTAGACTTGCCTTGTCCTTTAAAGGGGTGGTTCACCTTTAAGGTAATTTTTAGTATGTTATAGAATGGCTAATGCTAAGCAACTTTTCAAGTGGTCTTCATTTTTTATTGTTTGCCTTCTTTTTCTGACTCTTTTCAGCTTTCAGATGGGGGAGGGGGATCACTGACCCCTTCTAAATAACAAATGCTCTGTAAGGCTACAATTGTATTGTTATTTTTACTACTCATCTTTCTGTTCAGATCCTTTCCTATTCATATTCAAATCCGTGAATGGTTGCTAAGGTAATTTGGACCCTAACAACCAGGTGGCTGAAATTGCAAACTGGAGAGCTGGTGAATAAAAAACGAAATAACTCAAAAAAACTCACAAATAATGACACATTAAAACCAATTGCAAATTGTCTCATACTAAAACCACCCTTTTTTTACTCTGCTGGTTCTTTACCCCACCACTAGCAACTGAGGGAGTAGAATTACTCTACTCTACGGGGGTTATGAACCAAAGTCCAAATTTATCTCAATATTTTCTGCTACAAATCTGCTTGGGTTTTTTACGCTTATTTATTATTACATTTTCCCAAAAATTTGCTTTGCTTTAAAAAATCAGATTTTCACAATATTTTTGAATTTTTTTTATCTGATTTTCACGATTTTTTCAGGAATTTTTTTTATTAGAAAACTTAGGGGTATTGCACGAAACACAGCGCACATCCAAAAATCGTTGGGACTTCTCCTATTGACTTATATGCAACCTCGACAGGTCTGAGATGCCAGATTTTCTGATTCGGACCATCCTCTGGGTTTAATAAATGCCGAAAAATTTGTGATTTTTTAAGTCTGATTTTATATAAAAAAAAATCACAAATTTTTCGTGATTTTTGCATTCGGAGTTTAGTAAATAACCCCCTACAGCTCTGGTATGTGTCAGAGGCATGGTTGCTAGCATAGTGCTGAGAATGGTTTTATAGTGAGATTAGTAAATTTCTTAAAAATAACTATTAAAAAAAAAAAAGCATATGTCTGTTTAATATGTGAAAACGTTTTAATCAATCACTAAGAATGATATAAATAAAGCGACATGCTCTATTTTTCTAATATTAGATTTCAGATAGATTTCCAGCGTGGAAACAGTGTCCAGCCTCGTTCTGATGTGACTTTTCACTTCAACCCTCGTTTTAAAGGGTCCGGACTCATCGTATGCAACACTCTAGAGAACGAAAAATGGGGATGGGAAGAAAAAACATACCAAATGCCATTTACAAAGGGGCAACCATTTGAAATCATATTCTTGGTCTTTCACGATAAATTTCAGGTGAGTTTAGATTTGTCCCTTACATGCATTATATGATGCATCTCCTTGTCCCTAGAGAAATGTGTATATCTTCCTTTTTTTCTTGGTCCAGGAATATGATGTACATAATTCTTTATTTAGGATGTTGTTCTATTTTATGTATAGGTGTCTTCAAATGGAAAAAATTTACTTGTTTACAAACACAGAATCAGTCTACAAAGAGTTGATACTTTGGGCATATCTGGTAAAGTGAAGATTAATACGATTGGATTCTTAGCTCAACCAGTAAGTATGAATTTGTCAATTGTAAGATAGTAACACAGTAAGTTAGGTCAAAAAAATACACGTGTCAATCAAGTTCAACCCTTTAAGTTTGTATATAGACTGTCTAACTGGATGCATGTTTATTTGTAGCACATGGATACAGTTCCTTGGTCCTTTCTTATTTCGTATTACTCAGTGCCAGGCCAGACACCCTAGGCAACCCAGCCCGCTGGGTCGCCCCCCACCCCCTGGCACGCATGCACAAACAGGCTCTCATGTCGCTCCAGTCTCCAAAAATGTCTCCCAAATTTCCCCTTGTAGCGATTTTGGGACACTGGAGCGACACATGGGTTTTACCACCAGCGATTCACATTATTGCCTATGGGAAAGCTTTTTACTGGAGAGTGCAGGAGATTAGTTGCCAAGAGAAGCAGCGATTTATCGCTAGCGATTAATCACCTGGTGTGTCACTGCCCTTAGGGAACTGTCAGAAACCATAAAAATCATGAAAAGTCTGCATATTTTTTAAATGATGTATATTGCAAAGTTGCTTGAAATGATGTTTACTTTTTTAAGCTTAAGTTATGTTTTTGTGGAGTTCCCCTTTAAAGTCTGAATGCCAAAAACTCCAAAAAAAAAAAAAGTTATGTTTACTATAAAATCCAAATTTTTAGTGAAAAAGTTTAATTTTTCAGAATTTATTATAGCCCGAGGATGGAAAAAGTCAGAATCCGAAAATCCGGCATCTCAGACCTGCCGAGGTTGTATATTAGTCCCGAAAATATCCTGATCTGCACTGGGTTTTGTGCAATAATACGATAATTTCGTCAATCCGAAAATATCGGAGTTTTCAGGTTGAAAACACGAAAAATTCGTACAATTCAAATTTTCGTATGATTTTTACGATTTTTTTCCCACACTTGATTTTTTTTCTGGAAAATGTATTGATAAATTAAGGGGAAATAACCAGTGCAGATTTGTTTGGAGTATATTTCAGAAAATAATGAGATAATTTTGGATTTTGATAAATAACCCCCTTAGTAAATTCTTACTTATTTTTCTTTCATTTTAGCTTTTTTTCTATAGTGCTTTCTTGCACTACTTTGCTACTTTTTACGAAATTTTTTTCTTTAATTTTAGACACTTCTTGGTTCACAGCCAACATCTCTTGCAGGAAACAGCATCGAAGCAAACAAGGTAAAATATGTATGACAATAAGAATAAAAGACAGCAGTTCACCTGTTGTTACATCTCTCATGCTATTTTTTCTGTTCTTATTTTCAAACAGGGAGGATCAGAAAAACCGCGGAACTTTGTAAGTACTTTTGAATATGGGGAATAAAATGTTTAGTTAATGAACTCAAACCATAAAAAAAGATATCTAAATACTTCCTGCTTGCAATTTCCACAAACAGAAATGTGATTAAGTAATGCAAGTTCGAGGCACAGTAATAGCCCCTTTTTAACATGAATGTAGTGAATAGGAATTGTGCTGAACATACTTTTTTGCCTGTTGTATTAATCATCAAACTGTATGCTTTTTGTTATCTATGGTTTTACAAGCTGAAGAAGTTTTTGGTTCCAAAACACCTCTGGAGTACATATTATAAGTGTTGAGTTACAATTTAAATTCAAATTCGATTTTTGAGATTTGTCATACTCTGGCCCTTTAAGAATTCAAATTCGATTATTTGCCACCTAAAACCTGCTGAATTCATGTATAAGTCAATGGGAGAGGTCAAGTAACCAATTTGGAAATGTTTGTAGGTTTCCTGACATGTTTTTTATGGAGACAAAAATCGAATTGAGTTTGGTCGAATTCAAATCGAGTTTTCGAGCGGTAAAATTCTCCTGAGTTTTTTTTTTTTCTTTAATTACCACCCAGTCGAATTTCGAGTATATTAGAATTTAAGTACTATTAACAAAAACTCACATGAATTTGAAATTCGACCTTTGATACATAGTGGCACAAAGAATACTGCGCTTATAAATAAAGAATGGTTTCTAGTATCAACCAATCATGTAAGTGAATGTTCCACAGTCATTGAAGAAAATTAAGTTGAAAATAGTTGGCCTTGTGGCTAGATCTCAGCAAGTGTTCACTAAGGGGCAAATTTACTAAAGGGCGAAGTGGCTAACGCTAGTGAAAATTAACTAACGGGTGCTGGCGTAAATTCGCTATCGAAGTGGACCTACTCTAGCGCTACTTCGCACACTTATGCCTGGCAAAGGGACGTAACTACGCTAATTCACTAACCTAGAGATTTTACTGAACGTTACCTCTTGTGCCAGACTTGCCTTCGCCACCTCAGACCAGGCGAAGTGCAATAGAGTAGATAGGACTTCCTAAAAAAATAGTTGAAAATTTTTCTAAGTCCCAAAAAACGCTGGCGTCTTTTACTTTTTTTAAGGGTGATAGGCTGAAAAAGATCGTAAATTTTTTTGTGGGTACCCTCCTTCCCCCCCCTACATTTCCTAACATATGGAACCTAAACTATACACTGGGCACATGTATAGGGCAAAATAACAACTCTATTTTATTTTATGAAGCTTTTCCAGGCTTGTGTAGTGTAATGTATTTGCTGCTACATATACATCCATTGTACTTTAACTTGGCGCCGTATGCAAATTAGGCATCGCTAGCGTAACTTTGCTTTGATGAATTAACGCTAGCGCAACTTTGCTACCTTTCGCCTCCCTGAGCGCAACTTCGGGTTTTAGTGAATTAGCGGCGCCCTGGCAAAGTGCGTCAAAGCCAGCCCTGGCGCAACTTCAAAGGTAAGTAAATTTGCCCCTAAGACTTTTCTGAACTAGAAGAATATGAAAATAATTCCTAAAGCAAGAACAGAATGAATTTTTGCTGTCCACACAAAAGCAGTATTTGACAAATGGGGTCTTGCTAAGTATTGGCCAAGCTTTTATATTTTATGTTACATGTTTTTTCCATTCTGTTAAAGTCAGCAGACAAACTTGTGCAATAAATGTGCAGACATATGTTTTATTTAAGTTCGTCTTCCGCACAGGTTACACTAACTGGTTACTTAGAAAATCAGGCAAGGGATAGCAATAATGGTATGTTTTTATAGAAACTCTCTGGACTGACTGTGAGCAAACATAGGAGACCATTCATAAAATAGTCAAATATTACCAGTATTCTTTGGCTATGTATCGCTGTTGTCATAACGATGTGTATTAATGCTTTATTTTCATTAAAGGTGAGCTCTGCTGTTTAGATGTCAGGATTTTTAAAATATGAAAACATACGGTACCTGACTCTTGTAAGAGATCGATTTGTGCATGTTTATGTGAAGGCACGACAGTCAAACTAACATCTTCTCTTATTTTCATTTTTTTAGACTATTCCTTATACAGGTTGCCTTCCTAGTCCTCTAATCCCTGGGAAGACTATGGTGATTAAAGGAGAAGTACTCAAGAATGCTAAGAGGTGAATCCCTTTTAGTACAGAACTGAGAGTAAAGCAACTTGTGACTCATGTTCATTATTACCACTAATTTACTTCACATGCTTACTGATGGTACTTACCTTTTGACCTAATTACCATAGCAATCTATACAGGTATGGGATCCTTTATACAGAAACCCGTTATCTAGAAAGCTCCGAATAACGGAAAGGCCGTCTCCCATAGCCTTTATTGTATTCAAATAATCCTAATTTTTAAAAAGGATTCCCTTTTTCTCTGTAATAATAATACAGTACCTTGGACTTGATCCCAAGTAAGATATAATTCATCCTTATTGGAAGCAAAACCAGTCTATTGGGTTTATTTAGGGGTAGATTTATCAAGGGTTCGAACTTGAAGTAATGGTAGTTTTTTTTAACTCGCATTACTTCGAAATTCGAATAAAAAAAGACCAACAAAAATTTATTAAAAAAATAGGCTGTATTTGATTGTTTGAATCGAAGTAAGATCGAATTCAATCTAATTAGATTTGAAGTATTTAAAACAAAAAAAAAATTGTTGATTTTTTTTTCAAAGTCCACCAATTGACTCCATATAGGTTCTAGGAGGTCCCCCATAGATTAAAACCGCAATTAGGCAGGTCTTAGATGGCGAATGGTTTAAGTCAAAGTTCTAAAGTGACGGTACATGATAAATTTCTATATTCTAAATTTCGTTTTTTTTTTTTTTCAAATTCAAATCGAATTTGGACTATTCCCTAGTCGAAGTACACAAAAATGGCTCGAAATTCAAATTTTTTCACTTTGACCCTGGATAAATCTGCTCCTTAATGTTTGGATGATTTTCTAGTAGACTAAGGGGTCTTACACACAGTCGGTTTTACCTGAGCTCCCCTGCGTTGCACTTTCTTCCGTTCAGGTAGACGCATTCAATATTTGTCAATGGGGCTGTACTCACACAGACGCATGTAAGTGCCAAATGCAAGTGAAATGCAACATGCTGCATCCCATCTGCATTTGGCGCTTACATGCGTCTGTGTACAGCCCCCTTCACAATAATTGAGTGCGTCTACTCCTGCGATCCCCTGCGGCTGAACGTAAGAAAGTGCAACGCAGGTCGAGCACAAGTAAAACCGCCCGTGCGTAAGAGCCCTTAAGGTATGAAGAGCCAACAACATTTTATATAACCATTTTGCATTCCAATTATCTGGACAGGTTTGCCATTGATCTGAAGCCACATGGTTCCAAGGATATTGCATTACATCTGAATCCACGAATGAAAGAAAGGGTGTTTGTGAGGAACACATATCTGCGTGAAAGCTGGGGGGAAGAGGAGAAACAGCTGCTGGACTTTCCATTTTGCCCTGAAATGTACTTTGAGGTCAGTTAGATTTTAAATTTAATTTTTTTTCTTTATCTATAACAGTAGAATAGTTAAGTACCTTGAAGCAGGATGCAAAATAAAACAAAATGCATTTTATTAAAGGGACAGTAACACAAAAAAATTAACGTGTTTCAAAGTAATAGAATATAATGTAATATTGTGCTACACTGTTACAACTGGTGTGTGTTTCAGAAACTCTACTATTATACAAGCTGCTGTGTAGCCACGGGGGCAGCCATTCAAAGCTGAAAAAGGATAAAAAGCACAGGATACACAGCAGATAATAGGAAAGCTCTGTAGTATACAATGGGATTCTTCAGAACTTATCTGTATCTGCTGTGTATCCTGTGCTTGAATGGCTGCCTCCATGACTACACAGCAGCTTCTTTATATAAACTATAGTTGCATTTCAGAAGCAAACACACCAGTTCTACCAGTGCAGGACAACACTACATTATACTGTCATCAGTGATGGGCAGATTTGTGCCCGAAAAATTCACGAAACAGCAATTCCGACACCGGCACCCATTAAAGTCAATGAGCATCTGATAAACGTCCTTGGGAATTTTCGTAGCAAATTTATTCGCCGGCGCGGAAATTCGCAGTGACTTTGTGCCTGCAGAATAAATTCGCCCATCACTAATTGTCTTTTCTTTAAAACAATTTGGTTTTTGGTGTTACTGTTCCTTTACTGTAGGATTTTCTTTGCTTTCTTTTTTAGATTCTCATCTACTGTGATCTACAGCAGTTCAGGGTTGCTGTAAATGGAGTGCATCTGCTGGAATATAAGCACAGATTCAAAGATCTGAATAAGATCAATGAGGTTTCTGTGAATGGCGATATTCAACTACATGATGTGCGCATCTGGTAGAAATAATGGCGGCCTTATTACTAAAGAAAAGACTACAGATAACGATGTCAAAACAGCTATGAAGGTTTTTAAAATATTTATCTCCGTCTAAAGGGAATATCACTATACTTCGGGGACATCTTGATGTCGCTTTGAAAGACTTTGCACTTAACTATACATTTATACTTGTATATATATTAACTGCTTAACAAAAAAAGGAAAATAAATACCAATACCAATAGATAAAATGATTATTTGCTAGATTTACACATGTAAATAATAATTTAATGCTACTAAAAATATTGTGTATATATACTTTTTACCCTGTACCACAAAAAAGTGATGTGTCATTGTTTCTGTTTGCTTTTAACAGTCCCGGCTTTGAGATCAATGGAATGAAAATAAATGGATCAGTTAAATGGCATTTACTTCTGTGTTAAGTTTTTCTTATAATTTAATTTTCTGTCCTAGCTGTGTTGAAGTTTTTTTTTCATGTTTTTGTATAATCAAGCTTTATTTAAATAGAAGTAAGCACATAATAAATGACAAATTGGCCTCTCAGTGTCTTTGCCAAGTTGAGACTACTGTGTAACGGGCAGTTATATTATAGTTTACCCTGATCTAGTAACATTTCCAATTAAATGTTTAGGCACCTGTGCTGCACATACCGTTGAGATGTGAGTAAACGTTAAGCACATGATTTGCTGTCTCATTCAAAAGCAATTGCAGCTGAATAATAATTCTGATATTTTCATATAAAATGTGTATTCTCAGCTGTGACCCACACTGGTCATTTTTGTTCCCATATATGCCCATAGAATAGTGCGCCCTGTCGGATTTTTATAGTTATATATAGTATATAATCACCCTACAATAAATACAGTATCTGTAAATAGCGGTTCTATTCTATATACGCCTACTACCTGGCTGGTATTTTAGGGAAGCAGCTGGTTAAAATGATTATTATTAGTCATTAAACATCTCATATTATTAGAGAACAAAGGTAAATATAAAGGAATGCCAGTATTATTTTCCAGAAAGGTGGCACCAGCTGATGAAATGAGGAGTTGCAGTTCCTAAATGAGATGCTACATTAACATATTATTGCAATTAAAATGGCTGATTATGAGCCTTTTGCTCAGGGTGCAGAGCTGGCGGGAATCCTGAACAAGAGTTGCATCCATCAATAGCCAGTCAACTGGGACAACGATGATGATTAAAATTAAGATGTATCTGGTTACACAGCAGATTTGTCTATTTTGTCTTTATTCCACTTAACTGGTGCATAATGTTTGGAAGGGAACCTAATGGGAGTGTCCATTTGTAACTGTGAGGGCAGGGGTGTTGAAGGGTTCCAGTGTGACCATGGGCACATAAATCCAACTAGGGTTGCCACCTTTTCCCGCTGGCAACTCTGGGTGGGATGATGACATCACAGGGGTGGGGCAGTGGCATTGCCTAGTTTCCCAAATTTGGAAAACTGGGCATGTAGTTTTGACCTGGATAGCCCTCCTGAAAACTGGACTGATCAGGTCAAAACCGTACAGGTAGCATCCCTAACTCCAACCAATTCATTAACACACTGATAATCCCCTTCACATCAAAGAGACCAATAACACTTGTTACCCATTTTTTCATGAAAATGTCACCCTCCTCCCCATATATCCATATTGTCTTCCTTGATATGTTATTAACCCTAACCTCATGGTGTGAGTTTACAATGATTGGGTAAAAATTAGAAGAGCACTAAGTGGCGCAAGGGCATGCCTCTCAGTGTCAATCAAGCAGCAATTCTCCTGCTCTGGCTGTGCTCTACATGTTGCAGCAAATAAAAAAAATCTAGTCCAAGTTGCAGGGCACAGGCCACCTCTATCCTTAAAGGAGAAGGAAAGGAATTTTTACTTGGGGGTGCCAAAATGTAAGCACCCCCAAGCAATTGTATCTACTTACCTGACACCCCAGACCAGTGTACCTATATCAGAAGAAAACTGCACCGGCCTGGGGTTATTTAATCGATCACCACGGAGCGATCGTCTTCTTGCTTCTTCTTTATTCAAATTTCCCAGGGCAGACTCATGCACATTAGAACGAAATAGCCAGCTTTTTCATTATACTTCGGCTTATCGCTATACTGCGCATGCACAGCTGAAGGAAGAAGCCAGAAGAGGATCACTCCGTGGTGCTCGTTGGAATAACTGGTGCAGTTTCTGCTTATAGTAGCACCGGCCTAGGGTTTTAGGTAAATAAACACATTCACTTGGGGGTGCCTAACTTTTGCCACCCCCAAGTATAACTTGCTCATCTGCTTTTCCTTATAAGATCAAATGTAATAAACCTTGACATGTAACTTGCACTATAGATCACAACTGCACTTCCGTAAATTAATGCTTTAAAACATTTGAGCTCTTCGATCACAGACAGTGATGACTCCACGGCACCTACATATACAAGCATGGTATAAAACTGGATTAAGATTTATATGTTAAGCCAAATAATAAGAACACAATGTTACATTTTAGATCTTCCTAAAAAAATTTATAAAAAAAACATTTATTTCTAAATCTCAGCAGAGTTAAAAGGATTATGTCCTAATGAGATGTATGACAAATGTATACAGAGAGGCTAGCCTCCTTCTCTACTGAATACAGTAAGGAGTGACTCATGGTATACACTAAATTAGTTAAGTCAAAAAAGGATGTTTAAATATGACACACATTTCTGAGATTGCTGATGTGATTAGGTGTTGTTAGATATTTTTAAATAAGGCCTTTGTATTGATAAAATCTTTCAAAAAAAATTTCACCATGATGCCATATAAAAAAAAAAACTTTGGCTTCATGTTGGTAAAAATTAACATTATTTGAAAAGTTACTTAGAATTAGCCATTCTATAACATACTAAAAGTTAACTAAAAGGTGAATCACTCATTTAAAACTTCACCTAGAAAGATAGTATAATGGCAGAACTCCAGGGTTCGATGCGAAGTGCTGGGTCACGCTGCGAGGAAACGCAGGATACTAGTCGGAGGGGCAGAATTTAATGTGAGTTAACGAAACATTGCAGCTACAAACTACATGCATCCGAAGGTCGGTAAAGACGCAGCGTTCGTAGTTCTTCGGATGCATGTAGTAGCTGCAATGTTTAGTTAACTTACATTAAATTCTGCCCCTCCGACTGGTCTCCTGCATTTCCTCGCAGCGCGATTATATTCAATTTAGGTAGCACTCACTTATCTGCAGCTTTGTTCACAGGTGCACTTTTCCCACATGTCCTTCCACACGTATACGGTACTTGTTAGACATTCAAATGGGCAGCACTCCAATTAAAAGAAAGCCTTTATTTTTCACATGCAGGGCAACAGCAGAGCAACGTTTCCAGCCCACCTGGCTCTTTATCAAGCTTGATAAAGAGCCAGATAAGCTTTCCTTGCAGCGTGACCCAGCACATCGGATTGTGGAGTTCTGCCGTAAAAAGACAATACCCACAGAAGTTCAATAATGTAATTCTAGCAATAATAAGTAAAAAAAATTATTAAAGACCACCCACTTTCTATGAAAAAGAAAATTATGAATAAAAACAAAAGTACTCCTTTTGATAGTGATTATTTCACATATAAATTTAATCAAATGATTGTGTCACAGCACCTCTAAGTTCTAATATTGTAAAGCAGATGTCAGGCAGAGCTCAATGCACTCCTGTAAGCTTTATCCTGTTTTCTTTGTTACAGCTATTTTTTTTTTTCAAGTGTGCAAATAAAACGCAGCTACAGATCACTTTCTCCATATAAGGCTGAGGAAAAACATGTAAAGTCAAGTGCTCCGGGGACGGCACCCGGGCCGGTGTAAGAGGGCATTTTGGATAAGCAGTATTGAGCTTGTTCTGGAGGGAGTTCTCTGCGGAGTTCTTCTGGTAATATATAGGGCTGGGGGTAAAAAACAATATATTACAAGATCTTATACCAAAATGTATGAGAAAATCTAAGATACAGAGGTTAAATTCAGTGCTATAATCTTATCAGGCTACTTATCTATGCAAAGCAGGACTGGACTGGACTGACAAAAATGTGTGTTCCACCACTCATTTCAAACCGAGGAAAGGGGTTCCAGGCATCACTCTGATTTAAAAGGATAACCAAAGTATTTTAAGACAAAATGAATCACAGGATTTATTTTGTACTGGCAATACTTATTTTGAGACTACAAAATAAGTTTTGTGCTGGCCAAAAAATTATACTGTGACTTCAAAGCTATTTTTGTATGTATAGAACTATTTTGGTGCAAAATACAATTTGTAACCATGAAATGTATGATGTGGTCATGAATTCTGCAGTCCGCAGTCACATAAAATGAATTCTGTGCTACCAAATACACTGCATACAAACAGCACCCCATATAAGCCAAGAACTGCAGACAGCTGTTCAATAGCACAGGGTCATTAGGTAGATTTTGTAATAGGGTTTAAGTTTAAAGGAGAATTCAACTCTACCACCCTACCCTAAATAGAGCCCCCTCCCTCCTCCCCCCAGCCTAAGTGTTACCCCGAGCATATGGCCCTAACGTTTTACTTACCCCTTGGTGTAGATTGAGGCATCGGAGTTCACGGGCGCCATCTTCTTCTCTTCAGGAATTTTCGGAATGAGACCGGTGTGGTGGCACATGTGCAGTTGGAGCAATGTTCTGCTTAGTGACAACTGCGCATGCGCCAAAACTCACGAAAATTGGCAAAACGCCGGTCTCGTTCTGAAGATTACCGAAGCGGCTGAAGATGTCGCCAGTGAACTCCCAAGCCTGAATCTGCACCGAGGGGTAAGTAAAACATTAGGGGCATTTGCCTGGGGTAACACTTAGGCTGGGGGGGAGGGAGGGGGGTCTATGTAGAGTTGGGGGGTAGGATTTTTTTTATCTATAGGGCTGAATTCTCCTTTAAAGGGGACCTGTCACCCAACAAAAAAATTTAGAATCCTATTTTATCATGTTAGTCAAGCAAAATTAACTTTAAGTACACTGTATAAATGATTTGAATTTATTGTTTCCAATGGGAATTCATAATTATAGGAAGCAGGCAGGAGCCATTTTGTGGACACAGTTATTAAGACAAGCCTTGCGTCATCTCAGAATCTTGTTTGTGCACCAGAATGGGGGACCTGATGTCCATCCCCATGCCCTGGTTACACAATTAAATGGTTAAAAGAACTAGGGGAATGTGGGGAGAACAATGACATCTAGGAAGTACTGAATGGAAAGTGAAAGTAATTGCTTGCCCCGCTTCTATGCCTAAGGCATAGAGGAGGGGCTGGCAATAGTTGATAAATGCTGAGATTTTTAGATGAGTTTACAACAGCTATGAATGCTTTAATAAAAAAAAAAAAAGGTATTTTATTTTACAGCTTTTTACGTCAGGGTGACAGGTCCACTTTAAGGGTGGTGGCAGACGGGGAGATTAGTTGCCTAGCGACAAATCTCCTCTACTGCAGCCGACTAATCTCCCCGTTCTTGTACTGCGTTGGCCGTGATTTCTTGTGTCTACATTTGGAGCCACTGCATCGGCCTGGGTGCAGACATACAGAGAAGATTTCAGCACAATAATGGGCAAGTATGCATTTTCACCCCAAAATCCCCTCTGGGCCTGCAACCAGGCTGCAGTAACATCCCAGAGTGGAGGTGATCAGTCAGGCTTGTTTATATAAACTCTCAGCCTGTGTTTATATGCAGACAGAGAAACAGTCATGTCTGACCCTAGCATTGGCAACAGATCTATCTTGCATCCCTTCTTCCATCTTGTCACTTTAAAATATGCAATTAGTTGTATTTTCAATGCCACATGGTATCCCTTTATATTACTAACCTTGTCAGCAGCAAGGATCCTGAATGCAGCAATAACTTGTTCTGATGTGTCTGTTTCTGCAGTCTCCCTAGTCATGAAATCAATAAAAGACTGAAAAGAGATAGTTCCCGTTCCATTGGGGTCTACAAGGGCCATAATCCGAGCAAATTCTGCTTCTCCCTTTAAAATAGAATAGAAAAAAGGCAGATTAAATCAATTTCTCCTTTTCCTTGCAGAATAAATAATGTATTGTGCAAAACAAGTTTTGGTATTATTTAAAATGTTGAAAATAAGTAATCAGTAATATTAAATTATTATTCAGTTAATCTCAGCGAAGGATTGGTTACACTGAAAACAACTAGCAGATCTGT
This sequence comes from Xenopus petersii, assembly GCA_038501925.1. Lineage (NCBI taxonomy): Eukaryota > Metazoa > Chordata > Amphibia > Anura > Pipidae > Xenopus > Xenopus petersii. Next base: position 112,401,002 of record CM076681.1, read on the forward strand.
AAAGTTCTTAATCCTTTACCCTTCCCCTCCTCTTTTCCCTGACCCAGACATTTTTGGACTTTGTGGGTTTAGTTCCCTTTTTACATTCTAAAATTTGACCAGGGTTTCCTTTACCACATAAAGTTAAATACAGTAAAAAACAATGTAGCTTCAGTCATCCTGTTATAGTGTCAGGAATATCTAGGAATATTTACAAAGGATCTAGAGTAAAAGTGGAGCTAATATAGAACCTTGCAGCAACCCTCTTAGAACGCTTTCCCAAAAAGAGAATTACCATTAACATGCACCCTCTTTATGTGATCCTTCATTTTCTCCTATTAGTTGTAAGATTAAAATATGTACTTGGAATTCTTACCAGATCATAACCCATTGAAATTAAACAAGCCCTGAAGTCATCATGTTCCATCAGGCCGTTCTTCTTCTGTGAAGATGAATTGTATATACGGAAAGAAGTTCCATATTCAATCCCCGCAGGAATCCATGAAGATAACAGGAAAAAAAGATATTAGTTGTTAAAATAAGTCGACAAAAAAAGAACCATTCACAATCATGTTAGTTGGAATTGTGGACTGCGGTGTATTTTACTTTTTGGAGAGCTTAAAGGGGAGTATACCCCCTTACTTGCCCCATATTCAATTGGGCTTGTGCTGAACATTATTAACAAATGAATAGAAAAATTAATAGAAAAATATTGACATTTTGTTATTTCTTTCGCTTAACAGGGCAACCAGTTACTACATATTTAGGCGATGCTGACCGCCGCACATACAATGGCATTATTGGGGGGTCCTTGTCAGGGCTCTGAAGAGCAAAGTTTGCTCTTCTCAGGGCATGCAAAGGAGTCCATTTCAGAACTCTGAAGCAACTGTCACATAAGTGGGGAATCAGAGATCACCATCTGCATTATGCTATGAAGTTGCTCCTGGCTAGCAGATTGCATGTACAGTATAACCTTTCCTGTGTGTATATGTGATTGCGGATCAGGGAAGTACAGCACAGTCTGTCCTGACCCTGGGTGAAGGCACACCAAATGGTAGTGTACCTGCTCTCCCCTGTAGCACAGGACTCCTGTAGCGCCACAAAGAAGATAATCAGTGCTAAATTTCTTGCAGTAGTAGACTAGGGCTACACTACATATACACTACACATTACCGCACAGAGTCTACAGTCATACAGAGTGTCAAGTGTCTGCTTTGTTGAAGCAGTTTACCTTATCAAAGTGGTTAAATGAAGACCGGAATATATTGATTTGCTCCTGGGTAATCCCTTTGGCATCACGTGTAAGGATCTGGGTTTCAACCTCATTGATGGTTCTAGCTACTGTAGTTAGCATTAGCTCCCAACCAACACGGACGTGCTGCAAGTAAACAAGGAACAAGCTATTCATGTTACCCCAACACTAAGAACTCCCGGCAAGCAGTTACAGTAGTTCCATGATTCATTCATGAACATGTGTTCTGGGGAATAAATCATTTTTTATGACGCAATCAATGGCAGGGATTGTCTAAACCATTACTGACAATACACAGAACATACTTAACTCTATATTTTACTTCTTATAGGCATTGTGTACTTATTCTCCAAATAACAAAAAAAAAATTTTTTACAGATAGCTAGATCATGAAGATCAGGCAGTTTTATTGATAGAAAAAAAATTGAGCATTCAACTGCTTTTGATACTACCTTAAATACCTACAAACCATTATTGGACATGCTGTCTATTGTCATATTAGATATATACAAAATATTATTGAATAAAATATCTAATAGCAATATTAACAGGGAAAAAAAAGTCAATCTTGGGTTGACTAAATGACAATTCTTTCCTGCCATCTGTATTTATTTCTATGTTCTTTTTTGGACATTTTAAAGAAGAAGTCTACAACTTTGTGCTTCAAAATCACCAGGAAAATACTATTTCCAGTATTGGAAACCTAACTGCAGCTACTCATACCTCCATTGAATAATTGGTGTGCTTGTTATCAAATATGAGGGATTCCTGAATCATCTGGTGATCACCTTCCAGCTTGTCTACATTGTGCTTGTAATTAACAATGTTGTGTTCAAGCATCTTCAGACTGTTCATCTGATCTTCTAGGGTGCCTGTAGAGTCAATGCAGCTGCGTCCAATTTCCTGGGCAACACATATGTTGTTACAAGACATACATACATAGTAACATCAACTCAAGTTAAAAAGGAACTTGCCCATTAAGTCAATCCTATCCTCATAGAGTCCTTATTTAGCTTTTACATGATCCAGATAATGCAAATCAAACCTACTTCCTTCTAATTAAAAGACTCAGCTTTTATTGGCCAGTGTATGGTCAGCTGTAGACATTGAGGACCATATGCAATGTTTTCCCTTCAAAAAACTTATATTTGGTTTCCTTCCTTGTCATCAGAATTACTTTGATGAAGAAAAAACTGAACAATGAGTGAATGATTACTGCATATCCACACAAAGGAAAAGGTGGGGCAGTAAGTTAGTGATTTGTACCTCCATCTTGCTTTGTATCCAAGGACCTATAACATTTGCTTGGGCAGCAAACTGTCGGCGCAAACGTTCATTGTTTTGTTGACGAGCCAATTCTTCTTGTAATGTCTGATCTCTAATGGGCACCAATTGTTTCACCTAAGGCACAGAATAGTCAGAAATATGTTAATATCCAGATAAAAGTCATAGTGTACAAATATTAGTTAAGAAAAAAAGTTGATATGACATACAAAAAACCTTTGGAAAAAATCTCAGCAGTAGCCCACATCTGTTGCAACACCACTGCCCGTTTACTGTCTTCCAGAAAACTTTGGTGATCACTTATAATGATTTTCTCCAGGACAAAATGAATGTGATCTCATTGCAAATCTTCAAATATTATCCCCACCTGAGTAACTCTCTCATACAGTATATCAAATACAAGTGCAAGCATGGCCCCAAAAGGAAATGCAGCCTAATTACATGGAAAAGAAAAGGCTGAATTACTGAGGTGTGCATTGCTAGAGCAGAGTGTGTTCTTTGCACCAGAGACCTGCTAAAAAATAACATTTTGGATCTTAAAATTAACAGCTTTTTGCTGGAACCACCACTGACCATAACCTGAAAGAAGAAGACATGGAGTCCACGTGTACCTTTTCCCACTTGGTGCGAATCTCATCCAATGTGATGGTGCTGTAAGGATTGTGGGAAGATATTTTTATGTTATAGCTTTGAATCACTTTTTCCACTTCGTTTTGGATGCCCAGTATAGCTTGTCTTTCACTGTCTGCTTCTGGCAACGTGGCTTTAAATTGTTCATGGGCAGTAATCAATTTCTAAAAAACAAGCAAAAACATATTAAAATGGGATATATATATATATATACATATATATATATATATATATATATATATATATATATTTATCATCATGCACGAATAAATATATTTTGATATACAGCTGATGGTCATGGCCGTGAGTGCTTTCTTTGGACTATTGTAGATAAATTTGGTCAGCACCCGGCGAATAACTAAGAGATTGGCGAGTGCCCTTTTATCCAATATATATATATATATATATATATATATATAGTCCAATCAAGAAAACACCAGCACCAAGGGTCTTTAGAAATGAAAAAGTTTGTATGATAACCTATGTATCACCGATTGGTGACTTTTTTATTTATAAAGACCCTTGGTGCTGGTGTTTTCTTGATTGGACTATACACTAATTATGTCCGTGCACTGGAGCAGCCACAGCATTGCTTGTCTGGTATGAAGTGCTGTCTGATACTCAAACATATATATATATATATATATATATATATATATATATATATATATATATATATATATATATATATATATATATAAAAGTTTGAAAATAAACATATTGTATATGTGTATATATATATATATATATATATATATATATATATATATATATATATATATATATATATACACACATATACAATATGTTTATTTTTCTCATACTGGACATACTATTGATATAGGGCATAATGTTTATCTATTAAAGGATGGATTTTAGTGGTTTTTGAAACCACAACTAAACTCACAACCTCTAAAACCATGATTGTCACTGAATTTATAAAAAAGATCTGAGTTTTTCAATTCCTAGCAAAGAAAAAAATCCAAAAACCCTCTCAAACTCCAAATAGATTTAAATCAGTCCATTAGAATCAGCGCCGTTCTCATTGACTTTTACAGCACTGTGACAACTTTTACTTGGCGAAGTTTTGCATTAGAGGTTTTCCTGTTTTTTACACTTAAATCTCAAATTTTTAGAAATATAGTAAAAAAAACACTTTTTTCGAGATTCATGGAAAAAAATTTTGTTAATAAATGGACACCTTATTGTATCTTAAACATTACGGACTAGTGTTTATTTTCCCCTAAACCTGACAATGTACATATACTCATATAAGTAATGACCTTAATCTCTGCAAAGTTATATTCATCTTTAGTGTAAGGAAGTGGGTTTCCTAATTCTAATTTCACTGTCTCACTTTCTTTCTGGCAAAACTGCAGTAGCCATATCTGCTGTGTTGCTTGGTGTGTAGATATCTCAGGGTATGAGCACTCATGTAGCAAGACTATATCAGTTACTCTTTATCTCAAAGGCACAGTTACATGTCTTACACTGTTGCCTGAGAAGGACTTTGCCTAATATAGCTATGACAGTTAAAGAGATGGGGGTCTTAAATGAGGCCAAACAAAAAGAGCAAACAGACAACAATGTCAACACTTAAATCATATAGAATATGAACTTCTAATGTGACAAATAATAACAGAGTTTTTGAAGATGGTATAGATGCAACAGGCTCTCCTTACTGTGTCTCAAAAAAAAGAGATTTAAATGCAATGATGAAAAAAGTAGATGTATTGTTCTCTGTGGGCAATCTTGTTCACTTGATGGATATAGAATGGTTACACCCATATCAAGGAAACAGGAAAATAGTAAAATGGAAATAAACACACAGTAAAATTTTCTGCTGTGATGAACTAAAGTTTTGAGGTTTTTTCTTATTTCTTCTTGTAGCTACATTTATTAAAGCATTCTTGTCAATGAAAATCAAGGCACCTGCATTTCTTCTACATTGTGCACAATAAACATATCCTGTAGATCCTCCATTGCTCCCTCCATCCAGATGTTGAAAGGTCCAGCTCTCTTAATGAATTCTAAATGCAGTTGGTCAACAGTCTCTAAGAGCTTCTCGGTTCGCTGTTCAAGAAGAGAGAAAAATGAACTGCAGTTAAAACAAGAATATGCCAACACAAATCAAACACAAGGCACATTATGCATAATTGGGTGCACCTGGCTACATTTGCAATAAATTAGCAGCAAACAAAAGGGAGCCCTGGAAGCAACACCTAGCCTTGTCTGTGTGCCCCATACTTTGCATCTTGCACTTTATTCAGAAAAGCAGAAAGAATAATTAGCTTAACTAGTTATTTATCTTTCTTCATATTAGAATACATTTTAGGACTCGTTATTATTAGGATCAAGATACCTCTAGAACTTCCCTTCTTTTCTGTGTTAAAGTTCCAAGGCGATCCCATTGGTCACAAATTTTCTGGCATCTTTCATTAATTCTGGCTGCGTCATAATAATCAAGCTCACTAGGAAATAGAACAATATTGTATAGTGAAAAAAATCATATGGATACCTTCTGTATATATGTAAAACAGGTTAGTGCAAAGTTAGGCTGACATGATTCAAGTAATTATTTTAGGACATATGGCAAAGAAGATGAAAGCTTCCCGGGGGGTCATTTATAGCCTTGTCTTTACCTCCTGCCATAGGGGAGGCAGTAAGTACAGGGCTCCATGCCGGAGAACTATCATTTATTTATATATCATGGTACATAACAAACAATTATGCATAATTAGTTATGAATTAATTACTTATGCCTTATGTAAAGCTGGCTACACATGCACTAATAATATAAATTATTAGTATGTGTATGGCATAACAGCAATTCATGTAAAGTTGTACCGATAACTAAATAGAAAATTTCAATTGATGGTGAATTCTATTTTGTTTATGTTATGAATATAATAATCATTAAGAGCCATTCCCATTCCCCAAATGGAGAATTTTTTGATATATATCTGTTTTTGTGGAATCTTCTTTTTTTAATGAAAAAATTAGGAAACTCAAGGCTACCCAGATCCATTCAAACAAACGGGCATATCAGCTTCACTTATTCAAAACTTAAGAGTTCTTGAGGATTCTTGACTTAGTTGACATTTAAATTTTATGAGACCTTGCGTAATGCAAGAAAAATTCTCTTAGATGTCTCCATGTTCGAGAATATTCAAGTTTACAAATATTAATAATCCCAAATTAAAAACAACTGTGGCCAATGTTTAGTGGCATTTCTCAGATATGAGAGGAGTTGAGAGAAATCTAAAAGAATTTTCAGATTGTAGATACGTTTTCAAAAATTTATTTTTCAAAAATTCCCAAACATTTTTAAATGAGTAGTTCATCTTCATATTATCTTTTATTATTAATTAGACCATATTAGTCCAGGACAAAATACAATTAATATTGGGGGTTTTAGCAACCAGACCACAGTTTGGAAGTTAGCATGGAATAAGAAAGGGCCTGGACAGCAAGAGACGCAATAATAAAGCACAAACAATTACATTTTGTCATTTTCCCCTATCCAATTTTGGTATTCGCTGTCAACCAGATTGCATCTCTAATTACAGGCTGTAAAAAAGGTAATCAGTAAGACTAATAATTATTAGTAGTGAAAAAAGTGAATATAGTACAAAGAATCACAAGAGACTGGTAGTAAGATAAGATCATGATAAAAAATAAAAGAACATTCTGGTTGATAAGTAAATGCACTGGCAAGTTAATTACAAATATGCTATTTCTTTTCATCTTGTGTATTTCCCCATACTAAGAAGAAATGTAGAGCAATGGAATAAACATTTCTTCGGATTACTTTAGGGGTTGCAAAGACTCCTGGAATGTTTACAGCTATATGAACGGTTTACACGTTATGTTGGAGCCAGAACCCTGTATGTATTTCCCCATACTAACATCCCCTTCCCCCCAAAAACACATTGAGGGGCAAATTCATCAAGGGTCGAATATCGAGGGTTAATTAACCCTCGATATTCGACTGGGGAATGAAAATCCTTCGACTTCGAATAGCGAAGTCGAAAGATTTTGCGCAAAAAGTTCGATCGAACGATCGAACAATCGAAGGAATAATCGAACGATTCGAAGGATTTTAATCCAACGATCGAAGGATTATCCTTCGACCAAAAAAAGTTATGCAAGCCTATGGGGACCTTCCCCATAGGCTAACATTGGGTTCGGTATTTTTTAGGTGGCGAACTAGGGGGAGAAGTTTTTTCTTAAAGAGATAGTACTTCGACTATCGAATCGTCGAATAGTAGAACGATTTTTAGTTCGAATCCTTCGATTCGAAGTTGAAGTCGTGGTCGAAGTAGCCCGTTCGATAGTCGAAGTAGCCAAAAAATACTTCGAAATTCTAAGTTTTTTTTACTTCAAATCCTTCACTCGAAGTTAATGAATTGGCCCCTGAATGTTTGTATTTACATCATCCTATAAAAAGCAAAAATAAAAGTGATAATAAAAAAAAGTGAATATACAGTGGTGTGCAAAACTATTTGCCCCCTTCCTGATTTCTTATTCTTTTGCATGTTTGTCACACTTAAATGTTTCTGCTTATCAAAAACCGTTAACTATTAGTCAAAGATAACATAATTGAACACAAAATGCAGTTTTTAAATGAAGGTTTCCGTTATTAAGGGAGAAAAAAAACTCCAAATCTACATGGGCCTGTGTGAAAAAGTGATTGCCCCCCTTGTTAAAAAATAACTTAACTGTGGTTTATCACACCGGAGTTCAATTTCAAAGGTTATAAAGCCATTTCTAAAGCTTTGGGACTCCAGCGAACCACAGTGAGAGCCATTATCCACAAATGGCAAAAACATGGAACAGTGGTGAACCTTCCCAGGAGTGGCCAGCCGACCAAAATTACCCCAAGAGCGCAGAGACAACTCATCCGAGAGGCCACAAAAGACCCCAGGACAACATCTAAAGAACTGCAGGCCTCACTTGCCTCAATTAAGGTCAGTGTTCACGACTCCACCATACGAAAGAGACTGGGCAAAAACGGCCTGCATGGCAGATTTCCAAGGCGCAAACCACTTTTAAGCAAAAAGAACATTAAGGCTTGTCTCAATTTTGCTAAAAAACATCTCAATGATTGCCAAGACTTTTGGGAAAATACCTTGTGGACCGACGAGACAAAAGTTGAACTTTTTGGAAGGTGCGCGTCCCGTTACATCTGGCGTAAAAGTAACACAGCATTTCAGAAAAAGAACATCATACCAACAGTAAAATATGGTGGTGGTAGTGTGATGGTCTGGGGTTGTTTTGCTGCTTCAGGACCTGGAAGACTTGCTGTGATAGATGGAACCATGAATTCTACTGTCTACCAAAAAATCCTTTAGGAGAATGTCTGGCCATCTGTTCGTCAACTCAAGCTGAAGCGATCTTGGGTGCTGCAGCAGGACAATGACCCAAAACACACCAGCAAATCCACCTCTGAATGGCTGAAGAAAAATAAAATGAAGACTTTGGAGTGGCCTAGTCAAAGTCCTGACCTGAATCCTATTGAGATGTTGTGGCATGACCTTAAAAAAGGTGGTTCATGCTAGAAAACCCTCAAATAAAGCTGAATTACAACAATTCTGCAAAGATGAGTGGGCCAAAATTCCTCCAGAGCGCTGTAAAAGACTCGTTGCAAGTTATCGCAAACGCTTGATTGCAGTTATTGCTGCTAAGGGTGGCCCAACCAGTTATTAGGTTCAGGGGGCAATTACTTTTTCACACATGAAAATGTAGATTTGGATTTCTTTTCTCCCTAAATAATAAAAACCCTCATTTAAAAACTGCATTTTGTGTTTACTTGTGTTATCTTTGACTAATAGTTAATGTGTTTGATGATCAGAAACATTTTGTGTGACAAACATGCAAAAGAATAAGAAATCAGGAAGGGGGCAAATAGTTTTGCACACCATTGTAAAGGTGAATTCAGCTACAAGTAGTTCAGGCGTTTGAATTAATCTTTGGTAAAATGTTATGGAGGGTTTATCTCTTTAATGTTTCATCATTTTGACCCCCAATAAGCACAAAGTCTCAAAATAATCATTCAAGTACATGAAGTATAAGATCCTTTATGTCAAGCAATTTCCTCATGCCGAATGAGTTCTAAATTTAGCAGAAGGTCTTTGACAAGGCTGCGATAATATCCGTTCCATATTATGCTAGGAATTCTGTGCACTGTGAGTACAGCATTATCAAATTCCATGAAACAATTTTTATCAACAAAACTCTCAACAGCTGTTTGTCTGCGAGAGGAACATACTTCAGCTCCTGTGCAATGGCAGCAATCTGTTCTACCCTGTCCTGGCGCGCGGCCAGCTCGCTCTCAAATGCCTCGTGTTTCCTCAGCAGGGCGCGCACTTCTGTTAAGGATGCCGTCTCATAGTCCTTCTGGGACAGCAGTTGCTCTTTCCCTAAACAGACAACAAAACAATTACACTCAACATCAGTAAACCCTTTTTTAAGTTACCGCCTCAATTACTAGTCACCAGCCATACAGACACCAATAACAAAAGTTGTCTTCTTATCCTATGTTGCAATGCAGATTACATTTTATGTACCATCATTTTAAGGTAAGCTAAAAATTTAAATACTATTACAGAGAGGCTGTCATAGCCAGCTTTTGCTTTGCATTAAAGGAGATGGAAAGTCCTGTTATACTTGGGGGTGCCAAAAGTTAAGCACCCCAAAGTGATCATATCTACTTACCTGACACCCAGGCCGGTGCTCCTATCAGGACAAAACTGCACCGGCCCAGGGTTATTCCAACAAGCACTACGAAGCGAACATCTTCTGGCTTCTTCTTTCTTCTTGCGGCTGCGCATCCGCAGTAGCGTGTAAAGCCGAACTTTTAGTTGGCTATTTTGTTCTACTGCGCATGCGTCTGTGAAGAAAGTAGAAGCAGGAAAACTATTTCTCTGTGGTGCTCGCTGGAAGAATCCCGGGCCGTTGCAGTTTTCTCCTTATGGGAGCACTAGCCCAGGGTGTCGGTTAAGTAAATTCGATCACTTGGGTGAATAAACCTCACTTCGTCAGATTCATTATTTTGATGTGGTGCCTATTTTTCTCTATTGCTAAATTGTAAACATATGTCAGTAGAATCACTTTAAAGCTATGGTACATTCGATTACGCATTTATCCTAATGTTTAAATTAAAAAGAATATTATAAATGTAATGCATATGATGGCTAATGGACGAAATGCATGCTTATAATATTGAATGGATATATATTGTATACCACAATATTTATATCTAAAAATCTCAGAAAAAAAAAAAAAGCTATGGTACATTCAAATGGCCTTATTTATCAAAATCTGAATTTTTCAAGATTCCTTATATATTAATAATAAAAATCACGCTTTAATTGGATCGGCGACAAACTGAAAAAAATCTAGTATAAATATGAATGGTACGTTTTTTTGGAGTTTTTTCCTGAAAAGCCCCTAATATTTTCGCCTGAAAAGTCACAAATGGTTGGATTTTTAGGCTAATTCCAGCACAGACCACAAAAATTTCCAAATAGTATATTGACCTCTCCCATCGACTTTTATAAGACCTCAGTAGGTCTGAGATGCCGGATTTTCAGATTCTGACTTTTTTCATCCTCGCAGGTATAATAAATCTCTAAAAAATTGAGATTCCACAAAAAATTCTGATTTTATAGTAAAAAAAAACTCTGATGAGCTTTATGTGGGGAGAATATCCAGTATTTTATCCAATATTTTTCTAGTATATTTTCTAAAACTTGCATTATTTTTATTCATGTTACCAGCAGTCCAGGATTCATGCAAGGAGGCTTTTTGCCTAAATTTTTCAGCCAAGTGCTCCACTCTTTCAAGTCTTCTCAGTTCATTAAGCAGCCACTCTTCATATCCCTTTTCACCCTGCTCCAGTCGTTGCCAGGCATTTGTAATATCCTGCATAGCAATGGAAATATTTGAATTTTTACATAGCCATCTTATTATCTTACCGTCTAGGTTATCATGTAAACATTGCCTGGTTTAGGTGTGTTTATTTAAAACCACGAATAACCCATTATTTTGGTATTTTTTTGCCTGCTTTTTCCACTTGCTCTTCATTTGCATTTTAACATTTTATTTTTCAATTCATCAAATGTTCAGTATAAAAAAAACTGAGCGCAGTCCCAAACAGCATTGGTTGTAACTGGAAACAATAAACAGACAACGAAGCATTGGATCCTATAGAGGAATTATTTCTTACCAATAAAGGAAAAATAATAATCAGAGATTTCCCTTGACTGCTATGTTTTTGGGGGTTTACGCACCTTACATTCATAATTCATAATTCTACTGCATTAATCATCTGGATGACATTAAACTATGCACATGGGAGAATAGTTTTATGTTACTGTTCATAATTAGTCCTAGAGAGTTTAGGTAATAAACTTACTGAAACCATCTTTCCCTCGGAGGGCATGAATGCTGGTCTATTGCTTATTCTTAGTTTTGTCTGTATAGTATTAAAGTTGATCTCCAGCTGACACTTCTCCTGCACCCTTGGTGGCTTGTGTTTGCGGCGATAATCTCTGAAATCCTCCAGTTTCTTCAGCATGGCTTGCATGGTCTTCTCGGGTGTGCGGTTTTCCAGCCAGGGAATCGTCCGTCGAATCCATTCTAGTAGCTATATCAAACAAGTTATTGTTGATTTCACAAACAATTATTGATTTCACACAACTTTCACGGAACAATAGTTGTTAAGGGGGTTGTTCACCTTTCATTTAACTTTTAGTATGACGTAGAGAGTGATATTCGGAGACAATTTGCAATTGGATTTCAGTTTTTATTATTTCTAGTTTTTGAGTTATTTCGTTTTTTTTTTCAGCAGCTCTCCAATTTGCAATTTCAGCTGTTTGCTAAGGTCCAAATTACCCTAGCAACCATGCACTGATTTAAATAAGAGACTGGAATATGAATATGAGAGGATCCATATAGAAAGCGGAGTAAAAAAAAAATTAAATTAAAATTGACCATTCTATAACATACTAAAAGTTATTTAAAGGTGAACCATCCCTTTAAATGTAAAATATAAAATGTAAAATATTATGATAAGCTTCTGAAAATTCCTTCATCAACATGTATGTGTGTATGGAAAATATCATTGCTGTATTACCTCACTTGCAAGTCGCTCATACTCTTCCATCATTCTTTCATTTTCTTGGTTCACAGCCAGGACTTTACAGATTCGATTGGCAGCTGTTTCTGCCTGTAAAAACACAGTTCAATTAAGCAGTGATGCATTTACTGACATTTCAAGCTGCAAAATCACTGCTGGCTATTAAATCAATGTTATTCCATACCTCCCAGCATTTTGGAACTAGAAAAAGGGAGAAAAAGACCTGTCGTTCGGAGCCTATTTTTTGTCCACACCCCCTAATTAACATGTTCTTTTTACAGAGTTTAGCAGGTTAAGAAAGTTTGAACACATTTTAGTGGTTTTTATGTGTCATTACAGTTTTGCTAATGAAAGTGAACTGTCCTTTAAGCTGCAAGTCAGTTTCCCCAAGAGACCTGATTATCTTAAATTGCTACAATTAATTCTTTGCTTATCTTAAATTGTTACATAAGAATCGAAGTGCACCTGCCTTGGTTCTCTGCCAAAAGACACTTAAGTTAGAAACTTTGTATCTTTTTCTGGCTGTTCATTGCAGGAGATCAAAGAGAGGACATTTCAGTAATAATCCGGGACTGCGGGTCGAGCTGTCAAAATCAGGACTGTCCCACGGAAAGGGAGGTATGTTATTCCTTGAACAGTTACTGTTTCACAGTTAATGAGAAAATTGCCTACTACTGATTCCTGAAGCATTAAACAGTGCCTGTTTATGATGATGCCATACATAATGATACATGATATTTAGGGCGTTATTTACTAAACTCTGAATGCAAAAATCATTTTATATAAAATCGGATTTTTATAGAATTTTTCGGAAGTTATTAAACCCTGTTAAAGACCTGTCAAAGTTGCATATAAGTCAATGGAAGAAGTCCCAATGATTTTTTAATGTGCGCTTGGTTTCATGCAATACCCTGAAGTTTTCTGAGTTTTCTGAGTTTTCGGGCAAAAAGCATATGAAATTGGAGTTTTCGAGTGAAGAATCCGAAAAAATCTTGAAAATCGGATGAAAAATAAAAAAACTTGAAAATAAGATTTTTTTTCCCCGTAAAGCAAGTTTTTGGGAAAATTTAATAATAAATAAGTGTAAAAAACCAGAGCCGATTTGATTGGAGTTTGCAGCAGAAAATGTTGAGATAAAATCGGACTTTGATAAATAATCCCCTTACTGTTCTTAAAGTACAAGCATCTCAGGAGACTCTATAGTTTAACCATAACTTGATATTACATACATTTGCACTACATAAACTGTAGTAGCATGAACTGAGCCTAAAAGACAAGAGCTGCTTTGCTGCAACAATGTTGTCAGTAGTAGTTGCAAGCCATTCTGGACATTCTGGGAACTGAAGAACCTTTAGTTAGCACAAGTGTGAATTAGACCTTATCCCAAATATAATATGTGTATCTTCTCTGCTGCTAATGCATTCCTCATTGTTACCAACCATGTGATAACTACAATGACAAATGTGAGATACCTGTTCAGCTCCGGCGAATGCATGGTAAAAGCATGACACGTAAGTCATAATAGCTCTTTCATCTGGTTTGGCAGTATTTACAATATCTAAAAGAAATGAACACGACAAGTAAGTATTTTCTGAAAGAGCCGTACTAGGAAATAACAGGAATAAAATAACGTAACATTAGACTATAGGGATATATTTCATGATTAGAGAAATAAAAATATTTGGTGATAGATATGTCTAAATCTGAACTGACTCTACTCTGTCTTAGGCTATTCCAGCCAGTGGCAAATTCAAAAAACCTTGCTTCTTGGGTTTTTCTCCAAATATAATCCTCTTCCTTTCCCCATTGCTATCTTGCAAAGTTCAGGACCACACAAAGGTACGATGTATGAGACTGCAGGCCAGATCATTCCATACAAATTAAGGAATGCTAAGATGACTTCTAGTGTTCTTAAATTTTCCAAAAGGGTTACATATTTTTTTTTTTTACAATATATGTTTGAATCAATCGATTTTCTGCACGGCCTGCACCCGGGCCCAACCCTCGTTAATTATGATATTGTATAATTGTATAACAAATGTGCATTCTAGAGTAGAAGGTTACCTTCTGCATCCAACATCTTTGGAATATCCAGGTATTTTTCTGCAATGTCCATAGCTAGGTTAATGTTTCCAACAGCATCATCCTGTTTGAAAAAAAAAATTGATTGAGGTTTTAAAAAGGTGCATGTAGGCATTCTACACTGAATAAGCACACCCTTAAAAGTGCAGCTAAAACCAACAAATCTAGTCCCTCCTGCCCCCCTCAAAAAAAACACTAAGATTTAGTTCCAGTAATTAGAGAGGATTCAATAAATGGATTAAAGCTATGAAGTCAGAAATTCTGGAATTCATGTTTGAGATTCAAAAGTGGATAGCAGTTTTTGTTAATACAGGTATGGGACTTGTTATCCAGAATGCTCGGGACCTGGGGCTTTCCGGATAATGGATCTTTCTGTAATTTGGAATGTCATAGCTTAAAGGGATACTGTCATGGGAAAAAATTTTTTTCAAAATGAATCAGTTAATAGTGCTGCTCCACCAGAATTCTGCACTGAAATCCATTTCTCAAAAGAGCAAACAGATTTTTTTTCTTTTCAATTTTGAAATCTGACAAGGGGCTAGACATTTTGTCAATTTCCCAGCTGCCCCAAGTCATGTGACTTGTGCTCTGATAAACTTCAATCACTCTTTACTGCTGTACTGCAAGTTGGAGTGATATCACCCCCCTCCCTTCTCCCCCCAAGCAGCCAAATTAAAGAACAATGGGAAGGTAAAACAGCAGCCTGCCAGAAAGCATTTCTCTCCTAAAGTGCAGGCACAAGTCATATGACCAGGGGCAGCTGGGAAATTGACAAAATGTCTAGCCCCATGTCAGATTTCAAAATTGAATAGAAAAAAATCTATTTGCTCTTTTGAGAAATGGATTTCAGTGCAGAATTCTGCTGGATTAGCACTATTAACTGATGCGTTTTGAAAAAAACATGTTTTTCTGATGACAGGATCCCTTTAAGTCTACTAGAAAATCATAACATGAAATAAACCCAATAGGCTGGTTTTGCTTCCAGTAAGAATGAATTATATCTTGGTTTGGCTCAAATAAAAGGTACTGTTTTATTATTACAGAGAAAAAGGAAATCATTTTTAAAAATGTAGATTATTTGGATAAAATAGAGTTTATGGGAGACCAGCTTTCTATAATTCGGATCTTTCTGGATGATGGGTTTCCAGATCCCATACCTGGCTGTTGGCTACTGAGCATGCTCAGTTCTTCTCAAATCAGATTAATAAACACACCCTCCAGTCTAGCAGCCAATGAAGAGATGGCATTGCTGGTTCCCATAGAAACTCTAATCTAGCTGTCTGCTCCTATTTTTAAATTCAAACCTGTTCTCCTGAGCTCAGAGTAACCATTACAGTTCTCAATCCAAGCAGGACTTGTCATCACAGTAAATTCTGCCTGTGTTAAGATGGCCATAGATGTTGAGATTTTTAAAAGATCAGATCCTCATCGTGAGACCACGATTTTCTTGGAACGATCGTACGATCATACGAATTGACGATCAACTAAAAAGACCAATTTGCCGGAAAACAAAGGGGAGCTGCCTGCTTGGCCCTGCAAACATAGATAGATTGCACTGGGACCTACAAAGATTTTTTGACCTGGCCGATCAATTTCCTGACAGAAGTCGGCCGAAAAATCGTAAGATGTACGATCATTCGAATCCCACTAACCACACGATAATTTCGAAGGATTGGTCGCACTTCCCTAAAATAGGTCGTTCAGCAAGAAGAATCGTCGCATCTATGGGGAGTTTTAGCCTGCATTCTTCAATTGCATGAATGTTACATTGCATATATGTTGCAGATATAAATGCACTAATGATGTGTCAGAGGGAAAATGGCCCCTGGGTGAAAGCTTCTCTTTATTTAAGGGAAATGTTATTGGCGCCGGCAAATGGAGAGGATAAAAGCAGTACAAATAATGCCATTTGGGTGGGGGAAGATGTGCCCAACTTATATTCATGGTAGGAAAATGTAGGCTTTACATGTCCTTTAACAGGCTTGACATACCTAACAGCAGGAAACTTTACAACTATATTTTATAAATATATTATTTTATTGTTATCAGAAATGAAAGCTGAACCTACAGAAATATTTAAGTCTTTGTTACTTGCTGGAGAAATACAGCATTGGTCAGACAGACGCCAGGTTAGTAGGTTTGAATGGATGAGAAGATAAAGGCCACGACAAACAGGTTAGCTTGGAAGGATGTTGACCTTATTTAGCTTGGAGTAGTCAATGAGGTCAGGCCGATGTCTGTGAATAAGGGCACACAGCCCAAGACCATCTTTCCAGCTTCACAACATACAACACAAAAACAAAAAAGTGACATAGTTAAAGAATAGAAAGAAAATTAAAATGAAACAGTGCAGAAAGTGAATTCAGAAGTCTATTCTCTAGGTAGCAAATCTGAGTATATTTTCATTTAAACAAGAGTATCTTGGATGCCATAACATGAATAACATGAGTATGCATTCAGAAGTATCTGATATGAAGAAAAATTGCTTTATTATGTCACATTAGGAGCCCAAAACATGGAGCTAAAGTGCCTGAAATAGCCGCCCACAGATACTAAAATGTTCACTGGTGTCACTGTCTGTCAGGTCCTTTCATTGTTAGTTTCTGGGGGACTCTCCTGGTGATTTAATGTGGCATATTTGCCATTTTTATTCTACCTTTGGTATATGGAATGAACTACCGGTTGCCAAGATTTTATTTAAATAAACAGTCAATAAGGCATGGCATGTTCATCCATGTTTTTTCAAGGATAGATAATAAACGCTGCAGAGTAGGCCCCAAGGTGAAGTCTATTACACAGGGGATTAACTGCAAGGCAGGGACTTTTGCTACATTCTTCCATATTCTCAAGTGGCCAAAAGGGAGGAGACTGTTTAAAACTTAAAAAAAATGTTTAAATCAAATGTATTAAAAGAATATTTTCAGCATCATCAGGTTGCATTGTAAGTGATGTTCTTCTAAAAATAGGAAGATACCTTGTGTGGAAGTTCTGAATGTTCACATTGCGATACGGAGCAGTCTTCCGCTGGCACCATAACAGCAAACCTTCTTTTGCAGAGGTTTCTAATAAATAAAGGAAAACAAGTAAAATATATATATATATTGACTACAATGCTGGGCTTAAGCAGAGATACATCAGTATAAACACACTTCCCCACCTGCCCTTATTCCCTTTCAATAAGAAACGGCTTGGCTAATGGCAAACACTGGCAATAAAAGATGAAGGTCCACTTGGCAAACACTGATTTTGGTACTTGGTTCTGAAAGCAATAATTGCATGACACTTTTTATTCCCTGCTCTGCTGTTTATGAAATAACAATGATGCATGAATTGTGGCTAGAGAAGAATTGTCTTCTGTTTTTCAAGAGTCAGAACCAGCAGTGCAGAATATGAAGAATAAATACATTTTCATTTTGTTTGCTCAGAGTGCTATTCTAATCCCTTTTGTAATTTACATTCATTAGTGTTCCAAGATATTAATCGTTTTTAAACTGTTAATATAATAAATTTGCTACAACAGCATCACTTGCTTGTCATTGTCTAATTTTGGGAAAAAAACATTGAAGGGTTATTCATCTTTAAATTAACTTTTAGTATTATGCAGACAGCGATATTCATAAAATAATTTGCAATTCGTCTTCACTTTTTATTTGTTGTGATTTTTTAATCATTTCACTTGTTTTTCCGCAGCAGTCCAGTTTGGAATTCCAGCATGTTGCTAAGGTAGCATCTACCCTAGCAACCAGGTTGTTTGATTGGGAGACTGGAAGGTGAGCAGGAGGTTTGAATAGAAAGATGATTAATTAAAAGTAACAATTACAATAAAATTGTAGCCTCACAATGCCCTTGTTTTTTGGCTTCTAGGGACAGTGACCCACCCTTTTCTATGCTAGATAGAGGCTAGAAAGGAAAACTATAAAAACAGAGAGAGAGACCAAAACTTAAAGGTTTATAAGAATAGCCCATTCAATATCATAGTAAATGTTAATCTGAACTACCCCTTTAAGTCTGAGAAAAAATAAATAAACCTGTTGCTTAGCTTACAAATAATCAGACACACTAGATTACTCTTCTAAATTAATTTTCTAAGCAGAGCAATATAACAACTGGTTTCTTTTATCAGATTTATGTTTCCCTTACTGTAGTCAGTGAACCATTGACCAGCAGGTGGCACTGTTGTTACATAGGTATTATTTTAGCCAGGGATCCCAACCTTTTGAACCTGTGAACAACATTCAGAAGTAAAAGTAGTTTGGGAGCAACACATGCATGAAAAATGTTCTTGGTGTGCCAAATAAGTGCTGCGATTGGCCATTGGATTTTCAACCTACATTGAGGTTCTGTTTGGCATTGTACCTCGTTTTTATACAACCAAAACTTGCCTCCAAGCCTGGAATTCAAAAATAAGCACCTGCTTTGAGGCCACTGGGAGCAACATCCAAGGGGTTGGGGAGCAACATGTTGCTCACGAGATACTGGTTGGGGATCACTGATTTTAGCGGTTTAAAAAATAGCTAATATCTCCGAAAGGAAAAAAAAAACCAATGTAAATAACAAAAGTGCTTTTTTTGAGTATTTACATTTCCTTTAATACTAACTAAACCTGCATAACTCCACCCCAAAAATATATCATTTAAATATTTCAACCTCTCCTGTAGAGCAGGTTTGTTTCCAGTCTTACCTTCTACAGATATATCCTGAATAGCAAAGCGAAGGATTATTGTCCAGATCATGCCCAGTGTCATCTTTACATTCCCATCAACAATTTCTTGAGAAAAAAGAGAAATGTTTAATTTACCTACCCTTGCCCTTTTTATCTTGAATATAATGTATAACACTTGTATAATCCTTATATACAACAGGGATGTACAGTGTGATGGAGCCCTTTAGCTGTTGCTATACTGAAAATCTCACTTCCCACTGACAGCCATATCAGGGTCAGGGGTGCGGGGAGTTGCAGTGGACTACAGGTTGGATAGCTGATCAAACCAGTCCAGAACATATAATACTGATGGTCATAAGATTGTTCAGCCAAAACTTGGAATGAGATTGTTAAAGTAAGAATATATGCAGATCTAAAGGTATCAAAACAAATGGCACATTATGGTATATCACTAATAGGACCTGTGTGCTCTATTATCTTGAACGTTTTAGATTCATTCCAAATTCCAAGCAGTACATCCTTCAGCTTTGTAGTTGTATGGATTATGTGCACTAAAAAGTCTGCAATCTGGACATGTTATTGCTTGGCATATACAATAGCAGCACCTATGAATCAATCTTCCAAATACCTTCTGCTCCAATTGATACTAGTTTTACTCCTTTGCTGGAGATGAAGTCCAAGGCTTTGTTGACATTGGCAATTTTATGGAAACGCATCTTTCCTCTGTCAGGTTTTGGCAGCCTTTCCCCTAATGAAAGAAAGTAGCAAAGTGACAGCCAAACAGAAGGAGCTGCGGGGCATGTAAAGGCATAAAATCCAATTTTTAATTTCTTTAATGAAAAATAAACCTATCTCCAATATACTTTAATTAAAAAATCTGTACCATTTTTATAAGAAACCTGACTGTATGCAGTGAAAATCTCCCTTCATTTACTGCTGTGGAAAGAAATTGTCAGACGGTCCCTAACTGCTGAGCAGGGAAACAATCATACTTATGAACAGCAGGGGGAGCCCCCTCCTTACTTCCCAGCCATGCAGAACTCAAGCAGCTTTGTTTATGGCGATCCCTAAGCAGCTCAGACCACACTGAGCATGTGCACAGTCTTAGTCTTACAAAGATGTATAACAAAGTTACAAGATGGTGACCCCCTGTATCCAACTTTGAAAGCATAAATTATTTGTTTAATTAGGCTTGTGGTGCAGTAAGTTCATGTTTATATTTAGTATACAAAATGCAGCATTTCTAGCCTTTTTCTAATTTAGACTTTACATGCCCTTTAAAGGAACAGTTCAGTTTAAAAATAAAAACTGGGTAAATAGATAGGCTGTGCAAAATAAAAAATGTTTCTAATAGTTAGTTAGCCAAAAATGTAATGTATAAAGGCTGGAGTGACTGGATGTCTAACATAACAGAACAGAACACCACTTCCTGCTTTTCAGCTCTTTAACACTGAGTTAGTCAGTGACTTTAAGGGGGGGCACAAGGGACACAACTGTTCAGTGAGTTTGCAATTGATCCTCAGCATTCAGCTCAGATTCAAAAGCAACAGTTATGACCCATGTGCCCCCCCCCTCAAGTCACTGATTGGTTACTGCTTGGTAACCAATCAGTGGAAACCAAGAGAGCTGCAAAGCAGGTTCTGTTAGACATCCAGACACTCCAGCCTTTCTACATTACATTTTTGGCTAACTATACTGATTTTTTTTTTTATTTTGCACAGCCTATCTATTTACCCCATTTGAATTTTTATACTGAACAATTCCTTTAACCCTCCTCATCAGTAAGAAGAAATGCAAAGGCAGAAATGGATTCTGCTCATAGATCCATCTAAATGGAGAGTTACATTTCTCTGGCAGATAAAATCATGAAAGCATATTCCACTCCATAAGCCCTTAAATGCTGTAATCACTGAAAGGTAGCAAAGAAAAAGGGCAAAATTATCCAGAGAGGGAGTCAATAAAGCAAATTTATAAGAGATATATTATTTGGTACAGACTCTTTCTTTTACTCTTGCTTTTGAAAATGTACAGTAAATGTGTTTATAACTTTGGTTACAGATACTGCTTTTCCCAAAGAGTCATTGGTTGCCTTTTGGTCTTAAATTCTCCATATGACTTGCCACAGCCCCTTAAAAGTCTGTTAACAAGGAACCCTGGGGCAGTGTCAGACTGGGATATCAGGGTCCACCAGAAAATCTTATACTGTGGACCCACTTTCCCAACTAATATTCTTCTTTTCCTCACTCATCTAAGTTGGAGACACCTTTTCTGATCTATTTCATCATCTGATGTCACCAATGAGAAATTCCTGACTACTGTCTCCCAAGTCCTTTTTTTATGACAAATATTTACTATCTTCACATATATTTACTAATATATTTACTAATAAATCTGCTGCTAAGGCTTGTGTATAAATCCTCTTATAGTAGGTGGCATATCCTGGCATGTAATGGTATGGCATAAAGGGGCTGTTTACCTTTAAATTAACTTTTAGTACGAAGTAATGATCGATATTCTGAGACAATTTGAATTGGTTATTTGTTGTTTTTAAATATTTTTTTTTTATGTAGTAGCTCTCTAGCTTGTAATTTCAGCAGCTACCTGGTTGCTAAGGTCCAAATTTGCCAACTAGGCATTTATTTGAATGAGAGACTGGGATATGAATAGGATAGGGCCTGAATAGAAAGGTAAGTAATAAAAAGTAACAGTAACAATAAAATTGTAGCCTCACAGAGCAATTTTTTTGGCTGCTGGGGTCAGTGGCCCTAAATTAGAAGCTGGAAAAATGTCAAAGAAGAAGGCACATAATGGAAAAAAACCTAAAAAAAAGAACACACAAATACCAGTTGAAAATTTGTTCTATAACATACTAAAAGTTAACTAGTTAATGATGGTGTGACCAATCCAGTACAAAGCTCAATGACCTGTTAAAGGAGTAACGCACCTTTAAGATAACTTTAATTATGTTATAAAATGGCCAGTTCTTAGCAACTTTTTATTGTTCTTGAACTTTTATCATTTTGAATTATTGGATTTCTACTTCTGACTCTTTCCAGATTTCAGTGTGTGTGTGTGTGTGTGGGGGGTCATTTAATCTGAGATCAACCATTTTTTAAAATTAGGTATCAGCCCTCGATATGACATGGTAATTGTGTTTTTAAAGGCTGTCGTTATTCTTTAAGGTGAATCAAACATGCTAGTGTTTTTACATTAACGGGAACAATTTAATAGAATGGTTATGTAAATCATAAAATAAAAATTGTAGCCTTTGAGACCTTTGAGCCTTACCTGAAATGACTTCTAGAAGAAGCATCAACTTTAGGCCATTTCTGAAATCATCTTCAATGTTCTCAATCATTGTTTCTGCTTTCCTTAGATGTGAATTGCACCAGGCTGTAAAGGTCTAAAAATAATATATTTAGGGTCACATTTAGCAAAGGTCGATTTTTTTTCTACTTCGAATGAACTGGAATGACCTTAAATGGCCTTGAAACTTGAATGGTATTTTATTTAAGAAAAAACTCAAAACGTCTATAAATCGAACGAATATTGAACATTCTCCAAAAAAACACACATATGTCAGTAACATCTTCAAATGGGTCACTGGACCTCTTCCATTGACTTCTACATGAACTCTGCAGGTTGTAGGTGGCAACCTATAGAATTTGAGTGGTTCCAGGGTCGAGGTTTGATAAATCTCGAATTCTAATTCAAGTTTGGATTTTCCCAACTCGAATTTGTGAGTTTTGACCAATAATCCAACTCGAAAATTCGAATTCAAATTTAGCACTTGAACCTTAGTAAAGCTGCCCCTAAATTAAAAAGTTAGAATCTGAGAAATAAACAATTCAAGCAAAGATAGACAAGCACAGACTCTGCTTTCCAGCTGAACCCAGTCTGCTTTAGTCTTTAACAGGGGACTCCACCCAAAAATGTCCTTTTATAAAGAAAAAAAGATGTAATTTTATGCTACTTTTCAATACACAGTAATTAAACATTTTCAGTGGATTTTAATGTTATCTACAAGTATATATATATATATATATATATATATATATATATATATATTGTAGGGGCCCCTATGGCTATGGGTTAATCTGCCCTGCAGCTTTTAGGCCCCCACCTTTTTTTTCTTGGAGTGATCTGCCAGGAGAGAATGACACTCCCCTGCTACACTGCTATATAGTGTGTGTAGGGAGTGGCCACTTCCTCTTTGGCCTGTGGATGGTGATCCAGCTGGGTGTGCTCAGGGGAGCCTGGGCACAGCTAGGCCCAGAAAGGCCCATGTGCTTTAGAAGAAGAAGTCGGGGACCAGGTAACCCCGTGAATGAGGAATAGTTACACTAGGGCAGACTTGTCATAGTCTCTCTAGGAGAGAAAGGCAGAGAGGTGAGAGAGAAAGAGCAGCTGAAGCTCCAACAAGGATTTGCAGTAAGGGAGTAGCTTCCCAGAGGCTCTGTGTGTTGCCTCCAGTCAGGGACCTCAGTGAAGAGGGACTGTAGGGTAGAAGCTGCTTGCCTGACAACTTCCAGGAGGGAATGTGTGTAATACTGCAAATGCCTAATGGAGATCTTTCCTCTGTGAGAAATGCCTAATGCCTGCAGCTCTGTGTGAGAAATATGCTGTTTTCCTCAAGCTCCTGCGTGAGTACGAAACCTGTGGTCACTTGCCTTGTGCATAGTTAAATAAACCGTTTCTGTTTTACTGCAAGAACCTCCTGGCGCCCAATTTGTTTGTTGTATGCACAGTAGCCTGGGGGATGTAGTTGCACTACACCATAGAGGGAACACTTCCACATGGCGAAGGCCCTGACCCTGTTGTGTGAAGTCGCATGTAACCCATGCTTCTACTGCTAGCTGGACAGTTTAACTATTTGTGTGCTATGCAGCCCAAATAGGTGTTACAATATATATATATATTTACTGAAATAAATATGTGTCTAACTGTTCTAACTGCCGAAAAAACCTTTTAAGCATCATCCAAGCCACTACACCTTCTAGAATACCAGTTCAGAAACTCAGCAGTTGTGGATGGAACACAGAACTGCACTAAGGAGGCATGTAATGTGCTGAAAATGCTCATCGATAAATATTAATTTCTTTAGTCTTCAATTGTCAAATAGTTGCCTAATTGAATCAAAGCCTCATACTCCCTTATCATTTTCACTTACTACTTCTTTTTTTTTTTACATGTCCATAATGCCTATTTATTGTAAAAAAGAAAAAAAAATAATTATAATAATAACGTACATTTTTCTTCAGTTAAAACAGGAAGTTTAAAGGGGAACTCCGGCTTCTAAAACAAAAACTGATAAAGAAGTCCACATAACACAGCAACCACTAATATACCCATCACAGTTACCTGTTTCTTCAAAAAGTATGAATAAATGTCATTTTCTATGCTGAAATCCAGCTGTTTAACAGTTCTTCTCTTTCTGCATCATTTGAAATCCTGGCAGGGAAGGAGGGACTAAAACACTGATGTTACACAGTTTACAGACAGCATGCAGGAACTACATAACCCACAATGCATTGCACTGTGATGTTCTGTTCCTTATTGAAATCACGTGTGCAGGGAATTGTGGGGTTAGGAGGATGGAGGCTAAGGACAGATGGCTGCTGATACAAAGTAACAGTAGTCAGCCAGCTAAGCAAAGTAGTCAGACAGATCAGCAGGAGAGCAGAGGGCTAGGCTTAGGGAACTGTCAGAAACCCTTAAAAATCATGAAAACTCTGCATAATTTCTAATTGATGTACATTGCAAAGTTGCTTGAAATTATGTTTACTTTTACTGTTTTTATGGAGTTCCTCTTTAAGGTACTTGTTGGCTTGCAATCAAGAGTGGAGGCACTGGCGTAATGCATACAGAATGCCAATACATGCAGCTACAGTTAATCAGACACACTTTGTAACTTCCTGCTATAGAAAAATATTCGTTTATAAATCATTCCGCCACAGCAAAGAATACCTAGGACACCAAAGAAGTTTCCACCCCGACAAATTACTGATCTCACTCGGTAGGTGGAACAAAGCAGGTCAAGAGAAAAAATATCTTTTCTTCCTCAGCTGGAGTAAAGGGATTAAAGTGGGGAACAGGGAACCCATGTTCAGGAAAACAGGGATTTTTTGCCTAAAACATGACCTGTTTTGGGGTATTTCATGGGCATCTGACCCACTTCCAGATGCAAAAACACATCACACTCAAATTTACTTTGTATTTATTGGCAATGACCTTGTCCTTTAAATGAATATTTAAGTTTTTATACATACTGTTAAGTTTAGGAAGTCCTAAGACTAGTGTCATACACACAATTTAGCTGAAAGAACATATAGTTAGTGGCGCTTTTCGATCAAAAATAGACAACCACAATACTTTTGTTATTCATATTCATGGTGTGTTATGACCTTTATGTTCTGTATATTTAAAAAGGCTTGTTAAAACATATTAATAGATAGGCCAGTCTAACAACAGCATATTAGTCAGATCATTAACACTACAAGCCTCCCCAGAGTTCTTCCAAAGGATTTACTGTACTGTAAACTTAGTTACAAAAACAGACATCACAGTGTACAAAAACATCCCTCCTCAATAGCAATGTATACAGACAGAAATAACTAATTTAAATGCAACTAGCATTGACTGAGCCGGCTCCAATATTATTACATTTATTACAATGTAAATTATCAGGAGTTTCTAATGTCATTCGAGGAAAAATATGCTAAAACCTGTACATATAGTGGCAGAGTGATAAAAACAAATGTTGATCTTTTTCCACTTTTTTCCCATGAGATTTTTCCATTCTTTTTTTTTTAATGTTTTGCATTTTTTCAGGCATATGTTATTATTGCCATGAAATTTACAAGCATGGAAACCTTTTTTATTATTCATTACTGGGTCAATAGAATTTCAGTCTCTGCTGGACCAGAGAGCAGTAACTGTTTCTTGGTCACAATTCTGTAAAGAAAAATGCAGGAATTATTTTCCTGCTAAGGGGTAGCTGCTAGTTACATTTTTAATTCATATAGGGAATCCCCCCTCAAATGTCTTACATTTCCTCCTGATTAATGTGTAGCAGCTGCAAAATATTGTAACTGGACCTTTACACACCACTGACTTTCCAAAGATTAGGATTGGCAAAAAAAACAAAACATGATTTTGCCTAAAAGAAAAAATTCTCAACAAACAGTCATTACAGAATTTTAGGGCTCTTCCTGCATGGATTTTTCATGCGTTCTACCAGAGAATAGTAATAGTAATCAGGAAGAAATGCAACCCATTCTTTACAGTCACTTTGTACTCAAACCAAGCCTTTTTGTGATTTGAATACAGTACGTAACATTCCTCAAAACTAAAAATAGTTTTGTAGGGCAATAGCTTGCCTCTAGTGATGGGTGAATAAATTTGCCAGGCGCGAATTTGCGGGAAATTTTCGTGTTTCGCCACAGGCGAATAAATTCGCAAAACTGCAGCGAAATTCACCAGCGTCAAGAAATTTTGGATGTGCGTCTGAATATTTACTTGCATCAAAACTGTTGAGAGTCAACATTATTCGGACACCCGTTGACTTTAATGCGGGCGTCAAAATTGACATGGGCGTCAAAATTTGCGCTTTGCTAATTTTGCGGGACAAATTTGCCCACTGCCTGCCTCTTCTTTAACATTGTTTTTGGGAAGCTGGTAAGACTATCCTGCATAGAACCTTTGGCAACATCTTCTGCAAATTCTGATAACTGCTACGCAAATGATGTCAACATAGCCGCTTGGTCACTTAGGGGCACATTTACTAAGGGTCGAATATTGAGGGTTAATTAACCCTCGATATTCGACTCTCGAAGTAAAATCCTTCGACTTCGAAGTCGAAAGGATTTACCGCAAATACTTCGATCGATCGAAGGAAAAATCCATGGATCGAAGGATTTTCCTTTGATCAGAAAAAGCTTAGAAAACTTATGGAGAAGGTCCCCATAGGCTAACATTGCAGCTCGGTAGGTTTAAAGTAGGCAGTCAAAGTTTTTTTTAAAGAGACAGTACTTCGACTATCGAATGGTCGAACGATTTTTAGTTCGAATCCAAGTCGAAGTCATAGTCGAAGATCGTAGTAGCCTATTCGATGGTCGGAGTACCCAAAAAAAAAAAAACTTTAACTTCGAATCCTTCACTCGAGCTTAGTAAATGTGCCCCTTAAAGTTCACCGTTAAGTTAACTTTTGGTATGTTATAGAATGGCCAATTCTAAGCGACTTTTAATTTGGTCTTCATCGTTTATTTTTTGTTTTTCTTGAATTATTTGCCTTTTTCTCCTAACACATCTAAAAAAACAAATGCTCTGCAGAGGGTATTGCTATTTTTTATTACTCTTTCTATTTAGATCCTCTCATATTCATATTCCAGGTAATTTGGACCCTAGCAACCAGACTTTTGAAATTGCAAACTGGAGAGCTGCTGAATAAAAACCTAAATAACTCACAATCAAAACCAATTGCGAATATCACTCTCTATGTAATTGTAAAAGTTCATTTGAAGGTGAACAACCTCTTTAACTATTGAGATAAGCTTACTGCAGCAGTTATACAAGATTCTGTAACAAAATTCCTACCAAATGCCAAGTGAGAAAATACACGTATGATTAAATGAAAGTGTCATGGAAAATATTGTTTCTCCGTATAACTGGGTTCCAGAATGTCTGCTTTTCCTCCAACAAAAGAATCTGAAATCAAGACAGCTGGATTACTGGAGACTATGATTCCTCACCAACTGCGGCTAAAATTAGCTATCACATCCATTGTAATCCAGCAAACGTTATCATTTGCTACCAGCATCTGTTGACAGATTTCATACCATGCATATCAGCCAAATGGCAACAGTCTAGCGCTTGCTGCCCACAATAGTAACAATGGCATGGACATGTCACTTCTCTTCCAGGAGATTGTCTCATAGGACATACATGTGAAATGCTTGCCAGGAAAGGCTGGGAAGGCTTACTGTTCAATGTGATATTACAGGGGTTATTTATCAAAGGTCAAATTTTAAAGTAATGTGAATTTTTTTAAAACTCGAATACATTAATTTTATTCAAAATTCAATTGTAGGTTATTTAGGAAAAAATCGGAACTTCTAAAATCCAATCGAATACTCCCTACCCAAAAACTCAAATTGAATTTGAATCGAGTTTACCTCTGAAAATAAAACAGACTTTTTCGTGTATCAAATTCGCACAACATTTTTTTCTCCCATTGGAGTCTATGGGGCGTCATTTTCAAAAGTTTAGCTCATCACTACTATCAACATCTTCAAATAGTTCAAGGGACTAGTGACGGGCAAATTTATTTGGCAGGTGAGAATTTGCGACGAATTTCCGCGTTCCTCCGCCAGCGAATAAATTTGTGAAACTGACGCAAAAATTCACCGGCGAATTCAGATTTCAAGTTTTTCTGCGCAAATTTTTTGTCGTTTTGCAAATTTCACTGGAAAGTGCAGTGTCCAAAGTACAACTGAAAAAATGCAATTGGCAGTGTTTTTTTCTACCCACAATGCAGCATGTCCCGCAATAATTTAAGCATAATTGTGGTCTGATACAGAATTGTGTTTGCTGTAATTATGTCCAATGAATGTCCTGCATTGGGTAGGGCACCCGCAGAATACCCGCAAAGTGGTCGCATTTCGGGCAAAAAGTCCTCAATTACTTGGCAATCCGCGGGTAACCCAGAAGGGTACTCAACAAAGGTGTGGGCTTGATCCCTCCCACCCTTGTGGTTCTTCCAGTCTTTACATTTTTTGGGAAGATTTTGCACTGGAGTGATGTCACTTCTGATCAAATGTGACATCACTTTCGGTTTTGCGTGTTCCCTTCAGGTTGGAAGGTTAGTTGGCCTATTGCATGTTGGGTTGGGTAGCAGTAATACTGGGGTCAAATTGCGGGTTGCCTGATCGGGTTATGGGTTTGAAAAAAATGGACCCGCACAGCACTCTAACGTGCTTAGACAAAACAGATGCACATTGTAGAAAAAATTGTCTGGATTGCATAATTTCTGGCTCTCTGCATGATTCTTTAGGTCTGTTGTGGACCATAGTAGGAACCCTGGGAGTACCACCATGTTCAGGGTGGTGGAAGCTTTAGTGTTCCCCCTGTGTCAATTTATTAGACAGAATGGACAAGTGAGATAGCATTTGGCGCACATAAATGGAATTGAGAGCATTGTGTTTGGGCTCAAGTAACTGGAAACAACTATGGCCAATTTACAGCTACCACTCATAGTCAATGAGCCCTTGCTACTTTGCAGCACTCGGGTCTTGAGTTCATAAGATGCATATCCTCTCTAAGGACTTTCTAAGTCCTCGCTGGCCCTGCAAAGGGGTGTCTTCCCACATGTCAGAAAAAATATGCTGTGACTGTGTAAATTTTTTTTTTTCAGTCCTAGACCCATTTAAGCTCAAAATGTAACTTCACTATCACATTTAAACAACATACACTAAGTCCGTTTCCCTAGGAGCCAATAAACCTCCCTGTATATATCTGGAACATAGACGGGTACCTATGCAGGCAGAAGAAAAACACACAAACTCCTTGCATGTTGCATGGGTTGACATCCCAACATTGCAAGGCAGCAAAGCTAACCCCTCTAAAATAAACATAATGTAAATACAGTATAATAATAGTGCTAGGGAATACACTTTGAATCTTTCTGTAGAAATTCCAAATTTTTGGAGCATTTATCATTTCATGTCAGTTCCCACCTAATTGTTTCAAAACTGAATGATCTGATCCATGTGCAGAGGAGTATTAGATGCTGGAGGGTTTGTGCATCTTTTCTTTGAATACCAGCTGGGAAACATAAGCAGTTATCAAGCTACAGCAAAATATATATTTACTACCAACTTTCAGACCCCACAAAAATGAAAAGAATAATTACTTTCATATTATATTTTATGAGTAAATACCAGATTGCTGGTAATGTCTGTTAAAAATGGCAAACAATTGTTTGTCCCTCTAATAATCATAGTAATAGCCCAGGTAACAAAAGCTTTCCCCCCCAGTGAGTTATATTAACTTCTTTACAGATGACAGAATACATTATAAGGAAAAACATATTTTCTCAAAAAACAGAAAACTATTCAACATGCTTATTTCACATTCTCCCAACCTTTCTCTGCTGTTTTTCCCATGCTGGATCCAAAAGCATGTCCCGATCCCATTCTTCTTCTTGATTCATATACTCCTCAACCTCATAGGTGTAGTTGTATGTTTCATTGGTCACTGCTTGGGTCATTGTGCCTGCTGGAGTTGAGGCCGTCTGTTAAAACTTTGATTTGTTTAGAAAACTTTTTGTTCTTGAATGTTTGCAGTATACCAGGATGGATGCAAGGATTAAAATGTGATGCTGAAGTTGGAAGAGATGACCTTTGTTAACTTTCACACTCAATTCATTTGCCTTCCTCCTAAACAGCCGTATCTGCCTTCCAAGTGCAGCTCACTGTCAGCCAGGCAGCTGTCTATTATCCCCAAGAGCCACGTGACATGCCCTTTGAATATTGCCAGATAAGAAAACACTCCCACTGGAGGCTATTTTAGTACCTTCACTTATCACTGTAATATCCTATAACAATGTGCTGCTCATAGTGTGATCTTAAAGTCCTGATAATCACTTCATAGTTTATATTTGCCAGCTGTATTACTTTATCCAGGATTTTATCAGGACAGCCCTAAACACGTTGCTTTTCAGTAGATCACCATCTATTTTAAGCAAATATCAAAAGGTAAAAAGACTGCATGACAAGTGGAAGTTAACCATGGGATATTCTGTTACATGTCATCAAAGAAGTCCTTTTACTCAATATTATTTTGATGAGAATTTTTGCATAGTCTATTTTACAGTACATTTTGATTCTAGGAACATTAGTGTCCTCTACAGGCATGCAAATCCTGACCAAAACAGCCAATTATTGTGAAAACTGTAAAAATCACAGATAATACACTATACTTGCAACCTGGGCATGAGCACTATTACTTAAAGGAGAACTAAACCCCCAAACGAATGAAAGCCCCTACCCTCCATTGTGCCCCCTCACTGTCCCCCCCCCCCAATCAAGTAGCAAATGGATCTATCACCTGGTGTAATTAAATAAATTAACTTAAGGGAACTGACTTACTTCAGAGAAAGTGTTAATCAAGATAAAAAAAGATATCCCCTTAATTAATTATAGCATGTCCCCATATTACATGCTATAATTAATTAAGGGGATATCTTTTTTAATTTGATTAACAATACCTGTAAATTAGTGATGTTAGGGCTGGCCCTATACCCGTGGGTTTACTTATCAAAGACTCTTGATTGCTAATGTACTGGTGCCGCTATTTAAAAAAATGATTCTGTTCCTCAGCCTGAAAACTATAGGGGGCAGATTTACGAAAGGGCGAAGTGGCTAACGCTAGCGTCAATTTGCTTTAAGTGTTAATACCTGTAAAT
This sequence comes from Xenopus petersii, assembly GCA_038501925.1. Classification (NCBI taxonomy): domain Eukaryota; kingdom Metazoa; phylum Chordata; class Amphibia; order Anura; family Pipidae; genus Xenopus; species Xenopus petersii. The sequence continues at coordinate 112,432,497 of CM076681.1, forward strand.
TAAAATTCAAGTAGCAAATGTATCTATCACCTGGTGTAATTAAATAAATTAACTAAAGGGAACTGACTTACTTCAGAGAAAGTGTTAATCAAGATAAAAAAAGATATCCCCTTAATTAATTATAGCATGTCCCCATATTACATGCTATAATTAATTAAGGGGATATCTTTTTTATCTTGATTAACAATACCTGTAAATTAGTGATGTTAGGGCTGGCCCTATACCCGTGGGCTTACTTATCAAAGACTCTTGATTGCTAATGTACTGGTGCCGCTATTTAAAAAAGGATTCTGTTCCTCAGCCTGAAAACTATAGGGGGCTACGAAAGGGTGAAATGGCTAATGCTAGCGTCAATTTGATTTAGCGTAAAAGCCCCAATTTACTAATGGACACTGCCCATTTTGCTAACGAAGAGACAGGCGCTAGTGGTCATTCGCACTCTATCGCCAAGCAACAATTTGCTCTGGCGATTGGACGTTACTCCGCAAATTCACTAAAATGCATTTTTACTGAGCTTTACCTCTTTCGCCAGACTTGCTTTCACCAGCTCAAACCAGGTGAAGTGCAATGGAGTGCATAGATCTTCCTCAATCTTCTTCTTCATATTCTGCGAGTGGAAAATGCATCAAAGTTCAAAAGATGCTGGTGACTTTTCCTTATTACAGTGATAGGCTGCAAAAGTCCTTAAAAATTGTTTATTTTTTTTGGTAACCAGTTTTCTCCATAAATTTTCTAATATATGGAATATTAGCTTTTACAGTGGGCTCATGTGTAGAGCATTATAACAACTATGTCTTTATTAAGGTTCTCTGGACATGTGTAATAAACAGTGTAAATGTAAAGTATTTGCTGCAACATATAACACAAAGAAGTCCATACCACTTTAAATTTTCCACCATATGCAAATTAACCTGAGCGAAGATCTCTTAACAAATTTTCACTAGGCAGAAATGAACGCTGGTGTATCTTTGCTTTGAAATGCTTGCATTACCGAAGTACCGCTAGTGAAAAGTTGACAGTGTTCGGCACCCTGTACGCAACTTCGCATGTTAGTGAATTGGCATAGTCTGAGCGAATTGTCGCCTAGCAAAGTGTTGCTGGGTGCGAAGTGGACGCTGGTTTTTTCGCTGCTTAGTAAATCTACCCCTACGACTGTTAGTTTGAAACAAGTTGTAGGAAAGCTTTGCATGGAGTACTAAGAGAGAGGATATTTGAATATATTGCAAATCACAATACTGTGAGTTTGTGTCAGCATGGTTTTAAGCCTTTAACAATTTTTAGAAGCAGGTGAAAAGAGACCTAGACATTGGGGTGGCAGTGGGTGTGATCCACTTACATTATTTTGAAGCATCTGATAAAGTACCACACTCAAGGTTTTCGGTTAAATTAAGGAATATCGGCCTGGATCATAATATTTGTACCTTCATAAAGAACTGGATGAGGGATAGATAAAGAGTGGAGGTACAGGAAACATTTTCTAATTGGCCAAATGTTGTAAGTGGAGTCCTTGGCACTTGCTTTTCAACTTTATTAATGGAGGTGGGCATTGTAAGGACTGTCTTTGTTTTTGCTGATGATACTAAATTATGCAAAACTATAAGTCTAAATTGGAGATCTGGGCAGCAAACTGGCCAATGAGGTGCAATGTTGATAAATTCAAGGTCATGCACTTTGATAGAAATTACATAAATGCAATTGACGCACTAAGTGGTAGTATGTTGGGAGACTCCTTGATTGAGAACGATTCATGAAGTTTTGTGGATAACAAGCTGTGTAACTCTAGGCAAAGTTATGCCATGACTATTTAAGCAAATAAAGTACGGTCTTGCAAAAAAGGCATTCACTTCAGGGATAAAAAAAGATAATTTAACTTTTTGATCCTTGGTAAGGCCTCACCTTGAGTATGCAGAGCAATTTTTATGATATTTATGTTTGGGGAGGCTATACTCCCCTAACCTCCCCTCTTTTTGGGGAGGCTAGGCCTCCCTAGATCTTCATTATTCTCTTTTTAACATGTTTATGACTTCTTACACAACATAATTTTATTCTAAAGCACTAGCTTATTTAAAGGGATACTGTCATGGGAAAAACATTTTTTTTCCCAAAATGAATCAGTTAATAGTGCTGCTCCAGCAGAATTCTGCACTGAAATCCATTACTCAAAAGAGCAGATTTTTTTATATTCAATTTTGAAATCTGACATGGGGCTAGACATATTGTCAATTTCCCAACTGCCCCAAGTCACATGACTTGTGCTCTGATAAACTTCAATCACTCTTTACTGCTGTACTGCAAGTTGGAGTGATATCACCCCCCTCCCTTTCCCCCTCCCAGCAGCCAAACAAAAGAACAATGGGAAGGTAACCAGATAACAGCTCCCTTAAGATGGCCATAGATGCAAAGATCCGATCGTACGAATCATCGTACGATCGGACTTTCCCATCTCCCGACCCGCCACTAACTATTCAGATCAAAGTCTTATCAGTCAGATTAGTTAAAGAACAGATCAGCCGATGTTCTGCCCCTGACAGCAATCGTACGATATCTATGTCCAACCAAAGCTAGTGACAGTCTCCCACTGAAAATCGTACGATCGGCAATACACGCAGAGATATTATCGGCAGCCGACAGAAATTTTCTAACCTGTCCGATCGACCAAACGACAGATCTCCGCCGGACGAAAAATGTCGGGACTCTCCACACACGTTCCAAAAATCGTACGAATTCTCGATTCGTACGATCAAATCTTTGCATCTATGGCCAGCTTAACACAAGATAACAGCTGCCTGGTAGATCTAAGAACAGATCTAATAACTATTATTTTACTTGTTTCTTTTTATAGGAATTTTTAACCTGAGTACAGAGCAATCCGTTGGAGTTAAGACAGTTTTTGCATCATGTCCCTTTCCTATGATTATTAAAGATAAACTTTAAAAACTCCTCACAAGTTCTTGATTCAAAACCCAACTATAGTCTATAATTGTACCAGTAAGCTGCTACTTGTTAAAGGGGAACTATCGTGAAAATGAAAATTTAACAAAAGCTTCAGCATACTGAAATAAGAAACTTTCTAAAGACAATCAATTAAAAATTCTGAAATAAGCAAGTTCATCTTCACTATTCCTCTCTCATCATCTGTTTCTCCTCATTCTGTCTTCATTCAGGAGTTGGATGTTAGACGAATGATCCAATATATCTTATAGGGGGGCTCCTTTTGCCTAGAAGATGCATTAGAGCTCACTCTATTAAAATCACCAGACATCATGTCTCTCTACATGCAAAATTTGTGGAAAATGCATTTATAGTTACATCTTGTTTGCACTCTAATCAGTTATTTTAGTGAGCTCTAATTCATCTGCTAGGAAAGGAAGCTCCCCCTATAAGATATATTCGATCATTCACATAAGATATATTGGATCATTCACCATACACCCAACTGCTGCATGAAGACAGAATGAAGAGAAACAGATACTGAGAGAGGAATAGTGAATATAAACGTGATTATTTAAGAGACATTGCAGAATTTTTAATTGATTGTATTTAGAAAGTTTCTTACTTTTAATTTTCGCGATAGTTCCCCTTTAACGACATTACAGGAAGTGTGATTCTATTTTTCCTGGCAAATACTACTGTATAAGTGTACATCTTATTATAGAAAAAGTATGTATATGTATATGACCCCATAGACAGAAAACATACCCATAAAAGCATTTATATTGGTGTTCCTACTGGTAGATCAAGTTCCTTATTACATAATTATCTTTTCCAGATATGCTGAAAGAAAAGTTTGAATATCTGGCACAACTAAGGACAATAAGCACAACTATTATCTGCTTGTTTATGCTGATTTGTGTTGGAATACTCGTGTGTGTTGCTATATATAGAACTCGTAGGTGTTATTTCAATAATTTCTTTTTGTTGTTAATTTCTGTCCAGAATTGTAACTTTCTATTCCTAATATTTTAATACAGTGAAAAGGATGAAGTAAGCCAAATGGAGCAAGGCACTGCCTAAGAGTATTGGACTGAAAATGACAATAAAAGCCCCATACACGGTCTGTTAAAAGCTGGCAACAGCTTATTGGCCCATGTGTGGGGCCATCCGACGGGTTTCCCCGATCAATCGGCCAGGCTAAAAAAATCCAGTTGGATCGCAGCCATATCCATGAGTGTATGCGGTCCTGGGATCCGGCCGCCCGTATCGGATGCCTTATGATCAGATCGTTGGGCCCTAGGGCCCACAATCAGATCAGCCTGATATCGCCCATCTCAATGTGGACATATTGGGTAGAGATCCACTTGTTTGTCGATCTCTACATCTATGGCCACCTTTAAACAGGTACGTAATATGTTTTGCTACAGATGCCTCTATTAACATTTAAATTCAACTGGTCTTAGTGAATCTGGAATACACACCAGGAAAGAGTTATTTACAGAACGGATCGATCTGATAATCTTCAAGACAAATCTTCCTAAACATATTTAGCAACACCCGAATGTTAATTGTTGGAGTATTTTCACCAAGAACAATATTCACAATACATGTAGTCTTCTCTTACTACTCTTGTGTGAAGCATCATTATTTATCTGGCAATTGAAAGAAACTGGGCAAGGTAGGGAATAAAGAATTGGGAGGACCAAGTAAATAGGAAGGGTCATTATACAGGATAAAAGCGATGAATGTAAATGGAATCCATTCTACAATGAGTGGATTTGTGGCGAGGGCCACAAAGGCCCGGGCCTAGGACGGCAATATTTCAGAGGCAGCATGCCTCCCAGGCGCATGCTAGTGAGCATGGGGGGGGGGGGGGAGCCGCAGTTTTGGGGAAAAAAAATCACGTATGCCTGAGCCCCTAGAGATAAACAAACATATTTTCATCACTGTCTTTTCACATTATTTGTATAACGCAGATATGGAAATAAAAAACGTTCACTCGTATATATCCAATTTATTTTATCTTACATGTTAACAAGCAATTCTCTAACTTTATTTTGTCATTTGGTGTGGGGTTTATAGCAGTTTAAATGGGGAGCAGGACTATAAGGGGGACCCCATAATAGTGACATAGCCAACAAAGCTAACTGGTGCTTTAAAGTAGCACGATTGTCCATAGCTTTGTACCAGTACTTGCTGTCGCTGGTCATGTTAACATCTTTCACATTTGCTTCAAAAAGTTCAGTCCTCATAATGCACATGCTCAGGAACCATTTTTTTGTCCTTTATATCGTCCTTCAAAAATAGCTTTGAAGTGATTCTCCCAAAATTATTTCTAGCTGTTTTATTGTTTTCTGGCATTGCTGTTCTACCTCCTCACATTCATCTGCAATTAAAAACATGAATACATGTATCAATCACCAAATTCGTAAAAAGACAGAATAGAACACAAAAGTGTCTTGAGAAGGCCAACAAAAACAACAGTGGAATGGATGATTTCAGTTATGGCCAAGTTAGTATTGTTTACACTGAAATGACAGGTCATATGCTCAATTTATAAAAAAAACATATGCGATATCAATATTAGAATTATGGAAATCTTTTTAGTAACATATCAGATGTTTGAGATATTAGGCTATCCCATAAGGTGGTTGTGGTTTCACCTTTAGTTGCAGAAAGGCATTTTTTTGTAGCTTTGATAGAATGTCGCCTATAGGGGCGGTCATACCATAATGGATCACACTAATAAGCTCCACCAAAGCAGCCTATAGCACCAAACCACAAAGCAACTCATTTTCAGAAAGAGGAATCTTTAGATTTTGGAGAGGGATAAACTGAATTCTGCCTATAACTATTAAAGAAGCAACAGGGAGAATGGGTTGGATTATGGCTTGTTTGAGGTTTGTTCCTATTCAGAACTACCCAATAACAGTGGAGTTAAAGGGAAACCATACCGGACCAATTCTAAACTAACAATTTCAGCACTATGGGTACATTACAAGATCAAGAAGAAATGTGCACATCTGGCTTTACCTTCCATGAGTTCTGCAAGGAAAGAGATGGATTCAGGCAGCAGGACCATGTAATTCTCTTTGAGCTTTTCAACTAAATCGATCAAAGCCAGCAGTGCTGCAAAACGAACCTGTCAAAGAGAAACAAAAAGGAAAATGAGAATGTGGAAAGAGTAGGAAAGGAATATTGTAGGTATATCCGATATAGGACTGAAAACAAGAAAAAAAGAAAAAACATCTCAAGAAGAAAATTAGCAAAGCTGTAATAAAACAGAATAAAAAATACTGAATTGAGTAAAAGCACAAGTTATTTTCTTAGACAGTGGTCTTTTACTATTAAAGCCCCTCACTTGTGCCTCTAAAACAAATTAAAATTCGATTTGGTTGCAGGCTACAAGGATAACACAATGCTGAGTGTTCCATGGGTAGACTTGTTGCCCTTAAGTATCTTATAGGCCTTTCTAACCTTGGGAGAAGAATGTCGCATTTTCAAGAGTATCTGATAGTTGAGAGGCTTCCACAGGGAGTCATCTGCCATTGCAACTGAGAACTGGGCTATGCACGGTATCAAGCTCTCGCTCACTCTTGCATGGAATTTTTCATCCCCTCCAAGCAAATTTTCAAGCTAATATGAAGGAAAAAATAAATTGTGAAATAAAAAGTAAATAAAGAACAACATTATAAATGGCACATGTTCTTTCTTCATATTTAAGTGATTTGTAAAGATTATATTAGGGAGATATATTTGGCTTAATTACATGAATGGGTTAATGGAGAACTAAAGGGTATAATCACTGGAGGTTGCCAAATGTTAGGCAGCCTCCAGTGATAATCACCTACTTGATATCCCCCCCCCGGCCGGTGCTCCTGTTTGGTTAAAACTGCACTGGCCTGGGAGATTTCTGTTGGAGCTCACTTACCACAATCACCTTCCTCTTCTGCACTTTGAGTCTAGGCAGGCAGTAGAGAAAAAAAAAGGTTGCTTTTGTTTCTGTTTGGCTTTTTTTACTCTACTGTGCATGTACACCCAGACCAAAGCAAAGAGTATACAGGAGAAGCCAAGAATGGCAGCAATGAAAACAGCTACAGAAATGGGCTGGTGCAGTCTTCAGCAAAACCAGAGCAATGACCTGGGGTATGTAAGTAAAATCATTAGGGAAGATTCCTGCACGGGTTCTTACTCTCCTACCTGGCCCCAGCGAATACCGGAAGTGACATCGCATTGGACCCTATTCCACTACCATCAACTCAGGAGAGATTAGGAAGGACCAGCTGGATGCCCAGATGGGTTAGCTGCACAATCAGGTATTCTGACCAACTTGTGGGTATTCCAAGGGTACCCGACCCAATGCAGGACTCTTCACTAGTGAATGCCTACCAAATATATATTAAAGGAGAACTAATCCCCCCGAGATATAACAGCCCCCTCAACTGCCTTCAAGCTGTCCCTTTACCTCTAGCTACCCACACAGTATATTACATAGAGTACCACTCCTCTTTCTCAAAAAGCAGAGCAGGAGTCCCTCAGTACCATCTTCTGTCCATTCGTATGCTCTTTGGGTATTTACGCCAACACAGAGCCTGCAGGCAACTGCGCATGAGCCTGAAGGCTCCGTGTTGGCATATAGACATGAAGAGAATACGAATGGGTGACTCTGCTGCACTGCTTTTTGAGCTCAGGATTCCAAAGAGGAGTGGTACAAAAGCATTGGACAGTACCACTGGGCGGTGGAATATGCCTGTTTAGATGCTATTAAAGCTTATTGTCCAATCTACCAATTTTAGAACACCATGGCCCCTTGCACGACTTTACAACCCATTTTTCACATAATACCTGAATTCATTTATATTTACTGATATTGTCGATGAGGAAATTGCAATAATAAGACTAAACAAGAGTTACCTGATCAACCAAGGGCATCATTAATGCTTCCGTTCTCTCCTTGCTCAGAAAATGCTGGTTATCATACAGAAAGATTTTGTGCAGACAGTGGATCACAAAGTCCAGTAACAAGCAGCTCTTTTCAGTGTTGTTTTCTGAGTCAAAAAACGGTTTATCTGGTGAAAGAAAACAGCTAGAAGATTGGAGAACGCTCCTCAAAGAAAGTATGTGAACTACATTTGCAACACTAGTGTTTATACAAGCCAGTTTCAAGGTACGAGGTAATGAAAATGACATTTTCTGAATAAAATTCAAAATGAAGCTCGGAGGATCATTGTGTCACTTATTGCATTTTACAAACAGGAAGGGCTTAAAATAAAAATAGAAAAACCCATCTTCTGTTATTTGGGGAGTCATGTTTAACCTCCAAAAATGTTTTGCTTTAATGCTCCTTGTTAAAGTGGATCAAAAATGGGCTGGTGTGCTTTTAAAAGATAGAGTACAAAAGGGTGCAGCTTTTATCTTACATTTTTTTCCTTCACTTCCTTCATAAGCAACAGTCAATTCCACCGTTCAATTATTTTTGGAATGAAACATACCTGTTTTTACGGTATTAGTTTGAATCAAGATTTCAGCGAAAGGCTTTACTAAATGGCCAGCAAACAGTGTGAAGAGCCCTTTCAGTTTATCGGCAATGCAGTCTGCCAGACGGCAGAAGGTCAGGAGTCTGTCTTTTGATGAGTCATCGGTTTTTGCCCAATCAAAAAGCTGCAATGAATAAAATGCAAATGTTAGAGTCCAGTGAACCAGTGACCTTAATAAAGTGGTTTGCATCTATATTGCCTTACCTTGAAGAAGAGAGGTCTGAATGTGACCTCCGAAAGCTTCATCACCATAACGAGGAGACAGTTAATGATATGTCCCTCATTGGTACCCACTTGCTCCAGATCCTTCTATAACAAGCAAAAAGTTAAATGAACGTTAGCAAAAATCGCTTTCAGCAAAGAAAAAAGAAAAGTAGCATCTTTCCTTCATGCTGTCACTACATGGTATACAACTATACAATATATAACATGCTTTTATTTTAGATATAAAAGAGCAATGGTATAGATCTATAAAAATCACCTCTGAATGTTCAGTTCTGAAATCTAGGGCCTTCAAGAAGAAAGCAGTGAGCTCCGACTGGTGAGAGGAGAGCTCTTGCTTCTCCATAATAGCTATGTGCTCCTTCAGGATATCCATCAAAGACCCCAAGCAATTCTGCAGAAAGTATGAAATAAAGTCAAACGAACCAGTTTCTAAACCATTTAAAGCAAATGTATTAATGGAAGGTACTACAACAACAAATGGTGGGTCAATGAGAATAAGAGCCAGCCAACAATTACACATTGTTCAGATGTTACAAGTCAATTGCTGCCCATCCTATGTTCCCAATAATGTGGAATTTTAAATTAAAGCAGTGTTGAAATGGAGACCAATGATCCAACTGGAAGTTAGCCTCCAGGGCCCTACTATCACCCATCCCTCACGGAGGATGATCACCATTTCCCACGGATGCCACCAACCAACAAAGCAAACAAACCTGCTGGTCTGTTCGGCAATGCACAATGGGGTCAGGGACAAATGGAATTTCTCCTGTTATCCTGGTGGGCCAATCCAAAGCAGATTATTATTAATAATTGTAACCAGTCCTCTGGTCAGTCATCCAAATAATCACTTCTAACATACTTTTTATTAAAAAGCAAGTCTAAAACAACTTTGATATGTAATGCTTAAGGAATGTGCCTAACTGGCATTTTAGTGATCACTATCATCAATTGAACTGAGCAGTTTACTATGTGGACCCTTATGATAGCTTACAATGATTAGTTTGTCAACAATGGTTATATTTGCCCATCAGGCTCTGAATGTTGCCAATATTGATCAGAATACGGATGGTGTTCATATATCAGCACAGTTTTACATGTTGTCCAGTCAATCACCCAACCAGTTTGTGCAACCAAAATGATTTTTATAAGCCCATATAATGCTAATTATTATGAAATTACCAAATTATCCACTATTGCTCGGTTAAAATGAATATGAAAGTAGCACTAACATGCCCATTTGCTTACTTTACATTGAGTATTTACAACAGTGGTGTCAATAAGCTGGGTCAGCCAAAATTTAGGCACCCCCAAGTGATTATATTTACTTAGCGTACTCCCTGGGTCGGAGCCCGTATCAGCAGAAATGAGCACCGGTCTGGGTTTCTTCCAGTGTGTTTATGGACTGGTATATAGATGCATAGCTTAAATCAATGAGGAATATAGAGACGGACAGACACAAATCCATAACGCTCACCTGCTGAGATTCCACCACTAGAGAATAACACTTGGTGATGGCTGGAAGGAGAACCCTGGCAGCCAGTTTTGTTGCTAAAGTGGTTTTTAATACCGTCACTCTTGCAGACAGCTGAGATGATGGACCAACTTTAATTGCAATTTTGTCAAGGTGGGTAACCTAAGTGAACACAAAATAGTCATTAATACAGGGCCTTTACAATGACTGTGCTGCACAGTGAAAAGCTCCTACAATCTTAAACTCTGGACTGTGCCATGACAAGGAGTATAGTTGGAAGTTGCTGATGTATTGTTGTGCTCATAGAGCAATACCTTCTGACATCAGAGCAGACTTCCTCCCACATGCTTAAAACTGATGAGAAACAAACCCTATTCTAACCTACATCTCATTAAATTAAAAAGCATATGTGATATTATATCTTTTGGTAATCAAATCCCCCAAAGAAAACTAACGGCAAATCAATATCTCCAATGTTTCTATTTGTCATGGATCTTTATATATACCTGTAAAACGGACTCTTGCAGATATGGACTAAGGAAGTGAGGCAGAGTCTCCACCACTTTCTGCAGTGCAGTCACTGTGCTGAGAAGATGTATCTCACTGGTGAGCAATTCCTTCTTATGCTTCAGAGTAGACAATAGAGCTGGCATTACTCTGTAACATGTCGGAGAACGAGGAACGGTTACAAGGGAACACTAGAATCATAGCTTCAACATTTTGCTAGTATTTGTGAAAAACTGTAAGAAAAATATTAACGTGGGTACATAAGGTGCCACATGTATGAAAGATCTGCCATTCAACACAAAATTACTCTTACCGTGTGATGCAAGGATACATACCTTGGCCCTGTCTCTAAAAAGGTCTTTATCAGGGGTCCCCGACCTTTTTTTACCCGTGAACCACATTCAAAAATAAAAAAAAGAAATTGGGAGCAACACAGGCATGCAAAAAGTTCTTGGGGGTGCCATATAAGGGCTGTGATTGGCTATTTGATGGCCCCTATGTGGATTGGCAGCCTACAGGAGGCTCTATTTGGTAGTACACCTGGTTTTTATGCCACCAAAAGTTGATTTCAAGCCTGGAATTCTAAAATAAGCACCTGCTTTGAGTCCACTAGGAGCAACATCCAAGGGGTAGGTGAGCAACATGTTGCTCGCGAGCTACTGGTTGGGAATCACTAGTCTATATCATACCCCTTGAACCTTCATGTCTGATGAAACCAAGAGGGTTGCTATGATGCGGTCCTTAATATATGAGATCATAAGGAACGAATGGAATTCTTCAATGTCAAAACCATCCTTGCCTCTCATTCTCCACTGTAGTTTTGTGATGAAGGGCAGATCCTTCATACATCCAAGAACGAGGAGAGAGTACTACATGTCATGGTCTGCCCGTGTGGTCTTCTGTATTTGGGGGAGACCACTTTGCAGATTAAGATACGTATCTCTCAACACCGCTCCACTATTAGGAAGGGTAATATGAAATAAGCAGTATCTAGACACTATATGGATTATGGGCATAATGAGAATCAAAGTTCATGGTTTGGCAATAAACAATGAAGTTGAGCAGTTAATCCTGCAGTATAGCCTCTTTCTTGTAAACTTAATTTGTTTTGCCAAGGATTCGGGGGTTCGGCTGAATCCAAAATAGTGGATTCGGTGCATCCCTAGTCATATTCTATGTATGGAATAATTTCCTGTCTGAATAGTTAAATTTGGGTTAACAAATGTTGGTATATTACTTTATCCCTGGCTTGATAAAGGAGTGGAGGTACACCAAAATGTTGCAGATAGGGTAATGTACCTGATTGTATATTTGAGGTATATATTAAGTTTCACTGCATATAAAAAGTGAGTGCTGTGTCATTTTTAAACTATTAAAATTTATACCACATTCGGCAGTAGTTGTGGCTAGACGCATGCACCGCCTTATGATAAACAGGTCTGCTGCTACTTTCAAGAATAGAGAGACGAGAGAGAGAGAGAGAGAGAGAGAGAGAGAGAGAGAGAGAGAGAGAGAGAGAGAGAGAGAGAGAGAGAGAGAGAGAGAGAGAGAGAGAGAAAGAAAACATAAAAAAACAAAAGTTCAGATTTAGATGCTCAAAGGACATATCTATACCCCTGGCAGGATACCTGGGTAACTGTGGGATGGCCAAAGCTTTAATGGTGCTGGTAATCTCAGCAATGCACAGCAGAGCACTGCCCAGCACATTCTTCTCTTCTGGCTCATCTGCAGAAACGAGGTCAACGGCAGCATTTAGAACAGGCACAAACACCTGCTGTCTCTCGGGGCCAAAACATTTGCAGAGAAGCTTCAAGCTGTACAGGGCAGTCTGTCTGTTAATTGCCTGCTCTTCCTCCTCCACATTTGGTTTGCGATGTACAATGGAAAGCAGATCCTTAATGAGGCCCAGCATCAACTCAATCTAAAAAATAAGACCAGTATTAAAGATTAACTTCAAGTTTTTTTCTTTTCTTACAGGATTTCCCTAATTAAATATTAATTAATATCTTGTTTTCCTTAAGCTTTAAAAGCATTATGGTCTCAACTTGCTGTTATTACAGAAATCAAATGGTTTCATAAAATATAAGTAAACAACATGTCACTTCAGCCTACAGCAGAGAGAGAATACATGGAGCCTAATGATGGGGAGCCAAAATATTTTTCGTCAGTTTCTAACATACAACCTTTATTCTTTCTGGACTCTGCTCACCTTTACTGTAGTTTATATTGGGCCTCTTCTCGCATGATAACATTTTATACCAGCGAGTTATAATGACAATTTTTTATTATTTTTATTATTGACATTTATTTATATAGTGCCAGCATATTTCGCAGCGCTGTAAAGTAAATGTGTTTATTCAACTAAATTTATTATTAAATATTGTTATTAACAACAGATTTAATCCTTCATCTGAAGACAATGCTTTGATTAAATCTCAAGAGAAGGAGCAAATGAATCCAAGTAGGGGACAGATATCTCACTAGGTAAATTAAAACATTCAGGCAGTGTTTAAAAAATAAAAGCCAAAAGGACAGGTGGCAGGGGCCAAGGAAAGCAGCACTGGATTAAAAGCGAACAGTGATAGGGGTAACATCACACAAAAATCAGATTTTCGCCATTGGGATACACACATTTAAATAATTGAACACAGGCCAGTCTGTGCAGAGACATAATGCTTAGGATAGGGAATGTAGTGCCGATTGTCCTAAAAGTCACTAAGTTAATATCCAATAAGGAAGGCCTGAGTTCTTTAATTCTCTATATGAGTAAATACCTACAAAAGTAAGAATATTTGGATATGAATACAAACTGTAGAGATTGCAGTTTGGGATGTCAGTTAAGCCACTTTTTCAGCTGGCACAGAAAATATCAGTCCCTTAATCTATGATGAGCATTTATGGGGACCTAAACCACTGTTCAGTGCTCAAATCAGGTAACTTTCAGACCATAAATGCACAGATGGATGTCAAATGACTAAACATTTAGATCAGATCTTAAACCTTCCTTTAATTTTCTTCTAATCTTTAAAGGAGAAGGAAAGCTACCAAGGCCAATAGATTAGCCACAATAGTACAAGCTATAACACTATTTATTCTGTAGAATGATTCACCAAGTAAACAGCTCTTTCTCATAGGGATATCAGCTGCCATATTAGGTTGGTGTGACATCACTACCTGCCTGAGTATCTCCCTGCTTGATCATAGCTCCGGGCTCGGATTACAGCAGGGAGGGGAAGAGGGAGAATGAAGGGAGAGAGGATCAAACTGAGCATGCTCAAGCCCTAGCCCAGGCGGTTTAAGCTGAAAGAAGAAAGTCTGATACAGAAGCCCATGTGTACATAATAGAAGGAAAACAATGCTGTGTTTATTTTGACAAAGGACTCAGAGCAGCATTACTTTAAGGGTTTAACAGTGTATTTACAGACCTTTCTGATAAAGCTTAATTTGTTGTAAACTTTCCTTTTCCTTTAAAAAGGAGCTATTCAACTTTAAATGCATCAGTTAATAGCTCTGTTCCAGCAGAATTCTGCACTGAAATCAGTTATATACTAAAAGTTAATTTAAAGGCGAACAACTCCTTTAATCTAACAATGATTAAAACCTTTAATAAAGGTACTATTCCTTATTTCAGTGATCCCCAACCAGTAGCTTGTGAGCAACATGTTGCCCCTTGGATGTAGCTCTCAGTGTCCTCAAAGCAGGAGCTTATTTTTGAATTCCAAGCTTGGAAGCAAGTTTTAATTGCATTAAAACAAAGTATAGTGCCAAACAGAGACTCTTGTAGGCTGCCAGTCTGCATAGGGGCTACCAAATAACCAATAACAGCACTTATTTGGCATCAAAAGAGATTTTTTTCATGTTCGTGTTGCTCCCCAACATTTGAATGTGGCTCACGACTAAAAAAACATTGGGGACCCCCTGCCTTATTTATATTGCTCAGGTATGAATATTTTCTGCTGATCTTTACAGAAATTATACATCAACCTTCATCCCAGTGGAGTTTACAATCCAAGGTTCCTATAAAACACAGTTACCCTGCTTGTACGTTTACAGAGTGCGGAAGGAAACTGGTGCCCTTACAGAAAATCCACACAAACACACACAGAGACACTTGGAGACATTGCTGCCTTTAAACACTGGGATCCTAGGTTCGTTACAGCAATTGTAAGAATGAATTACTGAAATCCAGAGAAGTAGTAATGTTATAACAATATGGAGGATAATGAATGTAGAACGTATTTCAAACATGATTCATCTTTTCTGGTATCTGATGTTATTGTGGCTGAAACAGTGTCTCCCTATTGGCTGCACATAGTCCTAATTCAGTATCCCATGTTTGTTAATGGATACCTTAACCGACTGCATTGAGGAGGGCTGCAGAATTGCATTTAAATGTAATCACAATAATTGTTCAGCTTTAACTCTTGTACAAAGGAATAGAACTACAGAGTTCTTCCAAGAAATTTTATGGGGAATTGTCTATTCAGCTTTTGACAAACATTTCCTACCCGGTATTCCCAGTAAGGTGAGGACAATGCAGGCCAAGCCTACTATCCTAAAACCGAAAAAAAAACAAACATTGCCCAGTGAAGCGCATTAGCAGGTGGTAGAGGTAGTATAGCTTTACTAGAATGTGTCCTTCAGTGACCAATGTATCAGCAAAAGTGAGAACATACTCTTGCAAGGCAATATGATAAAAATAATTTTGACTTTATTCATGTGTTTCATTTGGTAAAATCTAAAAAGAAAATGTACTGAATGCTACAGAACTGGAAAAGAAACATGAATGGACTTTATCCCATACCTGTTCTTCCTGCCACCTTGTGCTATGCTGTAGCTTATTATTTAGGAGATCCATTGCTTTGCGCCGTACAGAAGGCATTGGATTGGACATGAGACCTCTAATCACTGGGATAAAGGTTTCAGTAGGAAGCAATGCATTCACCTGTACAAAAACAAACATAATAAAAAAAAAGCATAAGATTAAAAATGTAGATAATAAACCAAGTTCCTTTATTTCATAATTCACTGTATTGCACTTTTTAAGGACTAAATAAAGTAGCTCTTATTATCCAACCTCCATTTACCAAGCTGGCAGATTGTTATCCTCACTGGTATTGGTGTCCCCCAATCAGTAAATGAACATATATTCTTTTATTGCAAGGCTGCTCTATGGAGCTAAACTGAAAACCATGCACTGTGTATCCCATGAACGTTAAATTAATCTTACAGGGTCAGTAACCAACCAACCAACCCATGGGATTGTTATAGCATCTTATTCCAAATTACATCAACAATGCACTCAGCTTTAAGTTTGCTAATACAGATATGGGACCTCTTATCCAGAATGCTCGGGACCCGAGGTCATCAGGGTAATGGATCTTTCTGTAATTTGGATCTTCATACCTTAAAGGAGAACTAAACCCTAAAAATGAATGTGGCTAAAAAGCCATATTTTATATACTGAACTTATTGCACCAGCCTAACGTTTCAGCTTGTCAATAGCAGCAATGATGCAGGACTTCAAACTTGTCACAGGGGGTCACCATCTTGGAAAGTGTCTGTGACACTCACATGCTCAGTGGGCTCTGAGCAGCTGTTGAGAAGCTAAACTTAGGGGTCGTCACTAATTATCCAGCAGAAAATGAGGTTGGCTTGTAATATAAGCTAAAATGGAGTCTACAGGAGTTGGCCATTTCATAATTTGGAGCTTTCTGGATAACGGGTTTCTGGATAACAGATCCTATAATTGTGCAGAAAATAAATTTCAACCATGTACCAATGTTTGGGCTCTCACAACCAGGAGTTGCTTGACATAGATAATAATATGGATTAGTAATATAGAATGGAAAGAAAGTTGAACTTGACAACTCTCAATTAAAAAATATATTGGTAAAATTCCTAATAAGCAGAAAGTGTCAACCTTGGGCAATACAAGTACTGATACAGCATTTGTAACATACAAACACTTTCAGCCTGTTCAGCAGTTTATGGGCTCAACTTTAACAAGCACAGACTGAGACATGAAAGAAATATGCCAGTATTGTAACATATTATTGGTCTCAGTTTCAAATTATTAGCCTATCTTTAATAGATAAAAAAAACACTGAAGGGTATTTATCCTCTAGAACAGTGATCCCCAATCAGTAGCTAGTGAGCAACATGTTGCTCTTTGACCCCTTGGATGTTCCTCCCAGTGGCCTCTAAGCAGGTGCTTCTTTTTGAATTCCTGGCTTAAAGGCAAGCTTTAGTTGCATAAAAAACGTGTATACTGCAAAACAGAGGCTCCTGTTGGCTGCAAGTCCACATAGGGACTACCAATACCCAATCACAGCCCTTATTTGGAATCCCCGGGAACTTTTTGCATGCTTGTGTTGCTCTCCAACATTATTTTATACTTGAGTGTGGCTCATGGGTAAAAAAGGTTGGGGACCTCTGTTCTAGAAGAACATTAGTAGATTTTATATCAAAAGAAACATTAACTATCTTGCTGAAAAGGATTCGATAATCATAAGGGTCAACTGTAATAGTAAATGCCATAATAACCAACTACAATGAGTTATAGGAAGTTTTTACACTCACCTTGTCCAGCATCTCATAAGATTTATTGAGAAGTGCCCGCCAGAATTTTGCAGTGGGTTTGTCCGCATTGTTTTCTACTGAGGCAGCTATTAGATTGATATAGCAGAGGACTTCTTCCAGTAACCTAATGCACATAGGATATTGCACATAATGTAATCATATATGTATAATAAACTATAATGAAATCATAAATTAGTTTTACTTTCCTTGTATGCCTATTCAAGTACAGCAAGATTTTGCTAGCATTTGCAGGTTAAGAGCGTACAAATTCACATTTAGAGCACTTCTAAATTTGATCTTGAAATGTTATAATTTTGGATAAGGAAAGGGTAAGCTATAACTGCTGGGGTTTATACTAATCAGGTAAAAGAATACAGACGGCTTCAATACATTCGCAATAAAATCAGGCAAAACTGGGACATAAAATGCAGTGGAGTTAGAATATAGAACTTATCATGGAACTCCATGGAACATGATATAGTTTGATAAAAAGGGGTGCAAACAGTAAATAAGCAAATTGGACAAAGAGATAAATCATAAGACCATTCTAATTTAGTAGGGGATATAAAACTATAAATCTACATTCAGCTTTGTTGAGCCTTAAAATGAAAGCCAAGATTTGGGGTGAATCTCCTAGCTGAGCAATTATGGCAGAGCATATCAACTGCTGAAACGTTGCACGTGGTACCAGGTAAGCTCAGCAGTTACCTAATTGTAAACTGTAATTAATAAAGAAACCAAAGGACACCAGGGGACTGTCACCAAAAAAAAAAAAAATCTACCTTTGTTCTGATTCTTCTAATTGTTCTGCAGCTTGACAGTTAACAACCTGGTTAGAAAAACAAAAGTACAAAATGTATCATTTAGTGTCTTTACACACACAATGCATATAAACAGGAAATACGGTCTACAAGTAAAATAGCAAAAATTCGTGACAGCTACTCTTAGAATGAGCAGTGGCTTAGTTTGAAAGCTTTTTATCCATCAGTTATGGAGAGCTAGAAACTGAAAAAGGTGTTATGTAAGGAGAGCATACCAGCGACCATTTTTATTTTCGGGTGTAAGCTGCCATGACAGTGTTACAATGTGGCCCAATGATGGCTGCTTCATTGCATTTAGCCATAGCAAATGCAAATAATTTGAAATACATAAATATAATAAAGACCAATGGTAAAGTTGCTAACAATAGAGCCACCGTTCTACCAATTTACGTTTATTTGCAAGTGTATTTCGCCTTAAGTCCAATGTTTACCTTGCCCACAAAAGTGTTGGAAGCCAGAAGCTGAGCAATGAAGGATACAGACAAGAACTTAAAGTGACGCAGCTCCTTGGCAGAGAGAGTCTCCACACTAAAGAGATGGATTCCAGCTTCCTGAGGTTTTTGCTTCTGGGTTCTGCTTTTCTTTTCCTCTTTATCATCTGCATAAAAAAAAACTCTTATAATCAATATATGAACATCACACGCTGACACTTATTTTATAAAGCTATTAAGCTTATTCTATCTGAGATTTATATCTTGCTCATTACCTTCATTTTTATTTTCAGGGAGTTTGGCAAGAAATCGAAGCAGCTTGATCAAACTCTCAAGCTGCTCATGAACACCGAATTGGCAGCAAACAGAAACCCAGAGTTCTGTGTCCCTTTCCAACACAGCATCCTGTTGCACAAAGAAAAATTGGACATTTTAACAGATACCGAACATAAGAATACACAGTGATAAGAAAAGGGCAACGAGATAAAACCTTAATCACAGACATGACCGTTGGAGGTCAGTAGGATGCCACAGTTCAAATTAAAATTCATGAAGAATGAAGTGCCAATATGAGAATGGAGAAAGTCTCTGGAAAGCCGATTCCAAAGGGGTTTAAATGTGAATATCTTACAAAGTTAGGCATTTATTCTACAAGGTTCTTATTTTTTGTCACCCATGGATCTGGCCTCTATCCATACCTCCCAACTGTCCCTTTTTCGGAGGGACAGTACCTCTTTTGACAGCTCAACCCGCAGTCCCTCATTTGTACTGGAAAGTTCCTCTTTTCTCTGCACTGAACAGCCAGAAAAAGAAACAAAGTTTCTCACTTAATTGGCTTTTAGCAGAGAGCCCAGGACAGCTAACAGGTGCAAATAAGATACTTTGTAACAATTTTGAGACAAAAAAAAAAAAAAAAACAGTTTAGATAAGGAGAAATATTTTCAAACTTTCCTAACCTGCCAAATTTTGTAAAACGAACATGGTAATTAGGGGGTGTGGCCACAGAAAGGGTGTGGTCAAAACATTGCTGCGCTACTTCCAAAATGTTGGGAGGTATGCTCTATCACATTCCCATCCTCATGCCAAACTAAAGAACAAATGCAGGACATATTATAGCTGGGTTTCATTTATTCTCCCTTTATTAAAGGGATTCGGTCATGATTTTTATGATGTCATTTTATGTCTAAATTACACTGTTTACACAGCAAATAATTCACTCTACAATATAAAATTTAATTCCTGAACCGGCAATTGTATTTTTTTAAGTTGTACTATTAGTGTGTAGGCAGCAAGCTCAGGTCATTTTGCCTGGTCATGTGTTTTCAGAAAGAACCAGCACTTTAGGATGGAACGGTTTTCTGGCAGGCTGTTGTTTCTCCTACTCAATGTAACTGAATGTGTCTCAGGGAGACCTGGATTTTACTAGCAAGTGCTGTTCTTAGATCTACCAGGCAGCTGTTATCTTGTGTTAGGGGAGGGAATGGTGATATCACTCCAACTTGCAGTACAGCAATAAAGAGTGACTGAAGTTTATCATAGTACAAGTCAAATGACTGGGGCAGCTTGGAAACTGACAATATGTCTAGCCCCATGTCAGATTTCAAAATTAAATATAAAAAAATCGGTTTGCTCTTTTAAGAAACGGTTTTTTATTGCAGAATTCTGCTGGATCAGCACTATTAAACGATGCACTTTGAAAATACATTTTTTTCCCATGACAGTATCCCTTTAAGTGGTCGTGTTACCCATGATGCACTGTCAAACTTAATCTTGCTCTGACCTTTTCTCCATTGATTGCCATGGTGACTGTCTTGGTCACATGTTGCTGGAAGAGGAGGACTAAAAGCACCCAAAGGAATCGCAGTGTCCCAACAATTTCTATGAGCTGTGACAAAATGGGCACACGGCGGTGATCTGGAACGTGAGGCAGAGCATCCACAAAGACATGGATAATGTTTCTGACCACTTCTTCCAAGTCATCTTTGGTCTCTTCAGATGCATTTTCACCAGCCTGTGTCAGAGACAAGAGAAGTAAGTAAAAACACGACAAGACACCTGAAGCCACAGATTCAGTTTGTTATCAGCAAACGGGGCAATTTCCATATTCTAGTTAATAATATAGCCACTGACAAAAATGCGCAGTTTACACATTGGCGGCTGAATCCAGAAACTTGGTTTGGTACTGATGTTAACTCAGTAATATTTTGCAAGATTGTGGCTAAGGTGAAAGACATTTTTAGTCCAAATGTGAACAAAAACAATTATTTATAACAAACTGTGTTCTCCCCAGAAAAATAAATATCCAGGTGGGAAAAAGTGGCCCAGGGGCCCATAAACTATTGCTGGACGATACACCAGACAAAGTTGCCCAGGAAAGAACACCGATCACAAATGATTCAGGAAAAAATCAAAACATTGGACACTTTGGTATTTAGCCATCTCCAAAATTAATGGATTTAGGGCTTCACTTTCAAATTAAAGACTAACTAAAAACAAAATGCAATTGAATGGAGGATGTTCTACTACAGGGCAACTTATATAAAATATAAATGAAAATCCATTAAACTGCGGTGGTTGTTTAAGAAGTATATATTTACATGTATCCAAATCAAAATCAGTCACCGTTTGGTTGTCCATAACTCAACAACATGATAGGACTGTAAAAATCTAAGATAATACATCTTATGTAGAAATATATTCTACCTTGTTCCAAGTGGAATTGCACTAAAATTACATTTTCCTAACTTCATTAAACAGTGTTAAATATTTAAACTGTGCAGTTGAGAGACTAATTTGCCAAAATGTTATTATTTGATTCTTTCCCAGTGGTGACAATAAATTACTCGAGAGCTGTTCTACCCTGAATTTCTGATATTGAAGATCATACCTTAAAAGGTTTCTGTTATAGCACTTACCTGAATAAGCGCAGGGATAACAGTCTGAACAGTCTTGCTAATAACCTGGAAACTGTAGTTATCATCCAGTCGCATCACACTGGCTCCCATGAATGTAAATATAGGCATGATGTTGTGTAGAACTTTATCCTTAAACAAAAAGTTTTTTGTTGTACAGATATGGAATCACTTATACAGAAACCTGTTATCCAGAAAGCTCTGAATTACAGAAAAGCCATCTCCCAGAGAGTCCATTTAAGCAAATCATTGTAATTTTTTTTTTTAATAATTTTTCTGTAAGAATAAAACAGTACCTTGTACTTTATGGTAAACAAGCTGCATAAATTCATATTGGTTGCAAAACAATCATATAGTGTTTTCATGATTAATTGATTTTTAGCAGACAAATATTTATGGAAATGCCTCTTATATCCAAAACCCTGGTCCCAAGCATTTTTTTCCAAATAGAAACTAAGCTCGACAGAATTTGTAGCATGTTTTTCATATTAGTACAATTATATTTAACGCAGATTTATTTGCACAAAAAAAGGGTCACTAACTTACCGGGAAGATTCCAGCAGCGGCTCCCAGGAGAAGCAGAGCGTGATGATGAGTTTGGGGCATCTCTGAAGTCCTCACACATTGAACTATTAGTTCCACATTGAACTTTTCCTCATCAAGGACTTCTGAAAAGTAATTAAATGTTGTTTAATAAATGGTTTCATTTATTTACTCAAACCCTTACACTGATTAAACAATGAAACAAATAGTTGCACCTGCTGAGTTAAACTTCATCTCCATATACACACTCCTCAGTTCATATCAAGGGCTTATATTGATAAGGGATTCTATTTTATTTAAGTTACCTGCATTTACAGAACACCTTTGTAGTGCTGGGTTTGATCATGACCAAATGTCAGTGGTATTTGATTAAACTGACCCAAGCTTGGGCTTCAGATGTGTTTTTTTTTCCTTCCTCTAGGTCAACAAGCAGCTAGGTCGACTTTTATGTACTCAAGTCTTTTTTCAACCTCATTTTCTAAATCAATATGTTATGCAGAGCATTGCATAACATCATGAAAAAGGGATATCGATTTTAATCCCTTTATTACAACCTTTTTTTATAGTTTTGCTAAAGTAAAATCCTAATTGTGTTTTAATATTCTTTCTTTATCAAGACATTATTCTCTTAGGAGTTCAGTGTCTGTGCTACGTGTACCTTTGGGCTCTTTGTCCTCTTCCAATGAGATCTTCTGACAGATATTAAGCAGACAGCTAAGGATCAGCTGCTTTGTATATTCCAAACTGGTCTGTTCTGTAGTTGAAGGTTCAAGGCACCTAAAACCAGAAAGTCATAAGTACAATTTGTATAAAAGCTAGAAGGGGAACTATAGGCTGAAGAACAAGTATTTGCAATTGCATTTCACACCTTTAAAAGTCTTTTATAAAAGGTACCTTTTTGCTCTGCTTTGATGAATATATTATTTTAGCATGGAATTTGTAGCAAAAAGTTTAAATAAGTTGCCGTATATTAATTAACATGGGCTGTGTGGTGATAGAGATTTTTATAACTTTCATTCATTTGCAAATATATTGCAGCTTAATGAATAAACAGGCAGATAACTGAATGCCAAATCATGGCTTAATATCATTCGTTTAAACCCCAATTTTATTTGCAGCATGACAAAGGAATTTTTGCATTAAAAACGAAAAATAAAATGTTTCAGCAGGGGAAGGGTTCCCGGCCAGTGACTGAGCAACTTAGAAAAATGCTGACAAACAGCAACCATTGAAATTTAAATGCGGAGCTCTTGCATTTAACTGAATAATATGCTACTACCTTGGTCGTTAGGTATGTAACCAGCAAGACTATAACTCAATGTAATCTAATAACAAATGATCTGTACCTTGACAGCAGGTAAAAAAGGGAAGGAACTAAAAGTTGTGGCTCTCTGAGTTTCTTCTTGTGCTGAAGAAGTTCCAGAATGAGGGTTATTCTGGGCCAGTTGATGTTTCCTTCTCCTGATGTTGCTTCTTGTCCTTGGGATTTCCTGGAGAGTGGAATAAGCACTTATTATTCATCATTTGAATTTAGGCTCATTAATTTGATGAAAAGTAAGGGCGGAGGGGACTAGGGAGGTGCTTAGAACAACTTCAGACAGATAGGAATAAAATTCTCCTCAGACATAAATCTTTGAGAGCACAAATCAAATGGGAGTACCTTTGTTGTTGTTGTTGTTGCTGCATCTTCTGCCTCCTGGTTTGACGAACAGTAGATACACTTTTGTCTTTTCCAGGAGGTCCCAGTTCTGCACTGATATGCTCAGCATGGATGGAAATCTGTCA
This sequence comes from Xenopus petersii, assembly GCA_038501925.1. NCBI lineage: Eukaryota > Metazoa > Chordata > Amphibia > Anura > Pipidae > Xenopus > Xenopus petersii. The sequence continues at coordinate 112,456,245 of CM076681.1, forward strand.
AATGTTGGGAAAAATATACTCAAAATGCAAATTCTTCAGAAGTTAAATAGTACTACCACCTTAATAAAATTAAATAAAATTTAAACACTCCTTAGACAGTTATGTTTTTAGGGATCTATACAAGAAACCAGTCGAGTTGCCAAGGTGAAACAGGTTTCAAAGCATTAAACAAATTCCAAGCAGAGTAACCAACATTGTTGGTTATTGTTTAATAGGTCTCCCTAAGGCAATTGAAAGGATATGTTTTTAAAGGTTATTATAACCTTCACATCAGTTATTCAGGAGTCATGAGAAGAAAATTCCTGCGCTAAAACACAAGATCACGTAAAACTATTTTATCCAGCAGGAAGCATCTACTTGAGCGTAGCCTAAAATCATGAATGCAAATGAATCTGCTTAGTGTGCACATGGCTGAAGAGAGTGTGTTCTGTAGTTTAAGTAACTGTTTCTTTGTCATTCTATTTTTTTGCCAACCTATTTATGTAGAATCAAATGCAAGCTTTTTAAAAAAAAAAAAAAAAAAAAATGTACATCTCTTGTTTTGGTATACTAGTTTAAGTGAGTATGCCTTCTGGAATGGAAGATACCTACGCACAGAGAAAGGTTTAGCTCATATGAAAGGACTCTTCTGAAGTTTATAAGTCCAATCAAAAGGCCATAAGAATAAAAGAATGGATAACCATATACAAGTCACAGTTATTGGTCATCTGTAGGTGACTGGAATTCTGGGTAATTTTTAAAAACAGTATAATTGTATTTCATATAAGGTCTGTTTACCCTCCAAAAAGAACCCCAAGTAGTAACAAATAGGAATAAACCGATATATTATTCATAGTTTAGAACTCAATAAAACCATTACCTATCATAAGAAGAATAGGACAGCTCCAAGTGACAAACTTATCCTACAATTAAAAATAAACTTACCGACTTAAATGCACTGCTAACAGCCTGAGAACAAGCAGCATCTTTACTGTTAAGCAGCAAATCAAAGAGAGTAGCCAATAGCTTCTGTTGAACACTGCCATCATCTAATGCAGCAAAGAATGCCTTGTTGATCTAGGGGGTCAAAAGAAATAATTAATTATGCATTTGGCACTTGAGAAAGGCTGGGGATCCACATTTTGCTATGATTCAGAATGTGCCTTGTGTGAAGTGGTATACTGAAATTACATATTATATATACATAAACATTGTCCAGTACATGTATTGTATATACTCTATAAAATAATTAAACAAAGCCAACAGTTCAGTAAAGGATTGTCAACATTCAACAGACTGTACATTTTTGGAAAACAACTATGTAAGTTTTAATACATGCATCTGAAATATGAAATATGGGAAGGGCATCTGCCATAGAAACAATTTTTAGCAATTTTTAAATATTTCCTTGTTCTCTTCAATAATGAAATAGCAGATTGTACTTGATCTAACCAAGTTGAATCCAAATTGGTGGTAAAAAAATATTATTGGGTTTATTTAATGTTTAAATGATTTTCTAAAAGCCTTAAGGTATGCTGATCTAGTTTAAGGAAAGATCCCTAATACGGCACAGGGAGGAAGCGTATACGCATACACATAATGAGCAAATGCCCTGGGTTGCTCATGCATGTGACTTAGGATGGGGGGTGGGGCAAATTGGCTAAGTTCTTCCCACCTTTGGTGTAAAAAACGAATTTGAATACGGGAAATTCAATAGTTCTTTCTTAGTTGTAATGAGAAATCGGTGAGTATGTATTACCGTCTAAAAGTAATTTTAAGTTGTGAATTTAATCAGCACATAAAAAATTGTATCTTTGAGAATCTCATATCAGAGTTGGAAGGTGAAGAGCAACATCATATCTAGTTTTCCCCCCCGAGTAAATGAAATGTGTACTTACTTGTCCAAGTGCGGTGATTTGGGTAGAGGGAATACCCACATAAACAACTTGGTTGTTGTTCAAAGCTTTTAGGAATATGTCCAGGCTTTGAGAGTTTTGGGGCAAGAGGCTCACAGAATGTTCATTGAACTTTGCAAGAAGTAGATGGAGTAGAATAGCTTCGTCTTCCAGCAATTCACTTGATGCAGATGTAAGTTTCTCAAGCAATCTCTCAATTACAGGTAATACCAGAGCTAGAGGGGTCTGAAAATGTAGCAGGAATGCAGAATTATTTCAGTATCCCATGCAATACTCACTTCTATAACAAATATTTTTGTTCTTTCTAGAATGATCATAAATATCCCATAGGTGCTGATGTAGAAGTTTCTTAACAATATGACTGTTTCTTAGACACAAGACTGCTCTGTAAAACATTTTGCATCACTATGTATCACCTCTAATTACCTAGCACACCACCAGTCATGATCTTCTTCCCACTCCTGCATCCAGAAATGTTTATGTGCCATATTCATGCTCTTGAATTACCTTCAATAACATTCAACATCTTCAGTAATACTTATATTTTAAATTCTCAGTGCGCTGACTACATTTCTCCAACCCACATTAATTACTAAGTCACAAGTTTTCAGTACACACATTGCCAAAGTCTACACAGACAGTATATTTTCCACCACCAGGTCTCCTCTGCTGAAAGTCTCATTCCCTTTCACTTTTTTTTTTTAAGGTTTTATTTTTATTGAATTCTCTTACCACAAAGAGACAGATAGGTAGAAAGAATAATGTACATCTGGTTATCGTAATGTATAGCAGTAATTATCACATTAGTCAAAGCTCTGCATAAATGTCAAACAGAAATCCAATTCTACAACATTCTAACCTTCAGGGGTCATATATGATTCTCATTCTCCATTGGGTGGATATCACTTTTAGATTGTAAGTTATTGTAGGCAGGACCCTCGCCTCTATCATCTATTACCACACGGTAACAAGATTTATCAGCCTCAACAAGGTAACTAATCCTAAAATCTACTCTATATTTTGCCTACATAAAATTTTAACTTGTGCAAAAGTTTAGTGCCACTAACTTGAATGGAGATGTGCCATTTTTTAAAAAAATGAAGGCATTCTTTGTTTATTCAAGTGATCCAAATCCAACATGTTAACACAATTGTCTGCCTGTATTGTACCCAAAAGGTCAACTGTTGTCAGATCTTCTGTCTGCAACCCTGAATACTGCCTGCAAAAAGTCTGTGGAACCAATTAAAGCATTTTTTGACTCAAAGAGGCAGACATGCCAATTATGGACACAACAAGAATAGTTGCCAGGATGCTTTGCAAATTCTTGTAAATTGTAGAACTGTATAATGTGCTACTTACCTTGCCATTGACTCCTTGAAGAGCTTTCATCAGTGCTTTGCTAATGTAGGATGGGCAGCTTGGGGACTGGATAATGCCAATTATCTGTTCCAATGCATTTGACATTTTCTGTGAACTTTTGTTTGAGCCTGGCACTTGTAGCTCCTCAAAAATGCCCCCTAATGTCTGTATGCAAAAAAAAAAAAAAAAATCACATCCGTGTGAAGGCAAAGCAATAAAGGCAAACACCTTTTAAAAATGTCAGCACTGTAAACAATTCAGTATTCACTTATTTGAAAATAATTGCCAAAAGGTTAGACAGAGAACCAGCCACTATGCCACATATTACTTTATTGTTTCACATTTCATCAATAAAGACCCCCGTTTATCATTGCTGCTGCTGAAAACTGAAGGTGAAGTGATCCACAGTATATGATATTAGCCTTATACTAAGTATATTTTTGGTCCTTCACAATAAATTAAATCCCATTATGCGGTAAAGAAGGAAAAGTCTAATGGGCTTCTCTTTTGGCCTGCTTAAATAAAAGAATAGATAAAGATAATTTTTACCTGAATAACATAAGCAGAGTCTGCAACTATCTCTTCAGTTCTCTGCACCAGACACTGTACAACTGGCAATAATGGAGAATCCCTCACAAGGCTGAGCGTCTGTAGACAACTCATTGCGGCTCTGCGCACTTCCCTTATAGGACTTGTCAAGTTGATCAGCAAAGACACCATCACTGAAAGGAAAAGAAATCGAGTCACTTTAGATATTTTTTAAAGTGGGTGAAAAGAGGACACTGGTGTGTATTTATCAGTGACGGCCCTCAGAGACATTAATGCACTTGGGGCCATCATAAAAATTGCATGATTCTGTATGTGTGCAGCTCCTTTGAATTTTTGTTAAAGGACAAGGAAAGTCTAAAATAGAATAAGGCTAGAAATGCTGTATTTTGTATAATAAACATAAGCATGAACTTACTGCACCACAAGCCTAATCAAACAAATGATTTATGCTTTCAAAGTTGCCCACAGGGGGCTGTCATCTTTTAACTTTGTTAAACATCTTTGCCTGGCCCTGACCCTGCACATGCTCAGTGTGGTCTGGGCTGCTTAGGGACCTTCATAAACAAAGCTGCTTGAATTCTACATGGCTGGTAAATAAGGTGGGGGCTCCCCCTGCTGTTCATGAGTATGATTGTTTCCCTGCTCAGCAGTTAGGGACCGTCTGACAATTCCTATCCACAGCAGTAAATGAAGAGAGAATTTCACTGCATACATTCAGGTTTCTAATAAAAACGGTACACATTTTTTAATTAAAATATATTGGAGATAGGTTTCTTTTTCATTAAAGACAGTAAAAATTGGATTTTATTTTTTTTGCCTTTCCTTGTCCTTTAAGTAGGGTTGATGCCATAATTCAAACACAGATCCAGGCAAGAACTTTCCTGTATTCTCACTCTAAATCATGTTTAGCATCTGATCCATGAGTAGGTTTCAGAAGGGAGATCCATTCTGCAGCTATGCAACTGCACTGCACAGTACTGTGTGTGGATACCCCCAGATTACAAGGGTTTAGCTACAATACTGGCAGCTAAAAGATTAAGAAATATATTGAAAATACAGTGCTGTGGAGCTGGAGGCCAGTTGTCCCAGATAAATCCTTATGGCCTACACGGTGCCTCCTTTTCCTGTTATACTTGAAAACAGGATGCACAAATAATTGCCTAGCACCAGAGGCATCAGATCATGAAAACTGAATAGTACCTGGTGAAGACACGGAAAGCAGTTTTTTTTTTCCCAGAGTCGGCTGGGAGGCAAGCAATGTATTGCCTATGTAAAGCGCCCGAGTGTGCAGCACTGCATTTACAGAGCAGCCCAAAGGATCAGAAAGATTACAACTATAGGTCCACAAGACGGAGAGGAAGTTGAAGAGATCCTCGTGACTTTTTAAATGTTCCTTCAAAAAAAACAAAAAAATATTTACATTAGCTGAAAAGCAGCAATAATTGAGAAAAGAATGAAAAATAATGCCATCTGCCTCATTGGTCCTGGGAAAGAGAGGCTGCTACCACATACTAATGAACATGTCATGTAAAAAAAGCTAATGAAAATAGCTCAAAAATGAATTTTTTCTAAGATTAAAATAGGATTTAGAGTCAAGAATTAGGTAATGAGCTGTCTCTGTAAGTTCATTGTGCGAGGCCTAACTACTTACAGTATTGTGCCAATGCTATTACTCACCAAATTGCATTTATTAATCTTTCTTTCAGAGGTATTTTCAAATTGTAACTAAACAAATATAGACAACCTATTCTAATGGGTGTGTTTTTTCCTATAGTGGTTGTGTTTAGGGGGGGGGGTTATACTGGTATGGGTGTTACCAAACCTGAGGAGAGTGTTACTCACTTTGAAACATTGAGTCAAACTCAACCTACATTTGGCTAAGACGGTAAAACGTTGTTCTCAGAATTTCAGCAATGAAGCACTGTGGGTCAGTCAACAAATGGGCAATTCTTTCTGAACAAGGAGTTTAACAGCACATTTTTTTTAGACTTTCACAGAATCCCAGCTTCAGTTCTGGTCCAATCCAGGTGCCTGGCCAAACCCAATATCAACCCTTAAAATCATTTTGCTTTTTTTTTGTTTTTTGGACAATAGAGGGTGCAGATTTTTTTTTTTATTTTTTATATATATATATTTAGCGAGTATGCACATGTAAATTAGGGTATGAAAAAATAAAGATTCAACGTATCACTAAAATATATCAAACATTAAATTAGAGGAAATTGTTATGTAAAGCATCAAATCCAATGGGAAATCCATAAACCTTACCTTGTATAAGTAACCCATTAGAAGCCTGAAGTTGGTACAAACTCCTTCGCTTGCACCCCAGATTATCACATCAAAGAGACCAATGAGAAGCCGCAAGTAGTTTCTGCATGTTTTGTCCATAGTCTCGGGATTCCACCAAATATTACCTTTTCAGAAAGACACAATGAGAGAAAGCATTAAACGCACCTTCATTACTTTAAAGGTACTCCCAATGTTTTCTTTTAATGACAAGGCTGGAAATTTTTTTCCCCCAAGTATGGACTCCTCTCAGCAGACAATATCTGGGAGCGCATAGCCAGTTTTCAGCTTTGTGTGATTTATGCCACAACTGATTGGGCCTGTGGTCTGACCACACTGCAGGGTAAAATTGGAACCAAAGGAATTGTTAATTAGAGAAAGCAGACATAGACATGCAGCACCCCAAGTTTGCTCAAAGCCTGTTTACATACAGAAAATTAAGCTAATATGCAGAATGCAGTACTGGCACAAGAAAAATGTTTATGGTTACCAGACTTTTAAATTCCTTTCGCTGACAGAGTATGCTAAAGTACTGAAGTGGTGGTAAATCATTTTATGTGATCTTTACATCTAATAGAAAGCATACATGTATACAATAAACATACAAGTGTACAGAGAGCTCCACTAGTTCCTTGTTTTGAGTTAAATACAGGATATTCTCCATTCAGTAAAGAAACTGCTGCACTTCCGTTTTGGATCGTTACATAGCAGTGGCAGCAATAAACTAGAACCAGAACTCGAGGATTAGAAGTAGAATGGCATTCATTTCTAACATTTTAAAGAAGGAATATTCTATAATAAACGAGTTCTACAAGAAATTTTTGGGAGTGTCCCAAATGACTAGTGAAGTCTATCTCAAGAAAAGCATTCATTGACCTGAAAGTAAGTTGAGAGTAAGTTGCTAATACTGTTGACCAGAAGCAGACACTACATACATTAAAAACTGATAGTATACATATTAAAGCATAACATGCATTACAATTATGTTAATTCAAAAGACGAACAAAGGCTTGCCAATCTGCCACTAGGCAATATGGCTCTAAGGAAAATATTTCCTTTTCAAATTAAACATGAAATCCAATTTATATTTTTTATTAAAGCATTCATAGCCTTAGGCATAGAGGGGGGGCAGACAGTTACTTTCACTTTCAATTCAGCACTTCCTAGATGTCACTGCACTCCCAACATTCTCCCGTTCTTTTAGTCAGGGCATGGGGATGGACACTGGGTCCCCCATTCTGGTGCACAAACAAGATTCTGAGATGATGCAAGGCTTGCCTTAATAACAGTGTCCGCAAAATGGCTGCTGTCTGCTTGCTATAATTATGAATTCTCAGATGGAAGGAAACAAGATTCAAACAATTTATATAGTGTAATTAAAGTTAATTTTGCTTGACTATTGTGATAAAATGGGATTTTGAATACTTTTTTGGGTGACAGTCCCCTTTAAAACCATTGCATCCATATTGCCAACATGAAATATATGCATCTCTCTTCCAGCATGCTGCTAACTGCTCATTTGTTTCCAATTCACTGGCAAAAACAGTGTTTTATATATCTGTATATTCAAAATGACAGAAACAGGAGTTTTCATTCTTACCTTTAGGGAATAATTGAGGGCAGATGAGATTGCATATTAAGTTTTTAAGCAGCAGCATCAGTAAAATATTTTCTTCAACGTATGCTGTGCGTCCTTTATTAAGCTCATCTACATAGTCAGACAGCAGCTGTACAAGCAACTTATTCTGATTAATGTGGTCCAGATTCCACTTCTCAGGGATGTCCTATGTGAACAAATATCAGCAAAAAGTCAAAAATCCACCAAAATTCCTGAAAGTGGCTACTTTAGCAGTGATCAAAGCAACTAATTGAAGAATTACACTATGATGATAGACTATCAAGGCTGGTGTTGGATTAAGGTTAGTGGAGAATCTTTTTCCCCCTTAGAAGAACGAAGAATGAGAGGACACCACTTTAGCTTAGAGGAAAAGAACTTTCACAGTGAGGACAGTGAGGTTGTGAAATTCCCTGTCAAGTGATGTTGTGATGGTGCATTCTATTAATACCTTTAAGAGAGGCTTGGATGTTTTCTTGAACAGGTACCATATCCAAGGCTTCAGTCATCTAAAGATCTACAGTTTGGTAAAGGTATGTGTGTATATATATATATATTTTAATACAGATTAAATTGTATCACTAGATCTCTATGTGTTTAAAAAATCAAATGCCTTAAAAGTCTTCCAAACCACATACTTTCTAGTACTTTGAAATCCTGTACACAACACTCAACAGTTTAAAAATCACAATTTAGCGATATAGTGAGAAGAAAAATAAAAAAACACATAAGCTCTTGCCTCTGTAAAAGTATCCATTCTTCTCAGCCTCTTCTCAAGAAGATGGAACACTTTAATTTGTGCCTCTAGTTCCAGATCTCGAAAGCCATTACATCCAAGTACCAGGGCATGGGTGAGCACAAAGGAGGCCACTTTCTGTCTCACAGTAACAGGCTCCCTTTCAACCACCTGCACCACATTCTCCACCTTAGAAGCAAAATAAATAAATTAAGCTGAAGTGCAACTCACTGTTTTATAGAATTAATGTAGAAACGTCTGTTTTCCCTGGGTTTCAGCCCTATCCCCGAGTTTTCATTGGTTTTATAAATAAATAAACAAAAAGGTCGTTAGATTGTAATGCCTCTCATTTTACAGTCATTTTATATCTAGGTGAAAAAGTAGCCCTGAAATATTTTTTTTTATTTTTGGCATATGACATATGGCTAAAGAATAAAAATAAAGTAGAGGGTCCCAGAATCCAGATATACTACCTCTACTGCCATGACTATCATTTGTTCCAGATAGAGATATTGCTATGAAAAATGTAAGGCCCAAATATTAATATGACTAAACTGCAAAAAAACATACCACGGGGGGGTATATTTAATATATATCCAAAATTTCCCAGGTACTTATGGAATACATGGAACATCTGCAAATAAAAGCACTCGTGTGTTTCTGAGGACGGCCCAGTAAATGAATGAAATGATTGCTCTTGTTAATTGAGCCCAAGATATGCTATAAAACCATCAATACAGGAAGTCATTCGTTTAACAAATTGATCCTGTTCCACGTACCAGCTGTAATGCTGCGGTATCTGTAGTTTTTAATTTTTCTGAGATCAGTTGGGCCATTTTACTGTTTGCTAGGCCAATTAGCTGTGTAGCTTCAGCTTCCTTTAAGATTTGGTCAAATGCTGAATGAAAAGAAAAAAAAAACACAAAAATAGTTATTGGAAACTGAATTTAATGAAGCACAATGGTATTTTGAAGCCCGGAGCAAGCTCACAACCCGGCCCAGGATTATATTTATCACAGAAAAGCATACATACAATAACACTTAATTCTTAGTCTCATTTCCAGAATGTTAATTATCCAAACATATCGGATTTGTCTCCAACTTTAATGTACACCACTAGTGTAACCAGTTCTGGAATTTAAGGGATGCCACAGAAATTATGAACAATATAATTACCTTCTGGCCAATCCTTCAGCAATGAGTGCAGGTTACATATATCGCTCTTTGCTAGAAAAACTGACATTTTCCTTTCAGCAGAGTTAGGATCAGTATTTGTCAATACCATGTAAGGAATTATGGTCATCACCACTCTAGTACAGAGCTCTGGATTCTCTTTGATGGGGGTCTCCTGGATCAGGCTTACGGCTTCTTCCAGAGCTTTGTACCTGCAGAGGTAAAAATGTTTTAATTATGCAAGATTTGAACATATTACTGCAGGACTGCCACACTACTGTATTTCATACAGTAAATATAATGTAAAACTTGTATAAAATGTGTAACTTCAAATAATATTTTTGCTGGCTATCATTACAAACTAATTTGGTGAAATTGCACTTATTTTCAGAGGATAATTTTATTATGTGCTTAGAGGGTCAATCACCCCAGACAAATGATAATGCCTGCACAATGCACTTAAAGGGCACCTATCACAGCCAAATAAAACTCATTACAATCTGACCAATACAACCTAAACAGTTTAATCAAACTACATATACAGTTTTTTGAAAAAAAAAAAAAAAACCCCAGCAGTTTTTAAAAAAATCCCTTACTTTGTCAAATGGGTTATTTCACTCAGGGAGTACATACTGTGACTATAACATGCAAATGAGTTCACGAGTATGCTCAGATTGTAGCACTGCCCTGAGTATACTACCCAGAATGCCTATCTTAATTAAACTCCTCCACTAGACATTTCTCTAGATTTCCATATTTTGTCCCCTGCTGGTGATGTCATTATGCAAATGAAGGGCACACACTAACTTCCAGACAGGTGGCAGCACTACTGAACAGCAGCTAACACAGAAGTTTGGCTGGTTTGAAAATAGCTAGGCAACCAAGGAATTTCAACTGATCATGTGCGGGATTTCAGAGCTGCAGCTGGCTGTGAATATATAGGTAGGAGGAGCCAGTGAAATCCAAGATGTCTGCATTAGCTAGAACTGCAGTGGAGATAGGGGAGATCTTGCAGAAGGTATAGTGAGCTGATGATTTACATTATACAAACAATCCATATGGTTTTAAAAATCTGATTTATTGAACTTTAACATAGTGTCTTTACTCTACATGATTTTAGTTATGATTGGTGCCCTTTACAATCCATATGGTTTTAAAAATCTGATTTATTGAACTTTAACATAGTGTCTTTACTCTACATGATTTTAGTTATGATTGGTGCCCTTTAAGTCTGCAAAAAAACCGGCATAATTTTCCCATGAAAAAGATGAAGTTTCGCCAACAGGATTTGACAGTTCAAATGGATATTAGTTTTCAGGGTTCCTAATCCTTAAATGTTTCTTAATTCTTAAATTCTTTTTTTCTACTGCTGACCACCAATTATAAAGAAAGAGGCCAGAAAAATAGGGCAAATAATTAAAGAAGATAGGATATTGTTGTCTCATGGTGTGCCTATTTGCTACTTCAGCATAACTACATTTTCAGAACCAGGTTTCGTGGTGTCAAAATCACAATTCAGTCTAATGTATGCATGTTTAGATGTTCAGGTACATATGAAAAAGTATATAGTACTAACTTTTATATAAAAATGATAGATGGAAACCAGAAATGTCCAAAGGGAAAAGGTTTGGGAATATGTTACAGGTTACCTTTAAAAGAAGACTTGAGGTTCCACTAAGAATTTCTCTAAAATCCATGACAAAAAATGCACAGAATGAATTTTTTAAGAATAGAAAATAATCTACATACCAGTCACCATCTTGGGAGAGGTCAACACGATCAACGAGAGCAAGCAGATTTGAGACTGTAACTTCTGAACTGAAATGGGAGTGATACATCTAAGAAAGAAAAGATATCAAGAGTCTAATGAGGCAGAGCTTTAAGACTGCATTCATTGGAATATAGCAGTTCAATATGAGGAATCATGTATATCTGTGAATTCTTGGGCAGCAACTAGCAATTGCATGTTCTTGAAAGCAGCTACCCATAAAAGTGAACAAAGCTTGTTTGGGCTTACTGTATATACTCGAGTATAAGCCGAGGTACCTAATTTTACCTACGAAAACTGGGAAAACTTATTGACTCTAGTATAAGCCTAGACACAACTACAGCCCTGTCTCCCAGCAGCGCACATTCTGCCAAAGCAACCCCCCCCAGCGATCAACCGGACTTCTTTGCAAAGTTGATGGTGACAGAGAATTGCCAAACGGATTACTGTGTGCATTGTCCCACTGTCCCACTACCATGTGCAGAGGGTGCTGTTTGATACTGCCATCACTGTTAATCTTTCGTATAACCAACAGAGGGCGCTGTGTGATATTGCAGTCACTATTATTCTTTCATATAACCAACAGAGGGCGCTGTGTGATATTGCAGTCACTGTTAATGTTTCATATAACCAACAGAGGGCACTGTTTGATATTGCAGTAACTGTTAATCTTTCATATAACCAACAGAGGGTGCTGTGTGATATTGCAGTCACTGTTATTCTTTCATATAACCAACAGAGGGCGCACTGTTATTCTTTCATATAACCAACAGAGGGTGCTGTGTGATATTGCAGTCACTGTTATTCTTTCATATAACCAACAGAGGGCGCACTGTTCTTCTTTCATACAACCAACAGATGGCGCTGTGTGATATTGCAGTCACTGTTAATCTTTCATATAACCAACAGATGGCGCTGTGTAATATTGCAGTCACTGTTATTCTTTCATATAACCAACAGATGGCGCTGTGTGATATTGCAGTCACTGTTATTCTTTCATATAACCAACAGAGGGCGCACTGTTATTCTTTCATATAACCAACAGAGGGCATTGTGGGATATTGCAGTCTCTCCCCAAGTGTACTGTTGGTATAGGAATGATTAAAAGTGGGTACCGCTGACCCGAGTATAAGCCGAGGTAGACTTTTTCAGCACATTTTGGATGCTGAAAAACTCGGCTTATACTCGGGTATATACGGTAAGTCTGTTTATGTAAAGAGTTTTTGCAATAAAATGTATATAGCAAGCAGCTTACTTTAAAAACATTCAAAGCAGACAGTACAACCTCCAGGTTATCATCTGCAAGACGAGATAAAATGGATTCCTGAATAAAGGCCTCATCAAAGCCTGCCTGTATAATGAAGTAAAAGGAAAAGCAATGAGTTAAAAAAAAAACATAACTTATTTGAGTTTTAGAATAGCTACACTTATAAAAACTATAATTCTCTATGCAAACCAGCATCTTCTTTCAAACACTTTTTACTCTGGGTTGCTAAGATAGAACTATAGGTAAGAGACCGGCTATCCAGAATGTTCGGGACATGGTATTTTCCATCATTTGGATCTCCATTCCTTAAATCTAATAAAAATCATTGACTAAACCAAATAGAATGGTTTTGCCTCTAATAAAAAGGATTAATTATATCTTAGTTGGGATCAAGTACAAGGTACCGTTTCATTATTACAAAATAAAATTAATGAAAAATTTTAATTATTTGCTTAAAACTGAGTCTTTGGGAGATGACCCTGTTATTTTGAACTTTCTTGGTAATGGGTTTCCGGATAATGGATCCAACACTGGTATTTTTCTTTAGCAGCATGACTATATACAGGATAATATTCACCATCATATTTACAAGTTATCAAGATAAACTCTCATTATAAGCATATGACTAGACCAAGTATTTGAGACAGAGGGTCCCTACCTTAGATGTCTTTATGATGTCCTTCAGATGTTTGAGAGCAATGTGTCTCACTGCAGGCTGCGGATGATTCAAGCTGAGCAGGAGGGTGGTGTCACAGTCTGCCAGTAGCTACAATAATTTGCAAAAAAAATATCCAATCACAATAGAGATAAAATCCTAGTATATTCAGTTACAATGATATATTTAAAAACACTTGTATAATATCACAACAGATTAGCACGATTCAGATTATAAAATCAATATCAGAGTCTGATAAGGCACAGATACCAAAAACTATGGGGGCAGAGCATATGGGGGGGTGTGTCACATTTTGGGACCCTATATGCCACACGCTTTGAACAGTTTTATGGCCAAAATGTATAGACTTACCTATGCATGTGGCATATAGGGTCCCAAAATGTGACCCCTCCGTATGCTCTGTCATTTTAGATACTGAAAAATCAACACATTTACACAGTTTTGGGGGGCAAAGGTTGAAAAAGTACGTTCACCCCAGAAAACCATATATTTTCAAAAAATACAACCCCCCCCGAAATCCATGCTTTCATATCTGGGGTAATTTATCTTGAAACCTAATAGTATGTGAGAAATAAGATACTGCAGGGTGGAAGTTTTGAGGCGATTTTTGAAAATGTCACCAAAATCAACAGATTTAGGAAAGGTTTGTGGCTTGGTGCTTTGGATTAAAAAAGACAATTTGGAATTGGGGGAATGTGTACATTTTTCTGGGCTGAACGTACTTTTTTCTACCTTTGCCCCCCCCCCAAACAATATAAATGTGTTAATTTTGCAGTACCTAAAATGACAGACCATATGGGGGGGTCTTAATTTTGGGGCCTCTATATGCCACGTGGTTAGGTAAAACAACAGATATTGGGCATAAAACTGTTCAGTGGACTCGACATTCAAATATAAGATATTCTATATTGGTACCTAATGATGAGTGGGAGATATGATGCTGTAGATTTAAGTTATTTTTCCAAAAGCAATTTCTATTAAATTTTTTTATAAGTTTAGGAAACAATTGGTAGTTTGGAGTACATAGATATATTTACCCATTATTGATTTGCCAGAATCTGCTCTAATAATGGGTAGTTTTCTAGGGTAAACCTACTGTTAATGGAATGTTTGGCCTTGAAATTAGAAGTATGCCGTTTTGTGGATCGGTGCTTTGGAAATTTGGCAGTGTACTGCTTAGAGATTTTAATGAGAAATCTCCATAAAACTAAATACAGGTAGGCCCATAAATCTTTGGACAGAGACAACTGTTTTTCTAATTTTGGTTCTGTACATTACAACAATGAATTTTAAATGAAACAACTCAGATGCAGTTGAACTGCAGACTTTCAGCTTTAATTCAGTGGGTTCAACAAAAAGATTGCATAAAATGTGAGGAACTAAAGCCTTAGTTTGATACAATCACTTCATTTCAGGGGCTCAAAAGTAATAGGACAAATTAAAAAACTGAAAATAAAATGTTCATTTCTAATACTTGGTTCATAACCCTTTGCTGGCAATGACAGCCTGAAGTCTTGAACTCCTGGACATCACCAGATTCTGGGTTTCCTCATTTTTAATGCTCTGCCAGGCCTTTACTGCAGTGGCTTTCAGTTGCTGTTTGTTTGTGGGATTTTCTGTCTGAAGTTTAACAAGTGAAATGCATACTCAATTGGGTTCAGATCAGGTGACTGACTTGGCCATTCAAGAATATTCGACTTCTTTGCTTTAATAAACTCCTGGGTTGCTTTGGCTGTATATTTTGGTTTATTGTCCATCTGTATTATGAAACGTCTCCCAATCAATTTGTCTGCATTTAGCTGGATTGGAGCAGACAGTATGTCTCTGAACACCTCAGAATTAATTCGGCTGCTTCTGTCCTGTGTCACATCATGGATAAACACTAGTGTCCCAGTACCACTGGCAGCCATGCACGCCCAAGCCATCACACTGCCTCCGCCATGTTTTATAGATGATGTGGTATGCTTTGGATCATGAGCTGTTCCACAACTTCTTTATACTTTTTTCTTGCCATCATTCTGGTAGAGGTTGATCTTGGTTTCATCTGTCCAAAGAATGTTTTTCCAGAACTGTGCTGTTTTTTTTTTTAGACTTTTTTTTTTTTAAGCAAAGTTCAATCTAGCCTTTCTATTCTTGAGGCTTATGAGTGGCTTGCGCTTGCAGTGAACCCTCTGTATTTACTTTCATGCAGTGTTCTCTTTATGGTAGACTTGGATATTGATACGCCTACCTCCTGGAGAGTGTTGTTCACTTGTTTGGCTGTTGTGAAGGGGTTTCTCTTCACCATGGAAAAGATTCTGCAATTATCCACCACTGTTGTCTTCCTTGGACATCAAGGTCTTTTTGCATTGCTGAGTTCACCAGTGCTTTTTCTTTCTTTCTCAGGATGTACCAAACTGTAGATTTTGCCACTCCTAATATTGTAGCAATTTCTCGTTTGTTTTTTTCTTCTGTTTTTGCAGTTTAAGGATGGCTTGTTTCACCTGTATGGAGAGCTCCTTTGACCCGTATGTTCTCTGTTCACAGCAGAAATCATCTACATACAACCCTCCCCCTCAAATCAACACTTAATTGATAATGAAATAAAGGAATTGCCCACACCTGCCCATGAAATAGTCTTTGAATCAATGGTCCAAATTGTTCAAAAAATGGTCTGGCAATAAAAGTACCAAAGCAGCCAAATTGGCTGGCAGCAAAAGAGTTTTTGGTCTACTTCTTTATATATGATCAGCAACTAATACAGTTACTTACAAAAAAAACAAGGATTATGGATAAAGATATTTTCCATTCAACTATACCTCATATTTTCCACCACTGGTGGAGAGTGATATAAACTGATGGAATAAAGTTTGATTCTCCTGATCTCCAACATCCTTTAGATGATCCTCCAAAACAGAATCAAGGGCTGCCGGGTATCTAAAAATGAATTAAATGATACAAATACTTATCCACATTTTCGGACAGCTGTTTAACCCACAGGTCAGCAGCCAACACTTTTTCTATACTACAGCTTTCTCAGTCGCTCATTATCATAAAACATACATTGATTTTCAGTGAAAAACGAAATTACACAACATTTTCAACATAACCACTTTTTCCCTGTATGATAATGTGATCCCTTAACTACTGGAGTCACAAATAATTCTTCCTCTAAAGTGGCGATCAAATTGTTTGTAATACAAATCCTGCCTCGTTATACAGGCAAAATGTAACTGCACTCCGTTAAAAATACAATCCAACATTTTGAAATCTCCTTTTTTACTAGAAAATATTACCAAAGAACAAAAAAGCTGGATTTACTTACTTGCTTTCAAAAAGTCTGATGAGAGGAAGGAGGCCCTGGCTAAGTTCAGAAATTTTGTGAGGCTCAGTTTGGTGCATCTCTCCATATGAAAGGAATTCCTCCAAGAATGTGCTAAGGGAACAGACCAAAAACAGAGCAGTATAATAAATACTCAATGAATACTTTATGCCCCCCCCATGTTACGATTAGGGGGAAAGGAAAGTAGTTAAACACTTGGGGGTGCCAAATGTTAGGCACCCCCAAGTGAATTTACTTACCTGAAACCCCGGCGCTCCTATTAGCAGAAAACTGCACCGGCCCAGGGTTATACCAGCGAGCACAACGGAACGCTTCTCTTCCAGCTTCTTGTCTTCTCGCGGCTGCGCATGCGCATTAGAGTGAAAAGCCGAACTTTAACTAAAAATTCAGCTTTTTCATTCTACTGCGCATGCGTCTGCCCTGGGAAATATGAAAACAGAAAAATCCAGAAGAGAAGCGCTCCGTGGTGCTCGCTGGTATAACCCCGGGCTGGTGCAGTTTTCTGCTGATAGGAGCACCGGCCTGGGGTTTCAGGCAAGTGCCTAACATTTGATACCCCCAAGCAGTTAATGACTTTCCGTCTCCTTTAATAGAGGACAATACCCAATTACAGATATGACTGATATCCATTTTAATAATGTTAAATAGCTATATTAGTTATGAAAGATATAGACTGTATAAAGCTATTACGTGGTTACTTTTGCTTAATTAGCTTATTTAAATTTGTTTGGGAATGATATTCCCTATCTAAAAGACATTTCGAGAGGTCCATCTCCCATAAAGTCCAATTAAAGCAAATAATTCTATTTTTTTTTTAATGATTTCCTCTCTGTAATAACAATACAGTACATTGTAATAATTGTGGCAAATAAGCCTATTGCGTTTATTTAATATATACATATTTACTTAGTAGATTTAAAATGCAGTCATTAGAAAAACCCCAGGCCCCAAGCAGTATCGGTATTTTTGAAATCCTTGCCTGTTGAGCTTCTTTGATTTTGACTTGTATAACACAAACCAAAGAGGAACACTGTAAACTACATACATACATTAATAGCACCAGCCACCAGGTCCCTATCATCTGCCACTGTAAAATTCATACTCTGCAGCAGGCAAGTGGCTATATTAAATTCATTTCATAATATTTATTGGATGACAGTAGGTTGACTTTACATGGGCATACTTTTATACTGGACTTTAGTCAGTGGCGTAACTAGAGAGGAAGGTCTGCTTTACTGATGTAACGAATCCACTATTTTGGATTTGGCTGAAACCCCGAATCCTTCGCGAAAGATTCGGCCAAATACCGAAACAAATCTGCATAGGCAAATTAGGGGTGGGAAGGGGAAAACATTTTTTACTTTGTTGTTTTGTGACAAAAAGTCATGCAATTTACATTTGCATATGCAAATTAGGATTCGGTTCGGCCGGGCAGAAGGATTCGGCTGAATCTGAATCCTGCTGAAAAAGGCAGAATCCCAAACCAAATCTTGGATTCGGTGCATCTCTAGTTTTTGCTGCTGTTAGTTGGCAAAACCAACATTGTAACAGAGAAGCACATATTTAAAGTAAGAGGAAATCCTTACCGAGCTACAAGCTTGTTTAAATCCTTCTCGAGCACTATGTTACCAAGTATTGCTTCAAGGTGGCTTTTACATAGATCTTTACTCGGCTCTTCTGTGCTGTCCTCTGAATATAAAAACATGCAACTAAATTAAAGTTATCATTAGAGAAATGTATGCTAATAAAATAGTCACTATACCCCACATAGTGACTTACCCTACGGCCCAAAATGCAATGTCCTAGAGGTAAATTATTTTCACCCCCTGTGGTAGTGCCATGCAATTCAAATAATTTGGGTTATGGTTCTTGCCTATATACAAGATAAAGCATCCCTGCCTAACATACTCTTAAGGTGGCCATACACTGATAGATCCGCTCGTTTGGCGATGTCGCCAAACGAGCGGATCTCCCTCCGATATGCCCACCTTGAGGTGGGCAATATCGGGCCGATCCGATCGTGGGCCCTAGGGCCCAACGATCGGATCCTAACGAGGCCTTAACGGGCGGTCGGATCGCGGGACCGCATCAACGAATAGATGCGGCCGCGATCCGACGGGATTTTCTGTCCCATCCGATCGAGATCTGGCCGACTTTCGGCCAGATCTCGATCGGTGAAGCCCGTCGGGGGGCCCCATACACGGGCCAATAAGCTGCCGACACGGTCTGTCGGCAGCTTTTATCGGCCCGTGTATGGCCACCTTTACTCAAGATATGCCTACTTGTATTGTGGACGACATTATCCCAAAGACCACTGTAAGAATACTCTATTGCAGAGGTTCCCAACCTTTTTTTTTTTTTTTACCCATGAGCCACATTTAAATGTAAAAGGAGTTGGGAAGCAACTCAAGCATGAAAATATCCCTTTGGGGTGCCAAAAAATGGCTGTAATTGGTTATTTGGTAGCCCCTATGTGGACTAGCAGCTTACAGGAGGCTCTGTTTGGCACTATACTTCGTTTTTATGCAATTACAACTTCTAGAGTCCTACTCCCCTTGGTACAAATTACATACACTGAAAAGTGCTGCCCCAAAAATTCGACAAGGCATGGAACAGCTGCCTAAGGGCAACAACCTAGACTCCCCTCTTGTCCTAACTTCCTGACACCTACTGTAGGACACCAGAACTCACATACGTTGTTGGCAGTTACCAAGACAGGTCAGGTGCATTTATTTGTAAGAAATTAAACAGCAACTGAACTGCTATTGTATAATGATTTGATAATGAATCAAATGTTTGCAAGTCGTATATGCCCTTTTTATATTGTTTTTTCTATGAAAACAGAAAATAAAACAAGAATACAAGGGCATTCAAGGAATGTACGAAAAAGAATAGGGATGCAACAAATCCAGGATTCGGTTCGGTATTCGGCCATTTTCAGCAGGATTCGGCTGAATCCGAATCCTTAAAATCATGTGACTTTTCATCACAAAACATGGAAGTAAAAAAATGTTTTTGACAAAGTGCGCGGCACTATTTTCCCCTCGGCCGAATATTTCACGAAGGATTCGGGGGTTTTGCCGAATCCAAAAAAGTGGATTAGGTGCATCCCTAAAAAAGAATGAAAGGCTTTCAGGAATAGGATATAGGCATACAACTATAGATCAATAATGCCAAACCTAGAATTCTGTAGGCTGTTAATGGATGCTGAAGTTTTAGATGACACCTAAGATTACGTGAGGAAGATTGCACATCAATCCATAACCCAGCAAGAAACTGCAATAAAAGGAAAAGTAAACCTACCTTCTGATGCGTGAATAACCGAGCATATCAGATTTGGCAACAAATAAGTCAGCAGGGAGGTGGTCTCATACAAGTTTGCTATCTCCTGTAGCATGGGAACTATCTCTGACACTTTGCACAGGTTAACAAATGGCCTAATGGAGAAGTAATAAAAAAAAAGTTACAAATACACTGTGGACCATCCTACCTATTTACATCAATAAAAAATTGCTAATTGTTAACACATGTGACTGCAGAATATTAGAAGTAGAGCTTCAAATTCACATCATTAACAGGCATTTTTAGTTGCCAGTACAAACAGATGGAGAATTGTAAAAGCTAATAAAATGATCAGATCCAGCTTGTGTCAGTATTATAACTTGCACGTGATTGACCTTCTGTATCCTTTTAGAAAGGAGCTTTTATAGTTAATCTTAATAAATGCTATCAATATGAAAAATGCAAACTTAAAGGGGTTGTTCACCTTTCCAAACACTTTCAGTTGAGTTGTTTTCAGATTGTTCATCAGTAATAAACGTTTTTCAATTGCTTCCCATTTTTTTACTGTTTTTCCAAAATTTAAGTTTATATAGGAACTCTGGCTTCCAAACCAAAATTTGATAAAGAGGCCCACATAACACAGAAACCCCTAATATAGCCATCACAGTTACCCTTCAAAATGTATGAATAAATGTCATTTTCTATGCTGCAATCCAGTTGTTTAACAGTTTTTCTCTTTCTGCATCATTTGAAATCCTGGCAGGGAAGGAGAGACTAAAACACTGATGTTACAAATTGTAACAATTTCTTCACAGCTAACAGACAGCATGCAGGAACTACATAACCCACAATGCATTGCACTGTGATGTTCTGTTCCTTATTGAAATTACTTGTGCAGGGAATTGTGGGGTTTGGATGATGCAGGCTAAGGACAGAGGCTGTTGATACAAAGTAACAGTAGTCAGCCAACTCAGCAAAGTAGTCGATCAGAAGGAGAGCAGGGGGCTAGGCTTAGGGAACTGTCAGAAACCATTAAAATCATGAAAAGTCTGCATATTTAATTGATGTATATTGCAAAGTTGCTTGAAATTATATTTACTTTTCAAAAGCTCAAGTTATGTTTTTGTGACGTTCCCCCTGTAAGGTTCCTGTCTGGTATTGGAGTCTGGCAGCTCAGTAATTCAGGCGCAGACTCTGACCTCAACATTTAGTTGATACATTTCTCAGCAGCATCTCTGGAGTTACAGCATTCGTAGCTATTGTATCAATTCTTATAGCTGCCTTTAAAGGAGAAGGAAAGTCGTTTCACACTTGGGGGTGCCAAATGTTAGGCACCCCCAAGCTAATATATTGACTTACCTGAAACCCCAAGGCTGGTGCTCCTATCGGCAGAAAACTGTATCGGCCCAGGGTTATTCCAGTGAGCACCACAGATCGATCCTCTTCCAGCTTCTTGTTTCTCGCGGCTGCACATACGCAGTAGAGTGAAAAGCTGAACTTTAACTAAAAAGCCAGCTAGTTCATTCTACTGTGCATGTGTCTGCCCCATGAAATTTGAAGAAAGAAGAAGCTGGAAGAGGGTCGCTCCATGGTGCTCTCTGGAAGAACCCCTGGCCGGTGCAGTTTCTGCTGATAGGAGCACCGGCCCGTGGTTTTAGGTAAGTAAATACATTCATTTGGGGGTGCCTAACATTTGGCACCCCCAAGTGTGAAACGACTTTTCTTCTCTTTTAAAGGGGTACGCCACACAAACATAACTTAAGCTTTTGAAAAGTAAACATAATTTCAAGCAACTTTGTAATATACATCAGTTTAAATATATGCAGACTTTTGTTATGTTTAATGGTTTGGAAGAGTTCCCTAAGCCTAGCCCCCTGCTGATCTGTCTGACGACTTTGCTGAGTTGGCCGACTACTGTTACTTTGTATCAACAGCCAGCAGTCCTCAGCCTGCATCCTCCAAACCAACAATTCCCTGCACATGATTTCAATTAGGAACAGAACTTCACAATGCAATGCATTGTGGGTTATGTAGTTCCTTCATGCTGTCTGTAAGCTGTGTAGAAGTTGTTACAATTTGTAACATCAGTGTTTTAGTCCCTCCTTCCCTGCCAGGATTTAAAAATGATGCAGAAAGAGAAGAACTGTTAAACAGTTGGATTTCAGCATAGAAAATGGCATTTATTCATACATTTTGAAGAAACAGGTAACTGTGATGGGTATATCAGGGGTTTCTGTGTTATGTGGGCCTCTTTATCAAATTTTCGTTTGGAAGCCGCAGTTCCCCTTTAATGGCACTCACTGATTCTGGTCAGCAGAACAAATGTATCAACTAAATGTATCTATTTAGAACAGTTAAAAAGTTGGCCACCTCCTCCCTCCCAGAGCTGCTTTAGAAGGTGAAAAATAAAAGTTATGCTTCAATATTGGAAAAACTGTCACAAATAGAAAATAATTGGAAAAAGTCTATTTCTGGTGAAGAATCAGACCAACTGAACTGAAAAAAAGAGTGTTGGAAGGTGAACAACCCCTTTACAACAATGTAAAGAGTGTTGTTTTAGGAATAGTGTTACTACAGTAAAAGCAAGATACCAGTTTTTTCATAACCTTTTACAGGTAGGCCACACTATGAACCGTGAAGCAAGAATTTAGACTAGCTCAGCACAAAGCAGTGCTCAGTAAGCAATAAAGCTTATTAATGATGCCAGGACTGTAACCATTGAGGGTAAATTTCTAATGCACAAAGTGCAGCCCTGGAACAGCTTTCAAAATTTGACTGCAGAATACACTTTATAAATCAAACTTACTTCTTTCCCAAATTGTTTGTCTCTTGACTCTGCAGAAGGACAATTAAACAACTGATCCCATCTCGAACCAAAGACAGTGTTTTAGGAAGGGTTCGCGTGACCTGTGATGCCAGGGCTTTCACTAATGAAGGAGCCATCACAGTCTTTACTGCTAACTCGCAGATTATCATGTATGTAGCAGCTTTGTAATCCAACAGGGAGGACTTTAAACCCTAAAGAAGAAGAGGAAAAAAAACCATCAAAAGAAAAAAATAAGAGCTGTTTAATTTAGTGACTGAGGGCAGGTTGCCCTGCAAACCCATAAGAACATAGTCTATCAATGCTGAAAATCTTATCTGTCGATGTTCTCATCATCTTTTTAATGTGAATACTCAAAATGGACAATTTCCTTAGAAGCTTGAGATAAAACAGCATGAAATTTTTTTTACCCATCTTGTTCACTTGGGGGGGGGGGGGGAGAGGTGGTGTGTGTGTGTGTCTCCTGAAGAGTATGGGTAAAAGGCACAGTCTCTATTCCATAAAAAGACTTTTTCACAATGGCACAGTGTGTGGCTATAGCAAATTAGTCTGCTGTTACTATGGTGTTGGAAAATAACCCAGTTTTGCCCAAAGTTCTAAAGTGTTTTATGGGCTATACTATCCTGAAACACAGCCAGGATAAATGCTTATACCCCTCTATATTGTGCCAGTAAATTTAAATTAGTATCATACTGTAGATAGGTCTACTTGTTCATCCATTAATATCTGAACACTAGGTTAAATAATAAATGCTCAGTACAGTGCAGCCCCCAAACTACAGTAGGCTACAAAAGCCTTGGTTTTGATGTGCTATAGCCTAATATCCTGGTGTTTGTTAAAATATACCCATGATCATAGGGTTAGACTAAGAATTGTATAATATGCTTATTTGTTTTGGTTGTTTTTAAAACCTCAATAACTTTAACCATGGAAAGTTGTTAAACCCAGATGACCTTTAGCAACTCTTCAAATTACACATACCTTCTGAATGTACGGGAGAAGTTTTGCAATAAAAGTATCAGAAACTTTCTCTACAGCATCTAATGCAGCCACTATGGTAGAAACATAGAAAGATAGAAGAACTCTGAGCTGTGCTGAGCTTTCTGCCACTTCAGAAAACTCCTGTAAAAACAGAAAAAATACGGTCATTTCCATTTAGAATGACTATTACAATAATATATACTTACATAAAACATACACTCATATTAAAGTATGATTTAAATATAAAGACAGGTCATGGGGGAGCACACATACATCTATACATTACATACTATAAATGAGTAAAGGCCAAAAAGAAAATTAAAAATAAGAACAGCAAAAACACAACAACTTTGTTTTCAAAACAGAACAGCGTTTATTTAAAGGCGTCTCCACCCAAAATCAGTTTTTTGCATAATGAAAGAAAAATATAATACTAAGCAGCTTTCCAATAAACATTTATTAGGGGGATTTTCACCTTCGGACACCTTCAAGTTTGTGCTGAACAAAGTTTTTGCCTGTAGTTTCAATTTGGAAATATGCATGATTTCTGTTATTTCTTGCAAGTAAAGGGGCAAAATCTGGAGATGGAACTAAAGTCACATTCTATCTGCCCGTTCCAAAGAACAAGACCAAAGCAGTTCTATCACAGAAAAGCAAGCTGCTGTTTGCTACAAGCTAAGGACTATGGCACACAATCTGCTCTGCCGTGAGTGACAAATCTCCTGAAAATTCTTTATACACAAAGTACAGGCATTGTGTTTGAAATCCCACCAGCGATTCACATTAATACCGGTGGGAAAGCATTTTCAGTAGACTGTGGATTTGTATTGACTGTGTTCTGTGGGACCAAGAAGTGGGAATTAAAACTATACATGGGTGCAAGGTTTGCCAATATCCTAAAAGGATATCTTAAAAAAAACACATTCAGATATCAGTAGCCATATCATAATAAAACGCAATTAATTGCACACATGTGAACATAGATTAGTTCTATTACACTACTTGTGCAAGATGCATTTTTATATGTTATAGTTACTAAACTTAATGTAAAAGAAGTATTACCAACCTTAACAGATCTGGTAACCAAATTACAAATGAATTCCATGAAGTTCATATCCTTGTAGCAATGTGTGATTAGTGTACCTCTTGCAAGAGGGACACCAGGTTTCTGTAAATAAATGTAGAGATGATTGCAAAAACAATGGACAGTAATTAAGCCTCAGAATGCAAGAGCTAAAATCTGTGCTGCACTGCAGTCAGGACACATGGATGCAGAGATTCTAAAAGCAATCTGCAAAATTTTCAGTGTATATGCATAAGGCCTCATTGCATATCTAAGTTATGTGTTTAGTATTAAATCCCAATCATGTCCAGTAGAACTGGATGGGAAATATTACTTAAAAATGTTCTTAAACAGGGGCTTAAATGAAATTGTTGCATGCATGTTAGCAACTTGGAGCACACCCCAGTTGTCCAACTTAGGTTGCTTTACGTTTTATAGACGCACTGAAGCGACGTCTCTGAATTATAAATAAGCAAATCTGCAGTTCTACAAAGTTACAATTTATTAACCCTGCCTATGGAAGAAAGCTGTTATTGTATTTGATGACCCCCCTTCTACATGATTATATAAGGATTTGCAGTAAACTTCACTTTCACAGTTTAGGTTATTCTATTTTTGGATAATTTTCTTGTATTGTCCTATCTTTTGTGGTGTGTAACTATTCTTCACTCCCATAAACAAAAAACTTTTCACTTGTATTTGCTGCTTTTTTATAAAATTCAGTTCCTTTACTTGGACAAAATTACATACAATATTTTGCACGGAGTATAAACAAATAGACAGGTCAGTGGCATATTTGGGTTTGCTGTACCACACTTTTTATATGAATTTATTGTAATGGCCATTCAAAAACTAATATTAATGGGGACATGCAAAAATTGTATAAAAAGAACTGGTCAGTGTAAAATTATCAATATTACAAGTTGCACTTTTATTGAAAAAGTTACAGTACCTGGATAGCATGGAGCCAATGCCATTTGTGAGTTGGTTCGCTGATCTTCAGGAGCTGAACAGCCCGGACAAACACTTTTGTTTCATGATATGGCAGAATGCAGCCTATCAGACTGTCTTGGTTGTAGAGGTGGATGTGAAATCTTAAATGGACATACACATAAGCAATTAAAAAAGCATCAATATGCCTTTAATCCATCAATGGTCTAACCCAACCAGCGGCTCGTGAGCAAATAGTTGCTCTCCGACCCCTTGGATGTTGATCTCAGTGGCCTCAAAGCAGATGCCCATTTTAATTCTTGACTTGGAGACAAGTTTTGGTTGCATAAAAACCATGTATACTGCCAAACAGAGCCTCCTGTGGGCTGCTAGGCCACATAGGGGCTGCCAAATGGTCCATTACAGACCTTATTTGGCATCACCAGGAACATTTTTAATGCTTGTGTTGCTCTCCAACTCTTTCATATCTGAATGTTGCTCAAGGATAAAACGATTGGGGACCCCTGGTCTAGCCTGTAGCCTACTAGCTTTTATTGATGCACCAGCACTGGATAAGAACCTTGTACTAAATAAGTAAATCAGTGTCAACAGGAAAGGAACTAACTTGGTGAACATGAAGCAGCACATTTAATTTTTACCACAATAACAGATAGTCCCCATCCATGCTCTGAATAGCAGTGACACTGTACGAAGTGAGCAAATTAAAGTTTGGTGAAAGGGCTCCCTGGTTAAGTATTGCTCACATCCAACTCCATCTGAACCCCTACAGTTGTGTGGGGCATAACTGCATGGGAACATTGTACCAGTTGTAGAAATGAATGCACAATAGCAGCACATGGTAAATGGATTTCCCAATTCATTACAATCTAAAGGCATCAATCAAACGGTAATATTTATAACAGGGAGATTGTGTGATAAAAGCAAGTACTGCTTATAATGAGAGTACTAAGACATTGGCTAGGCTTAACCTTAACACCCTCAGGGTTCTGGTGATGCCCACCTCCTTATCTTCACACAGGGAGAAGCATAAGTGTGTCTGTACTGCCCCAAGGTGTAGGGGACCAGGACATATTAAGTCCCTGGAACCAGTTAGCTACTTTATTTTTTAAAGTATTTACTTTAATACATCTTTAATATATTCTACAGAAATTCTTAGGTGATGAAACACCATAATTAGGTAATAATAAAGTAACTCAAGAGCATTCATTAATCAAGAAAAAAAAAAAAAAAGCTAACAAATAAGCAGTACATTTACTGTAACATGTTCCGTGCATATGTAATAGCATCTGAGCTGAAGAGAGCCATTCTAATTAAGCACAAGAAACCTACAACCTACAAGAAACCAGTATGTAACCTGCCAAGTCCTTCCTTGCTATGTGTTAATTGAGCATCTGATATGTTTTTCCGTCTCACACATACTATTATATTTGTCTCAAAGAAAAACAGTACATAAGCTGAAGGGGTATAAAAGCTTTTAACAGTATGTGTGAATGTGTGAACAGTAATGTGAATCGCTGGTGGTAAAACCCATGTATCACTCTAGTCTCCCAAAATCGCTACAAGAGGAAACTTAAAGCGATTTTGGGAGACCTGAGCGACACATGGGTTTTACCACCAGCGATTCACATTATTGCCTATGGGAAAGCTTTTTACTGGAAAGTGCAGGAGATTAGTTGACCAGAGGAGCAGCGATTTATCGCTAGCGATTAATCTCCTGGTGTATCACTGCCCTTAGTTGTCTATGTTACATATGCAAATGTTCCACGGCAGTCTCAGGAGTGAGAGAAAAATGGGGGAGGGGAAGACAATGCATTTGCACAAATGGAATGGCAACTAGGGTTGGGTGATTAAAAGAGAAGCGTGATTAGGCTAGAATGTGTTTATTATATTTGTTTTGTTTTTTTACCAATGTATGCAAAAGGCAAAATGTCCATTAAACCACAAATCTCAACATGGCAGAACATGCCCCGGCCCCAGCTTGACTGCATTCTGAAAAGTACAGTATACGAGAACTATTTTCATTCTCCCTTACAGAAGTCATTGTGAATTGGGTAATATGTGCAGAGATACAGTACCTATGGATAAGCCACTCCAGGCACTTCTGTCCAGGCTTTAGCATGAAGTACGGAGAAAGATGAATAAGGAATTTTCCAATAGTCTCATCCAGTTGCTCATTCACAGCTTTTGTCTGAACGCTACGCTGCAAACTTTTAGAGGATAGACCGAAGAGAGATTCCTGAAAAGGTTCAAATGACGAATCAATACCCATCAACTCATCTAGGCCAGTGCATCCTGAAAAAGTTGGAATATAAAAACATATCCATGTTATTAATTTTTTATTAGAAAATTTTCACTGAAGAAATTAGAAAGTGAAAATGATAAAGCATTCAGATACTTTATGGCGCACCAAAAGTCATTTATCTCTATGGGAGGAATGGGATGTGCACTGCTCTAAAGAAATGCTGGGCTGCTATAGCTTCAGTAACATAGGCCACTGGGCCAGTGGTGCCAGAGTTGGCATTTATATAATGTCATTTATATCATGTGTCAATATCACAAGTGCTAAGCTTTAGAGTCACAGGAGCAAGGACGTCCCCATAAAGCTTACAAGGTAAATAGCAGACAGGGTATTTTAAAGCATTTTGGTAGGGAGAAACCAGCTTAAACGACTTTTTCCAATTTTTCTAATATTGAAGTGTAGTGTCATTTTTAACTTTCTAAAGCAGCTCTGGGAGGGGGGGTCGCCGACCCTGTAAACTGTTCTAAATCAATACATTTGCCCTGCTGAGCAAAATCCCTGGGTTTCATTACAGGCAGCTGTTAGAATTGATACAATAGTTGCTAATACTCCAGAGGTGGTGCTGAGAAATGTATCAACTAAATGTTGCAAAATTGTAACAGTTTAGAGTCTGCGCCTGAATTACTGAACTGCCAGACTGAGACACCAGAGACAGGGACATTAAACTTTGATTTTGGAAAAACAGTAAAAAAATAAATAATGGAAAGTAATTGAAAAAAGTATTTAATTCTGGGGAACAATCTGAAAACAACTGAACTGGAAAAAAAGTGTTTGAAAGGTGAACAACGCCTTTAAAGTTGTTCTATATAAATCCAGATCCCTATAATCAAGCCACAGTCCTGGAAGCAGCAATGGCCACATCCTTTGAAGCCCTGGCTAATCAGTTACGTAGAGGTCTCCCTTCTGTATATACCTTAACACCTCCCATGAAAACTGTCACCCTAATTTTTCATAAAACAGTAGTGTCTGCTTACAAGGCAACAGGTAGCTGGTCCAAATGGTCCCCACTTTGGGGCATCAAATCTCTGTCACAGTTTCAATCCCTTCCAGATGCCAGTGTCTAGGTTATGGCCAGAATTAAACATCTGGGTGACCTGGTGAGTGCAGGGGAGCTCAAGCAGTTTGCACAACTGAAAGGAGTATAATCTTTCAAATAAAAAAAAAGTTGTCCTATATTCAAAATTAATGGAAATTAATGGAAATAGCCTCCCTTTAAGCTCCCATTCTGACAAAGGACAGGTTTGTATTGAGCATTGCCAGGATTGGGTGCAAGCAGGTGATTTCCTTTGAATTTTGAAAGTGGGGCTCTTTCAAGAATTTGTCACCCAAGCATTTTATCGCTCCATGGGAAGATTACAAAACACTTGCCACCCTGTCTGCCATTAAGTTAAGTGGGGAATCAAGATGGCCCTTAAGCTAAAAAGTTCCTTTTCAACCTCTAATGTGTCCAATTGCTTTGATATGCTTTTAGATACACACGACTTGTATAGATCATATTGTTTGTAATACTGATGAATTTTCTATAAAGATATTATTTTCTATAAAGATATTACTTTCATAATACCACCAGAGTCTGTACATGATTTTTGAGTGTGCAAGCCCACAGCGGTCAAATAGTATACTTGAATATCTTATGGGGGTGTTTTGGGGCTTTATGCAGCTCATTTACTGATTTGGAACAAATTAGAGTGCCCTACATTGACTTTTGCTTCTCTATTACCAGCAACTACTGCCAACATTTTTTTAAGGCATTATTAAAATAAGACAACTTAACGCTGAGCCAGCGTGCCAAAATAAATAAATAAATAAAAAAAGGGGACTGAATTTTTATATTATATATTTAGCCACTTTTTCAATGATTAGCTTTTCTTTGGAAGTTTCAGCTCAGCTCAGCTGAAAATGCATTGATGCTTTCATTAAAATTACTTACCAATAGCAAAGAACGTGTCTTGGTCAATTTCTGCAGCTTCCTTTGGTTCAAAGAGAAGGGAGGCGACCTCTTTCCGATTGTACAAACTTGGGTCAGTCTGTGGCAGTGCCAGCCGTTTCAACTGTTGCGCGAGTGAAGTCATCTTTATTGTATTTTAGGTCCCTTTGGCTGGAAAAGAAAAAAAGAACATACTGTATACACTATCAACAGTCAAAGACATTCAAAAGCGGTCATTCAAAGAGTTTTACAAGTGGGATCACACAATCTCTAACAGGAACTGTCCAAACTCACAGGATACGGATGGGCCCTGTAGCTGAAACCATACTTCAATATAAAAAAAATGTGGACAATTCAATTAAATTCTAAATTTCAATGGCATCCCCATTATATTTTACTATTATATGTAAAACTGACCAACTCCTAAGACACTTTATATAAATATAATTAGTCACTAGAGAAGTGGAGCCTTCACAACATGGATTGGCTGCATCATTTTGATAACTCTTAACGAAACGGTTATACCTTTTCCAGGCACTACCAGCGCCTTTACCTATGATATCCCTATACAAATTTGAGTCCCACATTGTTTAGGGTGGCAATTTTTACAGACGTGAGCAGGGAGAGACTTAGGCAGAAAGTGATGTCACACCAAGCTAATATGGCAGCTGCTATCCTAAACAAACAGAGAGCTTTTAGAGTCGTTTACTCAGGTATGGTAAACCAATCTGCAGAATAAATAGTGGTATAGCTTGCACTATTGTGGCTAATATATTGGCAATAAACTGCTTCGGTAGCTTTCCTTCTCCTTTAAAGTTTGGCAACCGCAGCTCCGTTACATGTTTAAGATGGACTACACCACCGCATTACCCTCTTTGTGACAGAGCCCCCATTTAGTTTGGCCACACCTTCAGATTGAGTTGTTAACTTATTCCTAATACCCCCTTTAGCCTCTGCTGTCCTATTATGGGTGGATATACTAAAGAGAAGGTAGGATTCGTTAGTTATTATTAATGTTGTTGTTTTAGTTATTTTTTTACCAGTCTCTATCAGATTGCCCAATAGCAGTTACAGGGGTTGTTCATCTTTAAATGCACTTTTTAGTATAATATTGAGAATGATATTCTGAGACTATTGGTCTTAATTTTTTATTATGTGTAGTTTTGGGTTTATTTAGCTTTTTATTCGTTTAGCAATGTTATCTTTCAGAAAAAGTCTGTACACACGGATTTCTCCAAAAAAAAAAATATATTGCAATAAAAAAAAAATGTGAAAATAATTTCTATCACAAGTGATCTGGTAAAAAAAACAAAACATCATTTTCTCACAAAGACTACCCTTGAGTAAAAGGGGAAATTCATCATTAACAACGGTTTGCTTTAAAATAAGAATAAAAAGCAGCAGAGGTGACTGGATTAGATACAGCCGCGCAGTTACATGAAACTCCCCCACTGGAAGCGTGTTCACTACAAGCAGCAACCACAGACTCAGTAGCAATGCTGTAGCCAAGATCCTGTGCAGATCCTCGTTATCTACTCAATATAACATACCGCCAAACAGTCCTGATGTTCTTAACACTTCCCTCAGTCCCCGATCGCTGTTTAAAAGTTCCGCAGCGCCGATAACTTCTACCTCCGTATAAACACGTGCCGGGCAGCCAACTCAGACGTCACACGCCTCCCGTCGCGGAACTGTGACGTCACATGCCATAGATAAAAACGCCGTGACGCGAGGCGTAGCTACAGTTGAGGGCGCGGGGAGCTAGACAGAAACATGTCTGTGGGGGGTAGTTGTTTAGTAAAGCGTGCTAGTCTGTGCTAGACTTCACTGCAAGGCAAATAATTTGTATTGTTTCCGCTTGGCTCTTCTACGTTTGTCAGGGTTTTCCTTGACTTGTGTATTTTTTGGCGTGGTGCTTTCTTTCCATACCTGCCACGCCTAGCGCCTCAACGCACGTGTATCTAAACTAAAGAATTCTTTGTGTTCTCTGCTCTCTTTGCAGCTGTATTATCCCGTTAAATTAAACTAGAGTCTGATCTGCCAGGGAAGAGAGTTTGTAGATGTGTAGGGCACGTTGTACATTCAGGGACAGAGCACGATAATAACGAGAACTGTTTTTAGGCTCTATTTTTATCACGTGGCATGTGAGGGTTCCTGCATTTTTTTTCAAACAAAACATTCCAACAAGGGACTAAAAAGGGCTGAAAAAGAAGATGGTTGAAACTGGCCATAAGCAACTTAAGTTTTTAGTTTTTTTTTTTTTTTTTTTTGTAAGTTAGCTTAAGAATTTCAGTAAAGACTTCTGTGAGAAAGGGTCTGATTGTTTTTGTAGTTTATCGATAAAAAAGGGCTAATTTAGGAGAAGACTGGGTGTAATTGACCAAGTGCTGCCAGGGGTCGCTCCTTTCATTGCCCTAGGGTTCCTGTCATTTGTGCAAACAAAAAAAAAAAAGGGGGGGGGCAAAATTATCACAATTCAGGGACAAAGCATGTTCTTACTTACAAGATATGGAATTAACCAAATCTATGTTGTTTTTAATCATGGTGGCATCAGAGGGCACCTGTATTTATTTTCAAGCAATGAATATTTTCCCAATTAAAGGAAAAAAGGGCTAATTTAGGAGGTTAGGTGAAGCTGACTGAAAACAATTTAATTTTTAGTTTTTGTTCTTTTATATGAAAAGGGGGACAGAATTGTTTTTAATTTATGGATAAATAAAGGCTAAATTAGGAGAAGACTGCATGTAATGCACCAAAAACGACCTATGGTTATCCATAAACAGGCTTACTGTTATTTTGCATTCCGCTCTGGTGTTTTATATGAAAACTACCGTAGGCAATTTTTTTTTAACAATTTAGGGATAAAATATGGACTAGTTTAGACGACCATAACAAAAACAGTTTTTAGGCTCTATTTTTATCACGTGGCATCTGAGGGTTCCTGCATTTATTTTCAAATAAAGCATATTCCAATAAGGGACAAAAAAGGGCTAAAGAAGATGGCTGAAACTGACCAAAAGCAACTGAGTCTAGGGTTTTTAAAGGTAGCATAAGAGGTTTTCAGTAAAGATTTATGTGACAAAAGAGTCTGATTGTTTTTGTAGTTTATGGATAAAAAAGGGCTAATTTAGGAGAAGACTGGGTGTAATTGACCAAACGCCGCCTGGGTTCGCTCCTTTCATTGCCCTAGGGTTCCTGTCATTTATTTTTTAAAAAAAGGGCCAAATTATCACAATTCAGGGACAAAGCTTGGTCTAACTTAGAAGATGTGGAATTAACAAACTTTATGTTGATTTTAACCATGTGGCATCAGAGGGCACCCGTATTGATTTTCAAGCAATGAATATTTTCCCAATTAAAGAACAAAAAGTGCTAATTTACAAGAAGATAGGTGGAACTGAGAGAAAGCAATTTAATTTTTAGTTTTTGTTCTTTTATGGGAAAAGTGGTCAGAATTTTTGCACTAGTTCATAAAAAAAAGGGCTAATTTAGGAGAAGACTGCATGTAATGGACCAAAAATGACCTATGGTTATCTATAAACAGACTGTTACTGTTATTTTGCGTTGCGGTCCGGTGTTTTATATGAAAACTAGCCAATCTGTTTCTTATGGAATTGTTAATTGTATGGTATGGCCCCAGTGAATAGAAGAAATTCAAGAAATTTCTTCAAAAAAGAAGAAAATGCCAAATGGCCACACCTTCTTTGGCATACCTAGAAAGATAAAATGACTATAAGGAATAAAGATTTGCATCTGGTGCATTGGGAATGGCCCTTTGCCTGGCCCCAAACTGTCATAAATTCAGATGCTGCCTTGTGTTGGCATATTAGAGGATCATGTGTTTTAGTTGTAACCCAAAGCTCTATACCCATCTGGTCTTTTAGATTTTTAAGTAAAAACATTGTCACAAAAACACTAAAAACATTCTCCTCTGTAGATGAAACAATCCTCTGTAATGGGTTCCCTTTCACCCTATATCCCTGTACAATCCCTTCATGATTTGATTAAAAAGGAAGTTGTTGCACTCACAAACTCCTAATGAGGTTAACTAATATTTGCAGCATGAACCACACTCTATTCTGTGTGTATCACTAGGATGACCAGAAACGTTCGTATTCTGGTCAGGCCTGATTCTTTACACTCTTGTGTACAAACAAGCATATTTAACCCTTTGCCTGCCAAGCACGTACACCGTACGTTCTGGCAGGCAAGGGCTTTAACTGCCAAGCACGTACATTGTACGTGCTTGCAGTTTTACATGCTGTACTCTGCATCAGCGGCTTTAGCCGCCTCTGCAGAGGTTTAGCAGCATTGACAGCCCCCTGGGCAACGAGGCTGGGGGGCTGTCATGTCGGTCCTGCGACAGGATTGTCGCAGGGCCGACCTAAAAGAGGCAGACACAGCAAATCGCGTGTCTGCCTTGCTGCTCTGCTTCCTCCTGCTCACCTCGTGTTCCAGCGACGCCCACACACTTCCTGCTTGCTGTGAATCTGCAGATCTGCTTCTCTCTCTTCTCCAGCTCAGCCAAAAACGGTAAGTGGCCTTTATTTTACACACTTGCATATACCTACCTACATTATACACACATACAGACATATTTTAGTAAAAAAAAAAAAACGTTTTTTTTAATTTTTCATTTTCCACTTATATGCACTTATATGCATTTATATACACTTATATGGACTTATATACACACTTATACACACTTATACACTGTCACACAATTCTTGGAAGTGTACACACATGTATACACATTTTATTTTTTTTACTTTTTCATTTCACCAATTTGTGTTTTTTTTACCCATAAAAACTGTTTATTTCAGCAGCGTGACTATTGGATAATCGATTTCGGCCACTAATTACGCTGTTGGTGCAGTTATTTTGTTATTTCATTGATTTGCACAATTTTTGTGGTTTTATTGCAATTTTATCCCTGCATTATTGTTCCTTATGTATCTTTAGTATAGTTTTGCTGTTTGGTGCTTTGGTATATTATTTTACTTAGATTGATCCGTCAGAATATATGCTTTCCAAAAATATACTGTTTTCTGGGGTCTTTTTACAGTTTGGGGGTCTTAAGGCACATAACGCACAGTTGGGGTTCTCTTTTCAGCAGCTTAGTTGGCCAGCGTGAAAATTCATATGCACATGTTTCATTTGGGGCCGTACACACCATATACTTTGGTAAATCTATGCATATTGGGCATCAAACTATTCAGTAGACCTCTGATGTCCATATTTGGGGTGATTTTTCTTTGTACGTAAAACATTGTGTGAGATAAATGTGGCATACTTCAACATTTTTAGGCGATTTTCAGAAATGTAAAAATCTCTATGTTTATAAAAGTTTTGAAGTTTGGTACTTTGCTGTAGAAAAACGTCTTTATCTTGGTTGTTTTCGTCAGAATGTGTACTTTCCAAAAACATATGGTTTTGGGGGGTCTTTGCTGTTAGGAGGGTCTGAGGCACATAATATGAAGTCAAGAGTCTATGTTTACAGAAGGCGAATCGGCAGCAGAGAAAACTCATATTCACTATTTACATTTGGGGTCCGCACATGCCAGCTGCCTTGGTATATCAATGCATATTGCGCATAAAACTGTTCAGTAGACCCTTGGCATCAGTATTTATGGTGTTTTACAATTGTATGTAAGAAGTTGGGTGAGATAAATGCGGCCAATTGCAATATTTTTAGGCGATTTTCAGAAATGTAAAAACCGTTGCTTTTATCGCCAAATTTAGGAAAGGCTTGCGACTTGGTACTTTGGAGTACAAAGACATGCATACCCAATTTAGATTCGTGGGAATGTGTACTTTCCGAAAATATATGGTTTTCTGGGGTGAACTTACTTTTTTCTACTTTTGACCCCCCCAAAACGATGTAAATGTGTTGATTTTGCTGTACCTGAAATGACAGACCATATGGGGGTCTTCCTTTTGAGGCCCCTGTATGCCACGTGCTTGGGTACACCTATACATATTGGGCATCAAACTGTTCAGAGGACACTAGGCTTTCATATTTGGGGTGATTTCTCTTGATACCTAAAAGTATGTGGGTAATACAATGCTGCAGGGTAGAAATTTTGAGGTGATTTTTGGAAATATCACCAAAATCACCAAATTTAGGAATGGTTTGCGGCTTGGTACTTTGGAGTACAAAGACATGCATACCCAATTTAGATTCGTGGGAATGTGTACTTTCCGAAAATATATGGTTTTCTGGGGTGAACTTACTTTTTTCTACTTTTGACCCCCCCAAAACGATGTAAATGTGTTGATTTTGCTGTACCTGAAATGACAGACCATATGGGGGTCTTCCTTTTGGGGCCCCTGTATGCCACGTGCTTGGGTACACCTATACATATTGGGCATCAAACTGTTCAGAGGACCCTAGGCTTTCATATTTGGGGTGATTTCTCTTGATACCTAAAAGTATGTGGGTAATACAATGCTGCAGGGTAGAAATTTTGAGGTGATTTTTGGAAATATCACCAAAATCACCAAATTTAGGAATGGTTTGCGGCTTGGTACTTTGGAGTACAAAGACATGCATACCCAATTTAGATTCGTGGGAATGTGTACTTTCCGAAAATATATGGTTTTCTGGGGTGAACTTACTTTTTTCTACTTTTGACCCCCCAAAACGATGTAAATGTGTTGATTTTGCTGTACCTGAAATGACAGACCATATGGGGGTCTTCCTTTTGGGGCCCCTGTATGCCACATGCTTGGGTACACCTATACATATTGGGCATCAAACTGTTCAGAGGACCCTAGGCTTTCATATTTGGGGTGATTTCTCTTGATACCTAAAAGTATGTGGGTAATACGATGCTGCAGGGTAGAAATTTTGAGGTGATTTTTGGAAATATCACCAAAATCACCAAATTTAGGAATGGTTTGCGGCTTGGTACTTTGGAGTACAAAGACATGCATACCCAATTTAGATTCGTGGGAATGTGTACTTTCCGAAAATATATGGTTTTCTGGGGTGAACTTACTTTTTTCTACTTTTGACCCCCCCAAAACGATGTAAATGTGTTGATTTTGCTGTACCTGAAATGACAGACCATATGGGGGTCTTCCTTTTGGGGCCCCTGTATGCCACGTGCTTGGGTACACCTATACATATTGGGCATCAAACTGTTCAGAGGACCCTAGGCTTTCATATTTGGGGTGATTTCTCTTGATACCTAAAAGTATGTGGGTAATACGATGCTGCAGGGTAGAAATTTTGAGATGATTTTTGGAAACATCACCAAAATCACCAAATTTAGGAATGGTTTGCGGCTTGGTACTTTGGAGTAAAAAGACATGCATACCCAATTTAGATTCGTGGGAATGTGTACTTTCCGAAAATATATGGTTTTCTGGGGTGAACTTTTTTCTACTTTTGACCCCCCCAAAACGATGTAAATGTGTTGATTTTGCTGTACCTGAAATGACAGACCATATGGGGATCTTCCTTTTGGGGCCCCTGTATGCCACGTGCTTGGGTACAACTATACATATTGGGCATCAAACTGTTCAGAGGACCCTAGGCTTTCATATTTGGGGTGATTTGTCTTGATACCTAAAAGTATGTGGGTAATACGATGCTGCAGGGTGGAAATTTTGAGGTGATTTTTGGAAATGTCACCAAAATTACCACATTTAGGAATGGTTTGTGGCTTGGTACTTTGGAGTAGAAAGACATGCATACCCAATTTGGATTCAGGAGAATGTGTAGTTTACGAAAATATATGGTTTTCTGGGGTGAACGTACTTTTTTCTACCTTTGTCCCCCCCCCCAAAAAAATGTAAATGTGTCGATTTTGCAGTATCTGAAATGATAGACCAAATGGGGGTCTTCCTTTTGGGGCCCCTGTATGCCACGTGCTTGGGTACACCTATACATATTGGGCATCAAACTGTTCAGAGGACCCTAAGCTTTCATATTTGGGGTGATATCTCTTGATACCTAAAAGTATGTGGGTAATACGATGCTGCAGGGTAGAAATTTTGAGGTGATTTTTGGAAATGTCGCCAAAATCACCAAATTTAGGAATGGTTTGCGGCTTGGTACTTTGGAGTACAAAGACATGCATACCCAATTTAGATTCGTGGGAATGTGTACATTCCGAAAATATATGGTTTTCTGGGGTGAACATAAATTTTTCTACTTTTGACCCCTCCCAAAACGACGTAAATGTGTCGATTTTGCTGTACCTGAAATGACAGACCATATGGGGGTCTTCCTTTTGGGGCCCCTGTATGCCACGTGCTTGGGTACACCTATACATATTGGGCATCAAACTGTTCAGAGGACCCTAGGCTTTCATATTTGGGGTGATTTCTCTTGATACATAAAAGTATGTGGGTAATACGATGCTCCAGGGTAGAAATTTTGAGGTGATTTTTGGAAATATCACCAAAATCACCAAATTTAGGAATGGTTTGCGGTTTTGTACTTTGGAGTACAAAGACATGCATACCTAATTTAGATTCGTGGGAATGTGTACTTTCCGAAAATATATGGTTTTCTGGGGTGAACTTACTTTTTTCTACTTTTGACCCCCCCAAAACGATGTAAATGTGTTGATTTTGCTGTACCTGAGATGACAGACCATATGGGGGTCTTCCTTTTGGGGCCCCTGTATGCCACGTGCTTGGGTACACCTATACAAATTGGGCATCAAACTGTTCAGAGGACCCTAGGCTTTCATATTTGGGGTGATTTTGCTTGATACCTAAAAGTATGTGGGTAATACAATGCTGCAGGGTAGAAATTTTGAGGTGATTTTTGGAAATGTCGCCAAAATCACCAAATTTAGGAATGGTTTGCGGCTTGGTACTTTGGAGTACAAAGACATGCATACCCAATTTAGATTCGTGGGAATGTGTACTTTCCGAAAATATATGGTTTTCTGGGGTGAACTTACTTTTTTCTACTTTTGACCCCCCCAAAACGATGTAAATGTTTTGATTTTGCTGTACCTGAAATGACAGACCATATGGGGGTCTTCCTTTTGGGGCCCCTGTATGCCACGTGCTTGGGTACACCTATTCATATTGGGCATCAAACTGTTCAGAGGACTCTAGGCTTTCATATTTGGGGTGATTTCTCTTGATACATAAAAGTATGTGGGTAATACGATGCTCCAGGGTAGAAATTTTGAGGTGATTTTTGGAAATATCACCAAAATCACCAAATTTAGGAATGGTTTGCGGCTTTGTACTTTGGAGTACAAAGACATGCATACCCAATTTAGATTCGTGGGAATGTGTACTTTCCGAAAATATATGGTTTTCTGGGGTGAACTTACTTTTTTCTACTTTTGACCCCCCCAAAACGATGTAAATGTGTTGATTTTGCTGTACCTGAGATGACAGACCATATGGGGGTCTTCCTTTTGGGGCCCCTGTATGCCACGTGCTTGGGTACACCTATACATATTGGGCATCAAACTGTTCAGAGGACCCTAGGCTTTCATATTTGGGGTGATTTTGCTTGATACCTAAAAGTATGTGGGTAATACGATGCTGCAGGGTAGAAATTTTGAGGTGATTTTTGGAAATGTCGCCAAAATCACCAAATTTAGGAATGGTTTGCGGCTTGGTACTTTGGAGTACAAAGACATGCATACCCAATTTAGATTCGTGGGAATGTGTACTTTCCGAAAATATATGGTTTTCTGGGGTGAACTTACTTTTTTCTACTTTTGACCCCCCCAAAACGATGTAAATGTTTTGATTTTGCTGTACCTGAAATGACAGACCATATGGGGGTCTTACTTTTGGGGCCCCTGTATGCCATGTGCTTGGGTACACCTATACATATTGGGCATCAAACTGTTCAGAGGACCCTAGGCTTTCATATTTGGGGTGATTTCTCTTGATACCTAAAAGTATGTGGGTAATACGATGCTGCAGGGTAGAAATTTTGAGGTGATTTTTGGAAATATCACCAAAATCACCAAATTTAGGAATGGTTTGCGGCTTGGTACTTTGGAGTACAAAGACATGCATACCCAATTTAGATTCGTGGGAATGTGTACTTTCCGAAAATATATGGTTTTCTGGGGTGAACTTACTTTTTTCTACTTTTGACCCCCCCAAAACGATGTAAATCTGTTGATTTTGCTGTACCTGAAATGACAGACCATATGGGGGTCTTCCTTTTGGGGCCCCTGTATGCCACGTGCTTGGGTACACCTATACATATTGGGCATCAAACTGTTCAGAGGACCCTAGGCTTTCATATTTGGGGTGATTTATCTTGATACCTAAAAGTATGTGGGTAATACGATGCTGCAGGGTAGAGATTTTGAGGTGATTTTTGGAAATATCACCAAAATCACCAAATTTAGGAATGGTTTGCGGCTTGGTACTTTGGAGTACAAAGACATGCATACCCAATTTAGATTCGTGGGAATGTGTACTTTCCGAAAATATATGGTTTTCTGGGGTGAACTTACTTTTTTCTACTTTTGACCCCCCAAAACGATGTAAATGTGTTGATTTTGCTGTACCTGAAATGACAGACCATATGGGGGTCTTCCTTTTGGGGCCCCTGTATGCCACGTGCTTGGGTACACCTATACATATTGGGCATCAAACTGTTCAGAGGACCCTAGGCTTTCATATTTGGGGTGATTTCTCTTGATACCTAAAAGTATGTGGGTAATACGATGCTGCAGGGTAGAAATTTTGAGGTGATTTTTGGAAATATCACCAAAATCACCAGATTTAGGAATGGTTTGCGGCTTGGTACTTTGGAGTACAAAGACATGCATACCCAATTTAGATTCGTGGGAATGTGTACTTCCCGAAAATATATGGTTTTCTGGGGTGAACTTACTTTTTTCTACTTTTGACCCCCCCCAAAATGATGTAAATGTGTTGATTTTGCTGTACCTGAAATGACAGACCATATGGGGGTCTTCCTTTTGGGGCCCCTGTATGCCACGTGCTTGGGTACACCTATACATATTGGGCATCAAACTGTTCAGAGGACCCTAGGCTTTCATATTTGGGGTGATTTATCTTGATACCTAAAAGTATGTGGGTAATACAATGCTGCAGGGTAGAAATTTTGAGGTGATTTTTGGAAATATCACCAAAATCACCAAATTTAGGAATGGTTTGCGGCTTGGTACTTTGGAGTACAAAGACATGCATACCCAATTTAGATTCGTGGGAATGTGTACTTTCCGAAAATATATGGTTTTCTAGGGTGAACTTACTTTTTTCTACTTTTGACCCCCCAAAACGATGTAAATGTGTTGATTTTGCTGTACCTGAAATGACAGACCATATGGGGGTCTTCCTTTTGGGGCCCCTGTATGCCACGTGCTTGGGTACACCTATACATATTGGGCATCAAACTGTTCAGAGGACCCTAGGCTTTCATATTTGGGGTGATTTATTTTGATACCTAAAAGTATGTGGGTAATACGATGCTGCAGGGTAGAAATTTTGAGGTGATTTTTGGAAATATCACCAAAATCACCAAATTTAGGAATGGTTTGCGGCTTGGTACTTTGGAGTACAAAGACATGCATACCCAATTTAGATTCGTGGGAATGTGTACTTCCCGAAAATATATGGTTTTCTGGGGTGAACTTACTTTTTTCTACTTTTGACCCCCCCCAAAACTATGTAAATGTGTCGATTTTGCAGTACCTGAAATTACAGACCATATGGGGGTCTTCCTTTTGGGGCCCCTGTATGGCACGTGCTTGGGTACACCTATACATATTGGGCATCAAACTGTTCAGAGGACCCCAGGCTTTCATATTTGGGGTGATTTCTCTTGATACCTAAAAGTATGTGGGTAATACGATGCTGCAGGGTAGAAATTTTGAGGTGATTTTTGGAAATGTCACCAAAATCACCAAATTTAGGAATGGTTTGCGGCTTGGTACTTTGTAGTACAAAGACATGCATACCCAATTTAGATTTGTGGGAATGTGTACTTTCCGAAAATATATGGTTTTGTGGGGTGAACTTATTTTTTTTACTTTTACCCCACCCCAAAACGATGCAAATGTGTTGATTTTGCAGTATCTGGAATTACAGAACTGATAGCTCAAATGAGGTGTCTACATTTTAGGGCCCCTATATGTCACATGCTTGGGTACACCTATACATATTGGGCATCAAACTGTTCAGTGGACCTCAGGCTTTCATATTTGGGGTGTTTTACATTGATACCTAATGATGTGTGGGAGATACGATTATGTAGATTGGAAGCTTTGAGGTAATTTTTCAAAAAATTCACCAATTTCTATAAAACATTATAACTTTAGGAAACAATTGCAACTTGGTAGTTTGGAGTACAACGATATGTTTACCCATTTTTGATTCACCAGAATCTGTTCTTTCTAATAATGGGTAGTTTTCTAGGGTAAACCTACTGTTAGTGGAATGTTTTGCCTTGAAATCAGAAGTATGCCGTTTGGGGAGCGGTGCTTTGGACATTTGCTAGTGTACTGCTTGTAGATTTTGATCTATACAAGTGAGAAATCTCCATAAAACTATATATATTTGGTATTGCCGCGTTCAAGAGACATAGACCTTTCCAAATCAGCTGTGTTCTCATACATAAAGTAAATAATGTTTCTGATATATGTGATTGTTCTTTGTGAAACATGATTTTTTTCATTTTATTGGACACTTAGAAGCCTATATTTTTTTACAGAAGTAGAATTACACCAAAATTCTTGCATATTTTGAAAGTTCAGGTTGTCCTGAAAAAAACAATATATTGTTTTCCTGGGTAAACTAAAAGACCGCCCCAGGAAGGCACCTTAAAGTGAAAGAGTGCAAAATATCTAAAAACTGCTTGGCAGTAGATGTTCGCATCTAGTACAAAACGGCTGGCAGGGAAAGGGTTAAATCCCCCTGAGCCCGCCAAAAAGTGAGAGTGACGTGTGTGTTCGTGGCAACCCCTATGGTGACGTATTAGGTGCTTTTTTTTTACTCCTTAGACAATAATCTATTATCAACCGTGGTTAGCTCTATACAGAGCAGAGTATGTGGACCGGTGTGATCGGGGAAATCCCCGCGCTCTCCAAGTGGCGCAGGGATTTCCCCGATCACACCGGAAGGATGCATATATAGTCAGGATTCCTGATCTCTCCCTCCCCTTTTACTTTTGAGACCTCTGAGCAATGCAGAGTATATGGCCGTGCTCACCTTAGAACAATGGCCACAGTGTGGCCAGGGCATACAACAATGGGAACAATGAGCACCCCTTTCTAGTGCCCCATCCTAAGGTGAATTTATGAAAGAAGAAACCCAGGTGGCATACCTGAGCAGTAGGAGAATTAAGGGATTGAATGACATTTAGAAGTGATCAAGGGAAACCACATACCAAGAAAATCTTTAGTTCGGCCAAGAAATTGTGTCATACTAACGGGATAGCTATGATCAAAGTGTAGAATTTGCATAAAACATATACCAATAAAATAAAACCAAGCAAACTAAGTATAAATGAAGAAGGTGATATTCCACCCATCGGCTTGGAAAAGGTTGAGGGAGGTATAACTTTTTAATGGGGAAAATAACCCCTTACTGAGGGAGACGCTACCCCCGCTACCCAATTCTTTATTCCCTACTAAACCCAGTTCCTTTACATTCCCATATTAATAATGATACTTCACACAAGAGCTTTGTTTTAAGAATTTATTGTATGTTAAATTACACAGGCGGCATCTTGGCAGAACCTACTTTCCAACCCTCCCTCCCTTTTAGCCTTGCAGCAGGTAGTTCCACCTATGGAACTTCTCAAATTGTGCCCATTCCTATAGGAGAAAATAGTCCAGAGGTTCCACCCCTATCTTTGCACCAGACATTTCTGGCATTCCCTCCTTTTATTACACCCATCAGAGGACTCCATCCTTTAAATAACTTCATCCTGGTCTGTATTCTTTATTCGTTTGAGTATATCCAGTTGACACCAAGGGGCAGATTTATTAAGGGTCGAATAGTAAATTCAAATTTTCGAATTCAAATTTTTTTGTGTCATTCACACATTCAAATTTTAATCCCTCTATTTGAATGTAAATTTGAATGAACATTATTATACCTCAACCATGGAAACAGTCCTAATTCAACTATTTGCCTCCTAAAACCTGCTGAGTTCATGTACAAGTCAATGGCAGAGGTCCGTTGAGCCATTTGGACATATTAATAGCCTTCCTGACATTCAAGTTTTTTTTTTGGAGAAAAACTCAATGTACGATTCAAATTTTCTGGTCGGAACTATTAGATTGAATATTAAACATTGAATTTTTTTCTTAAATAACCTCCCAGTCAAATTAGTGAGTATAATCAAATTTATTAGAGTAAAAAAAATTTACATGATTTTGAAATTGGGCCTGCTATTCTTCATAGAAGGATCTGTGGGAGGAACATCCTGCTTTCTTGAATAAATGAGCCAATTTAAATCCAGTAAACTTATTAAGTGCCTCTCTCCATTTGGCTTACTTCATTTTTTTACTGTATTGAAAGATTAGGAAAAGAAAGTTAAATTTGGGGCAAAAATTTACAATGAACGGAAATGTATTGAAATAACACCTACATTTTTCTGTGACAAATTCTGTATAAAGCAACACACACGATAATTCTAACACATATCAGGAGCAGATGATCTTTGTGATTAGTATTCTTTGATTTGCCAAAGTCAAAATTATGAGCGGTGTACCTTAGCTTTTCTTGAGATCATCTAACTTATTTTATTAGTCGCAGAATCTAGTAAACAAAAGCACACAATAATGTAATTATTAATGCTGGGCCTAAAAGAGCTTTGGTAACAATGAATATTAAGTAATCTGTGGTTTTGCATATACAATTAAACATTAATGATGAAACAAATCTGGAATTTTTTTGATTTGAATTATCTTCAAAAGAATCAACTGAATGCTGCAATGGATCTGAACCTATTAAGTGTGAGTAAAAAAAAA
The DNA here is from genome assembly GCA_038501925.1 of Xenopus petersii. NCBI lineage: Eukaryota > Metazoa > Chordata > Amphibia > Anura > Pipidae > Xenopus > Xenopus petersii. The sequence continues at coordinate 112,501,166 of CM076681.1, forward strand.
AATACCATCAATATTGAACAAAAAAATTACAATTATGGTTGTCTAGAGGGTAATTTCACATACATTAATTATGGTTGTCAGGAGTTCATAGTGCTTAGACTTAAAGGATTGGGCTATTTGGTCATGTTATGCTGAGTCACAGTGAAAGTTCAATATTTTTTTCAATATATTTGATATAAAAATGTGTAAAAGCATTATATTTAATGAGGAAAATATTCTACAAGAATTAAATGAATTGTAGACACAGCAAAAGAATTATGCAAGGGTGTTACAAACATGTCAGTGTTTACTTAAATGAGTAATAAGACAACTCAGTATTCCTGGACCTTGGAATCTTACTGAAGCTAAAGAACATGAGAGCAGGGATGGGCGAATTTGACCCGTTTCGTTTTGCCAAAAATTTTTGCCGCCGGCGAAATGTCGCAGACGCCCATTAAAGTCTATGGGCGTCAAAAAAAAATTTGTCACGCGGCGAAAATATTTTGTCGCGCGTCTTTTTTTTTTGACGCACGTCTCCATACAAGTCTATGGGCGTCATTTTTTCGGCGAAACGAGGCGAAATTCGCCCATCCCTACATGAGAGCCTACATATAATTACAATTATAGTAAAACTAGTTCAGTGTTTGCATTTATTTATTGGCATTAATAATGTGTGTCACAAACATGTCATTGTTTAATTATGGAAATTTCTGTAAACACTTTTCAGAGTGCTTTACCCTTTCTGTTCTTTAGATCATTCAATCTATTTGTTATTTTCTTCATCACAGAAACTAGTAAACAAAAGCACACAATAGTGTTATTAATGCTGGGCCTAAAAGAGCCTTGGCAACAGTAGTAATTAAATAATCTGGTTTTGCATATAAAATTAAACATTAATGATGGACTGAATCTGGATTTTTTTTTAATTTGAATTATCTTTAAAACAATCAACTGAATGCTGCAATGGATCTGAACCTATTAAATATGAGTAAAATAAAAAGATTCCATCAATATTGATCAAAAAATTGCAACTATGGTTGTCTAGAGCAGGGATCAGGAACCTTGGCTCTCCAGCTGTTAAGGAACTACAAGTCCCACAATGCATTTGCCTTTAGACTCCGATCCCTGGTCTAGAGAGTAATTTCACAAATTATAAGGGATCACATTCCGTTAAAACAAATCAGAATCCTGCAAAATGTATAGTATTAATATTTGACCAAATTGTGATATATATTTTGGATTTGGTGCATCCCTACTAATCATCTAATTGATTAAGTGCATTCTATATAATACACAAGCTCTGTGTTTTGCATACGTTTATTTGCATTAATAACACAAGTGTGTGAAAAACATTTCGGTGTTTGTTCATGGAAAATTTCTGTTAATATGTTAAACCTGAAAAATTTGAGCAGTTTACCTTAGTTTTTCTTGAGATCATTTATCTTATTTTTTATTTTATTAGCCGCAAAATCTAGTAAACAAAAGCACACAATAATGTAATTATTAATGCTGGGCCTAAAAGAGCTTTGGTAACAATGATAATTTAGTAATCTGTGGTTTTGCATATAAAATTAAACATTAATTATGAACCAAATCTGGAATTTTTTTTTTGAATTATCTTCAAAAGAATCAACTGAATGCTGCAATGGATCTGAACCTATTAAGTTTGAGTAAAATAAAAAGATTCCATCAATATTGAACAAGCAAATTACAATTATGGTTGTCTAAGGTGTAATTTCACATACATTAATTATAAGAGATCAGATGCCAATATTGAACAAAACATTTCAACTATGGTTGTCTAAAGCATAATTTCGGCTAGAATTTAAATTGCCAGTTGGATGGCACTGTGAGCGCTTTGTTTTCCAAAGTTGCCTGAAGTTTCCTCGCGAGGCGCTTTGTTGCCGGACGACTAATCTCCCCCACATAGCATTGTGTGCCTCTACCCTTTTAAGGGATCAGATTCCGTTAAAGGAGAATTCAACCCTCTTTTTACCTTACTAGTTTTGTCCTCCACATCTAAAGCCAGCTCCGTGGGATGGCAAATGACCCTGTCTGACCTCAAAATACCTCTGCATTTGCATTGTATCCACCGCGGCACAGGCTGATTTTCTTTGATATGTGCTGCTGGAGAACCAATTTTCCCTTCTCTGTTCTCCTTATCCCGCCGATCGGTGACATGAGCAGTAGAGGCTGTTTTGAAATGTGCGCATGCGCATTTGATCTTCAGCGTGTGCCTGCTTCCTGTTAGCTTTTATGCAAATTACTCTGGTGGTTTGCGTTCCCAAGTCTCAAGATAGTTTAACTGGCCAATCAGAGTAATACAGACGTCTTACTGATTGCAGAGGCTCGTGCTCAGTCCGTTAACATTGAAAGCTTTATGCCTGCACTGTCATAGGTCTGTACACAGGAATTTGCTTTTATAATACTTTCCTGGTCTTTTACTTTAGTTTGTTTTATTTTAGCAGATTGTTTATGCAAATGTGTATTTTTTTTAGATTACTGTGTTTTTTTAAATAAACTTGTCTGTGTTTTTTTATGGCAGACATTAAAAAAGACATTTTCAGACATGGCTGTTTGTTTCAAAAAGTTGGAAGGGTCGCTGTTACAATATGGATCGTTTTGGAGCCAGTGTCTGTTGTTGTTTTTTTTTTTTTTTAAATATATTTTTTTAATTCTGTGTGATGTGTTCTGCAAGCTTTATTTGCTAAAATGTTGTCAGACTTTGGAGGAGCACACTGAAAAGGCAGAGCTGGCTTTCTGATCACAACCAGTGTGATCTTGTTTTGAGGAAAAATATGCTGTAAGAGAGACTCAGTAAATGTAAGTGCCAGCCTGAGTAAGCATTTCAGCTGGGGCCCTCAATCCCAATTCACACTTGGGTATTACTTAAAAAATGTAAAAAATGTTTCTTTCTCCTTTAAGACAAATCAGAATCCTGCAAAATGTACAGTATTAGTATTTGACAAAATCATGATACATATTTTGGATTTGGTGCATCCCTAGTAATCATCTTCTAATTGATTACGTGCATTCTATATTATACACAAGCTCTGTGTTTTACATACTTTTATTTACATACCTAAAGTCTATTAGAAAATCATTTATTACAGAGAAAAGGAAAATAATTTTTAAAAATTTGGATTGTTTGGATAAAATGGAGTCAAATCGAATTTTAAACAATTCCCTAGTCGAATGACAGTTTTGGCCATAAAAAACTCAAAATTCAAATTTTTACTTTGACCCTTGGTAAATCTGCCCCTATAGTTGAATCTAAAAATTTTATAAAATCAAATTTACCATTCAAATCGTAGTAAATCTGCCCTTACGTGTTAATGTTTAATCATGGAAATTTCTAACACGTTAAACTTTTGTTTATGAAAATTTAAAGCCTTTTACCCTTTCTGTCCTTGAGATTATTCATTGTATTTGTTATTTTCTTCAAGGCAGAATCTAGTAACAAAAGCACACATCAATGTAATTATTTATGTCAAATCTAAAAGAACCTTGGTAACAATTGTAATTATTCTATGTGGTTTTGCTTATGAAATTAAACATTAATGATGGACAAATCCAGAATTTAATAGACATAATTTTTGCACTCTATGTAAAACGCAAGCTTGGTGTTTTGCATACGTTTATTTGCATTAATACAATATGTGTAATATCACAGAACGAGCGACAATTTTTATTCGCTTGTTTATGAAAATCTAAACAGTTTTATCCTTGCTGTCCTTGAGAATTCCCAGAATTTGCTAACAAAAGCACACAGTAATGAAATTATTAAGGATGAATCTAAAATAGACTTAGTAACAATTGTAATTAAATGATCTATGTGCTTTTTCCATATGAAATTAAACATAAACGAAGGACCAAATCCCAAATTTTTGTATTTGGCCAAATATTGTATCAGCTTTTCAAGAATCAACTGAATACCGCACTGGATTTGAACCCTAATTTTTGCATATGTGTGTAAAATAAAAAGATTCCTTTGGTATTGAACAGCATCAATATAAGGGATCAAAATCAGTTCAGAGAAATGAGAATCCTGCATAATTATTCATAATTATAAGGGATCAGATTATGTTTGGCAAAATCTAATCCTGCAAAAAGTACCGTTATTTGACCAAATAATATTATGGAGTTGCTTTGAGTTCGTGCTATATAAATACACTTCTTTATACACTAGGGGCAGATTTATTAAGGATTGATTTGTAAATTAGAAATGGTCTGAGCTGACAAAGGCAAGTCTGGCGAAAGAGGTAACGTTCAGTAAAATCCGCATCTTGGTGAATTTGCAGAGTAACGTCCATTCACAAGAGCGAAAATTCATTGCGATAGAGTGCGAATGAGCGCTAGTGTCTTTCTCTTTCACTAGCAAAGTTACACCTGTGCCTGTTAGTAAATTGGCGAAGTGCCTGAAAGTGGTAATGCTGGTGAATTGCCGCCAGCGTTAGTCACTTCGCGCTTAAGTAAATCTGCCACTAAGAGCCCAAATCATTGCAATTATAGTAAACGAAGCTCATTGTTTTACTGACTTTTATTTGCCTTCACATAGCTATATTTTTTTAAAGTATACTTTATTCAACTTGCTGTTTGTCTGCGGCATAAAGGATTATGTATGCAAATTCTAATGCATCTATAGCAGTTCAACCCAACTGGCCTAATTAGCCACTTTCATGCTTGTGTAATAAAATTACCTGTCCCTGGTAGTCTAGTGGTGCGGCGAGGACGCCTGCCACGCCGCTCCTCTTCCCTCTGTGTGCTGGCTTCCTAGTGTGCGTGCGGCGCGCACGGCGCGCACTTCTGCTTTTTATAGGCGCATGCGCACTGGCGTGATTACGTCAGCGCACAATGGCGCGAAATTCAAATGTATTTAAAGGTGCAGTTTTACTTTTTGCATTGCCCGTGATAGGATTTGTTCCTGGTGCTGTTAGCTATTGCTATTCCGTTTGAATCTGATCCTGATTATCTGTTTTGACCCCTGCCTGCCTGTTTGACTATTCTAATGTCTGGAACCTGACCCATGCCTGCCTTCGATAATTCTTCCTGCTAAATCCCTTGATTGACAACCCGGTTTGACCCTTGCCTGCCTGACGATTCTCGATATCTGCCTGCCTCGATCCTGTCTGTCCGACGATTCTCTTGCCTGCTTCATTTGTACCGTGACCATCGGCCTAACTCAGTGTTTTTCAACCTTTTTTGAGCCAAGGCACATTTCTTTCATTGAAAAAATCCCGCGGCACACCACCAGCTGAAAATGTGAAAAAAAAGCTTATATTAACAATATAAGTGCTATTGTTAATATAAGCTTTTTTTTAAACATTGAAGAATGACGGTTATATTTATAACATCCTTAATAGGAATCAAATAAACACAAAGAAAAAAGTATTTTATAATCTTTGATATTTATACTCACTCAGGGGCATGTTTACTAACATTGGAGATAAATATCTGGAGAGATTTCTAGAGATGTTGCCCATGGCAACCAATCAGCAATTAGATTTAAACAGCCACAGACAAGTTAGAAAACAAAAGCAAAGATCTGATTGGTTGCTATGGGCAACATCTCCAGAAATCTCTCCAGATATTTATCTCCAATGTTAGTAAACATGCCCCTTAGTGTGAACCCTGGGCCTGTTTGGATGAACACAGAGCTGATATCCTGGCAGGAATCGATGAAAGACACACACGAAGATCTTCCTCCACAGCTCTCAGTCTTTCTCTGTTTTTAGATTTTACAGCAGTCAGGCTTGAAAAGCTCACCTCACACAGATATGTTGTGGAAAATGGGAGCAATGTCAAAATAGCTTTGTTGGCCAGCATGGGGAACTCCTTGACAGCTGCCAACCAAAAACTGTCCAAAGGTAGATCAGCAAAGTTTAGCTTGAGACCACGATCTTGTCTCAGTTCAGTTAGTTCCTCCTGCTCCTGTAAAGTCATGTCCTTTCCAACAGCTGATGCTGAGCTGAATGGGTCCCTAACCCAGTCAAGGCACTCCGTGGAGGCTGAAGAGAAATAAAATGACATCTTCTCCTGAAGAGTTTTCAAATGTTTAGCTATTAGCTCACACAGTACAGCAGTATTAACATCTTTCCATTTATCGGTGAGTGGGAACATTTCAAGATTGCCACTTTCCACATGTTGCTGCCAGAGTTGCACCTTTGAACAGAATCCATTTATTTTATCTGTACTTGTAAGCAGGTTTTCATTTCGGCCTTGCATTCGTGTGTTCAGCTCATTCAGATGATGAAAAATATCTGCCAGGTATGCCAGCCTTGCACACCACTCATCACTTGCAAGCAGCTTTGCGTAATCGGACCGCTCATTTGTCAGAAACACTTTAAGTTCCTCTCGCAGCTCATACACACGGGCCAGCACCTTGTCGCGCGACAACCATCGGACCTCCGTATGAAACAGCAAGGCTTTATGCTCTGCTCCCATTTCCTCACACAAAGCCGCAAATATGCGACTTTTCAGAGGTCGTGACTTCACAAAGTTTACCATGCGCACAGCATTATCCAACACAGGAACGAGGTCTGCTGGTAAAGTCTTGGCTACGAGGGCTTCGCGGTGTAAAAAACAGTGCGTAATGATCACATCTGGATTTTTTCCTTCACTCTGCTTACAAAGCCTTTGGTGCGCCCGACCATGGCTGCAGCTCCATCAGTGCAGACACTCGTGCAGTTTTCCCACTTAAGTCCTCCTTTTTCCAGATATTCTGATGTGACCCGAAAAATTTCCTCTCCTGTTGTTTTTTCTGGCAAAACCTTGCAAAATAGAAAGTTTTCTCTGATTGCGTCTCCATCCACAAAACGCACATTGGCCAAGAGTTGAGCATGTCCATTTATATCAGTAGACTCATCAAGTTGCAACGCAAATTTATTACTGATACGGATCTTGTCCAAAACCAAACTTTCGATGTCTGCAGACATCTCATCAATACGTCTGGAAATCGTGTTATCTGAGAGAGGGATTTTGGCTATTTCTTTAGCCGCTTCGGGTCCGAGCATCTCATTTACAATGGCTTTGCAGGCAGGAAGTATTAATTGCTCTGCCACAGTGTGGGCCTTTTTTGATTTAGCCACAAGTTCAGCGACGTGGTAGCTAGCTTTAAGGGCTCTCTCATTTACCTTTGCGGTTTTTCTCATGAAAGTTGCCTGTTTCTCCGTGTGTTCACGCAGGCGAACAAAATACTCCACATTTTTGTTTTGAAGTGAAGGGTGTTTAGTTTGGAGATGGCGTTTAAGTTTACTTGGGATCATAGCACTGTTGGAGAGCTTTTCACCACATACCAAGCACAACGGAATCGGTGTCGTTGCATCTCCTGTAAAAGTAAATCCAAATGAAAGATAGCTTTCGTTGTATTGCCTCGTGCCAGAAACTTTGCTTGACGTCACCGTCTTTGCTTTCTTTTGACCTCCACTCATACTAGGGCCTTCATCTGGGTCCAGTTCAGAGTCAGCATTTTTCCTCTTCAAAAACTTATCCATCACTTTCACTGTCGTTCACAAATTGGATAATTTTTACAATGAGTTTTCAAACACAGTTCTGCAGGGGGGAAACATTAGGCACATTTTAATCATGTTTATGTTTCTCCTGTATACAGCAGGAGATAATCTGCCTCCCATGGTGTGCCATGTACATTTTCCTTCTTTCTAAATTTTAAGTAAGGTGTAAGTACTAAATAAATAAAATAATCAATAAAAAAAATAATAAATCAAATGTTTTACAAAGAAATTGGAAGTAGCCCAGTGAGTAGCCCAGACACAGAGGCAGGGATGTGTGCAGACTAATAGAGGCACCAGTCTATAGCACCCAAAAGAGAATGTTTCACTGCCTGTCCCGTTAAGAGAAAAAAAAGTAAAAAATTTTTTACATGGTAGAGTAATTATTTGCAAACAGTGTAATTTAAAAATAAAAACTACACCATAAAATCATGACAGAATCGCATAGTATGACCCAGAGAGTGATATTCTAAGACAATTTGCAATTGGTCTTCATTTTTTATTATTTGTGGCTTTTTAATTACTTAGCATTTTGTTCAACTCTCCAGTTTGCAATTTCAGCATTGATCTGGTTGCTAGGGTCTAAATTCCCTTAGTAACCAGGCATTGGTGTCAGAAGGCATATCATTCAAAAACTATACTAAATAAAAAACTGGACCAATCGAAATGTTGCTAAGAATTTGTCCATTCTAATAAAATGTAACTTAAAGGTATACTACCCCTTGCAACTTTTTGTCTCATCCCCCATCCTGTGACACATAGAACATTGATAGAATAGGACTAGGTAACTTGCCACCTTTTGTGAAGCTTTGTTAACAATTGGAGGTTTTAGAATCAGTGCAGTTGGCAAAGTTCTCAAGTTAGCTTAGGTTACGAGGTATGTGCCAGTGCACTGTACACAGATGGGACAAGGAGTTGTGGCACTGTGCTGATGCAGCTGAACTGATGTGACGATCGCACTTGCAGGGCCACGGTCAGAATGGGCTCCATGATCAGTAGCCTGACAGTCAGTCGAGAGCCACACCTAATTGTGCATGCGGGTGGGGACAGCTTTACGTTGGCTGCTTACTGCCTGCCTCCTGGACCCTGCCTGTAATGTAGAATTAACGTGCAGGACGCATAGCTGGGTCACGTGACGTGCAAGACATGACGCGCAGGATCATCAGCATCTATGGGTTGAACGCGGAAGCAAATGGATGGACACAGGCAGCGGGACGTGGTGGGCCGATTTAGTGAGGCCCACCCCGCCTACTTAACCCGGACCGCACGGTACAAATATAATTATTTTATTAAGCCAGCACATGTTTTAACCAAAGTAAGGGCCCAGCAAGGCCGGGGCCCACCGGGTTTTTCCCGGTGCCCCGGCAGGCCAGTCCGACCCTGCGCGCAGCAAAGCCGACTCCAGAGGTGAGGTGGTGAGGCGGCACACCTAACATTAGTTTGCGGCACACCAGTGTGCCGCGGCACACAGGTTGAAAAACGCTGGCCTAACTGACTTTTACAACAGTCGTGCCCCTTTGCTTGCCAGAACTCCTCGCTTTGCTCCTCTCGAAAAGTCCAGGTGGCATCTGAGTACGCTGAGTGCTCCTCCCGAAGCCAAAGGCAGTCACACTACTGGTGAAGCCGAGCCGAGACCAGGGAGCTTGGCATTAGTTCTGGTTTAGGGTGCCGACCGTGACAGCCTGATTACAATAATATGATTTCATATATAAATTCAACAATTAAACCCTTAAAAATGAAGATTGTGTGGCTTTAGTTCACTTTGTCGGCTAAATGGAAAATTACATAAGTTACTATATAAGATTCCTAGGATTTGCGAGTGACAATTTATATATTAAGGTGACTATGATTTTTTAAATCACATTTTAATACAGGTATGGGATCCATTATCCAGAAAGTTCCAAATTATGGAAAGGCCGTCTCCCATAGACTCCATTTTATCCAAATAATCCAAATTTTAAAATATGATTTTCTTCTCTGTAGTATTAAAACAGTATCTTGTACTTGATCCAAACTGAAATATAATTAATACGTATTGGAAGCAGACCCAGCCTATTGGGTTATTTAAGATACAAATTAAGGGGTTTATTCAAAACCCCTAGGTCCTGAGCAATTCTGAATAACAGGTCCCATACTTAAATTATTTTTTATGGAGTATAGTTTGTAACCGATTATTAAATATATGAATACAAATAACATAACATTAAATGTGCATGTGTAAAACTTACTTTTAGGGGCTAATTTATCATGGATCGAATTGAAAATTTGAATTTTTAAATTCAAATTTTGAGGTTTGTTTTAGTGTAATTCGACTAGGGAATAGTCTGCAAATTCAAGTAAAAAAAATATGTGAAATTGGAATTTTGAAATTTATCATGTACTGTCCCTTTAAGAATTCAAATTCGACTATCATCTAAAACCTGCCAAATTGTTGTTTTAGCCTATGGGGGGGGGCTCCTACAATCAATTTGGAGTTGTTTTGGACTTTTGAAATTATTTTTTAAATTTTTTTTGATGAAATAACTGGAATCGAATTCAATCAAATTCTATTCGAATTTGAATATAAAAAAAAGTTTTTTTAATAAATTTCGACTGGTCATTTTATTTCTCGAATTTCAAGTTGATGTCTTAGGGGCATATTTATCGAAGGTCGAAGTAAAAAAAACTTCAAATTCAAAAAGACCAATCAAATGGAGGTCGAAGGTTTTTTGGGGACGAAGTGGGCCGAATTCGGCCTACTTCAAATCGTACGATCGTACTTCGATTCAAAGTTTTTTTAACTTCAACCTTCGATCTCCCAAACTCCCCCAATTGCCGGCATATAGGCTGTAGGTGGTCCCCCATAAGCTAAAACAGCACTTCGGCAGCTTTTAGGTGGCGAATGGTCGAAGTTTTAAAGAGACAGTACTTCAAAAAAATTGGACCTTCGAATTTCGAAGTTTTTTCAAATTGAATTGAAGTATGACTATTCCCTAGTCAAAGTACACAAAAAATAGCTTGAAATTCGAAGTTTTTCACTTCGAAACTTCACCTCGACCTTTGATAAATCTGCCCCTTAGTCTTGTAATTTAGAGTAGCACTATTTAAAGGTAAATAATAAAAGATTATCTTAAGTTATCTTTTTTATGGACAGTGATACACTTTAACTCAAATAACAATAAGTTACATTTTATTATTTCTTCAGGAAGCACATTGTTTTCCTTATTTTTGAAATTAGTGGGCCTTCCTTCTTAAAACAAAAATATCTCATTAGTTCTACTGATGCAAAAGTACACAGAAGTCTTGACCAAAATAAACATGGTAATAAGGTGTGAATTTATGTTAAGGCTTTTAAGGCTTTAATACAAAACATACAAAAAGGTTTTATGAAAAGGAAGAGAAATAAAGCTTCATGCTAATATCCTAGTCTAGTCTAGCCAACATCTTATGTAAAACAACTCTTTCAGTCATGCACTACTGTACTTAGCTTGCTAAAAAAACATTTTACCTTTACACTCTCAAATACATAGCGGGTTATTTATCAAAGACCGATTTTATCTCAACATTTTCTGCTACAAACTCCAATCAAATCAGGTTTTTTACTCCTATCTATTATTACATTATCCTGAAAAATTGCTTTGTGGGGAAAAAAATCTAATTTTTGCGATTTCTTTTGGATTTTTCACCCAAAAACTCAGATTTCTTATGCTTTTTTGCCCGAAAACTTCAGGGTATGACACAAAATCCAGCGCACAGCAAAAATATATCATTGGGACGTCTCCCATTGACTTATATGCAATCTCGACAGGTCTGAGATGCTGGATTTTCTGATTCAGGCTTTTCCATCTTCAGGGGTTTAATAAATTCCAAAAATTTGTGATTTTTTAAAAGTCTGATTTTATATAAAAAAAAAAGCAAATTGTTCAGGCTTTTCACGTCCGGAGTTTAGTAAATAACCCCCATAGAATTATAGGGATTAAATAATAAATTGTAAATATATTCTAATTTTTGTTAGCATTAGTTATGAAAATTATTATAGCTTTTTAAAATGCATTTTGACAAAAATCACTTCTTTTCTTTACATTTTTTCACAAAATAAATGGTTAAAAGATGTAGGGTGCTGTCGCGGTAACGGTGTTAAATCCAATCATATAAGGATATATTTTGTTAGAAAATTTGAAAGAAAATGTTTTTAAAACGTTCCTATTGTCAAAATAAATGGGAATCCACCCATACTTATAGCAGTTAAGATATCGCCTAGAGACGCTTATGTATATTATAGAAGTACCAAAATGCTGGTAATTTCTCTGGCTTGAAAATAAGTTCTACATTCTGCTAGTATTTATAAGTAGAGATGGGCGATTTTGTCCCGTTTCGGCCACAAATTTTGCAAATTTCCCACTAAACGCGAAAAATTCATGAAACTGCGATTTTGACGCTGGCGACAATTCAAAGTTGAATTACCCCAAAGTGCAATACTAACGAAGGCTTATTTACTAACACGTGCTAATTTTCACAAATGCCTGTCAACACTGAGAAGCTTATTTATTAAAGGTTGGATTTTAGTGGTTTTCGAGGTTTTTGAAACCACGACTAAACTAAGAAACTGTGAACCCACATCTCATTGAATTTATTATATATGATTATATATTAATATAAAACGTACGAATGAAAAAAGTTCTGAACAATATGAAACTGCTAAAAAAGTGAGATGTTTGGACAATTCTAGATTAAAAAAAAAATCCCAAAATTGCATTGTTTTAAAGTGGATCAATCAGATCTGAGCTGCTCCCATTGACTATAGGACTTCGCCAACTTTTATTTGGCAAAGTTTGGCATTCGATTTGTTGGCACATTTATCAAACGTCGAATTTCGAATTCATGTGAGGTTTTAAAGACTCCACTAAGCTCCTATAAATTTGAAATTCTACCAATCCGATTTTTCAAACTCAAATGAATTAAATCAACCCAAAAACTCAAATAAAATTTAATTACAGTTTTTTTCTCCAAAAAAAACTTGAATGTCAGGAAGGCTGCAAACAACTCTAAAAAATCCCAAAATTGCATTGTTTTAAAGTGGATCAATCAGATCTGAGCTGCTCCCATTGACTATAGGACTTTGACAACTTTTATTTGGCAAAGTTTGGCATTCGATTTGTTGGCACATTTATCAAACGTCGAATTTCGAATTCATGTGAGTTTTTAAAGACTCCCCTAAGCTCCTATAAATTTGAAATTCTACCAATCCGATTTTTCAAACTCAAATGAATTAAATCAACCCAAAAACTCAAATAAAACTTAATTACAGTTTTTTTCTCCAAAAAAAACTTGAATGTCAGGAAGGCTGTAAACAACTCTAAATTAATCCCTGGACGTCTCCCATTGATTCACCAGGTTTTAGGTGGCAAATAGTCAAATTGAGTTCTTAAAGATAAATCTTGAAAATTTCATTCAAATTTTTCAAAAAAACGCGAATCAAATTTGAATAGCTCCAAATTTGACAGTTTTTGACCATAAAAAACTCAAAAATTCAAATTTCGAATTTCAATTCGATAAATCTGCCCCTCAATAAAGCTAAAATATTTAGATCTTTAATGTAGGAAAACAACAATTTTTTTTGGGATTCCCGGATCCCATACCTGTACCACATTATTTCATTATTGCAAGAAAAATAATGGGAGATAAGTTTCCGATCTTTCTGGATAACTGGTTTTCCGGATAACAGGGTTTTTCGGATAACATATCCTATTCCTGTAAATATGTATATATAAAACTATTTTGCTTTTCAAGTGAGAATTGCTTATTCAAGTATATTTGAGCTGTCCCCATGATAATGTTGCTCATTTGATTTCAGAAAGTAATTGCATGAGAATGTTTCTAATAGAATTGGTATGTAATTCTTGCCAAGTCACCTATTATTGAATTCACGCTAGTGCTCTCTTATCAGCCTGATTTGTATTCTTGACACTTCTCCAACAGCATTTGTTTGATGCTCAGAAAGAAGCCAAATACGTTATATTTTTTTTAGATAATGGGCAGGGATTTCATATTTTCAATCTAGGCAGTACCCACACATTGTACTGATTCCAAATGGAAAATCGCTATGTAAAATATTGGCATTTTGTAAATCAGAGGGATTGGTCAGGGAAAGTTTCTGTCCTAAATGAATGATCTAGGTCACCCTGTGCTAATTACACTAAAAATCCCAGTGAATAGAGAGCTGCGTTGAGTTTAGACCTCTCTGGAGGCAGGGCTCCTGAAAGGGGTTGTTCACCTTTAATGGCCTTTTAGTAAGTTATAGAATGACCAGTTCTTAGCAACTTTTCAATTGGGCTTGATTATTTTATATATATATATATATATATATATATATATATATATATATATATATATATATATATATATATATATATATATATATATATATATATATATATAGAACAAACAAAAAACTGCAAACACAGGACTTATGAGGTGCAAAAAAATAAACGATTTATTGCAACGTTTCGGCTCCTGTACTCGAGCCTTCTTCAGGTGGTGGAGTACAGGAGCCCAAACGTTGCAATAAATCGTTTATTTTTTTGCACCTCATAAGTCCTGTGCGTGCGTTTTTTTGTTTGTTCACTGTATGATTTATTATAACCTGCACCCGGGCAATTGCCTAATGGATTAAGAGTGCTCCAGCTGCAAGTATGAGATATATAGATATATATATTTTTTAATTATTTACCTTCTTCTGACTCATTCCAGTTTTTAAATGGGCACTGGTCACTGACCCTGGCAGCCTAAAACTATTGATCTGTGAAATTACGATTTTATTATGTTTTTATTACTTATTTTTCTATTTGCGTCCTCTTCTAGCTATAAATAGGGATGGGCAAATGTGACTAGTTTCGCCCAAAATTCGCCGCCGGCGAAATGTCGCCAACGCCCATTAAAGTCTATGGGCGTCAAAAAAATTTTGTTGCGTGGAAAAATCTTTTTGACACACGTCTTTTTATTTTGACACACAACGCCATACAAGTCTATGGGGCAAATTCACTAAGATGCGAAGTTGCGCCAGGCGAAACTTCGCCAGGCGTAGTTTCGCCAGCGCTCCGCAAATTCACTAAAATCCGAAGTTGCGTGCAGGGGTAGCGTAAGGTTGCGAAGTTGCGCTAGCGTTGATTCGCTATATAAAGCGAAGTTACGCTAGCGAAGGCTAATTTGCATACGGCGCGAAATTCAAATTTCAATGGAGGAACACGTATCAGCACTACAAATGCCTACAAAACCTTCAAATCAGCAAATAAAAATTTTATTTTGCCCTACACATGTGCCTACTGTCTAGCTAAGTTGCCATGAGTCAGGAAATGTAGGGGGGAAGGAGGGAGCCCCAAAAATTTTTTCGATCTTTTTCCGCCTATCACCCATCATGTAGAAAACACGCTAGCGTTTTTTGGGACTTAGAAAAAAAATTGACTTTTTTTGAAACAATCCCTATCTACTCTATTGCGCTTCGCCAGGTCTGAGGTGGCGAAGGAAGTCTAGCGTAAAAGGTAGCGTTCAGTACAATGAAGTTAGTGAATTTGCGTAGTTACATCGCTAGCGAAAATTGGCCTGGCGTAAGGATGCGAAGTAACACTAGCGAAAATACGCCAGCGTTCGTTAGTGAATTTGCGCAGTAACGAAAATGCCAAACGCTAGCGAATTAACGCGAGCGTTCGGCACTTAGTGAATTTGCGCCTATGGGTGTCATATTTTTGGCAAAACATGGCGAAAAAAGTCGCCCATCCCTAGTGATAAACCACTCCCTGTTTGCTAAGGTAATTTGAACCCTAGCAACCAGATACCTGCTAAAACTGGAGAGTTGCTGAACGAAAAGTGAAATAATTAAAAAGCTACAAATAATTGAACATGAAGATCAACTGCAAATTGTATTAGAAATCAATTTTTTTCTCCCCATTTATGCTTTATATTTCTACATTAATTCAGAAAAGAATGCATCTAGTTATCCATAAGAGGGCAGTGTTGGCATGCAAACAGCATTTTATGAAAACTGTTGATAAAATAAAAGCTACATTATTAGAAATGCTTTCAATCTTAGAACATGTTTTCTTAGTTTAACTTAAGGAACATGCTATATGAAATTTGACAAAAATTCTCCCATTACATAACAGCAGAAACTCTCCACATCTTTAGACCCTGTCAACCCTAATTATCCTGCAAATTTTATTTGATCTTTCTAAACTGGTTCTGGTGTTTGTCAAGTCTGTGCAATCCCCAGTTTGACCTCTACAAAAACTAATCATATGCGAAGTCCTTGAAATTTGCTTTAAGCTAGCGGCCCTTTTTCTCTTGGAAGGAAAAATGTGATCAAAAGCTCTGCTTTGCCCTTAAACTCATTCCCTTTTTTTCTGCATAGGAATTTTGGCCTTGCACCGATGCTCTACTAATGTCATGTTATTGCTATTTGCAGAGAAAAAATAAACACATTCAGGAAATGATTTTGTAGAGGGAATTAAATGAAAATGGAAAATCTGAAGGGAAAAAAGGAAGAGATCTGCTTAGTCTCTGCCTCCTTCTGTGATAAATGAAGGAAGAGAGGGGACTAATGGCTGCATTATCCTAAATGAATTGCCTTAGCAAACATCACTTTTCACCAAAGGTTAGGTAGCTCTTCCCTTTCTAATGTGTCACTTATTCAGTTATTGTAGCAGATGAGAATTTTTCATCACCTATAGGTTGGGGTAGAAAATACACTTAGGAAATGGAGAGTAGGATGTTTACATGCTCCACGGGGAGAAAGAAAGATGAAGGAGTTAAAATACTACGAAGAAAGCGCTTCGGAGAAAATTTGCTAAAATGAATTGAAGTCTATGGGCGTCAACATTTTTTTTTGAAGCACAACAATTGTTTTTCATCCATTGTAGTCTATGGGCATTATTTTCGTGGCAAAAAAAAGTTCACTCATCATTAGTGGGTACATGTACACGGGAGTAAAAGTTTAAAGTCTGAAATACATTAAACCAAGGCAATGCTAGGACATGAATTGAGTGTAAGATATATTGATGAAATGAAGGGGTGTCTGTCACATATGGTGCCTATATTCCTCTCTCTATAGCAGTTGTCTATGGCATTCAGCAGAGCCCTTTGCTATTCAGACCTCTATAAATCTACACTATGGAGAAAGAGCTGCTGCAAGACAGGTCCCGTGTGGTTGCCCACATCTTGTTGAAAAATCCCATAAACTATGTCAATAGTGTTCCTTGTTCTAAACAAAATTTTTTTAAAAAAAATCCCATAACCAACCCCCCATCTGCCCACTAACTTGCACATCATTCAAACGTGTAAGTTATGGAATACTGGGTCCACTTAATCCATAGGTTGTAGGTACAGTGCTGCACCTTGCCCCAGAGTTTTAACCAGGAGCAGAGCACTGCAAGCCCTGGAAACAAGTACTGTGTAAATAAGAACCGTGCCCAGAACATTTGTGTATTACCCCTTTGGCCTATACCTTTTTTTTTATTCATTATATAGAAGAGTCTTCCTTTTCTTAATTGCCATTTATATGCTTTAAAATCTGTCACACTTTATATAAAGTGTCAGATACATAAACTCTGTGCATTGCATATGAAGAGCCCTGGACATTTAATTAATGCCCTGGATATTTAATTAAGCAGAGTGCTTTTAACCTTCATGTGTTACCTTCATAATATTTCCTCAGCAAATCAGATGCCATTTTTCAATCTTGGCCTTAACAAGCCAAATACATTGATCAATCAGGTACAAGTGCGCTTTTCTAAGACTTCTAAGTTCCTAAGTAAAAGAAGACAATTGGATGGTGTATTACCCTTTTAGATCCCAATAACCTTATTCCTATTTGAATCTACTCACATTTACGTTGGAGCAATGGTCAACTTTGGGGCAGATTCATTAAGGGTCGAATTTCGAAGTTGAAATTACTTCGAAATTCGACCCTCGAATTGAAATCCTTCGACTTCGAATATCGAAGTCGAAGGATTTAGCGCTAATCGTTCGATCGAACGATTCGAACGATTTTAATCAAACGATCGAAGGAAAATCCTTCGATCAAAAAAAGCTTGGCAAGCCTATGGGGACCTTCCCCATAGGCTAACATTGACTTCGGTAGGTTTTATCTGCCGAAGTAGGGGGTCGAAGTTTTTTTTAAAGGGCAAGTACTTCGACTATTGAATAGTCGAACGATTTTTACTTCGAATCGTTCGATTTCGTTCGACTTCGATCGAATTCGAACGAATTTAACCAATTCGATGGTCGAAGTACCCAAAAAAAACTTCGAAATTCGAAGTTTTTTTCATTCGAATTCTTCACTCGAAGTTAGTGAATCTGCCCCTTAAAGTTTAGCACTTCGACAACAGGCTCCCGGATGGTGCTGAAATATAATTAGACACAAGCCGTGATAGGAAAGTACATTAAGGACTTCCCACTGATAACCCTGGTACCAATTTTACTTACAAATTGTTTAGAGCATATTTAATTGAGCGGTGCAAATGCTTAGTCTTATATTTATTAAAGTTCAAATAAAAGGGCCCAATGCATTTCGTATATGTTATACTTCATCAGGGGCATTATACATACTACTAGCATACATATGCTGTCAATTAGTTAGATTTATTTCACAAATCATTATGTATACAAAGTAGTATCTTCAAAGATTTTTTAAAAAAATTATTTTATCATGGTAAAATAGGATAAATTGGTAAATGATTGATCAATGAAGAAATTTAAAATTATATGGTTATTGGTACAATTTGTATCCGTAAAAAAACACTGTAAGTTTCAATATTTGGGGAAAGGATCTTTAATTTATGGATCCAAAAAGTTTCCTCCCTTGATATTGCTTGTGTCATATCGTTCCCACAAAGATTCAGCACCACAATGAAATTTAAAAATGCCTTTATTGCACACTTATAGGGCATTACCGCAACGTTTCAGGCCTCATTTGGCCCTTTTTCAAGCTAAACTGACAAAGATACATGTATCATGTAAAGATGCATGGATCTTCTTTGTAGCCCTTTTTTTTAATTGGTTAGTCAAAATTTGACATTTTTTTTGTAATCTGAGATCTCGCTGCAGTTTCTTCTGATTCTATTAAACTGGCTAAGGGGAATATTGTCTAGCCATTTTTTATGATTGCAGCTTATGTTTAGGATGAAACCATTACAGTCTGTTGGTTTCCAATAGAGGCTGGTAGCCAGTTTGCCGTCATTCACTGAAATTGTAAGGTCAAGAAAAATATAATTTGCAGTACTTTGGCTACTGGTTAATTTGATATTAAAATTATAAATAATTATATAGCAAATCTATGCGACTAGGCCTATATTTTTGTTTAGGCATGGGATTATTATAATTTTTTCCCAATACCCCATAAACAGGTTGGTCGTAGCTTGGGGCAAATCTCATTCCCATTGTTGTCCCTCTTGTCTCTAAAAAATGTTCTCCTTCAAACCAGAAATAATTTTTTGTTAATATGAATTCAATACTTCTTAATAGGAACTCTTTCTGTTTTAACTCCATATTATTTCCTTGTTCTAGGAAATGTTTAACTGCATGTATACTTTGATTATGATCGATAATGGTATATAGTGATGTCACATCGCAAGTTCCAATAATATATCCTGGTTTCAAAATCAGATCATTTATGAATTCAGTAGTAGCAATTGTATCTTTTAGATAAGGTGACAACTTGCTAACGGTTGTAGAAATGTATCAATATATTCTGACAGGTTGGAAGTCATGGAGCCACATCCGGGAATTATTGGATGTCCTGGGGGTTGTCAGATTTTTATGAGTTTTTGGTAAAGTATATATTACCGGTACTCTTGGGAATTTTACATTCAGATAGTGGAACTCGCTTTTTGTCAGAATTCCATAATTTTTTGCAGTTTCTAGTATCTTGGAGAGTGCTTGTTCGTATATGGTTGTTGGATTTTGTTTTCATTTTTTGTAAGTTGTTTCATCTGATAATTGTCTGTTTATTTCTAGAACGTACATTTCTCTAGTCATGATTACAATTTCTCCCCCCTTGTCGGCAGGTTTTATGACGATGGATTCATCCTTCTTTAGTTCTTTTAGGGCGCCCCTCTCTTCTTTAGTTAAATTATCTCTGGTGGAGGGTTGTAGTTCTAATTTGTCCAGATTATCTAGTAGAAGATCTCTTCATGTATTAATAAAATGGCTATTAGCATATGAAGGGTTGAAAGTGGATTTGTGTCTTAAATTGGTGTTTTGGTATTTTGGTATTTGGAATCAATGGCTCTACCAAAAGTTCCTCTATTTGAAAAATGTTTCTTTAAACCTAATCTTGTGATAAATTTGTGGGTGTCTATATAGGTTTCAAATTTATTGAGTCTGTTTGTGGGAGCATATTTTAGCCCTTTTTGTAATACACTGATTTGGTCAGGTTTCAAGGGTTTATTAGTTAAATTATAAATGCCTAGAATGGAATCCACATCTTTCTTCTGTCTATTATTTCTATGCTTGTTGGATATTCTAGGGCAAGGCCTAAGTATAGGTACACATTCCTCCGAGATGTCTTCCTCCAAAGCGTTTTTGATACAGAACGATTGATCATTCTAGTAGAGCAGCAACCAAGTGTTTGGGATGCTCGGTGTTCTTCGTTTCATGATAGAGTAAAAAGAAAGTCTGCATGGGATGAGGTTACATCCAGTCTTGTGCCTGAGTAGGATATCCTTAATGAAGAGGAACTTAAAAGGTAATGTATGTATGTATATATGTATGTTTGAATAAAGATTATGACCTATTCCTGTTCCTATGATATTCAAAATGCCTTTGTAGGGTTAAATGAGTTAAGTGATGGATGTGGATTAATCAATAAGCTACTGATGAGGTCATTTCCTGTATACTGCTTTTTAAAATTTCACAGTAATGCTGTATATGGCTTGATAAAGGGCATATAACTTTCCTCGAAACGTCACTGTACTGAAGTGTTGAGTGCTGGGGCATCTTCAATTTTGTTTATATATATTTATAAACCGTAAAGCAGGAGTGTGTGTGAGATTTGATGTTTCGCTGGAAACATGTGAGAGATGCCTTCAGAAGATAAATCATTAATCAAAAGAAGGAGGAACGAAGTGGGGCGTCCCCTTCTAGGAGAAAGAGATACATATACATGGAACAGTTAAATTTCTGCTGCCAACTATTGAAGTGAGACCGTATTTGTTGTAATGTAGAAGTGACTAGAAAATGAATGGTTCCCCTGTCAGTTTGCTGTGTATAAATAAGACTGCAGAGATACTTATGTATCTTGCTGCCACCCCTTATGCCTTGAACCACATTTGGATCCCCATTAAACTAGGGTTGTAAGTAAATAGCTCAGAGACGGAGTGTGGGTGAAAGTCGGCCACAGCTTTATTTAAATTGGTATCATATCTCACCAGATCCTTGCCAAATCCCAAAACACTTGCATAGTAATGACAAATGTAACAACTTGTTTACCATCATCCCCAATGCCGGCCACTGCAGGTACAGTGGGCATGTATTATAGCCTTGCTATAAAACAAATAACAGGCAAAGGATCACTTACCGCCACAAGGACTTCATGTAAACCTACATGGAACTCCGACCTCCACCCAAAAGAGAAAGAGCCCTTTCCACTCTGTCTTTTATGCCCGAAAAAAATATGTCTAAACCTGTCATTGAGGTGAACCCCATCTGCCAACATTTACAAAGAATTGTCTCCTTCGAGCTCCCTGTGCCTGACCGCCACCCAGCCTTTGCTGCGCACTGCAAAACTCTTTGGTTTAGAACCTTGCGGGCCTTATCTACCGCTGCGACATTCCTTGCACCGCAACATACCAACTGAGGTACAACCTCCGATCAAACTATTATTAAATCCATAAAGAAAGGGGGAAAACAAGTGATATCCGATTTTATAAGGGAAAGCCTTATAAACCCTGACTTGGCATATATCATTGCCCCGGCATACAATACCAAAACCAGCGGGCCGTCATAAGCTTGGCTAAAGCAAACCACCTCAGGGAGTACTTGCAACCATCGCATTCCACTGATGCCTCTCCATATTACACGTGTGCCAGAAAAACCAAGATTTTTTCCCCCTGGATGAATCTCTGCACGATTTGCCGCCCGGCAGATGTAAGAATGCGCCTCAAAAGAAATAATTAGTCAAGTTGTGGCCGGATGTAACTGGAGTACATTTGGATTTCCATCTTCCTATATTCTTTAGCTTCTCCTCACCCATACCTTGTACACTCGCCTCCGTTGCAGCCCCAATTCGAAAGGAATGCGTCCCATATTCCTTGCAGTTAAGACCTAGTCTAGCCAAATATTTTTTAAAATTGGCTTCAAATTGGTATCTCGTTAGTGGAGAACCATCTTCATATGACAAAAAAACGCCTGCCTTGCTTCCTGAGCTCTAAGAATGTCCCAGCAAGTCTCACTGGGCATGCGGCATTGTTTATTGACGACCCATGTGCCCTGCCCATATACGTCAGTCTTTGATTTCCTGATTTTGAAACAAAGAAAATTGTTACCACTTATAACGTTCTCTGCCAGGATGTCCCCTGCTTTGGTTCTGCTCATGGGAACTAGCTCACTGATGTGAAGTGCTCTGAAGAATGCTAAACTGAAAGCAGTCCTAAAGAGTGTAAACTCATATTGTATACTGACTACCTGTTGTACTGCTATTAATAACTGTTGTAGCAGGGAAAAAGAGATGGGCCTGCGGCTTTCCTTTTTAACTACCACTTTTCTCCAACCCTTTATTGCCTGTGTAATTACAACATTTTTTGTTATGTCATTCCATCCGTTGGGCTTGAAATAAAAGGCCAGCCCAGACAATTGCCTTTGTGCCACGGCAGCAGAGTAACCCTGCTCCTTAAAGGGGAACTCCGGTTTTCAAAAAAATCTCCAAATCTTTAAGTTGTAGTGAAACAGATATTTTATTAATTGCAATGCATTGTTTTTTTCTTACCTTTTAAAGACAATTTAACTCTGAAAAAGCTTCTAAAGGTCACTCAGCCTTTTTCTTCTTCACCGTTCCCGACTCCAGTTACAGACAGCTTTACTGAAAGTAGTCGACTCACAAATCCTCACGTCATCATGCTCAGCAGGAAGCATAGTCGTAACCTAGACAACTTCTCCCTCCTGCTAATTGAGCTGTCCATCAGAAGACCAGGACTTCTCCCCCACCACATAGCTGCCTGCAGCAAGTCAGCAGGGAGAGAGGGGAGCTGTTGGAACCAAGTCTGATGTTCATGTCTTCTTTAATATGCTCCCAATAGTGCATCTGTATTGTGCTCACTTATTTTTGGCTGCCCACCGTTGACTGTTATATTCTTTTTGCCATAGCTTTCAGTTAAAGCAATTTGCTAAAACCACCCCCCTCCTCAACCGGTACTTGGAATTGCCCAGCTATTCTGCGCGGGAAACTCCAGAGCAGTCTTCACTGAGGGAGCAGCAGGTCAACAGATCAGCAGTGTATCTTGTAGCTCCTCACATAGTGCAGAATGCCAGATAGATAGCCTCACCTCAGTCACTACCTCAGCTCCCTCATCCCTGGTGAGTCACAAATTCGTGATTTCAATCTGAAAGGATTAGGGAAATACAGAAGCAAATTACTTTTCATGTGGCTCTTTAACCAGGGGTAATTACAGGCAGTTGTTATCATTGGGGTTAATGTGATTGTGCTGAGCAATTTGTGCTGCTGATACCTCGGTCCGATCTCCTTTCAGATCTCATTGGTTCAGCAATACTGAATTGTCTCTCACACCAAGCACACTTGGGATAGGGGATGCCACAACGCCAATTAATTTACATTCTATATTGTTTGGCATTTTTGCACACTGAGCTGCACATCAACGCATCGCTATCTGCTCTGCAGCGCAGCTAAGGCACCCACTAATATCCACATTGTATTCATTTATCTGCGCCTGTGCTAAAAGTTCTGGCATCAAAGTCAGTCATGTACAGATAAAATAAGACTGGCAGTTTGGACTGAAGCTTTGTCACTACCAAAAACGTTAACTGAAAGGAGTCTATTAGATCCTTACATTTAATGCCATCATTTGTGCGCATGTTAGCGCTTTGCGGTCAGAAATATAAGTTCCTATTTGTAGCACAACAAACAAGTGATAGCACCCCTGGCAGAGCTTTGGGCAGCATCACTATATTAAAGCTGGCATTACATCTCATTCAAGGAGCTGCTCTTAACTGAACTTCAATCGTTTACTGTGACTGTTTTTGTTAAGATTGCAAGCTCTTGGAAGCAGGACCCATTGTTATTATATTTTGTTCTTTATCCATTAATAGGAGGAGGAGTCTCATACTGTTTTACTTTGATTGGGCTAAATCTACCACAATCCTCGGCTCACCATTGGCAGGTGCAACAAAAGTTTGGAGGGCAAAGGTTAGAAAAATCACCTTTTTTGGCTTGTATTTCCCTCTCCAGGAGGTGGTACTGCTCATGTGTTTACCAGATTCCTAATTTTTATGAATATGCCGATTTATCCAGACTGGGGGTAAGATTGATTTCCATTGTTTTAACATATCCTCACTCAGTATTATCACTTTTATTGCAGCCAGCTGGCTAATGCATGACATTTCTTCACGTAGGTGTTATTTTAGATCATCAAGCTCATGACGACATAAAGATTCAGCTAATGTAGGCATAGAGACACATAAACTGCAAGCACACCAATTTGTGTTGTCAATCCTGGAGTTTTCTATACTTTCATCAGGAATATCGGACCCAATAGGCCATACAGGGTCATTTTGAAAGCATTGTACATGCTGCTGTTGCATCATAGACCTTAACCCAGCATAGAACGAATCCAGATCCTTCAATATAAAAGAAAATTGTAAAGAACATAAGCCTTTGGAAATAAATCAATCGCATATGGAGAAAAGGTAGCCATACACAACCCACAAGAAGGCCAAATTATAATGTAATGATAATGTACTACTAGAACCTGAATATTTTGAGCTCAACGATCCCATATCTATTTGGAAGATTTAAAGCTATGATTTGGAGGGCATTTACCAATAACGATGGCCCTTTATACCAGCCCAACTTTGAGTAAAGGGAAAAAAATTTTCATGTAAAAGTCTGCAGTGGGTAGCATAGCAGAATTTATCCAAAGCTGTTAGGAAGGAACCTTACAATGGTATAAAATGAAAAGACAGCTGAAGACAACTAATGATACTCACCAGGTCACAGACAGTGTCTATTACGTCAGTGTGGTCACTCTCATCTTCAGTGTCCTTATGGGAAAGAAATTAAAATAATTTAGTTGAACTGTTTTTATTGCTTTTGTATATGTATATATATATATTTTTTTTTTATGAAGTACATGATCAACTACAAACCTCAGAAGTGCTTAGTTCTGTTGATTCAACATCAGAATCCTAGGAGAAAATAAATAAAGTACATGTAGACTAATTGTTGATATCACAGCATCATAACATATACAGCTAAAATATTTCAAAACATTATGGTGAATTTGAGCATGTGATACTACATTTGCAAACAGTATATTTTAACAACCTATCAGGGTGTCATGCTATAGTTGGTTGCATGAGGGTGAACTTCAACCATAACGTAATTTCGGTTGAGATAGTGAGCAATATATATATATTTTTGATTTTAACTATAATTAGCAGTTGGCATATACCATGTAACACAACACTTATTAAAGTTGAATTATTTCATAGGATATAGCCGTTTTTACATTTTTTTTCTTTTTATTTCTGAAACTATAACAGAAATACAAGTGGTGGAAAATATAAGTTATTGAGATAGAATATCAGTCATAAACCAGGGGTTTATCCTCTCATCTGCCATAAAGCAGGACAGGACTGCTGCTTACAATGTGGATCAGATAGTATCTGTGCAGCCAATGGGACAGAATGCTCTGTTATACAGATAGCTAGAATCTCAGCTGCCATAAAGCAGGACAGGACTGTTGCTTACAATGGAGATCAGATAGAATCTGTGCAGCCACTGGGACAGAATGCTCTGTGTGTTATACAGATCGCAAGAAACGTAGCCATAAAGCAAATTAGGAATACTTATATTGGGTTTACGCATATATAAAAATGGTGCAAGTGCATAAAGCTAATTAAAAATACTTACCTTGGGTACCGGTCTATTTTTTTTAAAAAATGGTGCAAGTGCATAAAGCAAATTAGAAATAAATACCTTGGGTACCCGCATATTTGTTTAAAAAAATGGTGCAAGTGCATAAAGCTAATTAAAAATATTCACTTTGGGCATCTGCATATTAAAAAATAAGGGTACAAGTGCATAAAACAAATTAAAAACACTTACTATGGGCATCCGCATATTTAAAAAATGGTGCAAGTGCTTCTGGAGAGGACTGCATCAACACAATCACAATCAATTACTGATAACATGGTTGATGTGTATCCCTTTAAGAAATTAGTTATTTGCACAGTTATTAAACCACAGCCTTGCATTTTGTTAATTGGAAACAACCATAAACGTGACAGTTAGTGCATCATAACAAAGAAGTGATTAAAAATAATACCTACATTATAAATGTTTGCATCAATTACTTCTGTTTCAAATTCCATATTTTGCTGAAAAGAGATCAACATTTTTCAGATATTTCTACAGAGCATTTACACAAAATGCCTGGATCAAGGGGTTAAATGATAATGGAAATTACAATATAGTTCTCTAACTCTGCTGCTTTCAAGACATGCTCCAAACAAACAACACATAAACATTATATACAGAAGTTCATCTATGTTTATGACTACTGCTGAATACCTTATCTTCCTCGGAAATATGGCAACCAAGAGGGGTAACACCACAAAAATAAGAAAGCATAGCAAGGGGGGCTGGGCCGTTGGGGTAGACCCTTCCAATTTACCCATGATAGACCGCAGCGCAGTCATTATTTCTGAATTGGTTTTTGAATTGTCCCAAACCCCCATGCAAGCAGACTCACCTGAACCAAGTTGTATCCTACTATTCAATTTGCTTGGACCTGCAGCTTATGACCTTGGAATAGGCTCAGGTTGGGACACTGCAGTTGTCGACTGTGAAGGACCTTTGGCTTCTGGTTTTCTTTTAGTACGAGCTGACTCTCTCCGATGAAGAAGAGGAATCTTGTGTGCGTGAAGCAGATGAGCTGTAGTCACTGTGACCATGACTGTGATGCCCATGTTTTGAGGTACTCCTAAACCGTGAGGATCTGGCTGATGTCTTACCAGCGGCTCAATGGCGTTTGTGCCTAATGGAGCCCTTGGATTCTAGCTCCCTACTTGATGAAACCTCCCTCCTCTCTTGTGAACCCAGCCTCTCCAGGCTAGCTTGGCTGGTTGCTCTATGAGCCTGAAGCCTTGCAGAGGGATTTGGCTGTACAGAGGCTGAGGGTTGTGAAATGGCTGAGGAGGTTGATGAACCACCGGCTCGCTAAAAAGCCATGATTGTGGTGGATCAGGTGCCTCAAAAATTGCCAGCTCCCTTTCTTCTGGGGTCATTAAGCTCCGCAACCACTTCTGCCACCTGGTCTGCTATGGCCCTATTAGCCAGGATTGGAGTCCAGGGGGTGGGAGGGGATAATGGAGGGATAATGAAGAGTGAAGGAGTACGACTTTCAAAGTGCCCTTGCTCACAGCTAACATGACTAGGGCAATGAAACTGTGTGTGATCCCCTGCTATGGCTGCCTTAGTCCCAGCATGTACCTGTGCAATCACTTGGATTCGGGGACCTGCTACTGCGGTTGTGGATGTTTCTGCTGGTAATGTGGCTGACTGAGCCCTCTTGCAAGTCACAGGAGGGCTGGGGCTTAATCTAGTGGGTGGGCGGGAACGGCGAACAGGGCGATCCCTGGTGCCTCTTACCGTTTGCCTCCCAGTTCTTCCAAAGAAGGCTTTGCAGCAACTCGGTGCCATCTTAGCACATATCTGTGTGAACAGTGCGTCCTCCATCCTGAGGGTTGCACGATCACTGTGCTGCTGTCGTGAAGAGTGAGCAGGGGAGGGCGGGAGCACGGCTTTAAGAAGTAGCGCGTGTACGCCAACACGCCAGCGTGATGACGTCACCACGGCGCCGGAAGTGGGGCAGAGGAGTGCAGCACCTATCACCTCCCAGGTACCCCCCTCCCGCAGTCCGTTGGCACTTTCGCTAAGCGCTTCAGCTCTACCCATTCTATTGTGCCAATATTCTATGTCAGCCACATAAAGTTTATGTAAAGGGAAAGGCAGTATACCTATGACCAATAACGGCAGGTAAATTGCTGGTCATTTATTTTATGAACATCTTGTAAATTGGAGATAATGTATTTTTTAAATTTGTTTAAGGACATCAAGCAATTTGGATTTGGAGCTCACAACAAGCACAGAGGATCCAAATGAAGTTATTGATTCAGTTCAAAGTGCATCAGATATGTCACCTGTGTCAAGTACGTCACCAGAAGTACAATTATCAACCTTCCTGTCCTGATATGTCACGCTGAAATGAAAGGCGACTTCCACTTTTCCAGAAGATTCCAAAGGAATCTTAGGTCTATTAGTTACTTCATTAACAAAGAAAGAAAAGAAAAGTACACCTACATCAGAAGATTCTGATTTAACTTTCCTTAAATCACTTCTGCCTTCTTTAAAATTGTTTAATGAGCAAAAGAAGGGTGAAATAAAGTTTGAAATATGGCAAGTGGTGCACAGGCACACCATGGCTCTAAATCAACAACCACAACCTCCTGTTCAGGTTCACTCATCTCCTAGCCCCCCTTCCAATTTATGGTATAACCAACCGTCTACATCATACAGCTGGGAACAGTTTGGTGGCCACCCTCCTAATTACCCTGCAAATAACAATTCATTTACAGAACTGTAATTTTGAAACTAGTTTTTGCTGTGAATATTTGCAGTATTATAAACTTGCACTACGTTTATATTTGATATTTGTACTTTTATATTTTTGTACTGAAATCAGCATTTTCACTTTGTTTATGCTTATAAATTGTTATTTATGTTATGGGCTCAGTTTTGCACTTGAATAAATAAAAAAAATATTAGATTTTTGTCTTTCAAATTGCAATGGCTGGGTACATTATAGTTGGAAATAATCTTTTTCAAATATTTCAAAAAGACTACATGCATGCATTATGAAAAATGCATTTGTGTGTGTATGTGTATATATTGTGTATATATTATTATTTATATATATATATATATATATATATATATATATATATATATATATATATATAAATTCAAAAAGTACCTGCACTTTAACCCTCTCAGTTCGTAGTGGGTGCCCGGTCAAATAGGATTATGCAGCTTTTCAAGATGGACCAGCACTCCAGTTTATTCAATCAAATGTGAATATTTATTTGAATAGTTACTCTCGTGTCCAACGTTTCGGCCCACATCTGGGCCTTTATCAATATATATATATAAAAATATTTTTAATTAGAATTCATTAAGTAAACTTGGGGTACTGTTCCAAACAATTTTTAAAATGTTTATTTTCAGCTCTGGGTAGAAAGGTATTTCTTTCTAACATTTTTTTCTTATAAAAAGAAGTTGTAAATGTTTTCAGATCCTGGATTGCTGCCAAAGAATGGCACCATCTTCACTCATGAAGTAAGTAGCAAATTGGTCTCTGACCAATTCAACCACGTGGCATGTGATAATCTGTAGTTGAACACTCATTTTTCAATTGCCGTTGTGAACCAGGATAAGTAGTGATCTTGGCTGTGGGAGTTGTAATAATCCTGACAAAATACAGTAG
The DNA here is from genome assembly GCA_038501925.1 of Xenopus petersii. Taxonomy (NCBI): domain Eukaryota; kingdom Metazoa; phylum Chordata; class Amphibia; order Anura; family Pipidae; genus Xenopus; species Xenopus petersii. The sequence continues at coordinate 112,530,399 of CM076681.1, forward strand.
CTTTCTGCCCAGAATTGAGTTCTTGAAAGCACTTCCATCTGCAGTGCTACCGCATTACCCCACATCAATCACGGTAAAACAGTAATTGGCATCAACTAAGGCCAAAAGCACCACGGAGAAATACTTTTTATAGTTCCAATATTTTGAACCACTCTCCGCTGGCATTATAACACGCACATGTTTACCATCCAATGCGCCAACACAGTTGGGAAAGTTTGTTTTGTTGTAATAGTCCTCAGCAATTTGTATCCAGTCTGCTGTTGATGGTTGTAGCATCACAAGTTGTTGTAGGTTGTCCCATAGCACTTTACATGTGTCTCTCACAATATGGCTAATAGTTGTATGGCCAACCAAAAATTGATAATAAAGTGCACGCAAAGTCTGGCCAGTTGCTAGAAACCTGTGAAAGAGAATGAAACCATATATCAAACTGACGTTTTACATCTTGCAGTACATCTACACCAAAATATGCCATTATTACATATATAAATATTTTTAGACTGTACAGTTTATCTGTTTAGCACTTTACATATATGTACATACATAAAATAAATGAAAGTAGTTATAAAGAGGAACATTCTGGTACATACCTTAAAGTAATGCATAGTCTCTCTTCTGGTGGAAAAGCATCCCTCAACAGCCTGTCTCTGTACTTTAGCTGTGGTCCTACTAAACCCAAGAGTTCATCAAATGATTTTACTGACGATGCGGAAAAAACCTTGAAACTTTGCAGGGTACCTTCTAAATTCATTGTACAAGATATAAAAATGACCCTTTGTTGGACGCAAAGCTGTTACTGGATGCACCCAAAATCTGTAAGAAAACCTACCTGCCCTGGTGGTCTAGTGGGGCAGCGGGGACGTCCGCTGCGCCGTCATCGGCGGGGACGCCCGCCGCATGGTCCTCTTCCGGCGCCACCTTGCCTGCTTTAGGGCGCGCGCGCTGCGCCTGCGCATTGTTTATAGGGCGTTTTGGCGCTGTTTGTTACAAATGACAACATTGCAGGGTTTGTTGATTGTTATAAGGAAGACACCTGTAAGTGGCCCTGGTGGTCTAGTGGGGTGGTGCGTAAGAAAATTTGCGTTGAAACAAGGCGAAAAAATTTGCCCATCCCTAATTCTGACCCGGCCTGTAACCCCGACTATGCTTATATCTCGATTGGTACTGCACCGCCTGATTCTAACTCTGCCTGTCCAGTGACCACGCTCCTAATCTCCAGTTGCACGTACAGTTCCCTTGCTCGCCCAGTACTCTCTCCTTGATCCTCTCACTAAAACCTGGCAGCATCCAAGTAGCACAGGGTCTTCTCCTTAAGCGAAAGACGGTTGTTATAGGCTGAACAGTGAGCCGTGACCGGGACCTTGGAGTTTGTTTTGGGTTTGGGATACCTAACGTCACAACAGTATCATGTGTATTTGCATTAAAATCAGTGGTATAAATCCTTAAGAAGCTGATATGCTTGTCTAGATTCTTATTCTGAAAGTGGTTTTTACAAGGCACTGGACCTTAGCAGCACTAAAATTGCGTTGTTAGTAACAGGTGGTTCCTGACTTGCAGGCCAGAGAATACTAAGAAGTCCCATTTCCTCATTTACTAAAGAAATGCAAAGTGCAATGAGATCAGCACTGCATGCCACACAATGCAAAGCAAAATATTTTCTGTGTAATTGTGCCAACCTCAACCAGTGCAAAATATTTGCTTTGTTGCCCTTTTAAGCTATTATATGGCAAATGTTCTCCTTGAGCTCACCATCTGAAGGAATGCCATCATTCCCCCACCACAACACAGCCACCTGCCAACTTTATCATGTATAATTTAGGCTGCCAAAAAGTTATCTAAAACAATAAATGCATCACATCTGCATGATGCAGAATGTCCCTTCTATTTCGTGATCTTATGATTGATGTTGATACAATTCAAGCTGTTGCATCACACCCACACTCACCAATGTGATATCACTGGCACCAATGCTGATGCTTTTTCCTGTTCAAAAAATGCTGCAGCGTCATACTCTCTAATTTGAAATGCAGGTGCCCATTCTCTATGTTGCCTTAATTGGGCGGAGCAATAGATCATCTCAATCAATTCCCGATGCTCACAGAGATTAGGAAATAACACCCTGCAATAAACTCTCATTTAGGCTATTTGCTTCAAAGTATTCAGATTATAACATTCATTTACTTTCTTTCACCAGGAGTGTCTTATCTTTATCATCTCATTTTAAACTTAGAGTTACCCTTTGTAATACTTCGGTACCGCTTAGGGTTACCACTGTGATATTTTATCTGGGGGGTAGATCTACTAAAGAGAGAAGTGGCTAATGCTAGTGACTTTTCGCCAGTGTTGCCATCCGCAGGGACCTCACACTCTATCGCCAGGCGACTTCGCTCTGGCGAACGGACGCTACTCCGCAAATTCACTAAAATGTGGATTTTACTGAACGTTATCTCTTTTGCCAAAGTTGCCTTCATCACCTCAGACCAGGCGAAGTGCTATAAAGCAGCTAGATCTTCCTCAATCTGCTGTCAGTCACATCATATCCTGTGAGCCAAAATGCATCAAAGTTCAAAAAATGCTGGCATCTTTTCCTTTTTTCAGCGTGATTGCCTGCATTTTTTCCCTGACATTTCCTAACATATGGAACATTCATTTTACTGTGGGCTCAAGTGTAGGACATTATATTAACTCTATTGCCTTTATTAGGGTTCCCTGGACAAGTGTAATATAAACTGGTAACTTAAACCATTTGCAGCAACATTTATAATAAAGCTGTCCATACAACTTTAAATTAGTTGTATGGAGGCCGTATGCAAATTGACCTGAGGGCAAGCCCTCTAGCGAATTTTCGCTAGGCAGAAATGAATGCTAGTGCATCTTCACTTTGAAATGCTTGCACTGCCGAAGTAACGCTAGCGAAAAGTTGCCGCATATTGGTGAATTGGCATAGTCTGAGCACATTTGCGATGGGTGGCAAAAATTTGGCTGTTAGTGAATCTGCCTCCTAGCGTTTTTTAATAGGTGTTCGTTTCTAGATTTGTCCTCCTGATTAATTCTACTCTCCATATTAATTGGGACATTCCTGGCTTCATTAATGCTATAGATATTTTCAGAGATGCGTGTCTTGAGACTTCTTTTGCTCTTACCCACATATCTATGATGGCATTCTATTCAAAATATAACCCTTGTGTTACTATTGGCATAGTCTCTGAATAGGTGTAATTTTAAAATTTAAGAAAGCTCGGTGAGTGAATCATTCCAGCATTTTATATCACATTTGTGACAGTAATGAAAGTGTTTAATAAATTCAGGCATTTAGCAAAGCAATGTACCATGTACTATATATATATATAAAACCATTGTTACTGCATGGAAAATTGAGATAATATAATACAGCTTTCCATCTTTATGTTTTGCCTCTTATTTGGTGTGATTCTTCTTTGTTCATTTTTGTAATCTTTTCTTCCTATAGGAAAAAATAAAGCAAAACAATTTCAGCTGATAATTCAAATATTTTTTCCAGGCAGCTCTTATGTTACTGGTTACATTTGCGGAAATTTTAAATCATAACTTTTTTTTCATAAATCATTGCTCTTAATTTAAAAAGGAACTTCACCATTTTTGCTGATTCTTGTATCAGTTACAATAATAATATATTTCAATAAATGTCATATGAAATGTACAGATGCAGCCACTTTGGTTTGTCTGTTTGACACAGAATAACTAAACACAGATATCCCATTTATCTCATTTAACACAGAAAACTGCGTCACAACATCCCATCTAATTAAAGCATTCACCATTGTGAACAATGGAGCTTTGGTATGCTAATGAAAAGGTTAAATGCATTAAATGAGTTAAGATGACTTTAAGATAACACAGTTTCTTCAATTACCCCTGAGTCATGACGCATTTAACTCACAAATCCAAGTGGCTTCATCTGTATAGTCAGAACTTTTCTTTTAGATTTTGGTCCAAAGAACGGTAGACTTTTCATGCATTCTACTTGACCTACTTGAACAAATCAGATGTTTTATAGTCTCTCAGAGATCATAGTATGCCAAATAAGAATGGAAAAATGGCATAATTCACTTTTATAAGCAGTGCCAAGTTGGCTTCCGAATAAACCTGCATTAATCAAGTTTTCCCTAAAACTGGAAATGTTATTACATTTGACACATACTTCAGAGTGCTCTTGAGGTGCATTTTATATTACTTGGCCAGTTTTGGTTTTTCTAAAGTATGGTAACAAAACTATTTAATATATCCCTGACTAACTAAGACTATGCAGTGTAACCACATATCTGACAAAATGCTATTTTAAATTTCATACTGGGGATTTGTGGTTGGCTAAATAGCAAGCTAATCCTATATTTAGTATAATTCTATGGGTAAAGTTCAAGCATTTTCAATATTTATGTCATATATTATAATCTATTTTCTTCTGTAACTTGTGTTATAAAAATGTCTTTGCAAACATATTTTTCATTTGTCTACATATGAACAGTTGTGTGGAACAGAATTAGAAACAGTAGGATTTTTAGATGTTGATAAAATGTTTGGGAAACAAAATTACTCCGGCCCAGTTTTATTATGTGTATGAATGTAAGGATTTTCACTTTGATTATTACCTGTTTTACTGAAAACATGCTGTAATATTTTACCCCCCCCTCCTCAGAAAAATATATATAAATTAGAAACAGTCCTGTAATATATATTCACCTTGAGTTTTACAAAACTAGTCTGTCTCACCTTAACCAGGTTGGTTTCTCTGCTTTGCTACTCTCTAAGTCCTACCTACTCAGATGCCATGCTCCAATATCTTACACTTATAAGATCTAACAAGATTGAAACAGGCTGTCTGCAAGTGTGGCTCTGAAATATAAAGCTGTTTTTGTGCTATAAAACCAGTGGTTCTGGATGCATAGTTGGCTACAGGGACATAAAGAAGTGATTTGCATGTCTCTGCCCATAATGCTTTTTGTGAGAGTTTGAAGTCAGTGTGTGTAGCATGAGGCATGTAATTACCTTTGGTTTTCAGAAGGCGTTACACTGCATGTCTTGGATTGTGAAGGGATTTTTGGCTCACCTAACCAGGTTGATTTCTCTACCATGTTATGTAAAAGTAACCTGTAAAAGAGTTTGTGGCAAATATAGTGCTAAACAGAAGCTAGGACAGGGGTCCCCACCTTTTTAACCCGTGATCCACATTCAAATGTAAAAACAAGTTAGAGAGCAACATAAGCATGCAAAAAGTTCCAGGGGGTGCCAAATATGGGCTGTAATTGACTGATGGTAGCCCTTATTTGGACTAGCAGACTACAGGAGGATCTGTTTGGCAGTACACCTGTTTTTTATGCAACTAAAACTTCCAAGCCTGGAATTCAAAAATAAGCACCCGCTTTGAGGTCACTGGGAGCAACATCCAAGGGATTGGAGAGCATCATGTTACTCACGAGCTACTGGTTGGGGATCACTGAGCTAGGACAATGTAGAGCAGAGGATACGACAAAGTTCCTTGACAATAGTGCATGTAACCAGAATTTCTCTTTCACTGTTCTACTTGCAGTAGACTGATCAAAGCTAATCGCTGGTTTCAGCACTGGTGCAAATCAGGACTGTATTTATATATAGGCACCCAAAGGCCTGTGCCGGGGGAGCTTTCAGGTGTCTATATAATAAGGTTACATTCTCTAATTAAAAAGCTCCCTGAGACTTGCTTTATAAATCTGACAGCTGGGCCGCAGAGGTGAGGGGTATGAGGCACATTGTAGTGTGTCTCGCAGCGGAAGTAAATTCAAGTAGAGTTGTACATGGCATCACTTCTGCCAGCTCAGGGCGCACTTAGGTCCAGCACTGGTTCAGATTTGCCCAGGATTATTAAATGAGCCCCAGTATGGCATGAACTCTTACTAGAACTGCAAAAAAACACTAGTACTATACAAGTATGATTTTATTTTTCCATTCTGATGTTTTATTGTTATGGTTATAAAGATATATAGGCTATTGGATTTTAAATGATATATAAAATTAGACACATTCCTGAATTCCTGAATTTATTTAGCACAATCATTGCCAAAAGCTTACTCTGTGATTTCCACTTACTGCTTATTCATTTCATTTAGCATGCATGAAAAATTATATGAATCTATTGTGTCTAGGGGGTAATTATTCAAATTATATTCAATGTGTTTCATTTATTTTCCTTATTATTGCTAAGAAAAAAGTTTAATTTGTTTTACAGACAATTCCATGCTGTTTTAATAGATGCAAAATGCTTTTCCTCATTTAAGCAAGTTGTATCAATTTTTTCTCTGATTAATAGATAAGGCAATAATGAGCCTATGCATGGTTACTTGGTCCAAATTACCATACCAACCATGCACTGATTTTAATAACAGGGTGGAATATGAATAGGAGAGGGCCTCAATAGAAAGACGAGTAAAAAAAAAAGTAGCAATAACAATACATTTGTAGCCTTACAGAGCATTTGTTTTCAGATGGGATCATTAACCCCCATTTCAAAGCTTGATAGCGTCAAAAGAAAAAGGCAAATCATTAAAAAAACTATAAACAATAAATAATGAAATCCAATTAAAAAGTTGTTTAGAATTGGCTCTTCTATAACATACTAAAAGTTAACATAAAGGTGAACCACCCCTTTAAACGCTGTAGGCTTGAAGTTTAGAAAAGAGCTGGGTTGGATGATGGGTGTATTTGGGCAGGCCTTAAGGTATAACTGGAACAGGGAAATAACAAGAGCAAAGCAGCGTTATTGCAAACTAGGCTGGTGAACTATTGACTGGATGACAACCCTATCAGCAGTGTATGGTTCGGGATCCGTTATCCAGAAACCCATTATCCAGAAATCGCGAATTCAGGAAAGGCCATTTCTCATAGACTTCACTTTAATCAAATAATCCACATGTTTAAAAACGGTTTCCTTTTTATGTGTAAAAAAAAAGTACCTTGTACTTGATCCAAACTAAGATATAATTAATCCTTATTGGAAGCAAAATAATCTTATATGGTTTATTTATTGTTTAACTGATTTTTTTTTTTTTTTACCAGACTTAAGGTATGATGATTCAAATTACGGAAAGGTCTCATATCTGGAAAACAGCTTCCAGGTCCTAGACTTGTATATAATAGTGATGTTTGGTTTTAAGGGGAAATGATTGTGAGTGAAAAGATCCAATATCCCAAGGGTCTATTAACCCCATAATGTTAAAAAAATAGTTCAAAGTGAACTGTTCATGTAATGTCCATGTTTCCAAAATCGTTGAGGATTGATCATGCAAATATGCAGAAACCATTCAGAAAAAATATATAACAATTAATTCTCCTTAAAGGAGAAGGAAAGCTACGGAGGCATTTTATTGCCAATAGATAAGCTGCAATAGTGCAAGCTAGAATGCTATATTTATTCTGTAGAATGTTTTACCATACCTGAGTAAAAAGCTCTAGAAACTCTCTGTTTGTTTAGGATAGGAGCTGCAGTATTAACGTGGTGTGACATCACTTCCTGCCTGAGTCTCCCTGCTCTGGGCTCAGATTACAGTAAAGAGGGGAGGGGGGGGACGAGGAGCAAACTGAGCATGCTCTTGCCCAGGGCAATGAGGTTTAAGCTGAAGGCAGGAAGTCTGATACAGAAGCCCATGTGTACATAATAGAAGGAAAGAAATGCAGTGTTTCTTTTGACAGGGGACTCTACTTTGGGGGGTTTACTGGTATATTTAGATGGACCTTTCTGATAAGGCTTAATTAGTTTTAACCTTTCTGTCTCCTTTAATAATGGGAAAAAGAATGTTTTTACCTCACCCTGGATGCAAATCTTGTATTTTTCATATTAATATCTGTAAAGTAAAGGAGATTTGTTTAATACAAAGGTATGAAAAAGCATACTTACAGATAACATGTTAAACTAAATTCTTCATTAAGCCCTTTGGGAGGTCTGTGTTTGTTGGGTCCATATCGAATAGCTTTCTCGCTGCAATAATTTTTGTTGAAAATCCTGTCCCTGTTTTACATTCACCTTTTCCAAAACTTGCCAGCGAATTTGTGAAACACTATGTTTGTTGTCAAGAAAAATGTTTGGCTAGGGTTGTTACTTGTTTTTTCTTATTTACTTTGTCATCATTCCCAAGTTGGTAATTTCGTATTACTGATCTATGTTTGTTTAGGCAAACCTTTATTGCTCTTTGTGTCTGGCCCACATATGCCATGCCACATGGGCATTTAATACAATAAATTACCCCTTTTGAGTTACATGTATGGAAAGCTCTGGTGTTATGTGGGGTTCCTTTAAATGGGTGCATCACACTTTTACCTTTGACAATGCTTTTGAAATGATTGTGAGATCATATATTTGAATCTTGACAAATAGAATTACAAATACTGCATGGCAATTATTTGGCAGTGCATTGCATAGTGTGCACATAAGCACATATCTTTGTGCATAAATGCTATTTACCTTTAGGCTTATTATTTCAGCCTGCTGAAAATTCCCCCAAATCACAGCCTACTGCCTCCCTAGATGACAGTGCCAATAGAAGTGCCAAAATTATAAGCAAATTCAGGCTGAACAGCTGTGTCAGATGTTTCCCATTCAGGTCAATGGAGGGAGGCAGGAGGTGCCTAAAAACGCTCCATATGCCATGCACCTTGACTATTAGATCAGCCCTGGTATGTAGTTGCATGTATTTAAATTTAACAACTAACAGTTTTGTAAACAGTATGTAACCTCTAAGTGATGTTTATACTTTCTGAATGACACACCCACACAAAAAAAAAAATCAATGGATCTTTGTTCTCTGGGCTGCTGTGCCTGAAGCAGATCTAGCACCAGGAAGCTCAGAAGTTGACTCCTGGGAACAAGTAGGGAAGCTTGAACTGTGTTCTTGGCATTAAAAAAAATCAAATGAGCAAAGGGAAGCGGTGCAAAAAAAAAAGTGAAAAAGTGCATGACAGCAAACAGGAGAGCAATAAAGGGTTAATAAAAAACAGGAAATGCGGAAGAAAGTCAAGTTGTTAAATCTGAGCACTCAGAGTATGTTGGTGAGTAAAAGAGATTGAAAAACTCATTGGTGTGTGTTTGAGTTCTAACCATTTGCAATTGACATAAAGGTTTATGAAGTCGTATAATTATTGTATGTGAATGTCAGCCAGCTTTCCATTTCTAACATGCACAGTGGGTGTTAGCTTCTCCTGCTTTCTTTGTGTTCACTCATTTCAGCATCTACGCAGCTCACCAGTGACATTGTAAGAAAGTGTAACAGCTCATATATATGCTGAAATTTTGCAGGCCCCAACCTTGTCCTTATAATTTACTTCTGGAGCCCAAACCTTGTCCTTATACTTCTGGAGCCCCAAAAAGACAATGGAGCTGATACTGTATTTGTATCGTTTCATCCCATCATCTCCTTTATTTCTGTTACTTGGTGTTGATATATTCTATGGGAACAACCTCTGACGGGCGAATGGTTAATGTCAGAGTGTAATAATAATATAGGGTTTATATCTATTATCTAAGTCTCCCAATCATTCTGACACTGTAATGCCAAGGGCCCAAGCCAGGAGATGGACAGGCAGATGGTCAAGTGTTCTAGATGGACAGTGGCATGATAATAAATAATCTTCATTCTGCTATTAGAAATGAGTGTCAGCATCGTCTCTTAGGGCCCTGTGCAGAAGAGTTGCTCAATAACTGAATTCGCCATCGTCTAGACACCAGCTCAGGCGGTTGGAACCAGAAGACTGTCTTATGTAACAATACTGCACATCTTGCAGGAATGTATAAATGTATATGTCAGTAAGTTTCTTTGCCAGACCATGTGTGGTATTTCTGTGTACCCCTTGTCACAATTACTGTAAATGCCTTCTGAAAGCTATATAACGCTTGGACCAAGAGGTGTGTCTTTGGTAAGTCCTTGGATGACATTCCGTGTGTTACTCTAACAGCTTACCAAGACAAAATTGTTATGTTATTTTGTACTAAATAGATTGCCTCATTATTACTAAAAGTTTTTCTTTAATAAGCTTTGTCTTACACGAGGTCAAATGGTATTACTAAAAATACCATCATTGGTCATGGTAACAGACTTTAGGGACCTATGTAAAGGGATATAATATCACTGAATGGCCTGACTTCCTTGCACCAAAATGAGTACTAAAGTGAATACAACTTAATGCACTGCAATAAGCTGAATAGGGAACTAAAACACTTGCTACGATTATCTTAGGTAACCAACATAAGTATCACCTTTATACCACTTTTTGCAATTTTTTTGCTCTTTAACATTCTGACTGGCTAACATACTACAACAACTTCACCTGTAATTACAAAGGTTTTTGGAAAATCCACCAAAATCCCATACAGGTATGGGATCCATTATCTGGAAACTAGGGATTGGCGAATTTGACCCGTTTCGTTTCGCCAAAAATTTGCCGCCGGCGAAATGTCGCAGACGCCCATTAAAGTCTATGAGCGTCAAAAAAATTTTGTCGCGCGTATTTTTTTTTGGATGCACGCCGCCATACAAGTCTATGGGAGTCATTTTTTTTGCGAAACGAGGGAAAAAATTCGCCCATCCCTACTGGAAACTTGTTGCTAGAAAGTTCCAAATTAGGAAAAGGCTGTCCCCCCTTAGGACACATTTACTTAGGTCTGCATTTTGAAAAGTTTTGCCATACTCCAAGCAGCTATGTCCAGGCCTGGATTTGTGGAAAGGCCATAAAGGCCCAGGCCTCAGATGGCAGAATTTTAAGGGCGACATGTCACCCAGCCACATCGCAATGAGTTCAGAAGCACTGGGGACATGGACATAGCTCTTAAAATCTCCTGTGCACCAATCCCTATGCTCTAGACCCAACGAGATAAGACTTTTTGCATGCATATGAAGGGGGAGGCGGCTGGGAAAAAGGGGTGCAACAAGTGGTCCCGACCTAGGGGCGCCCTATGTACAAAGCCGGCCCTGGCTACGTCAGACATTAATTTGCATTACTTGACTTCACATATTCATCAAAATGCTAGCTAATGCACACTGGAGTATAATTAGCTAGCAAACATTCGTCAGCACGAAAGTTTGTTAGCTAATTTTCTCTAGCGTTATTTTCTTCCTAGAAACTTTGTTAACATACTTGCGCTTACGTCAATTTAAATATGGTGGCTACATAAAGGTAATAGATCATATGTATGTATTTATTGGTGCAAATGCTGAAAGTGGCCACTCTTTATTAAAAATGTCCAAGGAAGCAAGAACAAAAAAAAACAGAAGAGATCCTCTATTGTCCTAGGCATGAGCCCACCCTCAAACAAATGTGACACGAAACAGAAATTATTAAAATAAGTGTAAATAATATATTATTTAACAGTTACAACTTTTAAGCATAATCCCACATTAAAATATGGGGAAAAAAGCCAGAGGTTTTTCTTTTTTTGACTTTTTTAATAGTATTGACTTTTTTTTGTCATAGTATTGCTGAGGATGTTGCTTCATCTTAACAATATGCCAGGTAGAACCAAACTGACACAAAGGGTAATGTATTGGAAAGTTAACATGAAAAGTTCTCTAAAAAAGTTCTCTAGTGCTAAGATATTTTTTTTAGCAAATTGTCTTCTTCGTCTTTCAGTCAATAGGCGAATATACAATTCTTCCTTTAGTAAATGTGCGCCATAGACTCCATTTTATTCATATAAGCCAAATTCTGGATAACAGGTCCCACTACCTTTACTAATCTCAGCACTACCAAAAATTTTTATTATTGTACACTTTTGTACGCCAAGGGGGATATTTATTAAAGTCCGATTTTTTTTATGGTCGGAGTTTTAAAGGGGAAACATTTCAAGATACCCAAGGCTACTAAAAGCCAAATAAAAAAGTACTCCAACTCAAAGCTGCTGAGGTCATGTAGAAGTCAATGTCAGATGTCCCATTTACAATTGGAAGATATCAGGATATGTGCTGAGTTTCATATGAGAATCTGAAATAGGACAATAATCCAAAAAAGTTGGAGTTTTCGCCTGTCCAATCCAAAGAAATAAGCTTTTTTTTTTTACAATATTATTAAGTATTTTCCCACACTAGATTTTTTCAAGTTCATTTATTGATAAATGAGGTAAAATGTGAATGGGAGTTTGGTCAGAGAGGTTTTACTTAAATAATGAAACATTTTTGGATTAAAAAATAGATACCTCCCAAATGTACATGGGGTCTGTACATACAGCTTGAGTATTTGCATGTTTATTGTACCCACACTATATGCCTCTGCTTCTGAGAGAGACAGACTATATTCACTGTGCATTAAACATGTGGGCTCACCATTTTTTTTACTGCTCAACATTTACTTCTTGTGGATAATCCTCTTTTTTGCATACATGCAAACTTCTCCATGTTAGGAAATTCTATATGGGTCAATATATGTACATTAAAAGAGAAACAAAAAAACAACAATGCTTGTACTGATCACATACAGATTGGCATATAAAAACACTTAGGGGCCTATATATTAAACCTCACATTTTTCTGGTCGAGTTTTTAAAGGGGGAGAAAAAAATTATTTTTTTTCTCAAACTCCGAACCCAAAAATACTTCAGCTAAAACGTGTCGAAATAATGTTAAACCCAATGGCAAATGAACCCTTTAACAATTTATTATAGTGAGAGTACAGTTAAGTTTTAGTAAATAATAAGGTAATATAATAAATAATAAAGTACAAGGTACTGTTTTATTATTACAGAGTAAAAGGAAATCATTCTTAAAAATTTGGATTATTGGCATACAATGGAGTCAATGGGAGATGGCTTTCTGTAATTCCAAGCTTTATGGATAATAAGTTTCCTGATAACTGATCCAATGCCTGTATCTGCTTCTTGTGCCTGCAGCCAGGCAAATCTCCCAACATGAGCCACACCAGTAACTTCTTGCCACTTCATCAGTTATGTCAGAACGAGACCTAGACACATGCCTACTCAGCCTAGCCCTAGTTCCACTACCCCTAGTTTCAGCACTGTTTTTTTGCCAGATAGCGGCAGTGGACAAAAGCCTGTATACAATCGGCATGATCAGTAAACACTATTCAAAAATAGCAATCATCAAATAATATGTTTTTAAAATAATTTTCCATTTTTTTATGCAAGAAATCAAAATTTCCTTAGCTTTGTTTACATGTCAAAGGGGAAAAATATGTCGACACCAAATCCCAGCCTCCAAGAAATGTGACAAAAACAAATGGAAATTTAACTTTTTTATTTTTATATATTTTTCTTTAGGGGAAAGTAATATGCATTATAAAGATTTTTTTGATCAGTATATTGGGGTACATCTACTAATGAGTGAAGAAAAATTTTTTACGAAAATTTGCCAAAAAGACAATTTGCATCGAATTCACCTTTGGTGAAGTTAGGTGAAGAGAAAAAAAATCACACTTTAGTAAATGTGACCCTTGGGGGGCAGATTCATTAACCGGCGAATTTTCACCAGCGTTTGTTTCACATACATCACAACACTTTACCAGGTGCAAATTCGTTTAGACTATGTAATCTCACTAATATACAGTAATATACTAATATAAAGTTTGTCCTGGGCGCTGAATGCTGGCGACTTTTCGCTAGCATTACTTCGGCAGTGCGAGCATTTCAAATCGAAGATTCATATCTGCCTAGAGAAAATGACCGCTAGCGACGGTCTGTTTCACTAGCGAATTGGTGCCTGCACCTGTTAGTTAATTGGCAATGTCCCTGCGGGTGGCAATGCTGGCAAAAATCCACTAGCGTTAGCCACTATGCTCTTTAGTAAATCTACCCCATAGTGCATCAAACCTGTTGGAAAGTGTATGCAGTGTATAATAAGAGACATTGCAACACTTCGCCAGGTGATGTTACGCTAGCGTTACTGCAGCAAGCAAAGCGAAGTTACGCTAGCATTGGCTAATTTGCATATGGCGAAGTTAAAGTTAAATGAACGTATATGTTGCAGCCAATACATTACACTACACAGACCCAGTGAACCTTAATAAAATAAACTAGAGTTGTTATATTGCCCTACACATGAGCCCACTGTATAGTTTATGTGCCACATGTTAGGAAATGTAGGGGGGAAGCTGGGTACCCCCAAAAAAATTTACGATCTTTTGCAGCCTATCACCCCGTAAAAAGTAAGACACCAGCGTTTTTTGGGACTTAGAAATTTTTTCTATCTACTCTTTTGCTGTTCGCCTGGTCTGAGCGGGCAAAGGCAAGTCTGTCGCAAGAGGTAATGTTCAGTCAAATCTCAATCTAAGGGGCACATCACTAAGGGTCGAATATTGAGGGTTAATTGACCATTTGAAGTAAAATCCTTCGACTTCGAATATCGAAGTCGAATGATTTACCGCAAATACTTAGATCGATCAATGTACAAATCGCTCGATAAAATCCTTCAAATCGAATGATGAAGGATTTTAATACATCGATCAAACGATTTTTTTTCGATCAGAAATAGCTTAGAAAATTTATGGGGATGGTCCACATAGGCTAACATAGGCATGTAGGCTACATAGGCATGTAGCTCGGTAGGTTTAAAGTGGCGAAGTATGTAGTCAAAGTTTTTTTAAAGAGACAGTACTTCGACTATCGAATAGTCGAACGATTTTTAGTTCGAATCGAAGGTCGAAGTAGCCTATTCGATGATCGAAGTACCCAAAAAAAACCTTCAAAATTCAAAGTTTTTTTTATATTCGAATCCTTCACTCGAGCTTAGTAAATGTGCCCCTTAGTGTATTAGCGTAGTTATGTTAGTTCACCAGAGCGCAACTTCACCTGGCGTTAGGGTGCGAAGTACCACTAGAATCTATCTTCTTTGCTAGCGAAGTTATGCCAGCGCTCATTAGTAAATCGGCAAAGTTCCGAAATGACGTCACGCTGGCAAATATTTCGCCAGTGTTAGTGACTTTGCCCTTCAGTAAATTTCCTCCCAAGGATTGAATGGCATCTGAGAAGATTTTGAATTTTTCATATCGGCACCTGAGGAGTGCCCCTCCTAGAGATTCTGTCCTAGGCCTTTGTCAGTATGATGACTACGGTTGCCAACTGGCTGGTAAAATTACGCTGATTTAAGTGTTAATAATAGGAAACAAAAATAAGTTTACATTGGTCTGTATTTTTATCCAGAAAAGTTGTCAGTCTTACCCATTATATTGGTAGCATTGATACACAATCACACATGCAGTATGCTGCCGATAATAATCATTCTTGCCATTGCACTGGCCTAGATGGAATAGGTGGCTTGGGCAGCAGGGAGTGGAAGCTGCACAAGGCACTGTCAAGCCTAGTACCCATAACAAATAGAAAATGAACTTGGTCAGAGAAACCCCCAGGGTGGACTACTTTTTGAGTTTTGATACTTTTATTTTGAAAGAAAAATTGAAAATGGAAATTATGAAATGTTGATGGCTATGTAACTTTACATAGAATAACAATAGTGGGCTCATTCATGAGCACACGTGCAGTGTGCAAACTGCAATTTCGGATGCAAGTCACCATGTTTATTTACCCCCAGTGCAGTCTTTTTTCCATAATTCTAAGGTAATTTCAACAAGAAGGGGAAAGTGGCCTTATGCATGCCATTTCTATCCACTTTAAAAAAGGTCTGCTTATGATTCCTCAATAGTACAATGTGCCTGTTGATGCTGACTGCTGTATGAACCCTGCTACCAGGGCCGTTTCAATAATGGGCAAAGGGGGCATTTGCCCAGGACCCAGCATCAGATATTTTATGTGCTGTAACTTCTGACTCAAGCATCCCACTGAAATAGAACCCTCATTTTAATCCTTTAGGACAGGGTTCCCTAGCATCGGTAGTTCCAACAGGGATGGACCCACTGGTGTCATTTAATGAGTGTCAATTGTAAGAACAATACTGCAGTTGTGAACCTGAAATTTTCCCCACAATCTGTTGTATATAAATGTGCCACTGCCTTCCTCATGGATCCTATACCAAATTGAGTGCTGCTATGCCTGCTGATGCCGGGGAACCCTAGAGCTGCCACAATCTCTTGAACCTAGAGCTGCCACAATCTCTTGAACCAGGAGATAAAGGGTCACAGCACAGACGTGCCAAAAGAATCAGGCTCATATGTCACAGAAATTACACCTACCGGACCTCGAAAACTCTCAGCACAACTGGATGTGTGAGCATCAATTTTTACACATTGGCAATATTGATGCAACTTCCATTGGTGACCTCAACAACACTAGAATTCTGGGAAAAAATCCTGTATAGTGGGTAAAAAACATAGCAAGTGCATCCCTAGCCCTATTGTGTCTACTTGTACCAAACAATGAGATGTTCCCAAAAAAAACCCTAAAAGTGAGAGGACAAGAGGGTTGTTCTGGGCAGACAAGGGAACTGTGAAATATGCAGGATGAATGGGAAACAGAGAGCGTAGTCATGGAACAGGCTGGGTCAGTAACAGTCTGGAACATCGTACAGAGTCAGGATCCAGAAAAGTGGTCAAACAGGCATGGGTTGATTCAGGCAGTGATACAGCAAGGTCAAAACAGGCCAGGAACGGAAAATCAGAAAATAATCAAACCCAGGAATGATCAGGAAACAGACCTACGTTGGGCAATGAGTCAGTACAGAGTAGGGGGTTTGATAGCCAGACTAATGGCTTACACAGACCACCTGTGGCTAGATTAGTAACAGATGAAACTGTGAGGTTACCTGGTGGTCTAGTGGGTCTAGGGGGCCGGCAGGGATGCCTGCAGTCCTGATCCGCTGTGCTTGTTGCGCATCTGCTCTATGTGCGAGCGCTGGCCCACTTCCAGGTTTAGGCATCGTGGGTTTCAGTGCAACGTTTAAATATTTAAAGGGGCCATGAGCAAATTCCCATTGCCCAACGTAAAGGTCTTTTCTAAAGTTCCTGGGTGCTTTCTACTGTGCTTTTGACTTGTTCTGACTCTGCCTCTTCCTGGTTTTCTTCTAGTCTGCTGCCTGTCCTGATGATTGCCCGTTTATCTGCCTAGCACTGCGATTTTGGTGTCTTTTGAACCGGCATGTGACCCGACTATTCTCTAGTTTGCTGAACCTGTTTGGGATACTTAGGCAATGGCACATTACGCTAGCGTCAGCTTTTTTAAAAAAAACGTGGTGCGGACCATGCAAAAAAAAACAAAAAAACGCATGTGTGTCCCGGGCCTTAGCCTTTCATTGACAAAAACAAAATAGACTATTAGCTATCTGGAGATCTAAAGCAGGTGGCTTAAAGCAATGACATCTTTTTTTGTGCAGACTAAGGGATTGTATGGGAAATAATATACAATGTATATGAAAAAAGTCTTTTAGTAGAGGCCAAGGGAGTATATACGGTAGGTGAGGAATACAGGAATCAAAAAAAGATAACTATTGTTTGAGGGATAAAAAATATCTTTTAGCTTGCTGGCCAAACCAACCAACACATCTACCCTACTTCCATTGTTCCCAAGCACTCCAAGCAAGGGCCTGTCCTCAAAGTACAAAATTGTCAAAAATGAGTTCCCTATTTAAAATACTATAATTATTTTTATTTTGACAAGTATGCTTCTATCTTTTTCAAGCAAGACATAAAGACTGTATATTTTTGTATGTTTTTGTTTGTGCTAACGTTTGTAGGACTGAGTGGATATATGTTTGTCTTTGTAAACTGGTGAATATTTAAAAGCTAATTTGTGTATAGCCCTGGCCTGCTAATGGATTTAAAGTGAAATGGGCATGAATACATATAAATATAGGTATGAGATCAGTTATCCAGAAAGCTCCATATTATGGGAAGGCCACATCTATAGACTCCATTTTAATCAAATAATTCACATAGTTTTAAATGATTTCCTTTTTCCTTGTTATATGAAGACAGCACCTTATACAACTTCATCCATGTTAAAGGGATTATGTCATGATTTTTTATGCTGTAGTTGTTATTTCTAAATTACACTGTTTACAGTGTGCTCTACCATGTAAAATGTCATTCCTAACCCAAGTGTATTTTTTTAGTTGTAATATTGGTGTGTAGGCAGCCATCTCAGGTCATTTTGCCTGGTCATGTGCTTTCAGAAAGAGCCAGCACTTTAGGATGGAACTGCTTTCTGGCAGGCTATTGTTTCTCCTACTCATTATAACTGAAGTAGCCACAGTGGGACATGGGTTTTTACTATTTAGTGCTGTTATTAGATCTACCAGGGAGCTGTTATCTGGTTAGCTTCCATGTCCTGCTGATTGGTTGCTGGGGGGGAGTAAGGGGGTGACATCACTCAAAGCGGCAAAGTCACTAAAGCGCCTAACGCTAGTGCAAATTTGCCAGCATGACGTCATTTAGTTCATTTACTAACGGGCGAGTAAATTCGCTAGCGAAGTGGTCCTACTCAAGCGATACTTCGCACCCTTACGCCAGACGAAGTTGCGCTATGGCAAAGGGATGTAAATACGCTATTCACTAACTTGCGCATTTTACTGAACGTTACCTCTTGCGCCAGACTTGCCTTCGCCACCTCAGACCAGGCAAAGTGCAATAGAGTAGATAGGGATTGCTTCAAAAAAAGTCCCAAAAAACACTGGCGTCTTTTCCTTTTTTAAGGGTAATAGGCTGAAAAAGATCGTAAATTTTTTTGGGGGTACCCTCCTTCCACCCTACATTTCCTAACATATGGTACCTAAATTATACAGTGGGCACATGTATAGGGCAAAATAACAACTCTATTTTATGTTATGAAGCTTTCCCAGGCTTGTGTAGTGTAATGTATTTGCTGCTACATATAGGTCCATTCAACTTTAACTTGGCGCCGTATGCAAATTAGGCATCGCTAGTTTAACTTCGCTTTGCTTGACGAATTAACGCTAGAGAAACTTCGCTATCTTCTTCTTCTAGCTGAACATATTAACCAGATCTCCTGCACCGCAATATTCTGAGCTGTAGGAAGCAAATGAAGAAGACACATCATTGTCCATTTTATCAGAATATATTTTATATCAAGCGTTTTAATACCTTTAATTTATTCTCTATACATTTTGTTGAACTATGTGTACCTAACATAAGGGAGTAAAAATAATAATAACATAAGGGTCTGTGGACTCTGTGTTTTTGTTTCCCTGGTGTAGGAGCTACAAAAGGAGGTGGTTGTTTAGGTCTGTTGCAGACTTCTTCTCCAACAAAACATTATTAATCAATGAATGTTTGTCACGTGGTACAAACTTTAAACCGTGAGCCATGATTGAAGTATGAACTTCCTTAAAGGAGAACTAAAAGTAAAGAAGTAGGATAGGATAGAATGCTGTACATCAGTGCTGTCCAATTTATATGGTACAGAGGGCTGGAATTTTTTTAATCTACATGGTGGAGGGCCGATAATGGAAGCCAGTGTTAGACCCTGTTTTTAGACCACACCCACTTTAAACCACACCCATGTTACCACAAGGCCATGTGCATATTAATGGCACACCAAAAAACCAGATGGTTGGTGCTCACTGCAGAGATCGGGGCTGGAACTAGGGGTAGCAGAGTTGGCGGCTGTCTAGGACGCAATATGATGTGATTAGATTAGATGTGGCTGCTGCTGACACAGGTAAAGATTGTGGGCAATATGATGGCTGCTGAGCTTGTTGGTACAGGTACGGAGGGGCAGTATGATGGATGGCTACTGGCACAGGTACAGGGGGGCTGTATTATGGATAGCTGCTGGGCTTGCTGGTACAGGTACAGGGGCAGTAATATAAAAGAAAAAGTGCTGTACATTTTCTTGCTTTCTTTATTTAAAAACCATCATGGTAAGGACGTAAATGGTAATGCTGGACAGGGGGGGGCGCTGATTGAAGCTCTTGCCTAACTACCTTGGCCCGGCACCAGCAGGGATGCCACTCATGTGAAAAAAGTTGTCATATTAAGACATACCCTTAAATCCTCCTCCCCTGTGTATAATACAGTACCCCAGCATATGATTAAACACCTTAGGGGCCCCTAACAATAATTTTCAGATGCTTACAAACCCCCAGAACAAATACCAGGCGTATGTTCCATTGGGATCATAGGTCGGGCAGGGTGCAAAGAGCAGGCAAAGTATGACACACAGGGAGTATAGGGAAGGCAGAACAGAGTAGGAGACAGGAAAATCAGGACCAGTCTAACATACAGTGACACCGGGCTGGTGCCCCATTAGCATTTTGTATAAGGTGTGAACAGGTGAACAATGTGGGCAGTTTCAGTCTGGGTCTCAGGTGTGAACAGTACAGGGCTTGAACAATAGAGGTGTCACAAGTGTGAACAATACAGGGGGATCACAAGTCTAAACAATACAGCGGATAAATCTGAATTTGAGGTTTAAACTATGCAGGGGCCAGTTAATCTCTGTAGTGATACCTTTTAATTCTTACAACTGGTAAACAAACACAGCAGGCAGACTTTGCTGTGGAGGGCCACATAAGGGGGGGTCGCGGGCCGCCAGTTAGACGGCCCTGCTGTACATTATGTTCAGACCATCCCAAGGTAACCACAGCCCTTTAGCTGCAAAGATCTGTGCTCTAGATAATGCCCCCAGTAACTCCTCATCCTTTTTTTTTTTTGCACTTGCTCTGGGCTGATGTCAGTTGCCTGAATTTAGGAACCAACTCACCGTATACTGTGCATATATGTATAGATCACAGTATATGGCTGATTGGTAATTAATTCAGATTCTCCTTTCATGGCAGTTCAGAGATCAATGCAGTTTGCACCAGAATAATCTGTCCTTGTACCATCAGTATCTATGAGGGCAACCCCTACACTTAGCTTCTCAACAGCTGCCCAGAGCACTCTAAGCATGTGCAGTGTCACTGACGCAATCCAAGATGGTGAGCTCCTGTGCAAACTTTGAAAGCCTGGATCATAATTGTTATAGAGACAGGTATAAGACCTTTTATCAGGAATGTTCGGAATCAGGGGTTATCTTCATATCTTAGGTCTACCAAAAAATCATGTAAACATTAAATAATCCCAATAGGCTGGTTTTGATAACAATAATGAATAATTATATCTTAGTTTGGATTAAGTACAGGGTACTGTTTTATAGTTATAGAGCAAAAGGAAATAATTAAAAAAAAATTATGATTATTTGATTATAATGGAGTCTATGGGAGACATCCTTTCCGTAAGTCAGAACTTTCTGGACAACGGGTTTCTGGATAACAGATCCCATACCTGTTTATAAAACCGAGAATTTCTAGCCATATTCCCTTTAAGGTTTTGTTTTCATTTAAAGGCCTAGGGGGAATGTAAATAAATCACAAGCGTTACTTAAAATGGTGTTTTTGCGAATGTTTAGGGGCCGATTCACGAAATTCGGGTGAAGGGTTAGAATAAAAAAAAATTCGAATTTCGAAGTATTTTTTGGGTACTTCGACCATCGAATTGGTTAAATTCGATCGAATTCGATAGTCGAAGTACTGTCCCTTTAAGAAAAACTTCGACCCCCTACTTCGGCAGCTAAAAGCTACCGAAGTCAATGTTAGCCTATGGGGAAGGTCCCCATAGGCTTGCCTGTGATTTTTTGATCGAAGGATTTTCCTTCGATCGTTTGATTCAAATCCTTCGATCGATCGATCGCAGGATTTGCGCAAAATCGTTCGACTTCGATATTCGAAGTCGAACAATTTTAGTTCCCAGTCGAATATCGAGGGTTAATTAACCCTCGATATTCGACCCTTCGTGAATCGGCCCCATGGTGTTGCTCCCAATAAAGTAACATTTGTGGTGAATATTACATTGTGCATTATCGCTAAGGAAAGGTTAGTGTTAACACATGCTCTGGAGTTTCATTAAATGTTTTGTTCCAAAAAAATCCTTTTGCGATTGTAAAATTTTATTACATACACTGAGCATGTTCACAACAGCCATTTGGCCATAAACTTTGTGAGGAAGTTGTTGAGGTCTGTAATCGGTCTAAAAGAACGCAAACATGGTTCGCTAACATTCACAAAGGTGCCTGCGAATGTTTTTTGCGCTAATGACACATTACATTCTCCCAATAGCATCTGCAAGACAAGTATAGTACATACTGGTAGATAAATGGAAGGGGGTCTGGGTATATAAAGCAATAAATACTATTAAAGAAATGGCTAAATGTGCTAATACGATAAGGAACTTAGGATGTATATTTTTTAAAGGTTTTTATTTTGGTTGTATATAACATTTAACAAAAACACAAAACAAACACAAACATTGGTTCTACATAGACTGTGTGAGCATCATTATTCTGAGATATAGGGGCCGATTCACGAAGGGTCGAATATCGAGGGTTAATTAACCCTCGATATTCGACTGGGAACTAAAATCTTTCGACTTCAAATATCGAAGTCGAACGATTTTGCGCAAATCCTGCGATCGAGCGAATAGTTTTCCATAACTGACTTTTATAGCATTCCCTCTAAAAGCACTGTCAGTTTTCTTTTTCTAATTAGATGTCAGGTTTACCAATGTATTTTACTGCCCTGCAGTAAACTAACCTGCTGAAAAAAATAGGTTTTAATATACATTGAATATAAATGAGTTTGGCTGCTCAATGAATAAAGTGAAACTCATCAACACTTAGGGGCAGATTTATCAAGGGTCGAATATCGAGGGTTAATTAACCCTCGATATTCGACTAGGAATTGAAATCCTTCGACTTCGAATATCGAAGTCGAAGGATTTAGCGCAGAAAATTAGATCGAAGGATTATTCCTTCGATTAAACGATTAAATCCTTCGAATCAAACGATTCGAAGGATTTTAATCAAACGATCGAAGGAAAATCCTTCGATCAAAAAATCACAGGCAAGCCTATGGGGACCTTCCCCATAGGCTAACATTGACTTCGGTAGCTTTTAGCTGCCGAAGTAGGGGGTCGAAGTTTTTCTTAAAGGGACAGTACTTCGACTATCGAATGGTCGAATAGTCAAACGATTTTTACTTCTAATCGTTCGAATCGTTCGAATTCGATCGAATTTAACCAATTCGATGGTCGAAGTACCCAAAAAATACTTCGAAATTCGATTTTTTTTTTTATTCTAACCCTTCACCCGAATTTTGTGAATCGGCCCCATACTGTTGAACCAAGTACTGTTTAGTACTAAATAAGTGGCCTACTCCATGATAGTATCCAGCAGCCTTATAGGGGATCTCCAGTGTTGTTGATGTGTAAAAGGTCTGGGTCTCAGGGGAGAGTATATTGCAGTCTAGGCCATGTCCTCAATCTAATTCTTCCACATCTTATATTTTGAAGCAGCCCCTCACAGGGTTTGTGAGCTGCATCTGCCTCTGGTGTGTTACATTTGGGGCAATGTTCATACTGCTCATACTGTATATATAAAGAGGCATTAGGTGAAGCCTATGCAACATTTTGACTTGATTAAGTTTCTCTGGTGGATACTAGAAAGTCATAGGCCCTGTTTGTTGCTTCATCCAGTCATCATCATCAATCTCATGTAAGTCCCTTTGTCTGGCTGCAGAAAGGAGGATTTTACAGTTGCTAGGAGATGGATTAAATGTATAATTTAGTTTGTTTTTTTCCTGATCATTTTCTAGCAGATACCACTAATATACGCAAATGTGTAGTTAAGAAGTGTGAGGGTTGTACTTCAGTGGGCCCCAGCAATGGGAACAGTTCCTTAAATATCCCCTGCCCCGGGGCTCCCCAGCACATAGGGCCCCTGTGCAACCACACAAACAATACAAGTGGCATGCATGCTTCTATATGATAATGCTGTGTGCGCACTGAACTGCACCTAAGCAGCTTGTCTACAGGCTTTTTTTGCAGGGATGTTATATCATTGTGAATGCAAAATGTTTTGATCTAGGTAGGTCTTTCCAGCAGGAGATACAGAATAGATGTGTCTTGTGAGACCTGCAACATAATGTAGAAAGAAGCTTTGCAGATCTACTATTCCCAGATTTAGGATGAGCCCTTTACTAATATAAAATAAATGATCAACAGTCTAGATCGAATAATCATTACAATGCTACATATAAAGGAATTTAATCTGGCAGAAAATTTTCATATAAAGCTGAGATAAACCTTCTAGCTGGGTGTTTGGTTTGTCATTAGCAGGAGGGCAGAGGTCCTGCTATAGTAATTATATAATCTGCACTCCTCAACCATCATAGCTAAATTCCAGTGGCAGCATCTCTGACATGCATGCTAACAATGTCACAAAATAAAATGCTTCATGTACTGCAGAAGTGGAGAGGGTAACACGTGCACTAACGGCTTCACAGCTTGTGGTAATTGATGATTTTCAGCTTTTTATTATTCACTTGACAGCTGTGTCAAATAAGTGAAAACAAAAAATGTTCTTTATTATTTAACCCTTTCTCTAAATAAATGGTGTGCATTTAAAAATAATCTCGTGATTTGTTTTATAATCCTCTATATTAATATTCTAGCCAGAGGAGGGAAAGGTATATAGTATGTATACACAATCAATAATAACATTGTAATTGTACAGAAGTTAACCATCTGTCACCAGCAGTTACAACATATTAAAGTTTCACAATGTTAGCCATTAGCTACTGTTAATGGTGATAACATCACTAACCTGACCAATCACTGTTTTTGGTATAAATTCTATTTCTACATGGCAAATCATTTACTAGGAGGTGTAGTAGAGTAACAGAAAACCAACAGACCCAATGGTCATGACATGCGTGCTGCTGATTCTGTGTTGAATCATTAATTGAGGCTTATTCCAAATAATAATAATATCTTGCACCAGAAACAGAAAACCAACAGACCCAATGGTCATGACATGCATGCTGCTGATTCTGTGAAATTGAATCATTAACTGAGGCTTATTCCAAATAATAAGCAAAATATCTTGTTCCAAATAATAGCAGTGTGGACTTCAATTAGTGAGGTCATTCATTCTGTGAAAAAACAGGTCTCAATTACGGCCCTTATTCATAATTTTTTTTTATACATAAGTGCTTTACCTTACTTTTTAATGAACTGGGAACAAATGGTGAAAAGCAAACAAGGGTGTACAGAGTACAATAGGAATAGAGAGCCCTACTCACAAGAGTTTACAACTAAAGGTTAGGGTAGAAATGAGACATAAGGATTTTAGAAACAATTTGTGATTTATGATACAACAATGACTCATTAATTACAGTACATTGAATAAGCTTTCCTAAACAGGTTGGTCTTCTAAAGGGATTCTGTCATGATTTTTATGGTGTAGTTTTTACTTCTAAATTATAATGTTTATACAATTCAATCTACCATATAAAACTAGTGTATTTTTTTAGTAGTCATATTGGTGTGTAGGCGCCATCTCAGGTCATTATGCCTGGTCATGTGCTTTCAGAAAGAGCCAGCACTTCAGGATGGAACTGCTTCTATTGTTTCTCCTACTCAAGGTAACTGAAGGTGTCACAGTGGGACCTGGATTTTTAGTATTGAGTGCTGTTGTTAAATGATCTCAAATGCTTTTAAATGGCAACCAAAACCTGAAAGACGTGGAAAAAAAATGAAAAATGACCATTCGAATTGATAGAAAAATACAGCTCCAGGAAGATCAAAGCAGGTCTAAAGTTACCTGAGTACTGTTACAATTAGAAAATGCCTATGCAAGGCCAATCTTTCTACAAGAAGCCCCCACAAAGTCCCATTGATGAAAAAAGACATGCTGAAGAGGTTCAAATTTGCCAAAGAACACATTGACTGGCCTAAAGAGAATGGAACAACATTTTGTGGTCTGATTAAAGCAAGATTGTTCTTCTTGGGTCTAGGGGACACAAACAGTTTGTCAGACAACCCCCAAACACTGAATTCAAGTCACAGTATAGAGTGAAGCCAGTGAAACATGGTGGCACAAGCATCATGATATGGGGATGTTTCTCATACTATGGTGTTGGGCCTATTTATCACATACCAGGGATCATGGATCAGTTTCAATACATCAAAATACTTGTAAAGGTCATGTAGCCTTCCATTGACATGGATGTTTCAACAAGACAATGGCCCCAAACACACCATTTGATTTTTTTTTCTTCGTTTTTTACTGTCTTGCAAATTTTCCACAAAAGTGAAATGGGTCAGATTCGCCCATCACTAGTGTTGATGGCTTTTAGTTGGACAGTAGTAGTTCAGAACAAGGTGAAGATGAATATGGCAGAAGGACAATAATATTTTACAACCAATGTTTTTTCACGCCTGTAACTTTAACACAACCCCCCCCACACACACTCACACATACAAATTCCACAGCGTCTGATGAATACATGTGCAGTAAGCAACATTAGAAACTGCAATGCTTTCTTAGAAATCACATATGTTCAGATAATCCTAAATCGCCAATAAATGCCATCATTACAATGCAGAGATGAAGAGAATCCTTGGATAACACAGAAATGATACAATTTAATATGACACAATTCATCTCAATAGGGTGACTCATCTCCTTTAATAAAAGCTCAGATAGTGGCCTGCACAAAGCGGCTACCGTGATAAATGATTGATTAAAGTCATGTTAAGCATACGAGATAAACAACATCCCACAAATGTGCCAGACTTCGCCTCTCCTTATTAATAATACAGCAGCACTGGATATATATGACCATTTAGGCAAGAATTAATTTATGTAACATATATGTTTTATAGCCAAAAATTATATATAGTTTTTTTAAAAACAATGACCATATTTGGCCTTGCCTAAACCCCCACTTGACATCCACGTACCCATGTGTTTAGACCTAACTAAGTGTTTGCTGTGCACCAAATTTTCTGCAATGCCTATGGGCTTCCAATAATGCCCCTGTCCGCTCCCACTCTGGTGCAGAATTAAACACGTTCTAATTAAGGACTTGTGAACTTATGGAATAGTTCAATTCAATAAATAATTTAATGTAAACTTACCCATAGTGACTCTCTGAGCATGATTTCAACAAGGAAAGCAACACCATAGTGCAATGCATTGTGGGTTATGTAGTTCCTGCATGCTGTCTGTAAGCTGTGTAGAAGTCGTTATAATATGTAACATCAGTGTTTTAGTCTCTCCTTCCCTGCCAGGATTTTAAATGATGCAGAAAAAGAAGAACTGTTAAACAGCTGGATTTCAGCATAGAAAATGGCATTTATTCATACTTTTTGAAGAAACAGGTAATTGTGATTGATATATTAGGGGTTTATTTATCAAATTTTGGTTTGGAAGCTGAAGTTCCCCTTTAAGGGTGCTGACACTGACATTCAAGGAGAATGTACTTAGAAATAAAGTATCTTCGGTGGTAGCTCGGAGAAACCATATCAGGCAAGCTCTTCTTCTCTCCGTATGCCTCAGCACAGGAGCCTCAAGACTTTTAGAGAAAATCATTGCTGTCAGCATTTCTAAAGACCTTCCAACACACATGCTAAACAAAATCACAACATATTTAAATTTTAACGTGATACAATTATTGGACTAACAATGACTTTGTTTCTTAATTCCACATATTGCCTACATGTACCACAGTATGCCACAACAAGTCGCTTACCAAGGGATTTTGGATTAACCTGGGAAAAACTGACACTTTTACTCTTCTAATCTTGCAGTTAGTCTAACATCAGCAAGCATCATGCTAGATATGGTTTCCCATTCCAAATATGTGATATACTTACTTAAAAAGAGGGGACAAGTATGGAAACTCACATTCGACGCTCATTAAATCTTACAGAAATAGACTTGTCAGCAGAGGCAGGTGAGTGTCCCAAGAAAGCGATCATTTTTTGATGAGAAAGTCAAACATAGGTTTCACAGCTGTGACAATATTTTAGACATACAAATAAACAATTTTATTTAAAATAGCCGTAATCAGATACAAGTAGAACAATAAAGGGGTTTAAAACTATTTTAAAGGACCAGTAACATCAAAAAATGAAATTGTTTTAAAGTAATAAAAATATAATACAGTGTTGCCCTGCACTAGTAAAACTGCTGTGTTTATATAAATAAGCTGCTGTGTAGCCATGGGGGCAGCTGTTCAAAGGAGAAAAGGCTCAAGTTACACAGCAGATAACAGATAAGCTCTATAGAACATAATGCTATCTGTTATCCATTATTTATCCTGTGCCATTTAGCCTTTTTTCAATTTCCGCCATTGCTACTCAGCAGCTTATTTATATAAACTATAGTTGTGTTTCTGAAGCAAACAGATCAGTTTTACCAGTGCAGGGCAACACTATATGATATTTTCATTACTTTAAAACACTTTTAGTTTTTGGTGTTACTGTTCCTTTAAATAAAATCCTCTTTTATTTTTCATACAACATTATCTGTCTGTCTGTGCAAAATGGGAGAAGAGCCTTCATCTATTGCCGGAGAGTGTAGCTGCTTGCTAATTTGAAATGGGTGTAAAGGAAAGGCTCTTCGGGACCTTCAAAAGCAGTAGTTGCACCAATTGTACAGCTTCACTATGTTCATTAATAAGTTCTTAAAATTAAAATAATTTGTAAAAATACGGAAAGTGTTGTTTTAGAAAAAATAGTTTGTTAATTCAGTTCTTTGTGCTATTAAAGCTGGCTGTTGGAGAATGTAACTGCTTAGGGATAGAATCTAATAGGGCCAGTCAGACACATTTGTTACTGTTGTTTATGGTAAACACCTAACGCAGTGCCCAAAGCCGTTGCCTTTTTGAAACAATTTGTATACCCTGCTCCATGGATCACTGAAGCGAACAGAGAAGAGCAAAGTGCAAACTTTTACGTTAAACACCTTCTGCTCTATGATTATTTGGTCAAAAGACCAAGGTGGACCCACACTCTCAGTAAGAACCACCTGCTAACTAATAAATCATCCTTAAATGGAACAGAGTCACTGCGCTGACTCTAGAGGAATGGACACAATCTATTAATAAGACCTTACCATACTACAAAGCCACCTATGTATCCAGAGGTTGTACAGACTAGTTCATCAATGTATGGTTGTTGTGGGTTCATGTTTTATAGTGTGTACCTGACTTACTGATGTAGTGATAGAGGGTGTATTGCCCTCACACTGGATTTATGCCCCCTCTCCTCTTACCTGTCTGCTTTTCTCTTTTCCCCATTACCTATTTTATGAACAATAATAAACAGTTAAAAAATAGAACCACTTGCCCTTGAATTAAGTTGGACAATTATTAAGGAGGGCCGTGCAGCAAGAGAAGGAGCGAGTAGCCCTGCCCCTCCTCCTCTGTTTGCAAGTCATTCCAGACCAGGGTTGGCAGGTCTAATTTTCAAAAACAGCCAAACCCAACTATAAAACCAGCCAATGTCAACTATAAAACCACCAGCCCAAAACTAGCCAAGAGGCACTTCAAAAGTAGCCAAAAATAGCACAATACAGTATGTGCAGTGAAAAAAATAAAAGAAGATATGTGAAAATACACCTTTTTCAAATTCCACGCATTTTTCCATGAAGCAAAATGGGGCAGATTCGCCCGTCACCAGGGGTGTAACTACAGAGGGGGGCCCTGGCGGTTATAGGGGCCCCATTAGGCCTAATATATATGCAGTTTCAATAAATATTGATAAAACAGGTCAACCTCTAGACATTTTGGTGGCCATAAGATTTTTGCCCCAAAATTGTCTGAAATTGAGGAAAATCAGCAGAAAATGTGTGAATGCTTAAGAGTGACGGGAGACTGGGGTACAGAGCCCAAAATCTGGTAACTCCCAACTTCTACACAAGTCAGTCCCATTGCATGCTGGGTATTGTAGTCTTATATTAAACTTGGCAGTTGGCAAATTGTTAAACAAAAACTACATTACCCAACATGCATTGGGAGACACAGGCTTGGCACATTAGGGCCAAAAAGTAGCCCAAATCCTTACCATGGCTAGTTTGTGCTTTCAAAACCCGCCAGGGCTTTAAATTAGCAGCCCAATTAGGCTGGAAACCCGCCAACCTGGCAACTCTCTTCCAGACCCACATGCTGCCATAATATAATAAAAATAAAATGAATAGTGCTGCTTGGGGACATAATAGATTATATTAGTTATATGTTCAGAGGGCATGCACTTGGTACTTATGCACTTTGCCAACACCTAATAAATTAATCTGTTCATGACAGTGTTTTATTGGGGTTGGATATTATTTTGCAGCTCATTCTTCTGTTGTTGTATAGCATGATTTCTTAAAATTTTTTATTTTTTTTGTCCAAACCCAGTAATAAACATATGCTAATTAAAGTTAACTTTATATGATATTAACACCACAGGAAAAGTTGCCTGTGTTTCTCCTTTTGATTTCATTTAATTAAAAGAGGTATTTTCTTAAAAATTATCACCACTCTTTGTACAAACCAATCCAGAAAAACAGCAAGAAAAAAGAAACGCATAGATGAAAGCCCACGTAAAATAATTACGCAGCAAATAATCCAGCCAAGTGTTATCCTACATCTTTACTTGGAGAACTTTCTCTTTGAACAGCAGGCGGAGAAGGACTGTTAGCAGTCGTATCTTTTTCTTTCTTTTCATACAGGTCTAGCTTTCGTGGGTGCGATACTTTAAGCAGAACAATCTTCTAGAATAGATCGAAAATTATTGACCTGCTGTAATCTCTATTCCGATATTATGACAGCAGTTCAAGGAACCAAAATCACTGCTCAAAAGAGCAATCAATATTGAATGTGATCAAAAGCATGTCATTTCAAGGTTCCCAAATACCACGTACTGTATATCAGAGGAAAGAAGTAATGAAGTGCATGTTTTCTTTTATATACTTTTATATGCTATAGAACCCCAGGAGAATCCAACTGTTTACTATCTTGTTGTGTCAAATATATTGCAGACATTTTTATGAAAGAAAATAAATACTGGATTTTGTTAATGCAGTAACATTTTTTTACAGCAAAAGAAGATTGAAAGAGAGCAGAATAGAAAAAGATAAAATGACTTAATTTCCTGGTATCAACACCTGTACAGATAGGGATTTGTTATCATTAAACCCGCTATCCAGAAAGCTCAGAATTACAGCAAGGCCAACTCCCACAGACTCCATCATAATCAGATTTATCACAGTTAAAAGTAAATTCCTTTTTCTCTGTAATAATAAAACAATACCTTGTTCTTGTTACTAAGTAAGACATATTCATCCTTATTGGAGGTAAAACAATCCTATTTTTATCAGACTTAAGGTACAGGTGTGAGACCTGTTATCCAGAATTCTCCAGACCTGGGGCTTTCCAGATAATGGATCTTTCTGTTACTTGGATATTTATACCTTAAAGGGATACTGTCATGGGAAAAAATGTATTTTTCAAAATGAATCAGTTAATAGTGCTGCTCCAGCAGAATTATGCACTGAAATCCATTTCTCAAAAGAGCAAACAGATTTTTTTTATATTCAATTTTGAAATTTGACATGGGGCTAGACATTTTGTTTATTTCCCAGCTGCCCCTGGTCATGTGACTTGTGCCTGCACTTTAGGAGAGAAATGCTTTCTGGCAGGCTGCTGTTTTTCCTTCTCAATGTAACTGAATGTGTCTCAGTGAGACATGGGTTTTTACTATTGAGTGTTGTTCTTAGATCTGCCAGGCAGCTGTTATCTTGTGTTAGGGAGCTGTTATCTGGTTACCTTCCCATTGTTCTTTTGTTTGGCTGCTGGGGGGGGGAGGGGGTGATATCACTCCAACTTGCAGTACAGCAGTAAAGGGTGATTGAAGTTTATCAGAGCACAAGTCACATGACTTGGGGCAGCTGGGAAATTGACAATATGTCTAGCCCCATGTCAGATTTCAAAATTGAATTTAAAAAAATCTGTTTGCTCTTTTGAAAAATTTATTTCAGTGCAGAATTCTGCTGGAGCAGTACTATTAACTGATACATTTTGAAAAAAAATCTTTTTTCCCATGACAGTATCCCTTTAAGTTTACTAGAAAATCATGTAAGCATTAAATAAACCAAATAGGCTGGTTCTGCCTCCAATAAGGATTAATTATATTTTAGTTTGGATTCAGTACAAGGTACTGTTGTTTTATTAAAGAGAAAAAGGGAATAGTTTAAAAAAATTGGGTTTATTTGGATAAAATGGGAGACAGCCTTTCCGTAATTTGGAGCTTTCTAGATAACGGGTTTCCAGATACTGGATCCCATACCTGTATTGTAATCCAAATTGTGGAACGATCCCTTATCCGGAAAGCTCCAGGTCCCGCGCATTCTAAATAATAGGTCCCATATCTGTATATAATACACAAAAGCTATGAATATCTTGTAAATTATATCCTTATAAACGGTGAGTTCTGATGTCATCGTTTATAAACGGTGAGTTCTGATGTCATTTCTGTCACATGACTCACTGAAGTTTGTGTATTATAATAAATAAAGTACCCCCAGTTGCAAAATTTGAGGATATTAAAAGTTACCTCGGAGTTCCATGACCTGTATAAAAACACTTGGCCTTCGGCCTCGTGCTTTTATATGGTCATGAAACTCCTCGGTAATTTATAATGTCCTTATATTTTACAAGAGGGGGTACTTTATTCACTATATGTTTTTCAATAAATCGTTACACTTAGGGGCAGATTTATCAAGGGTCGAATTTCAAAGTGAAAAAACGTCGAAATCTGACCATCAAATAGGTGTAGTACGATAGTCGAAGGTTTTTTCCTTAAAATTAAAATTGTTCAATCACACGATGAAATCCTTCGAAATGTTTGATTTGTACGATTTTACAAAAAAACCTTCGACTTCTCAAAACTTAATCAACGGCTCATATAGGTTATAGGAGGTTCCCCCATAGGCTAAAAGCAATTCGGCAGGTTAAAGGTGGCGAAGTGTCAAGTCGAAGTTTTTTTAAAGAGACAGTACTTCGATTTTCGAATGGTCGAATTTGTGAAGTTATTTCAATTCAAATCGAATTTTGGCCTATTCAATGGTCGAAGTACCCAAAACTTGCTTCGAAATTCAAATTCGGAAGTTCACTACGACCCTTAGTAAATTGGCCCCTTAAACATTCAAATCTAATGCTGTCATAGAGAATGTGCTAACAATTGCATATTCAAGACCAAATATTTTTCCTATGTTGATTTTTATATGTACTGTGATGTAAAGAAGAGAAATTGCACAGTTTTTGCATTTAATGAACCCAAGACAGTTTTAACTTATTTTAACAGAAGAATATAGCAATGAATTAGCATCTTACTAAAGCAGTACCACTGTATTATACACCATAATGTATAATACACCCATTGTATACTATAGAGCTTATCTGTTATCTGCTGTGTATCCTGTGCCTTTTCTCCTTTTTCAGCTTTTAATGGCTGCCCCCATGGCTACACAGCAGCTTGATTATATAAAGTATAGTAGAGTTTCTAAAGCAAACACATCAGTTTTTTCAGTGCAGGGCAACACTAAATTATATTCTCATTTATTTAAAACACTTTAATTTTTTGGTGTTACTGTTTCTTTAAGGACCTTGTGCATGAAAGCTGTTATGTGTCCTACATTTGTCTTAATAAAGTCTACAAGTCTCTTATGAAAACTGGGTATAGCTGCCTCATAATATTATATTATATTACTGTAAGAGGTCGGCTAGCATGAAGATAAGAAAATACTTGGATTTAAGGCTCTAATTTCTAATTAGCTGGTTCAGCTCAAACTATTCGGTACAAGGAGTCCAACGGCGCATATAAGGCTGGAACTACACGGTGCTCGTCCTTCCGATCCGACACGATGATCCGCTGAATCTAATGTAAGCAATACAAATGTCGAATCTACAAACTGATTGCATACGACACAACTGTCGGATGAAGATGCAACGTGCAGCATTTGCATCCGACAGTCATGTCGGATGCAATCAGTTTGTAGATGCGACGTTTGTATTGCTTACATTAGATTCGAAGCATCCGACGTGACGCCTGCGCTTCCTCTCATCGCGTCGGATCGGAAGGATGAGCACCGTGTAGTTCCAGCCTAATGGGGAAAAAAATAATTTAAGGAAAATTAAAAAATGAAAGGAGCATTGCTGCGAAGACAAACAAATTGGCCAAATTATTTTATATTTATGAGAAATATATGAGAAAGGTGTGGGCTAATTGTTCTGCCTATACCTGAACTAAGTTTGTTAAATACCCAGAGCTAAATAAAACCTTGTCTTGATACGTTCTGCAGAGATCTGGCATATAATCACTTCCGTTTTTTTGTGTGAATTTGAATATATTATTTTATTATGAAATGAAGGTTTTATTTTTTGCTTTTACTGTAAAGGCTAAAAGATTTCATGGATTTAAAAGGGTTGTTCACCTTTAAGTTCACTTTTAGTATAATAGAGAGTGATATTCTGAGAATTTACTATTGGGTTTTCATTTTTTATTACTTGTTTTTGAATTATTTAGCTTTTCATTCAGCAGCTCTCTAGTTTATAATTTCAGCAATGTGGTTGCTAGGATCCAGATTACCCTAGAATATGAATAGGAAAGGCTTAAATAGAAAAATTAGTAATTAAAAGTAGCAATTATAATACATTTGTACAGAGCATTTGATTTAGATGGGGTCAGTGACCCATTTGAAAGATGGAATAAGTAAACAAAAACCTGTAAAAATAATAATAAAGACCAACTGAAAAAAAAAGGCTTAGAATTGGCCTTTCTATAACATCCTAAAAGTTAATTTAAAGATGAACCACCCCTTTAATACAGTAGGTGTTTTAGACACACTGTAAACGGCTCCTTTATCGTTTGTGATCAGCAGGCTGACATTTACAGGCCTATGAGAGGAGGACTGTCAAAACTGTTTTTTGATAGTTAATTAAATGTCTCCAAAGAAGTTTATTATAAATTTAGGGCAATGTGTTAAACATGTTTTCAAACTCTGTGGATAATTGCAACTAGTGATGGGGGAATTTATTCAACAGGTGCGAATTCGTGGTGTAGTCCTGCGGTTTGCCGTCGTAAGTGAATTTTCGCAGTGGTTTTGCCAAAAACGGACACTGGAAATGCGCGGATTTTTCAGGGAGTTGAAACGCCCCAAATTCGCCCATCACTAATTACAACTGTTTCATCTTGTTCGTCTAACCCAAATTATTTCTATGCCTTTCCTTTGATATTCTCATATGTATATTATTTATGGCTCTTCAGTACTGCTAAACAAACGCCTGTGGTTACAACTGTGGCAACCATCTTCTTTTTAAAGTTTTCATGCTTAAATAAAATTAGAGACAGTCATTTGCCTCTCACTTGATAATGATGATAACTGTTTATTAAAAGAAAGCAGCCTGCAAATTTCAAAGCATTTGAATTATTCATGATGATGTACTCAAGAAATGCACAACTAAAAGTGACAACGATGTCCATTGATATTGATTTGATATTATTTGCTGTGGCGATTTTGCACTAATAAGTGTTTGAAGTGAGCTACTCTGAATAGTTTACATATATTGTTTATTTGCTGTATACTGTTGAACCCTTTGCACAGAACTCCCTTGTAGATGGCATTTATCCTAAAGGTTTATTTTTGCTAATGAACTAATTTTTGTTAATAAAAGTGTGAATGGAATATGTATAAGTATATGTATATATATATATATATATATATATATAAGTTATGACTTTAAATAAGTGTTATAACTAAGGAAGAGCGT
Organism: Xenopus petersii; assembly: GCA_038501925.1. NCBI lineage: Eukaryota > Metazoa > Chordata > Amphibia > Anura > Pipidae > Xenopus > Xenopus petersii. The sequence continues at coordinate 112,565,945 of CM076681.1, forward strand.
AAATCAGTTAAATCACAACTCACAAGATGAAACAGTTTTATTAAGCAAAATAGGACTGGGACGTATAATTTATTAAATAGGTTTAAAGGGAAAGTAAGGCCTACGAGTAGAGTGCAAGTACAGTATATGTACAGTATAACATGAACTTTGGATTGCTGGCTGCATAGGTTTCTAAGCCACTTGCAAACCTAACTCAAAGATGGATACTCTAGTGACTGAGATTATTTTGTTATTGTTATAATATTGTGAAAAATCATGATGATCAACAAAAGAATAACATAGTTACATTGTATCTTTTTTTTATTCCGTTTTTATCTTTATGTTCTTTATTGAGGGTAGGATCTGATACATTTTTGTGATGTGGTAGGTATTGGATTTTAATTCTCTATGGGGGAAATTTACTAAAGGGCAAAGTGGCTAAGCAGCTGAGCCAGCATGACGTCATTTCGCCAAGGAGATTCTGGCGCAACTTCGCAACTCTTACGCCAGACGAATTTTCGGTCTGGCGAAAGAGCGTTACTATGCAAATTCACAGTTTTTGATTTTACTGACCGTTACCTCTATCGCCAGACTTGCCTTCGCCATCTCAGACCAGGCGAAGTGCAATAGAGTTCCTCAAAAAAAAGTTGAACATTTTTCTAAGTCCCAAAAAACGCTGGCGTTTTTTCCTATTTAAAGGGTGATAGACTGAAAAAGATTGTAATTTTTTTACACTTGCTAACATATGGCACCTTAACTATACTGTGGACATGTGTAGGGCATTATAACAACTTTATATAATTTTATTAAGGTTCCCTATCTGTCTAGGTAAGTTGCCATGAGTCAGGAAATGTAGGGGGGAAGGAGGGGAGCCCCAAAAATATTTTCGATCTTTTTCAGCCTATCACCCATCATGTACAAAACACGCCAGCGTTTTTTGGGACTTAGAAAAAATTTTGACATTTTTTGAAACAATCCCTATCTACTCTATTGCGCTTCGCCTGGTCTGAGGTGGCGAAGGAAGTCTAGCGTAAAAGGTAGCGTTCAGTACACTGCGCAAGTTAGTGAATTTGCGTAGTTACGCCGCTAGTGAAAATTCGCCTGGCGTAAGGGTGCGAAGTAACACTAGCGAAATTACGCCAGCGTTCGTTAGTGAATTTGCGCAGTAGCGAAAAATGACAAACACTAGCGAATTAACGCTAGCGTTCGGCGCTTAGTGAATTTGCGCCTATGGGAGACAGCCTTTCCGTCATTTGGAGCTTTCTGGATAATGGGATAATGGGTTTCCGGATAATGGATCCCATACATATATATATATATATATATATATATATATATATATATATATATATATATATATATATATGCATATTGTGCATATATAACTGTTGATGAGTCCACTGTGATTGTAGCATTTTGTATTTGTCTGGTAGAACCAAATTTTCTTTCCCTTTTTGTATGTATTTTTTGTTTTCAGCCCACAGTGCTAGCTTAAGCATTTTGCTTTTATTAGAAGAAAAAAAGTGGGGGAATGTAGATATCAAGGTTTAAAATTTAAGACATTAGTGGTTATTATCAAACAACAAAGATTATGGAACAGGGCACTAGTACAGAATTGCTGTGTTGTAAAGAAGCTCAAGGTTAAAGGCAATTCTGTTATTAGGGTTGTAGAATGTTTACACAGAACAAGGAATCCATCTGTTGTCTCATGTCACAAGTATTGATAGTGCAAGGCCAAAAAAGACACTTTGGGGGGAATTCACAAAAGTGGAGAGAGCTCATTCCTGGAGTAAAAGTGGTCGTAAACTGGAGTAAAATACTTTCTCCATATTCACAAACAGAATTCCCTCTAAATTCCAACTCAACCGCCGCTTTTCTTATTTTAGTGAAAGAAAGACAGTATACAGACAATTTTATGAATGTCTTTCAAAACACATAAAAATGGCTCAAAAGCGACATTTTAAATTCAATTTCTTATTTCAGTATGCTGAATCTGATATTAAATTTTCATTTTCACAATAGTTCCTCTTCAAAGAAATTGTTACAACAGTATTTATCAGCGCAAAATTTGGGCACGTTACCACGTGTAACCATAGTGGCTAGAGAATCTTTTTTAAAAGGAAGATTATTTGTGTGGCAGATGGGTGTTCAGTTAAATTGTACTTGAGACAACATGTTATAATCACTTGAACAGATACTGGAACATAATCAAGTCCATGCGGTTGTGTTTTTTTTTTTTTTTTGAAAGGATCCTTTTCCACGACATCATGTCCTTGACATTCCATGCACATTTTTTACTGAACAATTCTACATATGAAATTCCTAAGGACCAAATATCCGATTTGTACGTGGCCGGTTCATAATGTAGTTGACAGTTTGATGCCATAAAAAGTGGTGTTCCACCATTGTGGGGAGAAAGGGTTTGGGCCATATGGCTGCCCATATTCAATGTAACCGTTTCCTTTACGTAGGCCAACCCCCAATCCGTTAAGATCGCCTTTTTATTTAAATGTGTGATCTGGAAAAGAAAAAATTAGTTAAAACTGCACAATCTTGGATTTACTACTTTAGAATTACAATTATACACTTAAAAAAAACATGGCTGACAGAGTGAACAACCTTGCTGCTATAAAATGTTTATATTAAAACTGATCACAGGAAGCACTTTGGCCTACTCAATAGAAATGAGTGAATTCTAATGAGAGAATTATCAAGCTTTATTATTATACAAATGCTTATATAAATCGTTTGCTGTTTAAATGATGAAAGATTACAATAATAATAAAAAAAATTATGTTTAAAAAATGTCTTCTTCTATTTAGCCCTATCATCATCTCTCTTTACTTCAAGCATTTTGCTTTGGTGTAATATGTAGCCTATCCTAAGTAATAACAGCAATCACATTTGAGAACTGCAGATTGTTATCTCATGATTTTCTCATAGACCATACCATAATAAATCAACCCAGATTATTAACCATATGTACGAACAAAAAATTTACACTGTAGTTAGGATTTCCTTTAGAGAATACTTCTATACAGAATTTACCTTGAAGGGGTTGTTGACCTTTAAATCAACTTTAAGCGGTATGTAGAGAGTGGTAATCGAAGACAATTTGCTATTGTTTTTGCAGCATTCCAGTTTGTAATTGTAGCAAACTGATTCCTAGGGTCCAAATTATCCTAGCAACCATGCATCTTTCTGAATAAGAAACTGGATTATGAATAGGGGGATGGACTGAATAGAAATAAGGGTAATAAAAAAGTAGCAATAACAACAAGTTTGTAGTCTTACATAGCATTTGTTTTAAGATAGGGCCAGTAACCCCCTTATGAAAGCAGTAAAGAGTCCAAAAAGCAAATCAACTAGAATAAATACCAATTGAAAAGTTGCTTAGAATTGTCCATTCTATCAGATACTAAAAGTTAACCAGAAGGTTAACAACCCTTTTAATAAATAATGTTTGCATGAGAAATGTAATAATACATATGTATGAAAAAATCACTGTTCGGGTGTGTTGGCTTACCATTACATTTGTTGGTTTTATGTCTTGATGTATATGTACTGTATTGCCAGAGCCATAGCAATGCTAACAAATACATTTTATTCAAAGGTTAGCTTCAAAAACAAAACAAGTTATACATTATAAATATTTACAATGTTTGTGTGTGATATTTACCTTTATGTATAGAAATAATCATGTTGTGTAAAATAATAAGAAAAATGAGCTAGTATAACTTGTCACGAGTAATCTAGATAACCCCAGTAGCCTTTCCAACATAGAGGCATAACCCTAGGAGACCAGTAAATCAGCTGCTGGTTGCACCCTGGGAGTCAGGGTGTGACTACTGTGACCGCAGAAGTCTATTCAGTCTTACTAGAGGGCTGTCCACCCTCCTGTCCAATCTCCAAAACAGATTGGAAAGGGAAAAGTCAGAGTGGACCTGGCACTTCCCTTTAATGTTTTTATTTTCAAGTGTCCCACCTCCTTCAGTTTTGAGATTAATCCCATGAGTTTCCAGTGTCCCTTTGAGACTACAGACAAAAATGGAAATAACTCAGGGCAAGATAGTTCACCCAAGTGTCTGTACTCCAATAAAACCAAGACAAAGTAAATTCACACCCTGCAAACTGCCCGAAGATAATATCAAACTTATCAAGCTTTAATTGGAAATCATGGAATAATAGCCAACATATTTGGTTATTCAGTTGAACGTTTTACCGACACCAGATATCAAAGTTTTTTTTACATCTATCATAATATTGTCTGTGCTTATCTATAATTATGCCATAAAAATATTTGTATTTGTTCCTTTATGAGGGAACTTCAATATTTGAGCTTCAACAGTCTGTTAGCATTAGAAACTCTAAATGACAGGTTCAGAAGGGACAGTATTTTTAGTAATTGAGCTTAATTAGGAAGGACCCCTCTGCTCTGACTTTAGGATACTCTGAAGGTAACTAAACGAGTATTGTATTGTATTATGTTTTCTATGGTAGGACGTGGTAGGATTTTTTTTAATCCTCTCTCCAAGTTTTTGTCACCCACCACCTTTACTTTGTATCCTATGTAACAAGGCGCAACCAGAAGTTACCATCATCTCACATTAAAAAATGCTAATTACCTTAATTGGGCATTTAGGAGAATGAATTACATAATGCAGGGTGTCGCCATGAATGTACTCATTCGCCAATAAGATATCATTATCTCTTCCAACTGTCATTAGTCTAACAATATTTGGGTGTGACATTTTTCTAAATTAGAAAGGAATCATAAGACAATTTGTAACTCCACCTTTCAAATAATGAAACTCCAAATTAAACCACTAAATTACTAATTTTTTTTTATATTATTTAACATAATCTATTAGTGATACATTTCTTAATACCACTTCTTAGTCTAATATAAATATAAACATATTAATTATTTCCATTCATTTTAAACATGTAAAGTTGAACTGTTATTTCAATTTTTATTTAAATTTACACTAATAGAAAAAAATTTAAAATAAATGTTCTACTTTGTTAGTTACACGTGGACATTAGTGTTTTGAACTATTATTCTCAGAGATATAAATGATAAAATATTACACAACTATTAATATAATTTTTCTAAGTAACTCAGTTATAACAACTTGTACTTACAGACAAACTTTTATCTCTTGTATGTGATCTATATTTTGAATACTCTAAATTATTTTTACTGCCGATGGAGTGTCAAGAAAGAAACCTTTATACACGGTTCCATAATTTCCTCTACCAAAAATATCTTTAGAATTTGTAATTTTTTCCACTGCTACAAGTGCTGAATAATATCAATATACACAGAAAAGACAAATTAGTATTATATGATTATTCCTCAAAATATAAATCTGAGTAAAAAAAAAAAATGGTATCATTAGTAAAGTAATATAATTTGATTATCGAACTTCGTTTACTTCTGAGGATAGTTTACTTCTGAGGATAAGATACCTTCATTTTAAAACAAATAATTAAAAAAATGATGTTATCAAAATGGTAAACTAAATTCTAATAAGCCTTTCATTGTAAAATATACATTTTAGAAAAATATAGATTGTTGAGTTATCATCAAGTATACAGCTGACATTAAATAAACGTAGAAAGGTAAACATCTATTATATAGAATGCTTTGGACCTTTTCTTTTCTGTATGATGGATCTTAGTGTAATCTAGATATCCAAGTCTATAGGAAACAAAAATCTATAGTTATTTTTAGTCAAAATCAACAAATTCTAATTTCTTTCCAAAAATGTTAATTTGAATGTGAGATTTATTAAAGTGAGACCCTTAAACTTTATAAGTGAGAAAAACTAAAATTCGAATGTGAGATTTATTAAAGTGAGAAACTTTATAAGTGAGAAAAATTAAAGTGATTAAGTTTAACGTTTCGGCTCCTTTACTAGGGCCGTCTTCCTGAAGATAAAATCACTTTAATTTTTCTCACTTATAAAGTTCCTGGAGTGCGGTTATTGGATATTTGTAAGCAATACTATTATTAGCCCTTTAAGTGCCACAGAACGTAGAATCTACGTTCTGTGGAAAAGTAACTTGAAATGCCACAGAACGTAGATTCTACGTTCTGCAGCACTTCCGGGTTCAGGAGCGGAGGAGCGGCTGTTAGAGCCGCTCGTTCCGTTCCGCATCGATCCCCTGCCCCTAGGCAACGAGCAGAGCAGGGGATCGAGTGGCCCCTGGGGCGCGATCGCCCAGGGGCCCAAAAACAGCAGCAGGCACGTGCTACTTACGTGTCCTGCTGCTGCAGACTGCACGGCGCTGGAGATCTCCGCCCCCACAGCACAGGAACACAGAGGACGTCGCAGATTTCTTCCAGGGAGTCTTCCTGATCGTGTGCAACAGTCTACAGCGACTTTTTCAGGTTAGTGCAACAATTACACACACTAACACACCAACACACACTTATTACAGTAATACACACTTAGATTCACACTTACACACACTTACACATACATTTTTGGGGATTGGGGGGGTCACTTACACTCACTGCACTTACACACACGTGCACACGCACACACGCGCACATAACATGTAATTTACCATTTGTACACACGCACACGCACATACATGGCATTGTGGCTTTTTTTTTTTTTTTCTTATCGCATCGTCTCTTTTTTTGGCTGAAAAAATGTTTTATTGCCATTACGAATAGCGTATTCGCTAACCGTACTGTGCAATATCTTTTTTATGTTATTTCGGTGATTATATTGCAATTTTGGGTATTTTGGTGCATTTTTAGCCATTTTATTGAATTTTTAGCCATTTTATTGCATTTTCAGCTCTGCGTATGTTGTGTTCACTTGTTTCTAGCCGTATAACCTGTTTGGCCCAGCTAAAATATTCAAACTGTGATTCTGACGGCCGATAACGCTAGTCTGGAAAAAAAACATTGATTTTTGTGGTTTTATTGGATTTGTTTGCATTTCACTCTTTACTGCCTTATTTTCTTTTGCCTTGTAAATTTTATCTACTATATATCCATTTGGGGGTCTCTGTGCGCCACATAGTTTGGTATATCTATGCATATTGGGCATCAAAGTGTTCAGTAGACCCCTGGCGTTCATATTTAGGATGTTTTATGCTGATACGTTACGAAATGTGGGGCATATAATGGGGTAAAATTCAAGCTTTGTGACGATTTTCAGAAATTTGATAAAAACCGTTATGTTCAGCATTGCTTTGCAGTTTGGCAGTTTGCAGTAGAAACACTTATTTACCCATATTGGATTCGTCAGAATGTGTACTTTCTGAAAATATATGGTTTTCTGGGGTCTCTGTACTGTTAGGGGGGTCTAATGTCGCATAATACACACACCAGGTGCTCATATTGCAGCAGCCAGTGCGTCAGCCGTGAAAATGTATATACACTATTGTCATTTGGGGGTCTCTGTGCGCCACATAGTTTGGTATATCTATGCATATTGGGCATCAAAGTGTTCAGTAGACCCCTGGCGTTCATATTTAGGATGTTTTATGCTGATACGTTACGAAATGTGGGTCATATAATGGGGTAAAATTCAAGCTTTGTGACGATTTTCAGAAATTTGATAAAAAACGTTATGTTCAGCATTGCTTTGCAGTTTGGCAGTTTGCAGTAGAAACACTTATTTACCCATATTGGATTCGTCAGAATGTGTACTTTCTGAAAATATATGGTTTTCTGGGGTCTCTGTACTGTTAGGGGGGTCTAATGTCGCATAATACACACACCAGGTGCTCATATTGCAGCAGCCAGTGCGTCAGCCGTGAAAATGTATATACACTATTGTCATTTGGGGGTCTCTGTGCGCCACATAGTTTGGTATATCTATGCATATTGGGCATCAAAGTGTTCAGTAGACCCCTGGTGTTCATATTTAGGATGTTTTATGCTGATACGTTACGAAATGTGGGTCATATAATGGGGTAAAATTCAAGCTTTGTGACGATTTTCAGAAATTTGATAAAAAACGTTATGTTCAGCATTGCTTTGCAGTTTGGCAGTTTGCAGTAGAAACACTTATTTACCCATATTGGATTCGTCAGAATGTGTACTTTCTGAAAATATATGGTTTTCTGGGGTCTCTGTACTGTTAGGGGGGTCTAATGTCGCATAATACACACACCAGGTGCTCATATTGCAGCAGCCAGCGCGTCAGCCGTGAAAATGTATATACACTATTGTCATTTGGGGGTCTCTGTGCGCCACATAGTTTGGTATATATATGCATATTGGGCATCAAAGTGTTCAGTAGACCCCTGGCGTGCATATTTAGGATGTTTTATGCTGATACGTTACGAAATGTGGGGCATATAACGGGGTAAAATTCAAGCTTTGTGACGATTTTCAGAAATTTGATAAAAACCGTTATGTTCAGCATTGCTTTGCAGTTTGGCAGTTTGCAGTAGAAACACTTATTTACCCATATTGGATTCGTCAGAATGTGTACTTTCTGAAAATATATGGTTTTCTGGGGTCTCTGTACTTTTAGGTGGTCTAATATCGCATAATACACACACCAGGTGCTCATATTGCAGCAGCCAGTGCGTCAGCCGTGAAAATGTATATACACTATTGTCATTTGGGGGTCTCTGTGCGCCACATAGTTTGGTATATCTATGCATATTGGGCATCAAAGTGTTCAGTAGACCCCTGGAGTTCATATTTAGGATGTTTTATGCTGATACGTTACGAAATGTGGGTCATATAATGGGGTAAAATTCAAGCTTTGTGACGATTTTCAGAAATTTGATAAAAAACGTTATGTTCAGCATTGCTTTGCAGTTTGGCAGTTTGCAGTAGAAACACTTATTTACCCATATTGGATTCGTCAGAATGTGTACTTTCTGAAAATATATGGTTTTCTGGGGTCTCTGTACTGTTAGGGGGGTCTAATGTCGCATAATACACACACCAGGTGCTCATATTGCAGCAGCCAGCGCATCAGCCGTGAAAATGTATATACACTATTGTCATTTGGGGGTCTCTGTGCGCCACATAGTTTGGTATATCTATGCATATTGGGCATCAAAGTGTTCAGTAGACCCCTGGCGTTCATATTTAGGATGTTTTATGCTGATACGTTACGAAATGTGGGGCATATAATGGGGTAAAATTCAAGCTTTGTGACGATTTTCCGAAATTTGATAAAAACCGTTATGTTCAGCATTGCTTTGCAGTTTGGCAGTTTGCAGTAGAAACACTTATTTACCCATATTGGATTCGTCAGAATGTGTACTTTCTGAAAATATATGGTTTTCTGGGGTCTCTGTACTGTAAGGGGGGTCTAATGTCGCATAATACACACACCAGGTGCTCATACTGCAGCAGCCAGGGCGTCAGCCGTGAAAATGTATACACACTATTGTGATTTGGGGGTCTCTGTGCGCCACATAGTTTGGTATATCTATGCATATTGGGCATCAAAGTGTTCAGTAGACCCCTGGCGTTCATATTTAGGATGTTTTATGCTGATACGTTACGAAATGTGTGGCATATAATGGGGTAAAATTGAAGCTTTGTGACGATTTTCCGAAATTTGATAAAAACCGTTATGTTCAGCATTGCTTTGCAGTTTGGCAGTTTGCAGTAGAAACACTTATTTACCCATACTGGATTCGTCAGAATGTTTACTTTCTGAAAATATATGGTTTTCTGGGGTCTCTGTACTGTTAGGTGGTCTAATGTCGCATAATACACACACCGGGTGGTTATATTGCAGCAGCCAGCGCGTCAGCCGTGAAAATGTCTATACATATTGTCATTTGGGGGTCTCTGTGCGCCACATAGTTTGGTATATCTATGCACATTGGGCATCAAACTGTTTTGTAGACCCATATGTTTATATTTAGGATGCTTTATGCTGGTAATGATACATGGACAATACGATGCTGGAAAGTTGAAGCTTTGAGGCAATTTCCAGATATTTCACCAAAACCGACAACTTTGGGAAAGCCTTGCGACTCAGTAGTTTGGAGCAATAAGGCATGGGTACCCATTTTAGATTTGGTAGAATGTGTACTTTCCAAAAATGTATGGGTTTGGGGGGTAAACATATATTTCTGTGTTTTTACCCCACAAAAATGCAGTCAATGTGTTGATTTTTCATTAGCTGAAGTTACCCACGGGACTGTTTGTATGCGCTAACTTCATTTTGGGGCCTCTAAATGCCAGATACTTAGGTAAACCTATGAACAATGGCCACCAAACTGTTCAGAGGAACCCTGGCAATCATATTTAGGGTGCTTTTTCTTAGTACGTAATAACACATGGGTGATATGGTGCTGGGAAGTTGAAGCTTTGAGGCAATTTTCAGATATTTCACCAAAACCGACAACTTTGGGAAAGCCTTGCGACTTAGTAGTTTGGAGCAATAAGGCATGGGTACCCATTTTAGATTCGGTAGAATGTGTACTTTCCAAAAATGTATGGGTTTGGGGGGTAAACATATATTTCTGTGTTTTTACCCCACAAAAATGCAGTCAATGTGTTGATTTTTCATTAGCTGAAGTTACCCACGGGTCTGTTTGTATGCGCTAACTTCATTTTGGGGCCTCTAAATGCCAGATACTTTGGTAAACCTATGAACAATGGCCACCAAACTGTTCGGAGGAACCCTGGCAATCATATTTAGGGTGCTTTTTCTTAGTACGTAATGACACATGGGTGATATGGTGCTGGGAAGTTGAAGCTTTGAGGCAATTTTCAGATATTTCACCAAAACCGACAACTTTGGGAAAGCCTTGCGACTCAGTATTTTGGAGCAATAAGGCATGGGTACCCATTTTAGATTCGGTAGAATGTGTACTTTCCAAAAATGTATGGGTTTGGGGGGTAAACATATATTTCTGTGTTTTTACCCCACAAAAATGCAGTCAATGTGTTGATTTTTCATTAGCTGAAGTTACCCACGGGACTGTTTGTATGCGCTAACTTCATTTTGGGGCCTCTAAATGCCAGATACTTTGGTAAACCTATGAACAATGGCCACCAAACTGTTCGGAGGAACCCTGGCAATCATATTTAGGGTGCTTTTTCTTAGTACGTAATGACACATGGGTGATATGGTGCTGGGAAGTTGAAGCTTTGAGGCAATTTTCAGATATTTCACCAAAACCGACAACTTTGGGAAAGCCTTGCGACTCAGTAGTTTGGAGCAATAAGGCATGGGTACCCATTTTAGATTCGGTAGAATGTGTACTTTCCAAAAATGTATGGGTTTGGGGGGTAAACATATATTTCTGTGTTTTTACCCCACAAAAATGCAGTCAATGTGTTGATTTTTCATTAGCTGAAGTTACCCACGGGACTGTTTGTATGCGCTAACTTCATTTTGGGGCCTCTAAATGCCAGATACTTTGGTAAACCTATGAACAATGGCCACCAAACTGTTCGGAGGAACCCTGGCAATCATATTTAGGGTGCTTTTTCTTAGTACGTAATGACACATGGGTGATATGGTGCTGGGAAGTTGAAGCTTTGAGGCAATTTTCAGATATTTCACCAAAACCGACAACTTTGGGAAAGCCTTGCAACTCAGTAGTTTGGAGCAATAAGGCATGGATACCCATTTTAGATTCGGTAGAATGTGTACTTTCCAAAAATGTATGGGTTTGGGGGGTAAACATATATTTCTGTGTTTTTACCGCACAAAAATGCAGTCAATGTGTTGATTTTTCATTAGCTGAAGTTACCCACGGGACTGTTTGTATGCGCTAACTTCATTTTGGGGCCTCTAAATGCCAGATACTTTGGTAAACCTATGAACAATGGCCACCAAACTGTTCGGAGGAACCCTGGCAATCATATTTAGGGTGCTTTTTCTTAGTACGTAATGACACATGGGTGATATGGTGCTGGGAAGTTGAAGCTTTGAGGCAATTTTCAGATATTTCACCAAAACCGACAACTTTGGGAAAGCCTTGCGACTCAGTAGTTTGGAGCAATAAGGCATGGGTACCCATTTTAGATTCGGTAGAATGTGTACTTTCCAAAAATGTATGGGTTTGGGGGGTAAACATATATTTCTGTGTTTTTACCCCACAAAAATGCAGTCAATGTGTTGATTTTTCATTAGCTGAAGTTACCCACGGGACTGTTTGTATGCGCTAACTTCATTTTGGGGCCTCTAAATGCCAGATACTTTGGTAAACCTATGAACAATGGCCACCAAACTGTTCGGAGGAACCCTGGCAATCATATTTAGGGTGCTTTTTCTTAGTACGTAATGACACATGGGTGATATGGTGCTGGGAAGTTGAAGCTTTGAGGCAATTTTCAGATATTTCACCAAAACCGACAACTTTGGGAAAGCCTTGCGACTCAGTAGTTTGGAGCAATAAGGCATGGGTACCCATTTTAGATTCGGTAGAATGTGTACTTTCCAAAAATGTATGGGTTTGGGGGGTAAACATATATTTCTGTGTTTTTACCCCACAAAAATGCAGTCAATGTGTTGATTTTTCATTAGCTGAAGTTACCCACGGGACTGTTTGTATGCGCTAACTTCATTTTGGGGCCTCTAAATGCCAGATACTTTGGTAAACCTATGAACAATGGCCACCAAACTGTTCGGAGGAACCCTGGCAATCATATTTAGGGTGCTTTTTCTTAGTACGTAATGACACATGGGTGATATGGTGCTGGGAAGTTGAAGCTTTGAGGCAATTTTCAGATATTTCACCAAAACCGACAACTTTGGGAAAGCCTTGCGACTCAGTAGTTTGGAGCAATAAGGCATGGGTACCCATTTTAGATTCGGTAGAATGTGTACTTTCCAAAAATGTATGGGTTTGGGGGGTAAACATATATTTCTGTGTTTTTACCCCACAAAAATGCAGTCAATGTGTTGATTTTTCATTAGCTGAAGTTACCCACGGGACTGTTTGTATGCGCTAACTTCATTTTGGGGACTCTAAATGCCAGATACTTTGGTAAACTTATGAACAATGGCCACCAAAATGTTCAGAGGAACCCTGGCAATCATATTTAGGGTGCTTTTTCTTAGTACGTAATGACACATGGGTGATATGGTGCTGGGAAGTTGAAGCTTTGAGGCAATTTTCAGATATTTCACCAAAACCGACAACTTTGGGAAAGCCTTGCGACTCAGTAGTTTGGAGCAGAAAGGCATGGGTACCCATTTTAGATTCAGTAGAATGTGTACTTTCCAAAAATATATGGGTTTGGGGGGTAAACATATATTTCTGTGTTTTTACCCCACAAAAAATGCAGTCAATGTGTTGATTTCTCAGTAGCTGAAGTAAAGTCCTGAACAATTTGGATGTGCTAACTACATATTGGTGTCTCTAAATGCCAGATACTTTGGTAAACCTATGCATAATGGGTATCAAATTGTTCAGTGGACCCCTTGCAATCATATTTCAGGTGCTTTTTCTTGGTACCTAATATAGTTTGGGATATGCGGAGCAGCAAAATAAAACCTTTGAAATGATTTTTCAGAATTTTGAATTTTTTGTTGAAAAACCGCTATGTTCAGACAAGCTTTTATGTTTGGTAGTTGGGAGTAGAGAGACATAGTTACCCATTTTGTAATTGGCAGAATGTGTACTTTTCAAAAATGTATGGTTTTCTGGGGTAAACCTACGGTTTCAGGATTTTTTGCCTTGGAACCTAAAGCATGCCGTTTTCTGCCTTAGTGCTTTCAAAATTTGGTAATATACTGCCGGGAGTTTTTGCTGTACAGAAATCCTAAATCTCCCTAAAACTATACATATCTGGTATTGGCACGTTCGAGAGACATAAGGCTTTCCAAACCAGTTGGATTTTCATCCGTAAAATGAAATATTTTTCTGGTATAAATTGATATACGATGAAAAATGGTAATTTTTCATTTTTTTTTGGTATTTGGCACTATAAATTTTTTTGCACTGGTGTAAATACATGAAAACTCAGGCAGATTTAGAAAGCCCAGTTTCTACCGAAAAAAACAATGTATAGTTTTCCTACGTAAACTATAGGTTTCCCCTCAGAAAATGCCCCTAAAGTGAGAGAGCACAAAATGTTTCAAAAACGGCTGGCATTTCGCGTAACCAAAATGTGAAATTCTGCTGGCACTTAAAGGGTTAGACCAGCACCCAGGCAGATGCCACAGAGAGTATTGTGAGTGCACCAGATTGGACTATATATATATATATATAGATATATAGATATAGATATATATATATATATATATATATATATATCCAGGTTCATAGAAGTGGATTATGGACATTTTAAAAATAAATAGGTACCTTTAAGATAGTCTTCTTTTGATTTTTGAAATTTTTCATGAGGTTTCATTTTTCTATCTGTAAATTAGATTTTAGTTAACTTTAGAAATATATAAAATGAATAATATCAAAGATAAGATGAAAAGACTTTAGTGGTTATTTAAAACCCTGGGGGTCCTATTTGAAGACCAATAAAGGGACAAACCGAAATGCTCATCAACACAAGGCCCACTGCTCATTTACCAAGAAAAGGTCCACCCAAAGTAATTACAATCTGCATAGAGGACAAATCAAAATTTGAACAATCCATGCAGAGAGAATTACCATGCATTAGGAGACACAACTCAGCCCTAACAGTTCACCAGTGCGAGGTGGGGTACCTCACCAGACCATCACGTATACAGTGGTTTATTGGCAAAGGAAGGTGCAGGTCTCTATCGATTTATCATTTATTTTTTAGCAGCTAATGCTTTATCAACATGTTTAATGATTAAAACTAAAGGTTTTATTGAGCAGGCCAAACAGATTGTTGAATAAACCAAATTGTATCAGGAAATAAAACAGATACAGAGAAACAGAGATGCAACAGTACTTATATATGTTATTTATACAAATAATTTTAAAACAATAGGTAAAACACTACCGCTTAATGGCCATAACTCGCATGTGAGTATGTGCTGCAGATCCAGGACCGTGTACAGTATATGCCATTATTTGCAGCTTAGTCTCAGTGGAAAAGTCGATAGCTCTCAAGGAGATAACAGCAGAAATGCAAGATTAAAGGACTACAACTTACTGGTTTTATTGATAGCAGCAAAATGCTCCCTCACATAAATGGATCCAAGATGGAGCACAAACCTGTTTAAGCGTCTCCTCTCCTGCATTAATTCGAGAACTAGCGACAAAGAAGTATGAGCAAACCACACCAACAGTTGATGAACATAATGTAATGACTTTAGTTTCAGAACCAAGTTTAAACATTTCAGCACACACTAAAACCACACTGCAAGATCTTAAATGGATAGTTCACCTTTGACTTAACTTTTAGTATAATGTAGAGTGTCATGTTCTGGGACAATTTGTTTATAATTTTTTTTTATTATTCGTGTTTTTTGTTATTTAGCTTTTCATTCTGTAGCTCTCTAGTTTGCAATTTCAGCCATCTGGTTGCAAGGGTTGAAATTACCATAGCAACCATGCATTGTATTTGAAAAGGGAGACTGGAATAAGAGAGGCCTGATTAGAAAAAGGAGTAATCAAAAGTAGCAATAGCAATAAATTTGTAGCCTTATAGAGCATTTGTTTTTTAGATGGGGGTCACTATTCAAAAAACACAAATTATGCAAATCAGAGACATAACAAAATAAATGATCTGACAGCGTGACTAGTGGTAAAAATACCTTATCCTATAGTCACACTGCTAAATAAACAGTTTTAGTTAAAAAAAAAAAAGAGAGAAAATGGTAAAAATAAAAAAAGGTAAATAAAAATGCATATGCTTAAATGTGTAAAGGTTGTTTTACTGTGTGCGTGGAAATGTAAGAAAATGTGTGTGGGGAAAATATATATATTAACCCGACCCTCCAAAAAAATTCAGGGAAATATCAACTCAGGTTATGTAAAATTGAGGTTTTTACTGTAATGACAAGCCAGAATAGTTTATATGTTAGGACACAGACCACAGATATATATGGAACTAAATTGAGTACAGCCAAGCATGCACTCATTTACTACAGTGTAAAATACTATATGACCAACTAAACTGAACATTTCTATGCGAATAACAGAATTAATAAGTATGCCATAATAAAGATGTTACTCCGCAAATTCACCAAAATGAGGATTTTTGCCACCTCAGACCAGACAAAGTGCTAGATCTTCCTCAATCTTCTGTCACTTACATCAAGTTCAAAAAACACTGGCGACTTTTCCTTTTTCAGCGTGATTGCCTGCAAAAGTCCTAACAAACTTTTTTTGGGGAACTGTTTTCACCAGATATTTCCTAATATATGGAAGATTCATTTTACAGTGGGCTCTTGTGTAGGGCATTATATTAACTATCTTGCCTTTATTAAGATATGGATATGTGTAATATAAACCGGTAAATTAAACCATTTTCAGCAACATTTATAATAAAGACATCCATACAACTTTAAATTTCCCGCCCTATGCAAATTGTCCTAAGCGCAAGATCACTAGTGAAGTTTTGCTAGGCACAAATGAATGCTAGCGCATCTTCTCTATGAAATGCTTGCACAGCCGAAGTAACGCTAGCAAAAAGTCGCCATAGTTTGACGCCCGGAACGAAACTTTGTGTTTTAGTGCATTAGCGTATTCGTAGCATATTTGCACCTGGCGAAGTGGTGCAATGGGTGCGAAGCTGATGCTGACGAAAATCTAATGAAGAGTCATACTATTTTAATGCACCCTGATACATACATCAATTTATATGCTTGCGCAAACCATTTTTATAAACCCTTAATATAGCAGGCACTATTCCAACAAGGCCTAGCCAAACCTCATACCATCACAGAGACCAATACTGCATAATCACAAAAGCCAACCAGTGAATGCCACCCGGTGGCTTATGTGTGTAAGTGGCAGCCAGTGCATTCTTTAGAGCTACACACTTATACCATTTGCATAAGAGATCGGAACCAGTCCTGGATTGGTAATCTGTACATTCTGGAAAATGCTAGAGGGGCTGCTGAAAAATGCTAGATGTTTACATCTACAGAAAACAAGTATTCCACTTATTAGGGAAATAATTCTGTGTTTTTTTTTCCTTTTAGGGAGATATTTTGTGTCCTGCTGGAAGCAAGCTTCATGCAAGTTCCAAGAATGATCCATGGAAGCAATATCTCCAAATGCTAATGTAAATGCATGTCATCAGAGTATTACATGCTTTTATCAATGGATATTTTGTTAGCTCATCTACACTTGCAATATTTGATCTTATATTGTCCCACATTCTGTTTTTTTATTACAAATAATTGTGAAATAATTTTTGCTTAAAGTGCAGTCTATGGGACAACTTTTTGGATAACTGATCCCATACTAAAAACTCTATGGGTCAGATTTACTAAAGGGCAAATTGTTACCAGTGACCAATTTGCACACCACCAGGTGCAAATTCGTTACCACGAATTCACTAAAATGCGAAGTTGCATCCTGCTCACAGAACGCTGGCGACTTTCCGATAGCGATACTTCTTCAGTGTGAGCATTTCATAGTGAAGATTCGCTAGCGGGCATTTATGCCTAGTCAATTTGAATAGGGTGGGTGGGTTTCACCACGAATTTTGAAATTTTCAAAAATGGGCGCCTGTTAATCGTCGCTGGCACCAAATGGTCGGTGTCGCTGATTCCAATTGTTGCCGGCATCGATTCCGTCGCCAGTGTCAAAAAAGATTTTTTGATGCCGACCAATTTCCGTGGCAAATTCGCAAATTTATTTGCTGGGGGGAAACGCAGGAATTTGCCACTAATTTTTGCCTGGTGAAAGCCCATCACTAGATGTAAGTGACAGAAGATTGAGGAAGATCTAGCTTCATTTTAGCAATTTGCCTGGTCTGAGGTGACAAATTCAACTCTAGTGAAAGGTAACGTTATTTAAAATCCGCACTTTAGTGAATTTGCAGAGCAACGACCATTCGCCTGAGCGAAGTCACCTGACGATAGACTGCGAGCGAACACTAACGATGGTCTCTTTCGCTTGCGAATTGTCGTCTGCATCTGCAATGTCCCTGCAGATTGGATTTGTAGCAAATTTTTGTTAGTGACGGCAACTTCGCCCTTTGGTAAACCTGCCCCTATGTATTTGCTGTGTGCAGTGGGGTAGACAGAAGAACTTGCTTGCATGTATATAAGTTCATGTTTATGAAGAGAAAATAATAAAAGTGTTCTAGCCTAAGTTTTTGGCAATGAGTGAATTTGCAGAGCAACGACCATTCGCCTGAGCGAAGTCACCTGACGATAGACTGCGAGCGAACACTAGCGATGGTCTCTTTCGCTTGCGAATTGTCGTCTGCATCTGCAATGTCCCTGCAGATTGGATTTGTGGCAAATTTTTGTTAGTGACGGCAACTTCGCCCTTTGGTAAACCTGCCCCTATGTATTTGCTGTGTGCAGTGGGGTAGACAGAATAACTTGCTTGCATGTATATAAGTTCATGTTTATGAAGAGAAAATAATAAAAGTGTTCTAGCCTAAGTTTTTGGCAATGAGCAGCAATATGAAGTGCACAAAATTATTTATGAAGTGCATAAAAATATTTGTGAGGCATGAGGAAGTAATAAACACCCATAAGTATGCAGTCAGATGCCATTCCCAAATGGTGCCTAGTGGTGCACACAAAATCTTGTGGCAACTTGTGATGAGCGCAATTGTGTTAGAACTTTGGAAAAAGCGTAGAATTCAAACTTTAATTATTTTATCGTGACGTTTTATTCAGTTGGAGTAGTTTTCAGAAAATAGTGAGAACTTTTTGGATTTTGATAAATAACCCCTAAAATGTGCTGATCCCTTGTTCTTACCAGTCTTAACCTTCAATATAAATATTTACTGAAATTATAATTCAATAAAGTAAATATGACCCTTTTAGTGTCATATATTTGGATTATGATGTATCTGAGCTGATTTCTTTGGTCTTCAGTAGCCTGGTTTCCATTTTACTTATACTGATTTTTTCTTTGCATGTGTTCTGTTTTTTTATGCTGAACTCTGGAAATGAAGCAAACCTGATCCAAAATGTCAGCCTCATCTGAAATCCAATTTGCTACTATGAGCATGTGCATTTAAACTGCATATGAACTATACCGCTATTTGAATAACTTATCTGTTATGAGAATGATATTGAAGCTTTTAATGAATTTTTAAATGTAAAAGGTAAAAGCCATATACAGTAAGTATCTTGTATTTGTGTACATTAGGGGGCCCATTTACTTTGTTTTTTTTTTTCCATGAATCCAAAAATTTGTGGTTTTCCAATATATCTAATAAAAGTGAATTTTTTAAAAAATTTTTAGCTTTATTAAGTGTATCCCAGGGTAGCAGCTAGGCTGGGGGAAGAGGGAGGGGGGTCTATGTAGGGGGTAGGGTTTTTTTAACTTTAGCGTTTAGTTCTCCTTTAAAAATGAAGTCTATCAATAATTTCCCACTTCAGGTTTAAGCTTGCGTGTGGTTGTTACATAGTTACATAGTTAAATTGGGTTGAAAAAAGACAAAGTCCATCAAGTTCAACCCCTCCAAATGAAAACCCAGCATCCATACATACACCCCTCTCTACTTTTAATTAAATTCTATATACCCATACTAACTATAGAGCTTAGTATCACAATAGCCTTTGATATTATGTCTGTCCAAAAAATCATCCAAGCCATTCTTAAAGGCATTAACTGAATCAGCCATCACAACATCACCCGGCAGTGCATTCCACAACCTCACTGTCCTGACTGTGAAGAACCCCCTACGTTGCTTCAAATGAAAGTTCTTTTCTTCTAGTCTAAAGGGGTGGCCTCTGGTACGGTGATCCACTTTATGGGTAAAAAGGTCCCCTGCCATTTGTCTATAATGTCCTCTAATGTACTTGTAAAGTGTAATCATGTCCCCTCGCAAGCGCCTTTTTTCCAGAGAAAACAACCCCAACCTTGATAGTCTACCCTCATAATTTAAGTCTTCCATCCCTCTAACCAATTTAGTTGCACGTCTCTGCACTCTCTCCAGCTCATTTATATCCCTCTTAAGGGCTGGAGTCCAAATCTGCACTGCATACTCCAGATGAGGCCTTACCAGGGACCTATAAAGAGGCATAATTATGTTTTCATCCCTTGAGTTAATGCCCTTTTTTATGCAAACTTTATTTGCTTTAGTAGCCACAGAATGACACTGCCCAGAATTAGACAACGTGTTATCTACAAAGACCCCTAGATCCTTCTCCTTTAAGGAAACTCCCAACACACTGCCATTTAGTGTATAACTTGCATTTATATTATTTTTGCCAAAGTGCATAACCTTGCATTTATCAACATTGAACCTCATTTTCCAGTTTTCTGCCCAGTTTTCCAGTTTAGACAAATCACTCTGCAAAGTGGCAGCATCCTGCATGGAACCTATAGTTCTGCACAATTTAGTATCATCTGCAAAAATAGAAACAGTACTTTCAATGCCCACCTCCAGGTCATTAATAAACAAGTTGAAAAGCAAGGGACCTAGTACAGAGCCCTGCGGTACTCCACTAACAACACTGGTCCAATTAGAAAATGTTCCATTTACCACCACTCTTTGTAGTCTATCTTTTAGCCAGTTCTCTATCCAGGTACAAATACTATGTTCCAGGCCAACATTCCTTAATTTAACCAGTAACCTTTTGTGTGGCACTGTATCAAATGCTTTGGCAAAATCTAAGTAAATCACATCCACTGCCATCCCAGAATCGAGGTGTCTACTTACATCTCATAAAAAGAAATTAAGTTAGTCTGGCAAGATCTATTACGCATAAAACCATGCTGGCACAAACTCATAGTATTATGATTTGCTATGAAGTCCAGTATCTTATCCTTTATTAACCCTTCGAAAAGCTTTCCTACCACTGACGTCAGACTAACTGGCCTATAGTTTTGAGGCTGAGAACGGGATCCTTTTTTGAATAGAGGCACCACATTAGCAATTCGCCAGTCTCTCGGCACTATGCCAGATCTCAATGAATCCTGAAAAATTAAGTAAAGAGGTTTGGCAATCACAGAGCTAAGCTCGCTAATTACCTTGGGATGAATACCATCTGGCCCTGGACCTTTGTTAATCTTAACATGTTCTAGTCTCTTTTGAATTTCATCATGTGTGAACCATGCATCATTAGTTGTATTACTAGAATTGGGACTGTTAAGAAGGAAACCTTCACTTACTGATTCCTCATTTGTGTAGACAGATGAAAAATATGAATTCAGAATCTGCGCTTTTAATTTGTTTTCATCAACCAGCTGACCCCCCTCTGATAGTAAGGGACCCACCCCTTCCTGCTTCATTTTTTTACTATTAACATATTTAAAAAATAATTTTGGATTTTTTTTACTGCTTGCTGCAATATCCTTTTCTATAGCAATTTTAGCTTGCCTTATAGCTTCTTTGCACGATTTATTGGCCTCCTTGTACCTTATAAATGATTCGGCTGTACCAGCTAACTTGAAAGTTTTAAAAGCACGTCTTTTCTTACCCACCTCAACACCAACGCTTCTATTGAACCAAAAAGGTTTTGCTTTGCAACGACGTTCCTTGCTTACAAGTGGAATATACTGACAAGTATATTTATTAAGCAGCATTTTAAAGACTTCCCATTTTTGTTCTGTGTTTAACCTTGAGAAAAGCATTTCCCACTTAATATGTTGCAGAGATGCCCTTATACTGTCAAAGTTTGCACGTCTGAAATTTAGTGTTTTAGTTACTCCCTTATAGAATTGCTTCTGCAACAGAATCTCAAAGGAGACCATGTTATGATCACTATTCCCTAAATGCTCCCCCACACAAATGTTAGAGATGAGTTCAGTATTGTTAGTTATTACAAGGTCCAAAAGAGAGTTATTCCTAGTAGGTTCTTGAACGAGCTGGAATAAAAAGTTGTCATTCAGCATATTTACAAACCTACTAGCTTTTTCTGTCTTAGCAACCCCATTACCCCAGTCAATGTCTGGATAATTGAAGTCACCCATAGCAACAACTTGACCCAGCTGTGAAGCCGCTTGTATCTGCAAGAGTAGCTGGGCTTCATACTCGACACTTATACGAGGTGGTTTATAGCATACACCAATGATAATTCTTTTTGTTACCTTTTGCCCAGTCAAAATCTCTACCCAGAGGGATTCTACACCCTCACCAGTGCCAGCTATTGTTATTTCTTTAGCGCATGGTTTTAATTCAGGCTTTACATACAAACACACTCCTCCACCCTTTTTAATCCTTCTGTCCCTCCTAAAAAGGGTGTAACCGTTTAAATTCACAATCCAGTCACAGGTTTCATCCCACCAGGTCTCAGTGATACCAATTATATCATAATTTTTAGAGCATGCAATTAATTCCAGGTCTCCCATTTTACCTGACAAACTCCGTGCATTTGCCAGCATACAGCGGAGGTTACTACATTTACCTTTGAAATTTGCATTACTTAGTGAAGAATTATACGTTAAGTTAGTATTATTCTGTTTTCCTTGTAACAGAGGGACCTCCTTAGCTGGTAAAATGTATGCCCCCCTCACTCCTCCCCCATGACCCCTTACTAATCCCACTGCCCCGTCTTCCCTAGCTTCCCCATAATTCTTTATCTCACCCACCCCCCTCTTGCCTAGTTTAAACTTTCCTCCAACCTCTTAGCCATTCTTTCCCCTAGCACTGCGGACCCCCTTCCATTGAGGTGCAAACAGTCACGACTGTATAGGTTGTACCCCAACGAAAAATCAGCCCAGTGCTCTAGGAACCCAAACCCTTCCTTCCTGCACCAAGACTTGTTGTTCAGAAGCCTCAGCTCATCAATAAAAATTTTTTTGTTTATGTGGCTCAGCCAGCTGTTCTTAGCACTTACAGAGGAATCAATAACATTTTCTGTCTCAGCCTGGGAAAGCAGCGGTTTCAGAATCTGTTGCAGCAGTTGCAAACATTTAAGCAAATGCAGCAAAGTGGAAAACAAAAATGCTTCACACCAGTCTAGTAATTATTGCTGATAAGAGCCCAGAACCAAACATCCACTAGGAGAGTTCATTTTTAATCATCGGCAGGTGCCTCAGCTCAGCAGTAACATCACACAGGGCCTCCCTGTTTATATTCTGGAGACAATTGCAGCTTATTTCAGGCCTTCAGCGCAATACAAAGAAAATAGTTCTTGTATAGAGTGTATGAATATTACTCAAAAAACATCTCCTTGTCATAGCTGAGAACATTTTGAGAATCTTTTCAAGGACACGCTGCCAATGAAAAATGACAGTAACTTGCCAATGGGATTTCATCATTCCAGAATGAAGCCATAAAAAGACCTTGCAAATAATTTAGAGCTGCTTTTATACAGCACAAATACATTACTGCAACAAGTAATCATATAAGACTATGATATAAGCGCATTTAATTCATTTTCAGAGAAGCCGGCAGCACCAAGCAAGCACTGCATTATGCACATTATTCACATCATGTATGAGTATCTTTTTTATTTCGCTGTATGTAGTGCAGAATGATAAGTAAATGTCATGCAGTTTGCTGCACACTGGAGTATTAAGTACAAGGAAATATTTATCAGCTGCCGTCCATAGGGTTTACGGAGTGTTACAAAATGTACTTGCGGTATCCTGCCAACAGCAAACTGCTGGTTCTATGACTAATTTTGGAAAGGTAATGTAATAGTAATTACTGGGGATGGCACCTGCCGGGAGAAAAGAGACCAGGTAAAATTATGAGGTTGTTTATCAAAGTTCGAATTTATCTCAATATTTTCTGCTACAAACTTCGATCAAATCTGCTTGGGTTTTTTACGCTTATTTAGTATTACATTTTCCTGAAAATTTGCTTTGTGGGAAATAATCAGATTTTTTTTGGATTTTTCATCTGATTTTCAAGATTTTTTTCGGATTTTCCACCTGAAATCTCCGAAAACTTCAGGGTATTGCACAAAACCCAGCGAACATCAAAATATCATTGGGACTTCTCCCATTGAATTATATGCAACCTCGACAGGTCTGAGATGCCTTATTTTCTGATTCAGACTTTTCCATTCTCAGGGTTTAATAAATCCTGAAAAATAAGTGATTTTTTAAAAGTCCGATTTTATAAATAAAAAAAAAAGCATGAATTTTTGCATTTGGAGTTTAGTAAACAACCCCCTAAATATTGAGAAATAACATTAGCTAGACCAGGAGTGCCCATCCTTTACTAATGTAGGCTCTACTTTTATTGATGTTGTTCCATTATGATTTACATCCCGTTGACAGAGTCTTGAGATTGATTGATCAGCAGCTGAAGGTCTACTGGTAGATCTACCTCTTGGGCACCCTGAGCTAGACTAACACGAGAGCAATGCATGCACAAAAAATCACTTTAAATCTTTATTGAGAAAAAAAAAACCAAAATAACAACAAAAAAAAATAATTCATGCAGATCTTTTTCGGTTCATCAATCTCTACTGAGATTAGATCTTGCATTTGTTCAGATGGCCATAAACGATGAGATCCTGTCATTTCGTGAGGTGTCCAAAAGCAGATCTCTGCCTGATTTGTTGGATCACAGGCCTAGCAGCTGATGACGGGATCATACAGTTGGCCTATAGTTAGATGCAGTCCTTGTCCAGCAGGATTTTTAAACCTGTCTGAGTAGTTTTTAATTGGATCTTGGTCCAATTTAGCCACTCACATTTTGAACCAATGATCAGATCAAAGGGTAGTCTAGGAATGCAGAGAGCACTGCATCGTTGTGCCAATGTGATCCATCTCCATTGGGATTTTCTAACCTGCCTGCTAGGGTCAACCTGAGCTTAGAAGGCCACATACTGTACATTGGTATGGCAGGCTTTACTCTAGACCTTATCATTGATTTAAATTTATTTAGCGCTTTTAGACCACACCTCTTTTCAGCTTACACAATTATCAGATTGAGTGATGTTTTAGTTTGAATGAATTGTGATACTTTAAACTCTCTGGCTATTGCCATTGTGTCAAAAATCATTAAATACAGGTTCTACTTGAAACTGGGACAAACATTTTGCAACCAGTCTAAGGGGTTTATTTATCAAAGTCCAAATTAATCTCAATATTTTCTGCTACAAACTCCGAAAAACTCTGGTTTTTTACATTTATTTATTATCTTTTCGCAAAATTTGCTTTGCGGGGGAAAAAAATCAGATTTTCACGATTATTTTTTGATTTTTTCCATCTGATTTTCACGATATTTTTGGAATTTTCACCCGAAAACTCAGAGAAAAACGCACATCAAAATCATTTGGACTTTTGACTTATATGCAACCTTGATAGGTCTGAGATGCCGGATTTTCAGATTCTGACTTTTTCCATTGCAGTGGTTTAATAAATTCCGAAAAATTCAGTCCGATTTAAAAAAAATCATCAGTGATGTAACTACAGTATAGGGGTAACAGACCTGGGTGGGGGCTGAGTGAACTCACAGCCCCGTCCCACACACCCACCTCCCAGTATTTATATGATTGGGTTCCTATAATTACAACCCCTACTTGTCACATATTGAACCAGCCAAATCTGGCAAAGCAGAATAGTTTGTGTGTAAGGTCAACCTAGAACTTGATAAGACTGTACTTTTACTCAGTTGTTAAGCAGTGTGGTCAAATTGTGTCAAACTTGTTCAGGACAAGTTTGGAAGTTTGAAAAATGACCCTCGTTGACCATGACAAAAATGCAATAATTAAAGTGGACCTAGACACAATAATAAAATTTGAAGTCCTTTTCAAATTAAACATGAAATCCAATTTTTATTAAAGCATTCATAGCTGTTGTAAGCTCATTTAAAAATATCAGCTGTCAATCAAATATTGTCTGCCCCTCCTCTATGCCTTAGGTATAGAGGCAGAGCAGACAATTACTTTCACTTTCCATTCAGCACTTCCTATGTGTCACTGTCTCCCCACATTCCCCCAGTTCTCTTCACCATTTAATTGTGAAGGCAGTGCATGGGGATGGACATCAGGTCCCCCATTCTGGTGCACAAACAAGATTCTGAGATGATGCAAGGCTTGTCTTGATAACAGTGTCCACAAAAGGACACCTGCCTGCTTGCTATAATTATGAGTTCCCAGACTGAATGAAACAAGATTCAAATAATTTATATAGTGTAATTAAAGTTCATTTTGCTTTACTAATGTGATAAAATAGGATTTTTGGGTGACGGGTCTCCTTAAAATGGTACATGGGATAAATAATATAAACACTACTGTAGCTTATTTTATCTGTTTTTATCAGTAGTTTTGTAACCTTTCGGGATGAAAACTTTATAGCTTATACATGGAAGACTTGCGGAGATATACTGGTACTGCTCGTTGGTTCCTTGGCAAAGCTATTGTATAACCATTCCTTGGCATTTGCTTTTAAATGATTTTTTTAGAGACACTGGCCTTTAAGGCCAAGTAATAAATATGCATCTTTAATTATAACATTCTATAAAGACATAACAAATACATTATTATCTGTACTTCAAAATGTCTATATATACTCTTGCTATTTGAAGCATATCAAATGATATAGTAAGAAATAACCTGTAGGTTTTGATATAACCTTGTTTTTCAGGAAGGATTATTAAGCCTGTTAAAAGCTTCCACTAATTACAATGAACATGCCTTACTCAGGGACCACTACAGTAATCAATATATGTTACTATTTATCTTGCTGTTACATTCGTCATTCGTCATCTAAAGCCAAGGCACTTCTCAGCAGAACTTATGGTGGGATGATATGAGAACCACTTTGCTAATGCCTGTAATTAACTGGTGTTCTGTATTCTTCGCTTTTGATATTATGAACAGGCACCCATTCATCACATTGAATTATATTAGTGTATTGATGAGGTTTCAGCACTGTGATTAAAACTTGCGAACAGAAGCAAAGCGGAAAGAAAAGGCAAATGTGCAGCAATTAATAGATTAGTTTAGTTTAGAATCCTTGTCTTTTTCCAATATTGAAATAAGCTTTTAACACTGACCCAGTAGTCACAAATGCTAGAAAATGACTGTTGAGATACACACTCATGGATCTTGAAAAATTTGTGGTTTTCCTATATTTATAAAAAGCTCTAACAATTTGAGGTTTATTAAGGGGCAGATTTGTCAAGGGTCAAATTTAGAAGTAATGGGAGTTTTTTTGAACTCCTATAACTTCGAAATTCAAATAAAAAAAGATCAATCGAAATTTATTAAAAAGAAATCAAAGTATTTAACTTTGGGTGAATAGCCTGTATTCATATCATTCGAATCAAAGGTTTAGCGCATTCAATCAAATTCGAATCGCAGGATTTGCCCAAAAAAACTTAATGGAGTCCACCAAATGACTCCAAATAGGTTCTAGGAGGTCCCCCATAGGCTAAAATAGCAATTTGGCAGTTTTAGATGGCAAATGGTCGGTCGAATTTTTAAATAGACATTACATGATAAATTTCGATATTCGAATAGTCTAAGTACACAAGAGTAGCTCGAAATTCGATTTTTCTTTTACTTCGTTTTCACTTCAACCCTTAATATACTGCTTCAAATACCTCTAAGGCAAAAGTTGTTGAGGTGCTCTAGAGGTCAATGACTGATCTGATTATTTTTGGAGATTTTCAATTTTTTAAGTCATAGTTTCGTTAGTACTTTTTAATTTCCAATCTTTTAATGAAATCAATGACAATTGTGGCTTTAGAGTTTGTGAGTTTAGTCGTGGTTTTAAAAACCTCTAAAACCACTAAAATCCTCCTTTTAATAAATAAGCATCCACTTGTCCTAATGCTCCTTAAGACAGTATTAACATGTTTTTCAGATGCTGAATTTTTGGTGGAGCTTATGCAGTTGTTGGCATAAACTGGACCATCAACAGCAACAACAAAAAAATAGCTGTATGCCTTTCTTGCCAAAGGGGGGCACTTTATCATATGTTAAAAAACTCCACAAAACACATTTAAAGGTAAAAACTTCATTCAGAGTGCAAATAAAGTTACCAATTACACAGCTCAGACAATTTACCAATCACATACAGTTTTACAACAATGGTAAAAATAGACTAAGCTAAAAATTATGTTCGACGCTTTTGAGTGTCAAACTTAGTATGTAAATTTTTTGCTTAGTATTTTTTTACCACTGTATGTGATTGGTTAATTGTCTGAGCGTTGTGGTTGGTTACTTGATTTTGTACTCTGAATGGTGTTTATACCTGTAAATACTACATGTTTTCTATAGGCTATGATTAAGGGAGTCAGTCCCAAAACATGTCAGGTGTTATGGGTCTGTGACCTGTTGGAATAAACCACCTTTTTGTCTAACCAGAGTGCCGCCTTTCATTTTTTGATCTATTATGATTCCAGTGGGGACGCTGATGGCAGAGCACCCAGACTATCTCAACTATACAATGGAGCTACACTAATTGGAACACACAGGGGGTGAGTTTGGAGCGGCCTATTTTCCTTTTTTGTACTGTATTTATTTATATCCGTGACTATATTGATAGCCTTGCTTCAAATAGTTTCCATGTTTTTTTATTTCAGTAGAGGTGTAAAACCCCCAAATAAATCCCCATAGTTGCTCTTTTGTTACATTCAGAATGGCATTAACAGTCGTGTGTACGTGAAATGTTTTGTGTACACAAGCTATGGCCTCAGTTATTTTCTCTTTTATATATAGGGTATAATTTCGATTATAGTTTGGTTAAGATTGATTCCTTATGTTTTAAGATGCTTGGCATTATTTCTTCCTATAAAATATTCTTTCCAGCTGAATTTTTCTGTAGAGAAAAATCAATTCCATCTGATGGTCTAATGATGGCATTTTTTATTCTGCTGTCAGAGTGATGCGTGGGGAGGCAGTCAACAGAGAGATGTGATACTAGCTAATGGTTAATCATGCTTTATTTTGCAGACATGTGATAGTCTATAATGTCCCCAAGAATATCCCCAAGAAACATGGAGCGCTGTATTAGTAATTATTACTATGTAAAAATCCATTTGGTTCTTGGAACCACTACATGTATAATCTGTTGCCAAAAAAAGTGTCAAAATGAAAAATTGCCAAAAGCATCTTGGATCACTCTCATTAGCGCATAAAACAGAGCTCGGTGGAAAAGCAGATACAAATTACATGAATGGCTTTTCTCTTGTTCTATGAGATACTGATTTATTAAATCCAAAATAGCTTGTTCTTTTGTAGCTTCCATCCCTTCACAGTGTGTTTGTCTAAGATAATAGAGAAAGGGTTATCTGTGTGATTGCTGTGTATGCTGGCTGAAAGCACGGCTCATTTCTTGGTGGAGGTAATGAAGGGGCACCACCTCCTATTGGTTCAACAGGCTCATTTATAATCGCTGCCATCCATCATTTTATTGCACGGTTTGTCTGAATTCTTGCGGGAAACTTTTGGGGTAATGATGCCATATTTGTCACAGAGGAACGTCAGTGTCTGACCATGGGGGAGGATGGGAGTGATTGGTGTCTTTACCAGAAAATATTGAAAAAGTACAATGGCTGACACTAAACTGGCAATAAATAATATTATAACTGTTGGAGGTTTTGAGGGTGATGTAAGGGGCCGATTACCGTATATACTTGTGTATAAGCCGACCCGTGTATAAGCCGAGGTACCTAATTTACCTAAGAAAACTGGAAAAATGTATTGACTCGTGTATAAGCCTAGGGGCCCCATGTCAGATTTCAAGATGTGAATGTGTCAATGAGGTGCTGCACCTAGGAAAGCAGAAAAAAGGTACCGTACGCTCCTTCCACGGCCCCAACACACCTCCCTCTCCCATAGCGCAGGACTGTCTGTGTGATCGCCGCCCGGAGCAGGTCTGTGTGATCGGAGCAGGTCTGTGTGATCAGAGCAGGTCTGTGTGATCGGAGCAGGTCTGTGTGATCCCATAGCGCAGGACTGTCTGTGTGATCCCATAGCGCAGGACTGTCTGTGTGATCACCGCCCGGAGCAGGTCTGTGTGATCGGAGCAGGTCTGTGTGATCGGAGCAGGTCTGTGTGATCGGAGCAGG
The DNA here is from genome assembly GCA_038501925.1 of Xenopus petersii. NCBI lineage: Eukaryota > Metazoa > Chordata > Amphibia > Anura > Pipidae > Xenopus > Xenopus petersii. Next base: position 112,595,880 of record CM076681.1, read on the forward strand.
TCTGTGTGATCCCATAGCGCAGGACTGTCTGTGTGATCCCATAGCGCAGGCCGGCGCCGCTACCCACGTGGCGGCCATGGGCGCCGCCATTTTGGGAGCGAACGCCGGCAGGGAAGGATGCGCCACCCGGAGCTCCTGGACCTGCTCCGGGCGGCGATCACACAGACAGTCCTGCGCTATGGGAGAGGGAGGTGTGTTGGGGCTGCGGAAGGAGCGTATCTGTGGCCGGCTACTGTTGCTACGGTATGACCCGCGTATAAGCCGAGGTCGAGTTTTTCAGCACATTTTGGGTGCTGAAAAACTCGGCTTATACGCGAGTATATACGGTAACTTGAGGGAAATTTGCTAGTGTTACCGCCCGCAGGGACATCGCAAATTTACTAACGGGCGCAGGCGTCACTTTGATAGCAAAGCGATAGATGCACTCCATCGCCAGGCGACAATTCGCTCTGGCGAATGGACTTTACTCCGCAAATTCGCACATTTTTTTGAACGTTACCTCTTTCGCCAGACTTGCCATCTTCCTCAATCTTCTCTTACTTACATAATATTTTTTAGAGGAAAAAAAACTCTGGAGTCTTTTCCTTTTTTCAGAGTGATAGCCTGCAAAAGTCCTTGAAATTTTTTTTTGGGTAACTGAGTTCCCCCGTACATTTCCTAACATATGGCACACAAACTATACACTGGGCTCATGTGTAGGGCATTATAACAACTCTATTTTCTTTATTAAAAGGATACTGTCATGGGGAAAAAAAAAAATTTTGTTTAAATGAATCAGTTAATAGTGCTGCTCAAGCAGAATTCTGCACTGAAATCAATTTCTCAAAAAAGCAAACAGATTTTTTTATATTCAGTTTTGAAATCTGACATGGGGCTAGACATATTGTCAATTTCCTAGCTGCCCCAAGTCACGTGACTTGTGCTCTGATAAACTTCAATCACTCTTTACTGCTGTACTGCAAGTTGGAGTGATATCACCACCTCCCTTTTGCCCCCCAGCAGCCAAACAAAAGAACAATGGGAAGGTAACCAGATAGCAGCTCCCTAACACAAGATAACAGCTGCCTGGTAGATCTAAGAACAACATCAATGGTAAAAACCCATGTCCCACTGAGACACATTCGGTGACATTGAGAAGGAAAAACAGCAGCCTGCCAGAAAGCATTTCTCTTCTAAAGTGCAGGCACAAGTCAAATGACCAGGGGCAACTGCTAAAGTCTGTATGGCCTCTATATATAGAATATAGGTGCTAGCTGGACCCTTCCATCTATGAATGCTATAAAATAACCTGTACTTGCTACATTTAAAAAAAAAAAAACATTATCAGGCCTGAAAGTCCCAGAAATTTGAGGCTGGCTCTCAATTTGACCCTTCCAGCTTTTCTATAATTAAACCAAAGATTTTCAAGAGGATGATTTAATTTGTATGCTATCATTTATTAATACTTTATATTACATAAGAATTAAATCAGAAATGCTTGGGGTCTATCAAAAGTTACGAAACTCATGAATTTGTAATCCTCAACTCCTCTGTCTTATATGCAGCCTTTAATATTTGATTGCTCCTAGGCTGTTGCTGTGTGTGAATATGGGGGCTCAATGTTGTCAGGCTCATTTCAAGTATGCCTTTATTTCCCCAATAATCTGTGTGTGACAAGGAAACAATATACAGATGAAAAAGTCTGATATGTTATTCATATATTGCTCTATTTGCAAATGGCTGGGGGTAACATATCAAATGGCTTTTCTTTTTCTAAGGTTCCTCCTAGAGTCCATCAAGTTCAACCCTCCAAACAAACCTTAGTGCACATACTGTCATCCAGAGCATGGTGCTGTGTGCAAAAAAAGGGTGCAACATATTACTATGTTGTTTGCCTGTTTGTACCCTGCCCCACCTCTTTGCAGGTCCTTCCAGATCATAATTTTAAAACTAGATTTTTCACAGCTTATATTACTGAGTGTAATTTGTCTTGACAGATCACTGACACTGTATTGGCTCAGGAGTAGAAGTCTCCAACACAGTTCTGGAGTCTGGGACATTGTTCCTGCCAAGGACATGTACACCTAAACAGCAGGATTTGACTGAGAAAAATATGCTATTAAAGCCTCTTTTTCTATATAATGGATCTTATATAGAAGTTAAAGAAAATTTCAGAAGTGATCAGGGGGAGCATTTTTAGCATATTTATAGTAATTAGCTAACATCTGTTAGTTTCCATTTTATTCAGGCCTGATTTGATGCCAGTGTGATGCAATATTAGTATCATTATTATCCTTCAAAGCCAGGGCCGGAACTAGGGGTAGGCAGAGTAGGCACGTGCCTAGGGCGCGAAGCTGGAGAGGCGCCAGACACGTACCTTCTCAGTCGCCTACGCCATATCCGGTTCACTCTATCACTGCTATTTTTTAGTCTATTGTGCTTCTATGCATGTGTGTGCTCCGTTTCACTCATATGCACACGAGCATTGATCTGCGCAGATAGCTGCAGAACCTTCATGGTGTGCCCAATCCCGCTCAGGTGCCGGCTGTGGCCTGTACACTGTGTATGGATCCCTCCCTGTTGCTGCTTAATCTTCTGGCAGGTGGTGGGAGATTCCTGACCTTGTCAGGACACACGGGGGAATGTGTGGCTACGCAAGCATGAACTTCCCCACCGCTGCTGTGTCTCTTCCCAGCTCCCACTCCCCTGCTGTTCCCTGTGTTTGCCCAGTGCAGGAAATGGGATCGGGGACTAGGAAGAGTTTTTACCACATTGCAGTGAGTCATTTCATAGAAAGGGACACAGGCACTCACACGTGGGAGGGTAATAGGAAAGCTGTTGCCCAGGGCACCTGGCCGGCCTGTCGCAGCTCTGTTCATAGCTAGTGTTGCCATCTGGCCGGTATTTTACCGGCCTAGCCGGTTAAACACCTGCCAAGGCCGGGGCCGGTATTACAAATTTACCGGCAATGTAGCTGCCGGTAAATTTGTAATACCCTTAAAAAGACCCCCTCGGCCCGCCCCCAATCCCCTGTAAACTTTTTTCCTCCGTTTTTGTCCTGGCCGCACCGTGGCCCGTCTCTTTTATGTACCCTCCCCCCCACCAGCCGGTAAAAAATTTAGCAAAAGGTGGCAACTCTATTCATAGCACCAACATAGTATATATCATATGTGAGTTTTCCAGAAATTTTACACCATTTACTCCAGTCCCTGCGCCAGCTGGAAAGCTTACAGTTTACATCCACTATCACATATAAACACATTGTGGTCTTTTTTTTTTTAATCTTTTTTTTTTTTTATCAAGAACCAATTAACCTGCCTGTTGTTTCTCAAGGCACAACTATTAAGAAAGGATCTATGGAACTTTACTTGTGTAGGGTGTCCTGCATGATATTTAAGTATAAAAGTTGGGTCCCATGCATTTAGGATCCAACTTGTATAGTTAATGAGGAAAATGTATCAGGCATACACCCTTGCCCCATCCCCTAAGCTGCCACCCTGGGCACATGCCTCATATATATTATACAAAATACAGCCTTGTGTGCAATCCATTAGGACAGTGTCAGTCAGTCAGTGCCAGCAACCCTTGATGCCCCATTAAATAGACTGTAAATCAGGAACATAGAATTCTAAGAGCCAGTGCTATAGAGTCTATAACCTGAGTGCAGCTCTGCTCTTTAATACAGTATCAGTATACAGTTGTCACTTTAAAGACATGTCACTTTGATTATGAACCTTGATTATTAAAATTATTTTTAGCAGTTGCAGATTGAACAGCTCTCTTTAAATAAACAGTAGCAAAACTGGGGCGGTGATGTGGGGGGTAAGGCTGGTGACATTGGGTGGCAGGGCAATGGTGTAGCTGGGCAGTCCAATAGGGAGGAGAAAGATCTCAGCAGAAAAGGAGAATTTAGCCAAACTTTGGGCGGGGTGGAAAAATTTACAGGCAAGTACCAGGAGGCAACCCTAGCTGTATTGTAGTAAAGCAGTTATTATGGGTGCAGTTTAGACTAAGCTTACATACAGTGCAAGGACCAAATTGCAAACTAACTAACACATACTGCCTACAAACATGACCCTGAAGAAGGTCACAGTAATGTGACGGAAATGTTGCACATTTAGATGGATGTCCATTAAATTCACATGTTTTAAAGAAAGAGCCAGTGAGGCAGCCAGGAGCAACTCCACATAATATTGCAGATAGTTTGGTCTCTGAGCTGCTGGGGGTCCCCACTTATATGGCAGTTTCTTTAGAGTCCTGAGTAGGTCTCCCTACTCCCTAGGATGTCATAGGCAAGTGTTTAACCTTGCATCATCCATGTGGTGGCAAATAGATGTGTTTCACTTCACGGCAATGTTACCAGGGCCCATTCTTTTCTATGTTGCTTGTACCCAGGGCGCTGCTCTGAACCACTGAATGTAAGGGGTCCCACCTGTGTTTGGGAGTTCAGACTGGTACCCTGGTTACAGAAACAAAGAAAATAATGGACTCTGTTAACTCGTATGATCCCGTACAGTAGGAATCCTAAAAGAGCCACCACCACATTAGAATACAAGAATAAATGCCCATGTGGATGGACCCTTAGAGGCATTGGTTACATAGTTAAATTGGGTTGAAAAAAGACAAAGTCCATCAAGTTCAACCCCTCCAAATGAAAACCCAGCATACGCACACCCTCCCTACTTTCACATAAATTCTATATACCCATACCTATACTAACTATAGAGCTTACACTATAGCCTTTGATATTATGTCTGTCCAAAAAATCATCCAAGCCATTCTTAAAGGCATTAACAGAGTCAGCATCACAACATCACCCGGCAGTGCATTCCACAGCCTCAGTGTCCTCACTGTGAAGAACTCCCTATGTTGCTTCAAATGAAAGTTATTTTCTTCTAGTCTAAAGGGGTGGCCTCTGGTACGGTGATCCACTTTATGGGTAAAAAGGTCCCCTGCAATTTGTCTATAATGTCCTCTAATGTACTTGTAAAGTGTAATCATGTCCCCTCGCAGGCGCCTTTTTTCCAGAGAAAACAACCCCAACCTTGACAGTCTACCCTCATAATTTAAGTCTTCCATCCCTCTAACCAATTTAGTTGCACTTAGTCTCTGCACTCTCTCCAGCTGATTTATATCCCTCTTAAGGACTGGAGTCCAAAACTGCACTGCATACTCCAGATGAGGCCTCACCAGGGACCTATAAAGAGGCATAATTATGTTTGCAAGACAGAACTTCATTTGCTTTAGTAGCCACCGAATGACACTGCCCAGAATTAGACAACTTATCTACAAAAAACCCTAGATCCTTCTCATTTATGGAAACTCCCAAGACACTGCCATTTAGTGTATAACTTGCATTTATATTATTTTTGCCAAAGTGCATAACCTGCATTTATCAACATTGAACCTCATTTTCCAGTTTGCTGCCCAGTTCTCCAACGTAGACAAATCACTTTGCAAAGTGGCAGCATCCTGCATGGAACCTATAGTTCTGCACAATTTAGTATCATCTGCAAAAATAGAAACAGTACTTTCAATGCCCACCTCCATTGAATTTGGCATATGTCCAGCTGATATACCTTTGCTTTACATGAGTATCTGGTGTTTGTTATACGTGTTTCCACTCCCTGAGTCACTTTGGGTCCCCTCTCTATCTATTTGCTCAGGATTTGTAGGGACACATCTTAATATGCCCCTATAAAGTGAATTGAGAGCAATGGAAGTTTTCTTTGGAGAACTGTGGTGAATTCTATTTGCTATGCCCCATAGTCTTAGCAATATATTTAAATACATATTATACTTTGCAGTGGACTCAACTCAGTATAAATGTAATGGGCTTAGCAATTTATTCTACAGCTGCCCATTCATGTGAAGATCCATTCATTTAGTGATGTGTGGGAATTAACATTACTCGTTGAAATATTCATTTCTTTGGAAGAAGTACATTTTTCCCATGTCTTAGTTGTAGCCCAATAAAGAAAAGGGTCAATTGGTCAATGACTGAAAGGGAATACAGGTGTGTGTGGTTGCTCTGCTCTTTGTGGAACTGATTGAGAGTCACACACAGATAGTAATTAAGGGAGTGACAACAGGCGGGATGTTGCCTGGGACACTGGTTCCTCAGAGACCAACGTCCTGAAATAGGACAAGTCCCCGGGAGACAGGGACAAATGGGAACCTTATGTTCGGAATAATTTACAAAAGCCCTTTTTTTAGTCCTAATTTCTCAGAATCCATTTAAAATAACATTTCTAAGCAGCATAATTGTTTGTGTAAAGTAATTAGATACAGAGCCAGAGAGTTCAATGAAACTGGCCGAGCTGTCCATCTCACTCAGATCCAATGTGACGAGTGCTTGGTGGAAAGTCTCAAAACTACACTCTGTTTAAAAATAAAAAATGGATTGTTTGAATATAAACACACACATAAACAGTAACAAAATACAAAGCAAGCAATTATTAACATCTGAGAAAAATGGAATGGAAAGAACGGATGTGTATACCAGACCCAGGGCCAATTTATTCATGGTCGGCTCACAGCCAAAATTTGGGGGAAAAGTCTAAATATGGTTTACGCTTAATAAAAACAAGAACCTAATTTAGATGGAGAATGTACACCGCGCTATTACAGTTTTTTTAATCAACGGTAAAAAAAAAGTTTGAATTAGGATTGGATTACATCTTTTAGTTTACTGTATATGTGTAATAATTTGCAGTGTTCAAGTGGGTATTTTGGTTTTCCAAAGTGGAATACACTTATCTAAGAGTCACACAGACAGACAAAATGAAGAAGGAATTTACAAACACTTATATATACGCATATGTTATGATGAAACACCTCCGTGTGGGTTTGTAACATAAAAAGTTGGTGCGGATGGAAATTTTTTTTGTTATAAATTGTTTAATCCACAAATCACAATGTTCTGTATCTCAAGCAACATGCAGGAGAAAGAAAATGAAATTCACTTTATTTTTGCATCAACGGTACATTTGCAGGTTTTAGTGAATGACAGGTTTAGTCCATAAATAATAAATGTCACTTTGATCAGCACAGTTTATTAGGGGATCCACCTCTGATTCATAAGAAACAAATAGTAAAATGCTCAGTGATTAATTTTTAAGGTCCGTCAAATGTTTTTGGGGCTCCAGAGTACCGATTGGGTCACAGATGCTCATTTATAGCAGTTTTGAGATTTAAAAAAATCGTAGTAGGAACATTTCCATGTGGCGGCAACCATTATGTTTTGGTCAATAAAGTAGACAACTCTTTTTTCATAAAAAATATATAGAACAGTAGGCTTTCATATTCATCATCATAGTCATCATCAGTTGCTGGTTTCTAAACAGACTAAATGGGGGAAATTATTAGCAGGAGCTTCAACTCTAATAATACGTGGCAGCAAGTCAGTTATATTGGGGAATTCTGATTGGCTGCTATGGCAAACTTTGCTGCTGTTATTTCATTACCCTTTCCAAATATATACCATGTAGGTGCCAATAGTGTTGGGACAGTGTATAAACTGTTTTCTCTTAACACAAAGGGACCTGAACGTCACTTTCTGGCAATAAAATGTAGTACTTTACATAGAATATTATGGCAATACAGTATGCATATAGAATAGCTGAATAAAGCTATATTTGAATATATATCAAAGTGCAAAAACATTTCAACAAGCATAATATATTTCTTTTTTTTTCTCAAACAGTGCTTTGTTTGTGGATTTAAAATTTGGTAGATAAGGTCTAAACCAGTGGTGGCCAACCAATTAACATCCTGGCAGCCTTAGGCTATTGATGGTATTCTGGTAGTTGGAGTTAAACTATCAGCCATGACTGGTCTAAAGGAATTGTACGCCTATATTGCTTTGGAAAAATCCTATTGTCTATAATTTCATGTTTTAAGATGAAATATAATCGTAAAAGTATCAAAGATGCACCAGGTGCAGTTTCCCTTAACAACCAATAAGATGTTTACTTTCAAACAGGGGTATAGTAAACACAATTTGCTGCTTGGTTGCTATGGGTTACTAGACCTGGTGTAAACAACAACAGTGATCTGCAACCTTAATGGATCTGAGACACAACCCAGTCATTTCATATGGCCAAGTGCTGAAGCAGAAATGTTGTATATGGCAGTGGCTGGAGATATGGGTTCTACATCCCTAAACTGAAAACAATGTGGCATTGCGTGACCATTAAATATATTAATCAGTCCTCATTTGCTAGGTTCTCTGAATAAGTCACTAAATAAAATGGCTTTACACAGAGTTCTCTGCAGAATAGTTATGGCATGAGATACTAGCTGGCATTAGAAAAGATTCCACAGAATGTGGATACCAATGCCAATGCTCTGGGGCCCTTGTTGCAAAGGAAAAAAAGCTCTATTTCCTTTCACTTTTATTTTATTTGGAAACCTCATCTGCATTACCAAAGCCTAGCTTGCAACGAGCTTTGTGTGATGAAGGAGATGCAGGATTTAAAGGTATTACAGAGGATTTATTGCATGGCATAAAGAGGGCCCAAAGGATTTTTTTCATGGTACTAAGAGGGCCTGAAATAATTTTGTATGGTTCTAAGAGGGCCTGAAGGATTGTGTGTGTGATACTTCATGCTAGTAAGATTATGGAGTGTGTTAACAGCGAAGCTCCATTTTTGAACTCAAAGTTCCTACAGGTCAAGCTGTACAGCAATCTGATTACTGACTTTCTGGATAATGGTGTTTAATGCTCTAAGAGGCGTTCAGCAATTTAATCATTTCTGTCCTCAGTCTTCATTAGTCCCACATGGCTCTCACTGTTCTCGCTCGCTAACAAAGTACCAGGAAGAATTAAGTGATTAGTTATAAGAAAAAATGGTTCCACATCAATTGTTCTGCAGGGAATGTGAGATGCAACGTCAAACCTTCCTCATAAACCCTGATTAGGAACAGAACCAGGAGTCGGATTAAAGGACTAAAGGCTAAAATTAAGTAAGCTTTATCAGAAAGGTCTATATAAATACACCAGTAAACCCTCTGAGTCCTCTGTAAAAATAAATACCACATTTCTTTCCTTCTATTGTGTACACATGGACTTCTGTATCAGACTTCCTTCTTTCAGTTTAAACCTCCAGAACTAGGGCTTAAGCATGCTCAGTTTGCTCCTCTCCCCCTCCCTCCCCCCTCTCTGTTGTTATCTAAACCCAGAGCTATGAGTGAGCAGGGAGAGACTGAGGCAGGAAGTGATGTCACACAGCTAATATGGCAGCTGCTATCCTAAACAAACAGAGAACTGTTTATTTCTGCAGAATAAATATAGTGTTATAGCTTGCACTTTTGTGGGTAATCTATTGGCGAAAAACTGTTTTTGTAGCTTTCCTTCTCCTTTAAAGACAGTGATGTACAGCTCAGCGCTAAGGACTGGGCAGTGGTGTGTATGACTTTAACTATAGAGTGCAAAGCTGTGTGACTGTAAGGAGCAGTAGAAGAGATACATACTGTAAGTGATCTACTGTACATTTCGATAGTATTATGCGCTCTTCAAACCATTTCCAGTTTGTAATCAATAAATATTGTCAAGTTCTTTAGCAAAAAGGTTGCTTTCATTATGAAAAATGTTGTATTTTTTGTTTTTCAGCCCTTCATGGTTGAAGTAATTTAGGCAGCTCTCCATTTTGCTTTTTTTAAAATGAGATATGCTATTGCATTTTCTTTCTTTCACAATTTCATCGTTTATTTTCCAAATCCAAATGACAATATCAATCGTTTGCTTTTAATACAATTCTTAATAAAGCATTTACCTGGGATTAAAACATTAAGACACATCCACAGGTGATAGAAATTCTGGGGCAAATAACCCCCAACTTGTCCACAGCTGCTATATATTTGTTACTGAGACTAAAACCACCAATGACAATGTAGCCCGTTACCCCACAACATTTAAAATTCGAAGAATTATTGACATTTTTTCGAACGCTATAGATTTCTTCTCCGAATGTGTACAATTTTCCATTGTGACACATCTTAGGGCTATTCCACACGGGGAGATAGCGACGCGTTTGCGGTCGCGGCGACAAAGCGCCGCGACCGGCGCAGGCGACAGTTTTGTATGGGCGCCTATGTAAAAACGCCTGTGCTAACCACACGAGGCGATGCGCTTTTCAACAGTCGCCTGAAAATGTCTCGCCAGGCTTTTTCAGGCGACTGTTGAAAAGCGCATCGCCTCATGTGGTTAGCACAGGCGTTTTTACATAGGCGCCCATACAAAACTGTCGCCTGCGCCGGTCGCGGCGACTGTCGCGGCGCTTTGTCGCCGCAAACGCGTCGCTATCTCCCCGTGTGGACTAGCCCTTAAGTGTTGATAAAACTCCTCGGTGTGAGGATCACTGTCCTACCTGTCTGTAGTAGCGGCTTCATTCATTACTGTATATGACAGTTTCACAAACAAGTCACAAGTTCCAATCAGTTGCTTGCTCCAACAGTGAATCCGTCGAATACAAGGGCTGGCAAGATTCATTTAGATTTTTTTTCCTATATTAATATATCTGTCTTTTATATACAAAGTGAGAATATGGCTTATTCATATTGTACTGATACTGCAAAAAAAAAAACAAGACACAAGACAAATATAAGCTAAAAAGTCCCCTTGACATGTAAATATTCATAGTGCAGTTTATATACAGGTTTGAACACCCACATGCGTATGCCTTTAGCCTCTTCTATAGAATACAGGCCTAGCTCACAAAAGTATAATTCTCCAGCGACCCCTGAAAAATGTATTTACAGTTTAAGCTCTAGCACATACTGTACATATTAATTACAAGGTGTTATACACATCATGAATCTGTGTCCACCTAGAGGTTCTGGAAACCAAACAGAATATATTATATATTATTATATATAATAATATATAATATACATGTTCCTCACACTTATATTATATAAGTGTGAGGAACATGTATAAGTGTGAAGAAAATGTATAGCTCAGGTTTAATGGGATGATTATGGCATATTAGCATGTAGCAGTTTGGCAACACAGAATGTTTAATGGCGCCCATAAAGCAATTCAAGCCAAAGATAAATGGATAAACAGCTACCTATATTGTCATGCTGTAGTGACCCTAGGTTATCCCCTGTCCAGTTTTCACCTGATTTTCATTTGGCCGACACCTGCCCGGAGTCCCCAGCCACAAAAGTTGGCACACGTAAGTGGCCACCACTATGTAGGGCAAATATGTAGGGCAAGATGAAAACCATTGAGATAAATGAAGTTATTCAAGATGCAACATGACCAACAGCGGCACTTCTTCACTATGACATCTGCTTTCCTCAACTCCTATTATCTTCTTCTTTTGTAGCCATTTTAATACACTTCTCTTGACCCGGTGACAGAGAAAAAGTTTGCGAACTGTAGTACTTTGGATTTTGTCATGGATATTTAAAGGATTTTATTTTTTACATTTCCCTAGAATCTATGAAAGTATTAGTGAGGTTGCAACACTTCCATTCTTCACAGACTGTTGAACTTATTTGGTTCATGTCCACTCTGGTGGCCAGCATTTGACCAGAGCCACCCATTGTAGTCATTCATCCATAGTTCGAAGAATATCTATTAAAAAATATGTGCCCGCAGTGTTGTTCTAATTGGCCTCCAAGATTGGCCTGCAGGAGTGCTTAGGAGAGAAAATCATTTCCCCCAAATCTGTTCCTAACTGGTCTTGAGTTTGCCAACCAAGGGGCAGCTTTACTAAAGGGCACAGTGGCCGCGTTAGCGAAAATTATACCAGAAATACAATCCACCAATTAATAACAGGCGTAGAGGACAATTCGCTAGCGAAAGAGACCGTCGATAGCACATTTTCACACCCTAACGCCAGGCGACTTTTTGGTCAGATGAACGATCATTACTCTGCAAATTTACTAAATTGTGAATTTTACAGAACGTCACCTCTTTCGAGTTTCCTTTGCCACCTTAGACCCGGCGAACTGATAAGATGAAGATACATCCTCCTCAATCTTATGTCAGCGACACAATATCCTTTATGCTGAAAAGTCATAAAAATCGTAAAAAACGTTTTCATATTTTAAAGCGGGATTGTCTCCAAAAGTTGTAACTTTGTATGGGTTTTTTAACATCTCTAATAAAGACGACTATATGACCGATATGTACCCGCCCTATTCAAATCGATCTAAGTGTAAGGGGCAGATTTATCAAGGGTCGAAGTGAATCTGAGGGAATTTTTGAAGTAAAAAAATTCTAAGTAATTTTTTCGATATTTCGACCATCGAATAGGATACTACGACTTCGAATTTACTTCTAAGTAAAAATAGTTTGAATATTCGACCATTCGATAATTGAAGTACTGTCTCTTTAAAAATTAAATCTGTCAAAGTGCTATGTTTGCCTATGGGGACCTTCTAGACTAAGTCTTTACACATCGAAGTAAAATTGTTCGATCGTACGCTAAAATCGTTCGATTGAACGTTTTTACTTTGATCGTTCGATGGCCAAATTCGGTGAACAATCCTTAGACTTCGATATTCGAAATTGAAGTATTTTAATTCGATGGTCGAATTTCGAAGTATTTTTTACTTCGAAATTCAACCCTTGATAAATCTGCCCCTAAGTGTACTAACAAAGTTTTGCTATGAAATGCCTGCGCTGACAAATTAACGCTAGCGACACTTCGCCAGAGTTCGGCTACAGAGACGCAACTTTGCATTTCAATGAAAATTTGTCCTTTAGTGAATTTCCCCCCAAGTCTCTTTAAGCCCCTTGTGGGCCCAACCCCACCAACTAGAAACTGTTTAGAAGAACTCTGCACGGGGGATGGCCTAGAGACCTAGGTACATGGATAAATGGATATGAGTGTATAGTCTGGTGAATATGGCTTCAAGACAGTCACAGCGATACATAAAGCTATGCCTGTGTTCCCCTATATAAGTTTAATTTATTAAGGATATTTTGGGTAGAGGTTACCCCTTCCTTCAACCCTTTGCTTCTGCCCCAACTACATATGTATTTAGTGACCAGTAAAATTTATTTTTAAAGTCTATTTCCGGCTATGAAGATTCTCTGTTTTTATTCTGAATGAAGAAATCTGTCGCCTTTTTATTTTCACTGCTCATTCTCTGATATTGATTTAGATAGTGGGTGCCCGAGAACAGTGATCTCTTAATCTCTTAAAAGTTTTTTTGTTTTTTTTGGAAGCTTTGGGTTTCAGAGCACCATCATCTCAATGAAACAGTTTGCTTCTAACAGATGGAAGTAGAACTAATGCCTCTACTCATTCTAATCTCTTCCAAAATGGATTTTCTAAAAACATTTAATTACTTTTCAAGACATTTCTTTAATAACCTTATATGGGTTCCAAAAAAAGTCAAGAGACCTTCACTAGCCAAGATCTGCATTTAGCAGGTAATATATGAACAACAATATATATAAATATAAATGGTCATGTATATGTTTTAAAACTACTGTGAAATTACACTCCTGTTATTAAATGTACCTCTTGCTATGAAGAAATAGGGATATTAGAAGTCATGGAGGAGTTCCATGACTATATAAAGGCACAAGGTCACATGGTCAGTGCATTTATACAGGTCATGGAAAACCAAAGTGAATTTTAATATGCTCAGATTTTTCAGCAGGGGGTACACACGGCGTCACACGTGACATCACTAAGCACCAATTATAATGAATGAAATATCAAAAACACAAATTCTAAGTATATTTCATTACAAGTTGCTTGAGGCTGGTGAGTATTATTTAACTGACAAAGACAGCCTTGAATAAATTTATTCTCGTTGTACATACATCTTCATACTGTTCTCAGACCATTCGTGGGGGGTTATTTATCAAAGTCTTTTTACCTCAATATTTTCTAAAAAAAAACTCCAACCAAATCCTCACAGGTTTTTTCACCTTATTTATTAATACACTTTCCCGACATTTTGGGACATTGCGGGAAAAAATCGTGAAAAATATGAATTGTACGAATTTTTCAGTTTTCCACCTGAAAACTCTTCTGATTTTTGCCCGAAAACCCCAAAATCTTTGGATTATTGCAAGAAACCCAGTGCAGATCAAAAAATATTTTAAACTTCTCCCATTGACTTCTATACAACCTCGACAGGTCTGAGATCCCGGATAGGGATGGGTGAATTTGACCCGTTTAGTTTCGCCAAAAATACGCCGCCGGCTAAATGTTGCCAACGCCCATAAAAGTCTATGGGCATCAAAAAAATGTGGTCGCGCAGTGAAATTTTTTTGACGCGCGTCTTTTTTATTTTTTTACTCATGACGCAATGCAAGTCTATGGGCGTCATTTTTGTAGCAAAACATGGCGAAGAAGAATTCGGATTTTATACTAAAAAAACACGAAATTTTTGGGTTTTTGGCATCCGGAATTTAGTAAATAACCCCCTATGTGCCCTGCAAGTTCCCATTTTTTCTCTCTCTGAAAGAGCTGTTTTCTGGTGCTGTGCCCTGGGCAGTAGCGATATGCAGGTCAGGAAAACCCCAACACTTAGGGGGTTATTTATCAAACTCCGAATTTATCTCAATATTTTCTGCTACAAACTCCGATCAAATCCGATCGGGTTTTTTATGTATTACATTTTCCCAAAAATTTGATTTGTGGTAAAAAATCAGATTTTCGCGATTTTTTCATACGATTTTCACGAAACTTTGGGAAATTGCACAAATTCAGTACACATCAAAGAATCATTGGGATTTCTCCCGTTGACTTATATGCAACCTCGACAGGTCTGAAATGCTGGATTTTCAGATTCTGACTTTTCCATCCTTGGGGTTTAATAAATTCAGAAAAATTCGTGATTTTTTTAAAGTCCAATTTTATAAAGATTTTCGTGATTTTTGCATTCGGAGTTTAGTAAATAACCCTCTAATGTTGCACATTGAGAGGGACGATTGTGATGTCAATAGGAGTTACCAGGCGATAAAAAAGAAACTGCAAACAGTGAAATAGAAACAGGTGATGACACGCTATTGAGTCAACTGGAGAATTGCGGTTACTTTAATAAGATGGCGGCTGCAAGAGAAATGCAGGAAGTAGAAATACAAGGAAAATTTACTGCTTTTATAATATTTATAAAGCAAAACAAACACAGTTATTCAAGCCACTATACCGAGGTCTGCAATGAGTGTGGGGTACGGTTTAGTTCTCCTTTAAGTGCACCATTTGTTTAATGTGTTTATAGTATATGTAGATATGTGTTTCTATGCATTTTTGCTCATGATGTCATTATGTGTATTTTATACATTCTTGTGGTTTCAACGTCTTTCCTTTTGTTTTTCTACTATGCATTATTTCTGACAGTCTAGGGAGCAAGGGGTTAAAGCTGTTTTTTTTTTATTTATCTTTTTAAAGGAACTTAGCATTCAAATAACCCAGAATTTTTTTTGTGCAATATTTGACAAATTTGAGTACTGAGGTTAATATTATTATATTTATTTAACACCAACGTGGGACTTCACAGACATTGTTTACAGTGTAAGATCTTGCAGGTCACTAGCTCTGGAGGACACAATTAGTGATGGGCGAATTTGGGGCGTTTCGCTTTGCCGAAAAATTCTCGAATTTCCCGAAAAATTCTCGATTTTCCCGCAAAAATTGTCAAATGGCAAAAAATTCATGGAGCGGCAGCGAAAATGCGCCGACGTCCAAAAAACTGGATGCCTTCGCCGTTTTCGCTGGTGAATTTCCGCTGCGGTTTCGAGAATCGCGGGAATTCGCCACTAATTCGCGCCTGGCGAATACATTCGCCCATCACTATACACAATGATAGGCACTGGGCCACAGCACTTTAAGTTGTTACTTGCTGTAAATCCATTATTATATAAAGGAAACAGACACCAGTGTTCTCACCAGGGAAATTTTGCTTTCTGACACTATTTTACAGCCGTCTGGCTCCTCTCCCACCCACATCTCACTTGCTCCAATTAAAACAAAATATTGGTCTTTCTATAAAACCAGGTCCTCCTCACATGCCGAGGAAGAAACAAATAGGTTCTTTTTTATATTTTACCCCCCACTTTCTTTTTCTACAGCCAGACATTTTCTCTCAGAACACTGAGTAATAATGGGTCACATAATACATAAATGCAATATATACAGATGAAGCATCATAAGCCCCAATGTAACCTTGGGGGTTGAATTATAGGAAGAATTAGGACTAGGAGGGATGTACCACGAGGGCTGGTTGTGGAAGAAGAACGGAGGAGGGCCCTTTCCAAAACTGTAATTGATGTCTCATTCTTACAGATATGGAGAAATTGATCATTGATCATTGAACTGCCTTTTACTCCTCCCACAGAAGGAATCAAGAACCAGTTTAGTACAAGCCATATTTATTGAACTCATGTTCTAAATGGTCGGTGTATTACCCATTAGTGATGTGTGGTTCAGGAAAACTCAACACACACTCGACCCTAACCCGCTAAACCTTAACCCGGCACCCGACCCTAACTAGCAAATTATTGCCATTGCAGGACCCACAGCTGACCCCTACCTTTGTCTTCTCACTCTGTACGATACGTCTGTGTGTGCCTCTGGTTTCCAACACAGGGAATATTTGGGAGCAGAGGAGGAGGAGTGTACAGTACTTCCCCAGTCTGACCCACACCCAACCCTAACCAACCATTGTTGGCCAAATTTCAACCTGACTGGTGGTCAACTCGCAGGTCATTGCAGTTTTCGGGTCCATCCGCACATCACTGCTGCATTTCATGTTATTACGTTAAGGAACAATGTGGCTCTGTAGTGAGTGTCCTTAGAATGTAATGTATCTTGACTTGGCAGAGACTGATCTGAATGCTGAATTGATGAATAATCTCTGTAAAGTGCTGAAGAATAAGTTGGCACTATATAAGCAAAGTATATTAATTCATTGTGGTGAAATGATGTTCTATTTGCTTTGTTGCTTATATGAAAGTGTTACTGGCTCAGCCTTCAGCTCTAACCATGTGTAAGTCTCTTTAGCCACAGTTTGCCTTATGGCTGTCTGTACTTTAATGGTGTCAATGCCTTGTTTTAATGGGTGGCATGGCAGCACTTAAAAGTCAAAAATATGGATTTTATAGGCAATGCTGCAACTTGATCAACCCTATTTTTATCCATGCCATTCAACTAATTCAGTCTATCAAACAAGACAGAATATTTAGCAATATATGAAGTTTTATATACCTGTACAAGGAAATGTATATCAGGGATACTGTTACTATCGCATGTGCAGTATGGAGACTTTCATGTCCACAAACTCTATCTATGAAAACCAAATTCACGCTTGTGTTTGACTCTCGATGCCTCATTTTGCTGAGTGTTTTCTTGGGAGAAGCAAGTGGCTTAGTTGGCAAGATGCTGACACATTGAGTAAACAGGGAAGTCTGGTTCAATGTCGGTGTCAGCAGCGCTGTGTGATCTGAAACTATTCATTTCCCGACCGCTAGCAAATCAAGGGGAGCTCGGCGGCACAATTCTCTGCACATGGTGTGAGCACAGGAATAGAACCCTACATATGCAGCATTTTTAAATAGTATAACTTGGATTCAGCTGTCAGTTCCTGTATATATACAGTCACACAAGGATAATATATAACCGAGAAAGCAAAAATTTTACGCTCAAGGGGCTTTGAATTATCTGAGCTTATGAGGAACTGACATATTAGTCACCAAAGGGATTAAAGTCAGAATTCCATGTAGCAGGCCTTTAAAGGGAATGTAAAGGCAAAACAATGAAATCCCTTTTTTACTTTACTGAAAATGAAACCTATCTCCAATATACTTTAATTAAAAAATGTGTACCGTTTTTATAAGAAACCTGACTGTATGCAGTGAAATTCTCCCTTCATTTACTTCTGTGGCTAGAAATTGTCAGACGGTCCCTAACTGCTGAGCAGGGAAACAATCATACTTATGAACAGCAGGGGGAGCCCCCGCCTTACTTCCCAGTCATGCAGAACTCAAGCAGCTTTGTTTATGATGATCCCTAAGCAGCCCAGACCACACTGAGCATGTGCACAGTCTTAGTCTTGCATTTGTTTGATTAGGCTTGTGGTGCAGTAAGTTCATGTTTATATTTAGTATACAAAATACAGCATTTCTAGCCTTATTCTATTTTAGACTTTACATGCCCTTTAACCCCTGAACCACTTTCCATAACGTATGGGCAGCGACAAGGATACAGTGGGGTAACTTTTACAAAAGTGACACTTACATTCAGATCTGTCGCTGCCGTTGGCATTGGACCTGTGAGCAGCCCGTATGATGTCATCAGATCTGAAGTCACGGCACATAGCACACATGAGTGACATCACTTCTGCTGCACCACAATAGAGGGACCTCACCTCTGCTGACGGATTTAATAGAACAATATCCGGCAGCAGAGTAAGTGTTTTTTTTTTTACCATATAGGCTGCCCTCTTAAACTGCCACCCTAGACACAGGCCCTGAGGCACAGGCCCTGAGTGTCTATATGGTAAATATAGCCCTGCTTACATTTCAGCTTTAAGGATTAATTATATCTTAGTTTGGATCAAGTACAAGCTACTGTTTTATTATTACAGAAAAAAAGGAAATTATTTTAAAAAATTTGGATTATTGGATAAAATGGAGTCTATGGGAGACAGCCTTTCTGTAATTCTGAGCTTTCTGGATAATGGGTTTCTGGATGACAGATGCCATACCCGTTATTACCAAATCCACAAAGATCTTACCAAAATGGGGAGTAATGGCCTACTTCACATTGTTGTATGTTGCTGTGATTACATGGAACAATAATGTATCCACAAAGGGTAAAAAATATCACGAAAAGTCACGAAACTGGAGTGAGACGTTTGTGAATCTGATTTTCTTTTTCTGATACTTTCAGTCGTTTATTGGCCTGTGTTTGGTGTCCATACAATATATCCATTCAGCATGTCCGTGGCTTGAGGAGAGTCTGCACAGCAGCAATCAAGATCTGATCATTAGTGATGGGCAAATTTGTCCTGTTTCGCTTCGGAAAATTCACGAATATCCCGCGAAATTGTGAAAAATTTGCAAAACTAAATGAAGTCAATTATTTTGACGTACGTCAATTTCAACTCCAGCAACAATTGTTATACTTGGGCCTATTTTGGCCAAATGCATTAAAGTCAATGGGAGTCCGAATGATTTTGACGTGAAACAATGTTTATGTGTGCGACTATTCCGAATTTTCGTTGTTTGTGGCCCTATCAGTGACCTCATCAAATGAGCGTCTCTTTACTTGTATGGCCAGCTTTACTCCAGTTTGGGTTACCTTTGTGAGTATCCCCCCATTCTGCACCCTGCAGCATATTAACATTATTCCCAGTGCACCCTCACTTTACGATATCACTTGCCAATATGAAATATAACTGTCACATTTAGGGGCAGATTTATCAAAGGTTGAGGCGAATTTTCGAATTGAAAAAATTAGAATTTCGAGCTATTTTTGTGTACTTTGACTAGGGAGTAGTCCAAATTCGATTTGAATTTGCAAAAAATTAGAATATCGAAATTTATCATGTACTGTCTCTTAAAAAATTTGACTTCAACCATTCGCCATTTAAAACCTGCCGAATTGCTGTTTTAACCTATGGGGGACGTCCTAGAACCTATTTGGAGTCAATTGGTGGACTTTGTAGGTTTTTTTTGGGAAACACTTTGAATCGAATGCGATATTCCTTTGATTCGTAGGATTCGAATACGGCCGAATGCGGACCTATTCGATCGAAAACTGACCTAATTGACCAAAAAACGTAATTTCGGTTTTTGAATTCGAAATTCTACCCTTGATAAATATGCCCCTTAGAGTGTTTTCATATTGAACCTGTTCTTTGGTGCTAAAGAAGCTTTGAACGAATTACAGCACGTGCCACATAACACAAGTGTACACGATTTGCACAATGGCCAAAGGCAGGGATGTGATTATACGGAGGTGGTGGTGATGGAATGAATAAATGATGTACTTAATCATATACATAATTGGCTTTAAGTATGGCAATTGTTATAATTTGTATTCTACATGCACATTGGAATATGTGTGTTTTATAAAATAGCACATTCTGCCTTTATTATGGAAAATGCATACAAACTAGTAAGTTATCAAATGATGAATGGCTTAATTATGAATATTTAAAATAAATGAATAGCAATGATAATAAGGAGGTGTTAAAAAAGATGATCAGTTCCTTTGAATGTCTCACTGATATGTTCCCATTATATTCCAGCTCTAGCAGCTAACTAGGGCTCAATACTGGACAAATTTGCACCTGGGCAGTAACCCATAGCGACTAATCACTCTTTTTTTCGGCCAACTGCAAGTAGAACAATGAAAGTAAAGAACCGATTGGTTGCTATGGGTTACTGCCCAGGTGCAAATTTGCCCAGTGTTTATAAATGACTTTGTGTAACTACATAATCCCAGCAGCTGTAACCGCTGCACAGTAGAAAATACTTTTCTTTTATAGGGGCAGACTTATCTTCATACTTATTGTTTGTACCAAAGTTAATATTATTATATGGTACAAAATTACAGTAAAGTTATCCCGGATGCTCAGGAGCTGGGGTTTTCTGGATAAGGAGGTCTTTCTGGATTTCCATACATTAAGGGGGTTATTTACTAAACTCCGAATGCAAAAATCACTGAAAAATGCGTGATTTTTTTTTTATAAAACTGACTTTTAAAAAATCACGAATCTTTCGGAATTTATTAAACCCTGAGGATGCAAAAGTCTGAATCAGAAAATCTGGCATCTCAGACCTGTCGAGGTTGCATATAAGTCAACGGGAGAAGTCCCAATGATTTTTTGATGTGCGCTGGGTTTCCGGGAGTACCCTGAAGTTTTCGGGTGAAAATGACGAAAAAATAGTGAACATCAGATGAAAAAGTCCGGAAAAATCGTGAAATCTGATTTTTGTTCCCACACAGCACATTTTCAGGAAAATGTAATAATAAATCCCGTAAAAAACAAGATTGAATTTGATTGGAGTTTGTATCAGAAAATATTGAGTTAAATTCAGACTTTGTTAAATAACCCCCTAAGGGGGGAATGTAATTTTAGTCGCTAGAGCAAAAATAATTTGCAATGTGAATAAATGTTCGCAAAGTGAAAAATGTTGCCTTTGCGAACACCTTGCCCCTCCCACAACAGTAAGGGGATATTCATCAAAGTTCGAATTTATCTCAATATTTTCTGATACAAACTATGATCAAATCTGCTCTGATTTTTTAGGCTTATTATTACATTTTCCCGAAAATTCGCTTTGTGGGAAAAATCCAATTTTCACAATTTTTTCGGATTTTTTTTCATCCTGTGTTCAGGAATTTTCTCCGGACTTTTCACCCGAAAACTTCAGGGTATTGCACGAAACCCAGCACACATCAAAAAATCAATGGGACTTCTCCCATTGACTTATATCAACAGGTCTGAGATGATGCCGGATTTTCAGATTCAGACTTTTCCATCCTCCAGGTTTAATAATTTAAAAAAAAAAAATCACAAATTTTTCGTGATGTTTGCATTTGGCGTTTAGTAAATGACACCCTAAGATAGTGATTACAAATTTTAGTTTGCGCGTTGTATGTAATAAAATTTCGCAATCGTAAACCATTTTTTGCAACAAAATATTTAAAAATACTCCACAGCAGGTGTTAAAGGTTTGCAATGCACAATTAAGATTCGCAATGCAATAAAAGCCTAATAAAGAATATTGCGACAGGTGATTTTATTAACATTTGCTACTAATAAGGATTAATTATATCTTAGCTGGGATCAAGTTACATTACAGAGAAAAGGGAAATCATTTTTAAAAATTAAAACTATTTTCTTAAAATTGGCGCTATGGGAGATGGCCTTCCCGTAATTTGGAGATTTCTGGGTTGGTTTTTATAGGTAACTACATGTGGGCAAACTTAGGGGCTGATTTATCAAGCGTCAAAGTAAAAAAAATAGAATTTCAAGCTATTTTTCTGTACTTTGATTATAGAATAGGTCAAAATTACATTCGAATTTGAAAAAAATGTGACTATTCGAATATCAAAATTTATCATGTACTGTCTCTTTAAAACTTTGATTATTCATCATCTAAAACCTGCCAAATTGCTGTTTTAGCCTATGGGGGACGTCCTAGAACCGATTTGGAGTCATTTGGTGGACTTTGAAAAATCAACGTTTTTTGGGGCAAATACTTTGATTCAAATTTGATCGAATGCACTAAAACTTCGATTTGAACGCTTCAAATACAGCCTATTTACCTGAGGTTGAAATTTTTAATACATTTTGATTGGTTCTTTTTTTATTCGAATGTCGTTATGGGAGTTCAAAAAAAAAACTCCCGTTACTTCGAAATTCGACCCTTGATAAATCCGCCCGAGTGCCTTCTATTACATAACCCTGATTGATTCCCAAAATGCTTTAACTGATCTGATAATCCGGGACTCATTTTTTTAGCCAACTGCTTTCCAGGGTGAAGATGAAAGAACCGTTAGTAACATGCACAAAATAAAAATGTTTCTTACAACGCATTTTTTTTTTTTTTTGGTTTTATTTTTAATAAGCATGGCAGAAAAAAAATCAAATCAAAGTGCCAAACGACAGAGAAATCAGATAATACATTCTATGTACAATACCGTATATCACAATGAAACCTCAGGTTTTTGCTTTTAAAGTGTGACGGATGATGTCATTTGGGTGTGAACCACTAACAATGATCACATTACAAGTGTTTTTCCCTATGTCGGTGCACAACACACACACACGCTAATTAGAAAAAATAAAATAATCTCATCCCATATAATAATCCCAAAGACAAAAAGAATAAAATCCTGCATGTTGAGTACTATAAGTAATAAGCCATTTTATCTCAATTCCAGAAGAACAAGCGCGGTGACCAGCATTGACTTATCCCTGATTCATTCTTTCCCTAAAACAAGCAATCCCAGGGCAAAGCTAAGCAGATCTGTGCAGTTTATTCTGGATATCAGCTAAAATCAAGAGTTAAGAAAGCAAAAAAGTGAAAAGAAAATAAGGAAAGTGCACGTAGTCGTGGTATTCGGAATCAACTCTTTCACAGATTATTCAGCCAGCTCCCATTCCTATTCATTTCATGCCATTGTGGATCGGTAAGTAGCATAGAAATTCTAAGAGTAGAAACATGCTCAGATTCGGGGAGATTTGGTCGCCCAGCGATTATTGCCTCTTCTTCAGGCAACTAATCTCCCCGAACTGCCTTCCCGCCGTCTAGAATGTAAATCGCCAGAGGGATGGCACTTCATTTTCTGAAGTCGGCCAAAGTTTCCTCGTGAGGCAACTTCGGACGACTTTGGAAAACAAAGCGCACCGATTGCCATCCCTCTGGCGATTTACTTTCTAGCCAGTGGGAAGGCGGTTCGGGGAGATTAGTTGCCCAAAGAAGAGGAGATTTGTCGCTGGGCGACTAATCTCCCCGAATCTGAATGTGTGTCTCTGCCCTAAGAAGTAGTGAAATAGTTTTTTTTTGTCATTCTTGTTAACTTAAATAACCGTGAATTAAAAATACAGTGGCACGCTTTTTTTTTACAAAAACAAACACGTATTCTAATTCATAATACTGTCTGGGCATGTCTATCCAGGGAAAGGAGAAGAAGCATCTCTACTCGTTTGGATCAGGTGTATAGAATTCTACTCCAACAAGAGGAGTCAGGCAAATTCCTAAATATGCCCCCTTGTGTCAGTATGGATATTTTTTACAAAGCCACATAGACAACTATTGCTGAAAACAGAGGCAGCTCAACTATGGCAGAAAGGCTTGTTTCCATAAAAAAGATACCAAACATTAGCTAATAAAGTGATAACAAGGATACAGAGAATTCCCTCTTTGGTAGGAAGAAGTAAATGATCTATAAAGACCAATTGGTCTTATGTGCTGCAATTAACAATGGGACGTTATTTTACTATGAGTTCAGGTGCATTGATTGAGCTCACAGCATATGTCTGCTCTCCGTTCTATTAATGCAGTCATTTAGTAGGTATGGCTAAAATGTAAGGCACATAATTACTCACATGTATGGGCCAAAATATGCCACCAGGATCAGTATCAGCTTCCCATGCCACCCTTTATATAGGGCTTATTTTGAAATGGTAGAAAAGCAACGCCCGTCACTAGGGATGGGCACATTTTTTTGCCTTGTTTCGCCGAAAAAATGACGCCCATAGACTTGTATGGAGACATGCGTCAAAAAAAAAGACGCGCAACAAAATAATTTCGCCGTGCGACAAATTTTTTTTGACGCCCATAGACTTTAATGGGCGTCTGCGACATTTTGCCGCCGGCGAATTTTTGGCGAAACGAAACTGGTCAAATTCGCCCATCCCTGCCCGTCACTGTTTATTCAAAATAATTTAGAATGTCTAATGAGTGCAGAATCCCTTACAAAACATTAGGTTCAATATTAGGTTTGAATATTACAGGTATGGGACCTGTTATCCAGAATGGCCTGGGGGGTTCCAGATAACAGATCTTTCCGTAATTTGGATCTTCATACCTTAAGTCTACTAGAAAATCAGGTAAACATTAAATAAACCCAATAGGCTGGTTTTCCGCCCAATAAGGATTAATTATATCTCGATCCCAACTATTACAGAAAAAAATGAAAGTATTTTTAAAAATTTGGATAAAACTGAGTCTATGGGAGATGGCCATTCTGTAATTCTGAACTTTCTGTATAGTGGGGATCCCATACCTGTACAGGCTAAAATTTAGCCTAAACCTTTTGTTTGACAATTAATATTCCAGTTCTTGACCATAACGCTTCACCATAACGCTTTAAGCAGAGGCGCCTTGTGCAGTATAATTACAGAAGAAACACAAATTGTACACGATTATATGAATTCTACTGATTTGGTGAACAAAAATCTGATATGGCCCAAACCCTATTTATTTATTTCGTTGGCATGCGTTTCTTTCTATAAGCAAATCTGTTGGAAGTGTAAGTAGACAAACTGAAACCAAAGCATGGCGGGTTGTTTTTGGTTATGGCAGAAAGCTTGTTGGTTTCAGCAGGTGACACTGATCAGGGGACCCAAAGAGTAGTTAAAACCCCCATTAAAAGGGCATCTTTGTGGTTTAAGAAGTATTAAATTGGCTCCACAATTTATTATCTGCCACCATCATACCCTGGTTAGAATTATCTGCTTTTGGCTGGTTTCCATTCAAGCAGCTTTGGTAGATGGAACCCTATATATTATTCTGGAGTCTGTTGCCTTAGATTATAATTATCCACAAGAGATTAATTCTCAGATAATGGCTTAAAATGTCAGAGAGAAGGAAAAGCTTCTTGTTTGGCTTATGGAGATATATTTTCTCCAGGGATAAATCTTTTGACGTGACATTACATATTTATATTTTTGAATAAAAAGGCTGAAGAAAAAGTATCGTCAAAGTATTTTTCAATAAAAATGATGGATTCATACTGACTTCTTGAACCCTACTTATATATCACAAATACCCTATGAAATGCCACGTTAGGACTCTATATTACTTTAGGATTCTTGCTGGCCATGGAAATTTAAGCATACCTACAGTATCTACACATGTTGAAGATGGAATATTACAATTACTGTTTTTGTGTTATTTTGCTTTGTTAACAGTATCTCCATTGTGGGTTAGTTCTTATTCACTAAAGATGGAAAATAGTTCTCCTAAAGCTTCACTGTATATTTATGAGTGCCCTATGCACATTGCTGGAGTGTCCAATCTTTTTTGAAAACAAAACAAATAAATACCCATTATATATGACACTAATGTAGGTGAAACCTTTGGCATGATCCTTGGCAAGGTTCTCTCAGCAATTTTAAGGGATACTGTCATGGTTAAAACATGTTTTTTTTCCAAACACATCAGTTAATAGTGCTGCTCCAGCAGAATTCTGCACTGAAATCCATTTCTCAAAAGAGCAAACAGATTTTTTTTATATTCACTCTGACATAGGGCTAAACATATTGTCAGTTTCTCAGCTGCCTCAGTCATGTAACTTGTGCCAGCACTTTAGGATGGAACTACTTTCTGGTGGCAGGCTGTTATTTCTCCTACTTAATGTAACTGAATCAGTCTCAATGGGACCTGGATTTTACGAGCGTTAGTCTTAGATCTACCAGGCAGCTGTTATCTTGTGTTAAGATGGCCATAGACACAAAGATCCGATCGGACGAATCTTAGATTCGTACAATTTTTGGACCATGTGTGGAGAGGCCTGACATTTGTTGTCCCATGGAGATCAGTCGTTTGGACAGGTTAAAAGATTTCTGTCAGCTGCCGATAATTTCTCTGCATGTGTTGCCGATTGGATGATTTTTAGTGGGAGACCGTCACCAGCTTTTGTCGGACATAACTTTCGTACGATTGCTGTCAGGGGCAGAAAATCAGCTGATCTGTTCTTTTCTAAAAGGTTAGTGGCAGGTCTGGAGATGGGAAAGTCCGATCATTCGAGGATTCTAACAATTGGATCTTTGTGTCTATGGCCAGCTTTAGGGAGCTGCTATCTGGTTACCTTCCCATTGTTCTTTTGTTAGACTGCTGGGGGGGGAGGGGTGATATCACTCCAACTTGCACTACAGCAGTAAAGAGTGACTGAAGTTTATCAGAGCACAAGTCACATGACTGGGGGCAACTGGGAAACTGACAATATGTCTAGCCCCATGGCAGATTTCAAAATTAAATATAACAAAATCAGTTTGCTCTTTTGAAAAACGGATTCCAGTGCAGAATTCTGCTGGAGCAGCACTATTAACTGATGCGTTTAAAAAAAAAAAAAGAACATGTTTTCCCATGGCAGTATCCCTTTAAGTTTGGGGATATTGCATAGTTCCAGTTAATATATGAACATTGATCCTTCCCCTGCTTTCAGATCTATTAAGCAAGATAAATGTTGCATCTTCATTCATATAAATTAGTATCCCTTACGGAGCCAACTGGCTTTTAAAGACTTGAAGGCAAATATCCCCCCGGAAACATGAATTCTATAAGGGAGGAGGGTTCAGCTGAGGATGTAAAAGATACATAAATTCCCTATCTAAAGAATATAAAGTGTTGGTGCAGTGATGGCAAAAATAACATTAAAGAAAAAGAGTTGCAGGAGCTCAGTTAAATATTTAAGCGTTAAATCCACTGTGGTCTTGATGTACATTAGTGCATAGCAGTAACCTCATTTACTTTTGTTGCCAGCTAAGAAACACACATTGTCTCATTTTGGTTCCCTTTAGAAACCCAGTTATACCAAGTTATACCTACAAGCAACTGGCACCTATGTTACCAAAAAAGAAATCTGTTAGCCCTTGAACAGCACCGGCCCAAGTGCTGCAGGATTTGGAGGAGGATGTAACCTAAACTGCAAATTTATTATCAAATTCAGATTTGTTTTTCAGCATGGAGAAAAACTCAGTCTCTGTCATTTATCCTAGAGGATTAATGATGCAAACGGTTGCTGAAGCTTATCACCGTTGCTGAGCTCTAACATCCCACAGAGCACGATGGTCAAAACACCTCACATCAATCAGCTTTGTTAAATGTGTTGATGTATTAAAAACTTTCCTCAATTCAAATCGTCTAGGGTTCTCAAGTTTGAATATTAGTAAATGTGCCACTTAGCAAATGCTTGAGGGCTGCCTGTGCTTTTTCTAGGTGGAAACTGTAAGGCTGAGGTCCCAGTTATCAATACGCACAGACGCTATTGTTTCAAAGAAATACTTTCTGTACAAAGATACAAAACTCCAAGCCCATTATTAGAATTTAAATGCTTTTAACCTTTTGTAAATCACTAAAAGTCATCAGAAGAGTGTCAACTCATTCTTTAAATGCTGATAAGCCAGATACTCATTTTCTTTTTATTTGACATGGGTTTTATTCAACTTCATTACCTACTTAACTTTTTCAAAACCACCAACCCACCCACCCCCCAAAAAAGCAAGTGAGGAATTCACATTCATGTCTTCCACTTTCAAACTACATAAGTAAAAGGGTTATTACTAGGCTATGGCATATCAAATACTTGTCACCCATGCACATTGTTACACATAGCACAAAGACATTCCAAAACATGAATATGGCATTGCAGGAAAGCACCCAGACAAGACTTTGCACACGTTTTCTTTTTTTTGGACGTAGCTTGATGGAAGATAGAACATATTGTCAAGACATTTCGTATATATTATGAGGAGTCGGTAATGTCAGCATAGCACAAACAGACCCAATGGAATTGTGTGACAAGGAGAAACGCATGCAAAGTACAATGCAATTAAACCTGTTGGAGAGGAGATGGCTACTTTTTTTTTTTTTGGCTGTTTGCTTTTACAGCAAAATTGTACCTGTCCTTCAGTTATTCCAATGAGATCAGAATAGAGTGCGACCATGAAGAAAAATACTGGAACCTACAAGAGGTAGTAACGCTAAAAGAATTGCTTTAGAAGGAAGAAAACACAAATTAGTCCAAAGCTCCACCATGAAGATTCAAACTAGCGACTTTGATGCAGGAAGTTTACAAAAATGAGCCCTCTCTTGCTGTAGAATGCCCAACATACAGTTAGGGGTGCATATTTTATATATATATATTTATATATATATATATATATATCTATATATATATATATATATATATATATATATCTATATATATATATGCACCTGAGAGCATTCTGCTAAGGTTCACCGTTAGAGATCCGGCTGAAAGTTTCAGAGCTGCCTACCTTATAAATACAGTTTATGCGTGCATGTATAGACAATATGCCTTGGTACACCAAGCTGAATGTGTGAACGTTAAGCTGGCAGTACTATTGCATTTTTGGAGAAGATGGCTGAAACATCACAAACATGTCCATTCTTCACTGTCAAGGCTACTCTTTCTAGGAGTCCTTAATGCGTGACCTCATCTCCCTATAGACAACAACATAACCCTTCAAGCCCCTCTAACAAAAAATAAAATTTGGGGGGTATTATAACATATGAATAATGAAGCACATCTGTTTGTGGGCACGCGCCTTTTGTTCAGCAGGAGGATAGTTACAGAATGTGATTATTCCCCCTTTAATTCTCACATGATTGGAACTTGGGCTAGAGAAGAATTTGGACTTGGTCTGTAACCATCTAGGAAACTCATTTAGAGTTTTATCTCCAGGCACTCTCCCCAACAACCAAAAAAAATAGTTACTAGTAATTCCGGCATCTTTACATGTTAACAAAAAAGGCCCATTTAGCATTCAGAATAGTCATTTCAAAAATAAAAGTAGTCAACCATTTATAGTACACTGTAGGTACAGTTGCAAAGATGTCCCTGCATCCATGCCTTGTTCAACATGATGCCCTTGGGTAAGAAACCTTAATTTCTTGCTCCTACCCATTAAAAAGGAATGCTCCTACAGTTGCATCCCATCAGCAGGTAAGTGAAAATGGCAAAGTCTTTAATTCCTCAGTTCATTATACATATATTTATAATATATATATATACACTATGTTAGAGTGTTTGTTTAGAAGCCCTTTATGTGGCAGTAGGCTTCCAGAGATGAGAATAAAATGTACAAGAGCCATAGAAGTGTAAAGAGGGCTGTTGTTAGACGCTTGGCAGTCCGTGGCCCACCCAGTTCCCCGCCGATTTCTGGTCGCCGTCGGTAGAGCAGGACACCAACGCTTATGAATGCAAATATGGTGAAAAGGGTGACGGAGAAAGCGAGGTTGCCGGGTTGGACTCTGAACACATCTCCGTTGGCAGCATGGTAAATGGCAGCTATGGACCAAGCAACACCAATCCCCAGGAAAACATTCACTGCATTGCTACCAGTGACATTACCTATGGAGGCATCAGCATACTGATCTTGGGTTGCTGCAACTTTACTGGCAAAAGTATCTGTTGGGAAAAAGAAGAGAATTCATAGCTTTATTATCTTGCATATTTATAAGACATTTTTCAATCTCCTGTGCCTCATATTTTCTCCAGGAACATTCAATTCATACAAATATAGGCCAAACTCCACTCTGCCTGACCCTTATCTGGTTAGATATTGCCAAGGTATCTACTGGTTGGTGCAAGACTGCAGCAGCTCATTGATGGGGTCCTTTCCTAACTGATCTGCGAGGACCTCTGTTATAATCAATCTTTGGCCCAGGGGGCAAACAATGTTAGCTCTATTTGGCCCACCTCCTGTATGGCCAAAGTTGGTGATGATTCACTTGTTCGGTCACCAAAAAAGCAAATCTTTACAACCAGCTTTACTGATTTTTAAAGGGATAATAACAAATGTAGGTGATATCTATGCCTTCTCATTCCTGCTTATGCTCCATGTGGGTCTGGAATGACAGAGGCAGTTATCTCTTATTAATAGTCTTGTAAATATTTGTAACATAATTTTTTAGGCTAGTATTACACATGTCAATGAGCTGTGGGTTTGAGGTGCATATTGGCTGAAAATGTACATTTTAAACTGGCATTTGGGTGGTAGGAAGCAGATTTGCATATTCTCATATATATACACACACACACACACACTGTTATCCAGAATACTTAGGACCTAGGCGTTTCCAGATAAGAATCTTTCCATAATTTGGATCTTCATGCCTTATGTCTACTAGAAAATAATTTGAACATGAAAGGGGTTATTTACTAAAACTTGACTTTTTCTCACTTTATTTAAAAAAAAAATAAAAAAATTGACCAGACTCCCAGACCCAAATGCCCTTAATTTACCTATATTTATTCTTGATAACATTTCAGTTTGACACCCGAAAATCTTGACTTTCAGATTATTGAAAGAAAACCGGATTTGGATTTTTAGCAGCATTGGAACATAATAAATCTTGAAAAATATGTGTTTTTTCCACCCTTTAAAAATTCAAGGTTTTCCCCTAAAAAACTCAGCCAAAAAAAATTGAGCCCCTAGATAAACCAAATAAGCTGGTTTTGCTTCCAATAAGGATTGATTAAATCTTAGTTTCGATCAAGTACAATGTACTGTTTTATTAATACAGAGAAAAAGGAAATCACTTGGAAAAATTGTGATATTTGTTTTTTTATATTTAAAAAAAATAGTATTAATGAACAGGAGCTATATATATATATATATATATATATATATATATATATATATATATATATATACAAAATTGCAGAAAGGACCAGCACTCCGTGTTCCAAAAGAATTCAAGGTTTATTCAAAACTCACAGGGGGTCATTTATCAATACTGGGCAAATTTGCCCATGGGCAGTAAACCATGGCAACCAATCAAATTGCTGCAGTCATTGTTCTACATTCAGCTGGCTTTAAAAAGCTAATCACTGATTGGTTGCTATAGGTAACTGCCCATGGGCAAATTTGCCCAGTGTTGATAAATGAGCCCCACAGTGTCTCCAACGTTTCGACCCTCTTTGGGGTCTATAAACCTTGAATTCTTTTGGAACACGGAGTGCTGGTCCTTTCTGCAATTTTGTATATGTCTACATTTGACCAAGCACCCGGCGACAGAGACACATGTGAAGGAGTGCGGGTATTCTCTATATTTTTGTTATATATATATATATATATATATATATATATATATAAAGTCGAAACTGGTGCACTATTATTATATTATTGAGAAAGAGTCATTTTGCGGTAAATCTATGTTGTGTTGATATGCTATTGAAAGAGAAAAATTTAAACATGTGTCTCTGTTACAGGTTTTGGTGTTTGTAAAGTTCATTTAGAATTACACATATGGGACCTGTTATCTGAAATGTTTGGGACCTGTGGTTAAAGAATCACCAGACCTTGTCTACTAAAAAAAGAAATTAAAACATGAATTAAACCCGATAGGATTGCTTTGCCACCAGTTATTATAAGCTATCAAATCTACAGTACTGTTTTATTATTAGTGAGGAAGAGGCATTTTATTTGCTTAAAGGGGAACTCCACAAAAACATAACTTAAGCTTTTTGAAAAGTAAACACAATTTCAAGCAACTTTGCAATATATATCAATTAAAAAATATACAGACTTTTCATAATTTTTAATGGTTTGGAACAGTTTCCTAAACTTCCTCGTTGGAAGTTTCCTGTTTTTTTATATTTTTGTCCATTACCCTCCATAATACTTCTTCCACAACTCTCTGTCATGTGGGGGCAAAGCAGATGTCAGTCACTTTGGTTGGCCCTTCACTTAATTCAGGCAGGTGGGGAGTCCTGCCGAAAGCACCCAATTGATTTCTATATGTGCTTTGTTATGGCCAAAGCAATATGGCATCACTGTAAAGCAAGCTTTGCCTTGTGTATAGATATGTAGTGTTTTCTCTTAGATGACTTAAAAGGTTGTTCACCTTTGAGTTAACTTTTTGTATGATGTAGAGAGTGATATTTGGGGACAATTTGTTATTGGTTTTTATTTTTTGCGTTTTTTTTAGTTATTAAGCTTTTTATTCAGCAGCTCTCTGGTTTGCAATTTCAGCACTCTGGTTTCTAGGGTCCAAATTAGCCTAGCAATCATGCAGAGACTGGAATATGAATAGGAGAGGCCTGAATAGAAAGATGAGTATTAAAAAGTAGCAATAACAATTCCTTTGTAGCCTTACAGAGCATTTGTTTTTTTAGATGGGGTCAGTGATCCCCCATGTAAAAGCTGGAAAGAGTCAGAAGAAAAAGGCAAATAATTAAAAAAACCAAAACCAATAAAACATTTGATTAGAATTGGCCATTCTATAACATACCAGGGGCATATTTATCAATTTTGAATTGAAAAAACTTTGAAATTCAAAAGGACCAACCGAAAGTAAGTCAAAATTTTGTTTTTTGGTCGAATTGGTACGTTTTCAATCGAATAGGTCCGTATTTGGCCGAATTCAAATTGAAGGAATAGTGCATTGGATCGAATTTTTTTCAAAGTCCACCAATTGACTCCAAATAGGTTTTAGGAGGTCCCCCATAGGCTAAAACAGCAATTCGGCAGATTTTAGATGGCGAATGGTCGAAGTCAAATTTTTAAAGAGAA
Source organism: Xenopus petersii (assembly GCA_038501925.1). Classification (NCBI taxonomy): domain Eukaryota; kingdom Metazoa; phylum Chordata; class Amphibia; order Anura; family Pipidae; genus Xenopus; species Xenopus petersii. The sequence goes on from CM076681.1 coordinate 112,628,841, forward strand.
AGTACAAATCAAATTCAAATTGAATTTGGACTATTCCCTTGTCTAAGTACACAAAAAAATAGCTCAAAATTCAAATTTTTTTCATTCGAAAATTCACCTCAACCTTTGATAAATCTGCCCCTAAATGTTATATTAAAGGGGATTTAACTGGATGACTTCTTGGATAGACATAATATCAAAGGCTATTGTGATACTAAACTTTCTAGTTAATATAGATATGGGTGTATATAATTTATGTGAAGGTATGGATGCTGGGTTTTCATTTGGAGGAGTTCAACTTGATGGACTTAAGTTGATCAAGGAAATGATCAAGGTTGATATCCATTATCCACACTGGGATCATCCAGGCCCTTGACGACGTTTGTATTTTGATAAATTAGCTGCCTCTATCAAATTTCTGGAAAAAATCAACAAAATTATTGGGCACTATGAGATGTAAAATGATTATAAATTATGGAGCTTTTTCATTATGAATTCTTATTTGTGTACAAATATTGGCTTTTTAATGTTTATAGCAGCTGGTCAACTCCAGAATGTGGCTTTGACCAAAGGCTGGCGATTTCTTTCTGCTTTTCATTATTCGTGCCTGTATTTGATGAATGAAATATATATATAGTTCTAATATCCAAGCTAAAAGTATTTGAGCTGCTTTTTTCCACATTATAACCTGTCTAATAACTAAAATAATGAACACATTGGGGATTCCTGGGGGACGGCAGCAAATGTTCTCTGTTTCTGGCTCAAAAGTGTCATAACATTGTTTCTGATGGCTTTGTACTTGTATGCATGCTGCCATCAGTCCTACAGCCAAAAATACAGACATCCCACTCACTGGTATTTCCTGGTTGCTATAAAGTGATACTTCCAACTTATTAGATCACTCTTGTCGGTATACTGGACCTCACAGACTGGGTGGTTTATATGAAAAGAGTTTTATAATGTGCTAAAATCATTTTCTCAATGTTTGTTTGTCAGGCAGCATTAGGTAGGCATAGCTGGATTGCCCGACACACACAACATTTTATTCTTTAATCAACTACTCGTTGAACTGATACTTTTGGGAAGAAATAACCCTACAGAGGAGTGATTCAGTCATGTTTAAATGCTTAAATGAATGATCTGAAACGGGTTCCGAATAACGCAAAGGCTGTCTTCCAAAGAGTCTATTTTATTCAAATAATTAAAATGATTCCTTTTTCTCTGTAATAAAATAACAGTAGCTTGTACTTGATCCAAACTAAGATATAATAAATCCTTATTGGAAGCAAAACCAGCCTGTTGGGTTTATTTAATAATAACATGATTCTGTAGCAGACTTAAGGGTAGGGGCACACGGCGCGATTTCGCCGCGATTCTGCGCTGGGCGAGTTGCGAGTCGCTGCGTTTTTTAAGCCGAAATAGCTTTGTTAACTTTGGCGCTGGCGTCAATGCAAATCGCGGCGAAATCGCTGCGCTAATTCACACGCGGCGATTCGTTTTCTACTGTCGCCCGAAGTTGCCTCGCTGGGCGTTTCCGGGCGACAGTAGAAAACGAATCGCCGCGTGTGAATTAGCGCAGCGATTTCGCCGCGATTTGCATTGACGCCAGCGCCAAAGTTAACAAAGCTATTTCGGCTTAAAAAACGCAGCGACTCGCAACTCGCCCAGCGCAGAATCGCGGCGAAATCGCGCCGTGTGCCCCTACCCTAAGGTATGAAGATCCAAATTACAGAAAGATAACAGAGGATAACAGGTTCCATACCTGTTTTACTTATGGCCAACACATGCAATAAAGGTGCATCTCCAGGAGCAATGCTACCGTCAAGACAGAGAATGCTATCAAGGCTGATACATATGTGTATTATTGGCTGATAGTCAGACTGCGGGTGCTACAATATAGGAAAGTGATGTGGCAAGGTCAAGGGGTAAATGCAATTAATATGGAAATGCCGTAATGGAAAGAGCTAATGTAAAATTTAGTTCTACAGACAGTACAAGTGGTGGGATTAAAACCCCTATATATATTGGCACATAAAAGGTGGAGGTCAAAGGTTTTGAAAACTCTTTTATTTAAACAAAAGATACTAAATCAATATGCAGATTGCAAGCAATTGCTTATGTTAAGTATAAAATTGCTATAAAATCTAATACACAGCATCATAGACAGGCCCGGACTGGCAATCTGTGGGTTCTGGCAAATGCCAGAGGGGCTGCTGTATGGTTTCATAGAAAGTTACCATATAGTGGGCTGGTAGAGGGCTGTTTGGGCCTCTTTGTACTTGGAATGGCAGGGCCTATTTTGACTCCCAGGCCTGATCATAGACATACTATATCCCCCCTCTCCCCAGTGTAGTGGCATTGGCATGAATTCTACCACCAGTTTAAAACCATACAGTTAAACAATCTATATATGCTCAGGTTATAAAGGTTGGTCTCCACCATTAATACATGCACAATTTTGCTATGTTGGTATTAAGCCATTAATAGGAGGTAGCTACAAATGTAAACTCTATTCCTCCTGCTGTGATAACACTCTAATCATAATAATAATAATGCAAAAGTTCTCATCTAGGCATGTGATGGTATAACTAGAACAATTACTCAATCTGGTGTGAGGGCAATTATTTAACAGTACTTTAATCTTTTCTAATTTCATTTACATTGGGAAAAAGGTTGAGAAGATAATGAGATGGGAAGAGCCTTGGATATGGCCTGGACGTCAGTGTTTCTGGGGAACATGGGTATTGATGTGAGTAACAAAAGGAAGGACATCTGGTTGATACTATAAGAAGTTTGGGACTAAATGAGAATTTTTCAATAGATTATAGGAAATAAATATCTACTGGTACCTTGATGAGCACTATATATAGATCAGACATATCTATGTCTTTTAACCATTGCTCTGTTTGTATACACAAAATATGAAGGAAACGGACCCTCACGGCAGCAAAAGGGGGACCCAGGAGTCAGGATCTTCTTCCTCTAAGTTAAGTGTAAATCTCCCCTCTGTAGCCGCTCACCGAATAGAGAGCTGGCATGACGTGGAGCAAGAGTGGCTGGGGTGCACGGCAGCATGTTATTACTCTGCAAGCCTGGGTATTTTAAAAATCGGTTGATAAATACCGCTACAAATGCGAGGATGACAATGGGGCTGAAGTTTGAAGTCAAATACAGCTGGGGAAATGAGAAGGGCTGTCATTTTTAGAGTTAAAATATATACTACATTATAAGGCGCCTGGAAATATTAGGGAGCAATGCGACAAAATGTCACTCCTGCTGCCATGTTTTCACCTGTCTTTATGATAAACTGTCACAATTGGCACAGAGATGGCAGCATTCATCCATGTAACCTTCACTTGCCTTTGCTTTGAGATCCTAAATAACTTAAAGACAGAAGCTTAATCTACAGATACAGAACATGTCAACATGATGTATAGGGAACTTTTAATTTAGATTCATATTTTGAAAAGAACATTTTTAGTGTCAGTATCACTTTACTATAAATGACGGCAAACTGCCAAAATAAAGGAACCATGGGATTGGATGGACATTGTCTGGCCACAGCTCCATCAATCTACAAATATGGAGGGTGGGAACACTTTCATGGCCTCGCTATAAGATTTACAGAGTGATATGTTCACCAATGAAATAATTGTGCTAGTTAAGGACTGTATAATGTTCAAATATAAAGTGGGGACAGCAGTATATAAAACACTGGGGGCTGGGACATCAAGTAGAGCTAGAAGACCTATCCCAAAACCCTAACCTATCCCAAGACCAAAAACAAATGGATGGAGATTTAGAGGCTGGGGTATACCCGTCTGCAACTTTACAGATATTAATGCCTGTACTTTCAATTTGAAATACCTATTTGTGAAATATTCATTACATAGACCCATGCTGATGGAGGCATCATAATACATTTCCCTATAAAACAATGGGACTTTATTGACTCTGTAGTTTCTACATGTTCCCAAAACTCCAACCCACCATCTACCTCTCCTTCTTACTAAGGCAGCCTATTTGAGATACTGGGCCTTCTTAACCTTTTTAAAAAAAGACATGCACTGAGCCACCAGCTTTCAATGTTTAACACAACCCATGTATTATTTCTCTTGACTGTAACCTTTACAGAATATCTAAATCCCAATACTATTCCTTACTTGTACATTTAACTGCACTTTGAAATAATTGAATGCGTTGTAAACCTCTCAAAACCCACCATCAAACCCTAGAAACAATATTTTTATTCATAAGTAACTTCTCATATCTTGATATTTTGAGTTTCCCCTACTGTGACTTGCTTTTTAAGCAGAACTGCCAAAAGTCAAATGAAAACTCACTTGTTTTCCCACCTCTAGCAGCCCCATCTTTCTAATCACCCCCAAAGGTAACCATTATTGCTATTGTTGGTATGAAATGAATAAATGGTTGTAAGAAGCCAGAACATTGTGCAGGATTTTATAGTTCAGGAGAACATCACTGGCTTATAATTAACTGTATTCCCTGTACAGTACATATATATATATATATATTCCAACTTTTCAGCTGTCCCATATGATTCATGTGCATGGTTTTACCAAATAAATAAGAGTGTATTTAGCACTCAGTACAACTATACCACACAGGGCGAATACATTCCTGCAAATGTTCATTTGTGAGCATTTTCACATAAAACAACTTTGCTAATGTGACTTTTCTACCTGCTGTGATTATAATTTGCAGAAGCCCTGGAAAGAATGATGCTGTTCTCCTTGGCACAGGGAAGCACAAATGACTTTATTGCATACTACATAATACTTCTCCTGAGCGAGTGCACGGCCTGTTCATATTTCTGATGACTTTTTATAGCCTCACATCATTTAGTATTTAGATTAAAGTGGTGGAAATGTGCAGCACTAGAAACAGCGGTTTAAGTGAAAAGCTCGAGTTTGGACGATTTAATTACTGCACATATCAGAGTCTCTAATAGGGAGCAGGGCACGATAAGAGATTATGATCGCAACAGTAATAGCTGCAAAATGTTTTCATCTGGTAGTATAGTCTTTATTTAAGCATGAATATTCAACAATACATGCCTTGCTGAGCAGAAGACAAAATGGCATGGCCAAAAATTCCCCTTAGCCCTATGCCAGGGGTCCCCAATATTTTTCAACTGTGAGCAACATTCTGAATATTCGGGGAGCAACACAAACATGAAAAATGTTTCAAGGTTACCAAAAAATGGCCGTGATTGGCTATTTGGTAGCGCCTATGTGGACTGGCAGCCTACAGGAGACTCTGTTTGGCAGTACATCTGGTTTCCATGCAGCCAAAACTTGCCTCCAAGCCTGGAATTCAAAAATAAGCACCTGCTTTGAGGCCACTGGGAGCAACATCCAAGGGGTTGGTGAGTAACATGTTGTCATGATCTACTGGTTGGGGATTATTGTCCTATGCTGTAACATTCTGTTCCTTAGGCTAAAGTCCAATGAAAAGCCCTGACACCGTTGCTGCCAACATTTCCCATCCAACTAAAAGAGAGTTGCAGACCTCTTTACCTTAAAGAGACAGTGTACACCCCTTTCCAACATGAGTTATATGAAAAGGGCTTGTGCTGAACATATATTTTGCCTATTGTTTTAACTAAGAAATATCTATGGTTTCATTTATTTCAGACACCAAACTAGAATATGAAGCCAGTTTCACTTTAGCACTTCCTGGTCCATCAGAACATGATGGGAGTTGATAAAGCTGATTACCAGTCCACTGAGAGGTCCCTAATAATGAGCTGTACAAAGGCTGCTATTCAAAGAAGGGTTTGCTTAAAAGTATATAGGGAGCTCTGAACAATTTGCCCTGTTTTAAAGGGCATGTAAAGTCTAAAATAGAATAAGGCTAGAAATGCTGTATTTTGTATACTAAATATAAACATGAACTTACTGCACCACAAGCCTAATCAAACAAATAATTTATGCTTTCAAAGTTGGCTAAAGGGGGTCACCATCTTGTAACTTTGTTAAACATCTTTGCAAGACTAAGACTGTGCACATGCTCAGTGTGGTCTGGGCTGCTTAGGGATTTTTATAAACAAAGCTGCTCGAGCATGGCTGGGAAGTAAGGCGGGGGCTCCCCCTGCTGTTCATAAGTATGATTGTTTCCCTGCTCAGCTGACAATTCCTATCCACAGCAGTAAATGAAGGGAGAATTTCACTGCATACAGTCAGGTTTCTTATAAAAACGGTACACATTTTTTAATTAAATTATATTGGAGATAGGTTTCTTTTTCATTAAAGAAAAAAAAGAAGTAAAAATGGGATTTTATTTTTTTTGCCTTTACATGCCCTTTAAAGAAGGGAGTAAGTTCAGTAAAAATAGCTCAACTTTTAAATTAGTACTTTTTAATGGCAACATTAAATACAGGACTGGCATCATTGGCCAAATACAAAAATGTCTTCTAGTACCTGATACTGCCTTTATGACAGTTGGTAATACATTTCCTATAGATCGGTGATCCCCAACCAGTAGCTCGTGAGCAACATGTTGCTCACCAACCCTTTGGATGTTGCTCCCAGTGGCCTCAAAGCAGGAGCTTATTTTTGAATTTGTGGATTGGAAGCAAGTTTTTTGGCTGCATAAAAACCAGGTGTAATGCCAAACAGAGCCTCAGTGTAGGTTGACAATCCACATAGGGGCTACTAAATGGCCAATCACAGCACTTATTTGGCACCCCAGAAAAAAATTTCATGCTAGTGTTGCTCCCCAACTCCTCTTACTTCTGAATGTTGTTCACAGGTTCTAAAGGTTGTGGATCCCTGCTATAGATGGTTTGTTACTGCAACTTGCCTCCAGAAAAATTGTAAATTGTCCATATGATGCTAAAGTTCATTTTAAAACCAACTACACAAATGCCCAGCCCACACTGTATGAACACACCCTCACATGCCATGACCCAGCCCCCATTTTCTTCAAGCATGTCCTCAGGAGAGTATAACTGAGGCACCAAACCACTGACTTAATTGAAGTATAAAGCTGCTAAAAGTCCAAAAAGACTCCAATGTCATGTAAAAGTCAATGGCAGACAACCCTTTTACAATTGGAAGATGTTTTTTGCCTTCATGATGTTTGAGGGGTTTGGGCTGGTTTTCCTTCAAAAACTCAAAAAATGCAAGTTTTTCAGGTGATAATTTGAAAAAGTTGCAAGATTTTGTCAAGACTTTTTCCAGCACATATTACGTTCGGAGTAAATTAAGCCTAATAGTGGTTGGGAGTTATTTTTTTAACTGATGCTTTTTGCTTCATTAATAAATAAGTAGCTGATGCAGGAGACATAACAGCACAAACACATAACAGACATTAGCAATGCAATTAGCAGCGTTGTCCATGTATCCAGTGAAATGGCCATTCATACATATAAATTTAGCTAATTATTATCCCAGTGATGCTTCAGAAATTCAACAACACTAAAAAAAGAAATATAACTAGCAACCTGGATATTTACTGCAACGTAAAAAAAAAACTATTTTAATAAGGATCAAGCAAGGGACTTTTTTCGCCCCAAAGCTGAATGACTTTTTGGTGGAACTGGACCATCTGAGGGTGTCACTTTGAATTGGAAATTAATCTGCCAGTGTGTGGGAACCTTCACTTGGAGTAAGGGTTGGCTGTATCATATCTCAGAATCATAGGTACTTACCTGGTACTGAGGTTCCTAGAGCCACAAACACAACTGCAGTAACTGAATCCTTCAGCCCAATGGTACAGCCAAAGTGAGAAGCTAAATCCCCAATAAAGGCTGTCAGGAGACCGATCATTGAAATGGACACAATAAAGCAGGCCCAGCCATTCCAGTATTCGGTTGGAGGTACAAAGGCGAAAAAAACCTTCCAGAAAACAGTCAGGAAGTGCATGACATAGTCAAAGCAGGATGGCAGTTTCTCTTCCCCACACTCATCATCGTCATCATCTTCACCTATGACACAAGAGATATACACACAAGTCAATATGGAGTACAGATACTATATTTTTGCACTGTACTCACTAAGCTGGAAATGAATATAACTAATGACTTTTCTTTTTTATAAAACACAACAGCAAAAATATTACTTAAGGTGGCCATAGACACAAAGACATCGCCAAACGAGCGGATCTTTCCCGATATGCCATTAACGAGCATGGCTACATTGGGGGTAATCCGATTACGATGCGCGATGGGCTCCGGCAGGATGGGTCGGGTCAAAATCAAACCTGTCCGATCGACCAAACGACCTCCGCCAGACAAAGATGTCGGTACTCTCCCCACACGATCCGAAAATCGTACGGGATCTGTGCGTCTATGGCCAGCTTTAGTGACACTGCCTTAGTGAACATCAAACAGATCCCACCCGTTGTGGAAGGCGAGTTGTTCCCATTTCTCCCATGGTGCTCTGTGAGGGGCTGGGTCTATATTCCCACATCTCATGAATAATGTGCTGACTATCACTGGCAGCACTGTATTCATGAAGGCAGCTGCAGGTCTCGGTGGCCAGAAACAGTGTAGAGGCATGCAGCGAGAGGGTGGCAGTGTGCAAACTGAAAAATGGGACTATTCACCCCCACCCTGCTTTCCTAATTGTTCACGACCCTTAGTATCACTTTAAGTAAGATTCTGATGACCCCCTGACTAATGAATTCCCCAGAATGGCATTTCACGAGTTGGGTAGGTCACCAAGAGATAACACAAGAAGAGCATAACAAATAGACACTAATGTTTTTTGATAAAGGTAATATGTGAAGATAATTTAACACTCTTCCCTATTTTTTCTACCCATTTTACTTTTCACATTTGTCTTTAGTGCTTTTAAAATGTGTATATACATTGGGTGGATGGTAAAGAAGAGGTTTTGCAGTAAGGGACCGGGCAGAAAATCCTTCTTCTTGAACCAGTATAAAACTTTCCACTTACTATTAATGTTGAAACGACATTTTCACTGCCAAACCATAAACTATCACATTGACAAATAAACCTCTCCGAAGCAATTCCTTTAAGGAATGATTAATTTGGCTTGAGTTGAATTGAGTGGGAGGCTGTGTAAGGGCTTTGGGGGATAAGCTGTCATAATCAGGACAGAGAGGCAGCTGGTAACATCTGCACAGAGAGCCACAATGAAGTTAATCACAAAGAGAAACATAAAAAGAGTATTATAAAATGAGCTTGGACTGGGTGACCTCAAAATAGGTCTCAGCGGACTGGGTGACACAGGATGCAGGGCCACGTCACAAACTCATACTGACATTTGCTTTTGATAACTATAATGCCATTTAAATCTGTTATTGAAAGAATCCACAGGAGAGAAAATGGAACATCTGACATTTCCCTCAGCATCGGGAACTGCCCTTCAGCAGATTTGGCTCAAGTTTGGAGTCTTACTTAAGTCAAAGTTCTATAAGGAACATATTGATTGCGGCGGAAATGCAGCCTTTAGTCGCTCTTTAGTGCATTATCCTTTATTAACGAATGCAATTTGATCTGAGCTGTAGCAAAGACTTCAGGAGTTAAAGGCCTTGTTCTGCACATAACATACGGTACTAGTTTTAGTCTGGAAATAATTATAGTTTCTGTTATGCCTTGCCCTAAACAGGGCAAAAGTCATATTCTACTTCCAGTTCTGAGCACAATCATAAGAAATTAGCAGTCGTCTGAGAAACCTGTGTATAGTGAGCTGCTCCGTATATCACAGTCTAACAATATCTTCAGCTGGGGTGGATAAGGTGGGGGTTTGTTTATACAGTGGGCTTCTCTATGGGCTGCTGATTTGTTTGTAATTTCAGATTTTGCCATGTTTAGTGCAAGAAATAACAAAAAACATAAAAGTATGATCTGCAGAACTATTCAGTAGTCTAATGATGGGAAAAGTGTGTGCAATGTTTTGACAAGATTATAAGGCTCATTTGCAAAGGACTAGCACAAGGGACGCAAAATCAAGGGCCTTGGAGCCTTATGTGTTGTGGTGTTTATACAAATGGCCTGCAGATGTCACTGTGCACATGAGTTATACTGTGTATACATAGTACTACCAATACTGCTTAAGAGTGATAGAGTTGGAAGTTACTGTTGTGTAATGGCTGCACGAGTCTGCTAATAAATCCCTGTTATACTCTACTAAACCTCAGCTACCCAAAACATAACATGCGCTAATAGGAAAAACCTTCAGGTACTGAGCACAGAACTGTCAGGCCCTAGGGAACCCTGTATTTAATGGCCTCCATAAGCAGTCATAATGTAGTCATAATGCTCCTAGCCTACCCCTACCTAGTATCCCCAGTGTGCGCATGCCGAATGACCCAATTCCCACCCCTTTCTGTATGCAGTGCTGGGGAACACAGGGGTGCTGGATACAGAGAAGTGTAAAATGCATATTTGTTTGAAGAATGGAGAAACATGTACATGGGTATTTTTTCACCCATTTCTTGAACTTTGCACCTTGTCCCATTTTTGGATTTAAGCCACAAAAAACAAAAAGTGAAGGGTTTAGAGCCTATTCAGAATTCTATTTTGAATGCATGTGCTATTTTTATTCAGGCCAAATAGGTTCAATCTTATTTTGCATTGGTGCCTTCATTATATCCTAATATTCCGCATGCACACGCATATCTTTCAGAAATAACACATAGCAATCTTATGCATAAAAGCATCCCAAAAGTGTGGGGTTGGCGCTTCTAGGAAGGCCTAAAGCAGCGGCTGGAGGGGCTCAGCCTTAAGGCCAGTTACAGTAAGTTAATATTTGGGAAGAATGCCTGTTTGCTGCCCTAAACAGATTTGCAAGCTCAACTTCAACTTAATTATAAGGTTAATTAGGGTTCAATCTAATGTGAAAATGTATTTGCTAAATGACTGATCAAATGCTAGTGCTCAAAGTAGGGATGAAACAGAAGATATCCCAAAACCACAGATAGTGGAGCACAGATGAAACAGAACTACAAACTGTGTATTTAGGTCAGTGAGTTGGGGAATATGTATACAGTATTTATATACAGAGGCGGGCCGGGCGCCCTAGGCGACCCAGTCGGCCAGCTCGCCCTCACTTCCCCCGTCACTTGCGCATTGACATCACACGCTTACACGCAAGTGTGTTGATGGGGCGCCAGGATGTAGACTACACAAGCTTATGCGATGCGTGCCGCTGAAGTGAAAGTCAAGTCTAGCGAGTAGTAGAGTCTGGTCTAGGGTTAGGCAGAAGAGGTAGCTGCCCAGCACCCCTCAAGTGTTGCGCCCTAGGCAGCTGCCTTTTCTGCCTACCCCTAGTTCTGGCCCTGTTTATATATTAAAATAAGCAGACATTATGCCTAGTTTACATGTGAAAATTACAGGAATATGGGTAACACTGCCTCTTCATTGGTGCCGGCATCCTTATTCACTGGGAAACAAGTCTTTGTTGATAGTTTATCTGGTGATTTGATAATAACGTCTCTGATTTATAGAGTTGCTTATTAGCAATAACAAGTGGGCCATAGATGCAAATTAAATCTATTTGTTATGGTAAATGGTCTCTAGCACAATCACGTCTTTAGTGTGTAGATGAAAACAAAATGGTAAATTATAGAATAAATAAGGCTGTAATCTGTATGATCATTTTTTTTATCAAGCTACGGTAGGTTTGCAAGATTTCAGCCTCTTGAGTGTTCAGTAGGGTTGCCACCTTTTATTAAAAAATTTTACCGGCTGCTGGGAGCGGGGCCTCAAATGGGCGGGGTGTGATGTCAAAAGGGGCGGAGTGTGCCATCAAAAGGGGCAGGGTCACGCGACGGAGACCCGCGGACGCTAGAAGAGGCAAAAAAAAGGTAAGTTGCAGGGGATTGGGGGCAGGCCGAGGGCTCCTTTTGATTGTATTACAAATTTACCGGCAGCTACATTGCCGGTAAATTTGCAATACCGGCCCCAGCCTTGGCAGGTATTTTACCGGCCGGGTGGCAACCCTAGTGTTCAGTAAGGTTCCATGCACCTCATCTCAGGAGATGCTTGTGTTTGTTGTAATTGTGTATTTGGTTCACAATGTGCAGGAATGATACTAGTGAGTTTGTGGATTATTTTTACACTTTCTATAGATACAAATAATAAAGGAGAATTTCGGACTGTCCACTATTAATGAGTTTGTGTATGCTCCTATGATCCAGTTGTAGTCAGTGACATAGGTTCCTAATATTTTCCACTATTAGCCAAAATCAGCAGTTTATAATAGTGATGCCCTGTCACGGTTTTAGTACTGTATCTAACGCCTTACAAGTATTTGGGCTGCCCTTGTACTATCCCCTATCCGCCTTACAGCCCAGCTTTCTTACTGGGAAAACAGTGGCATCCCATCACCAGTTGTCCTTTTGGTTGGGCCCAGGATGGTGGGCCCTGGTTCAGTCACAAACTCTGTCCCCAACAGCTCTACCACTGAAGATTTCTCTAACTTTTAGATAACTACTCTTCCTATAGGTATCTCCTTACAAGTTGTGTATCTAAACTCTTACACATTGAGGCAGATTTGCTAAAAGGCAAAGTGACTAATTTCGCCAGCGTTAAGTCATTCAGGCACTTCGCCAATTTACTAATGGGTGCGGGCATAACTTTGCTAGCGAAAGAGACATACGCTAGCGATTATTCGCACTCTATCGCCAGGCGAATTTTCGCTCTGGCGAATGGACGTAACTCCGAAAATTCACTAAGATGCGGATTTTACTGAACGTTACCTCTTTCGCTAGACTTGCCTTTGCTAGCTCAGACCAGGCAAAGTACAATGGAGTGCATAGGACTTCCTCAATTTTTAGTGGTAAGATTTTCTAATTCCCAAAAAACTTAGGCGTCTTTTACTTTTTTCAGAGTGAAAAAAGGTCCATAAATATTTTTTGGTTAACCGGGTTCCCCCCTACATTTTCTAACATATGGAACATAAACTATTCACTGGGCTCATGTGTAGGGCATTATAACAACTCTATTTTCTTTATTAAGGTTCCCTGGACTTGTGTAATGTAATGTATTTGCTGCAACATATATGTTCATGTAACGTTATCATTTCCCGCCATATGCAAATAAGGCATCGCTAGCGCATCTCCGCTTTGATTGCCGAAGTAACACTAGCAAAATTCGCCAGCGTTCGGTGTCCTGGACGCAACTTTGTATCTTAGTGAATTAGCATTGTCCTAGCGAATTTACGCCTGATGAGTGTTGCTAAAGCTGCAAAGCCGTCGCGCTGGTAGGGAATTTGCCCCATTGTCTTATTACCTGTATAAATTTACAGTTCTTTATGTGAAAAATTAAAGTTCTGCTGTCCACTTGTTCTAAACATATTTCCAAAAAAAAAAAAAAAAGCAGAATAGTAGTCAGCACAACTGCAACTCACTTCTTTTTGTTGAGTGCACGTCCTCCAATGGCCACCTTCCACTGGCAATATTAGCGAAAAAAGTTAGTCCAGCACCCACTGTTTCTTGAATAAAACGGCCTTTATTGGACCAAGGGCATTACTAAACATATTTCCATACTTAATATGCCACCCTTCTTATATAGCTGTCCCAAGACTTTAATAACTAACTCTCCTTAACATTGTCAAGTCTTCATGAATATGTATGTGATTGCTTTAAGAGTCAATAAATACTCTCAGGTTTTAGGCTGCAATTGCCCATACAACCTGTTGGACCAGGTTCTGGGCCTGTATTAGAACTGCCATTTCTCCATTGCTACATGCTGGGTAGTGCATAACTTTGGCATCCACCTCCTCACCCCCAAACACCCAGAGGTATATTTCTCAAAGAGTGAAGTAAGAGATCACACAGTCCGCTAGCGTGAAATACCACCTCTCTCCATTCATTTCTATGGGATTTTTAAAGGTGTATTTATCAAATGGTGAACTTTCACTTTCACCATTTGATAAATACGCCTTTAAAAATCCCATAGAAATGAATGGAGAGAGGTGCTATTTCACGCTAGTGGACTGTGGTGATCGCTAACTTCCCTCTTTGAGAAATATACCCCACAGTCTTTAAGTTAACAACGTTTAGTAAACCGTGAGCTAATATGTAGGGTTGTAGCCTATTAACTGATACGTCAAGTATAATGTAAAGCAAAGAAGATATGATATGCAATATAACTGATATCGGCACCATGCTATTGGGTAAATGTGTGGATCAATGCATGACTTAGTAAGAAAATGTAAAACCAAAGTGCATTTAGAGTGTGTACGGAGTAAGTCAATAACAGTATATTATAACTAACAATAGATGTGAGGGAGTAAGCCAATAACAGTATATTATAACTAACAACAGATGTATCCTTGTACAGTAAAAACTTCACCTGATTGTCCCTCAAATACATTGATGTCTTACCTAATGCACACCCACTACCTTTAAATATGCATACATGTAATATGGATTTACAATGGAAACTTACCGGCACTGACAGTGATGGCTTCTATGAATTGTTCTCTCCAGCTGTTTGTTCCAACCACAAGAGCAAGGTTCGTCTTTTTAATCAGCTTGTCCACTGTGCTCTACAGAGACAAAAAAGGAAGGGGGGTAAGTGGTTATCCTTTCTTCAACCTCTCAATCAAGACAAGGGTTGGCCAGTTGGCAGTTGTGGTACTATGAATAAAAGCTGTAGCATTTTTGTCATGTTATTCTGCTGGATCAGTAGATCTGTCATCAAGTAAAAATATAATGAAGCTGGCATCAATAAGCCGCCGAGGCTAATGCTCAGCAGTTATAGATTTGATCCTCATTAGAAAAATGACTGAGAGAAATGCCAAATGCAACTGGATATTAAATAAAATGCAGACTCAAATTCTGCACTAAAAGATTGGTCTTGCAGAAAAAAAACTTTTAAAGTAAATCAAATGAACTGTAAATATGTTTTTATCGCGTTTGTCCCCGATTCGATTTAAAAAATCATGTTTGCATTAATAAGGTCACATCATGGATTCTAATTTTTTAATTTTTTAATTTAAATACTCAGAAAAAGTCAGATTTTGATAAATAAGGCCCTAAATATTATGTATAATTTGTTGAGTAAATGAGCACATTAAGGGGCAGATTTATCAAGAGTTGAATTTCGAGTTTATAGGAGTTTATAAAAACTCCCATAAACTCGAAATTCTAAAAAAAAAAAACGATCAAAATTTAATTTGAATTTCTTTAAATTTGTGTGAATAAGATTGACCTGCAAACTCGAATCGAATTCACCAGTCCACCAAATGACTCCAAATTGATTGCAGGAGGTTCCCCCATAGGCTAAAACACCAATTCGGCAGGTTTTAGATGTCGAATAGTCGAATTTGAATTCTTAAAGGGACAGTACATGATACATTTTGCTTTTTTTTAATTCGAATCGAATTTGGACTATTCCCTAGTCGAATTACGGTACACTAAAATTAGCTAGAATTTTTTTTAATTCGAATTTTCACTTCGACCTTTGCTAAATCTGCCCCTAAAATAAACTTGAAATTCTAATTTAAAAATTCGAATTTTCAATTCGACCCTCGATAAATCTGTCCCTATGTATGTGTCTTGTGCATGAATTCATTTTCTTCGTGAATAATGGACCATGCACCTCAGCAGTGATTGATGGCGGCTCTATTGCTGACTGACGCACTCACATTTGTGGACATTTGTGGACTGCATTAAGCTATGCGGTAGCATGAGTCAGTTCTGCGGCTGCAGCTGTGTGGGGTTTATGTTATGAACCCCTACTGAATATGTTTAATTTTGTGCTATGCAATGAGATTTGACTTTGTAAAATACAAACCCTACTTGGAAAAACAGAAATAAAACCAATTTCCATGAGGCTAATTTGGGACACATAGTTATGGGATTCTTAGTCTGCCAGGTGAGCTAGGATAGGAATTTAGATATACTACAACTCCTTGTAAAATTCAGTTGTCATTCAGGAGCAGGGTTTGATAATGGTCCTGTGGAAATGCATTGCAGTGTAATTGCTTGACTTGACTGATTGATCTGAATCACATTATATTCCCTGATGTGCATTGAGGGCTTGCACAGAATTTGAACATGTGAATTGGGTTTGCCAAAATCAACACACATATAATATAATAAGCTTAGCAGCACTGGCCATAAATTGTAATTGGCAATAAAAAAATGGTAGATTGAGCGAAAGCAAAGCAGGTAAAAAACATGATGCCAAGAGACTAAAGACTTATGTCTTATCACTTATCCTTACATGTTAAAATAAAATTGAATTTTAGCTAAAATTCATTGACTTTTTCCATTTCTGTGTCCACCAGGCATGAATTGAGGTACTAATTTAGGTTAAACTATGAGAAACCCCTTCAGTGCTGTCATATTAGTGATTTCCGTAGAATTAGCCAGTTAGGTGAGTCCTCTAGTTGGGCAGTGGCTTGGGTCTTCACTTTCTATTGCCATGTAGCTATATGGTCGTAGTGTTATATTTCACCTACTTTGTTCTCTTTAATGAGCATACATATATAAGGGGTAATTTGCAACATGCAGGGTACAGTACGAAGTGCAAAACACTGATGCAATCCACCAGGTTTTTTACACTTTGTCCCAGCCCTACAGGTAGAAGAATTGCTCTGGATCTCTACTCTCCAGAATGGAACCCAGGGACTTGCATCCACCCCATTAATACAGAGCTGGCTGCATTTAGCAGCACTAATATTTTAGAGGTGCAAGTTCCATCTCATGCCCTACGGTAGGTGGTTAGGTCTGCTACCTAGGCTACTAGCTATTTAGCTCATAAAAGATCTGTCTAAATAAAATCACTTCCATTGCTTTACTTGCAGAAAACCTTCATCCAAGAATACATAGCAGAACATGACTTCTCTGCCTTTGTTAGCAGAAATAGTACAATATCGAAATATCAAGGTTACCAGGCAATTACTGTCCAATTGATTTTTCTTCTCTTCAGTGACTTTAATAAAGGTTAAGGATTACCAGTCTTAGGTTTGTCCCCCGCACCACAAAGTCATAAAGTGCACTCGACTGACAAAGGATCAGAATCATGGCAGCAAGAATAAAAAAAAAGACAGCTAAAGGTTCATGGAACTCTATAGATTTCATGTTTAGTAGTGAATTGATGCTTGGCTTTGCTGCAATATCCTGAAAGGCCATCCTAACTGCAACATAACATTGTCGGTTTACAAGATACAATCTGTATAGTGGAGAAAATCAATTCAACAGAATGTGATCCGGCTTTCATTTTGGAACACTTTTAGACGTCTCTTCAGATGAAAGAAAATCACTGGGGGTGACAAAACGTTAAGCACCCCAGTCTTCTCCACTTCTTGGATCCTCTCTGTGGCCCTGGGCAGGGTGTGCATGTGCAGTACAGTGAAGAGCCGGCTTTTTTGCTTCCAGGTTTAGCATTTATTCTACAGTGAATGTGGAACCAGAATTCAATGCAGAGATAATCGTGGAAGAAGATGATGGTGGCATGGTGCTACTGCATAAGTACCTGGGCTGGTGCAGTTTTCAGCAAACAGAATCACCAGCCCATGGTCTCTGGTACAAGCTTATAATCTGGCACTGGGCACAAAAAGGTTGCAGCTAAACTAAAACTAAGAGGGAAATGTAATAAAAGAGAAACATCTAATATTCTTCATTAAACTGTTATTGTATAGCAGATTGTAATTGTGCTTTGTGCACTTTTAAGGATAGAAGGTGGTAATCTTTTGGAGCAAGCATTCGTTTTCAGTAGGTTTTAAGTTTCATTACATACACTGATCACTGGCACAAACTATAAAATTAACTTTCACTGTCTGAAGTGGCTGCTAAACTGTTTTCTGGGGTTGCAATAGCCAAACCCTAAAAAAATGAATATGGCTAGAAATGCCGCAATTTAATTATTCAACTTGAATAATCAAGGCATTTAAAATCACATTATTTTCTCATTTTGGATTTTGTTAGGAATGTCTGCTACACTCACATTCTCAGTATATTTTAAGCAGCTGTTGTCACAAATCATCATCCAGAAAATGAGGTTTGCCTGTCATTAAAGGTGATGCTACAGGGCTGATTATTAATTGTGATATTAATTTGCATATGCAAATTAGGGCTGGGAAGGGGGAAACTTTTTTTGCTTCCATGTTTTGTGACAAAAACTCACGCAATTTCCCTCCCTGCCCCAAATTAGGATTCAGGATTCAGATCCTGCTAAAAAGGCCAAATCCTGGCCGAACCGCATCCTGGATTCGGTACATCCCTATATTATTATATATACTCAGTATATTGTGTTTCGGTCCTTAAACTCAGTAAGTAACAGCAGCAGAGCATGTGCAGTAAATCAGCAGAAAAGAAGACGGAGAGCTACAGGGGCATCTTTGCAGGAAAAGATCTTTACAGCTAAAGGGCTGTGGTTGCTTTGGGCAGATATAGAAGACCAAACCCTAATACAACATTTCTGCCCTACTTCTTTAGTTAAGCTTTAGTTCACCTTTAAATTTTCACAATGCGAATAGTTTTCCATTACTGACTTTTATAGCATTCCCTCTAAAAGCACTGTCAGTTTTCTATTCCTAATTAAATGTCAGGTTTACCAATGTATTTTACTGCCCTGCAGTAAACTAACCTGCCGAAAAAAATAGGTTTTAATATACATTGAATATAAATGAGTTTGGCTGCTCAATGAATAAAGTGAAACTCATCAACACTTAGTTATATAGTTATATACTATATATAATAAACCTGTAGGTTTTACTTCAGGATTCCTACGGCTTCAGTCTTTGCTGAGATTTTCATCAAATTAGCCAGTCCAACAAAATTGGCAGTTTGAGTAACTTGGTTAAGATTGTATTACAGCTTGCACTTGATTTGCACAAGAACTGGAATTCACCAAGCGATTGAAAAAAAAAACCTGTAATTGCCGAATACATAGCTCAGGATGGTTTGTTATTAATTGTTCTTTGTTTAAAGGTAAACAGAATTACCAAAATGCAATTATCTTTCCAATAATATTCTGAGCCTGTTTTTATAGGTATTTTCACAGCAGCTGCCTGCGTTTCTCACAGATAATGTGTTGCTTTCTTCAGTCAGAAGATCCTTGTCAAGTGCAACAGTAGCTTGACTCTGCTCAATTAATGCTCTGCAGTTCTCTGCGTGACAGTTAGTGTACAGACAGTCAGCATGGTAATAATCAAGCAAGTATGCCCTCTGCACTTCCCTGCTGTGTTTACAGATTATGGAGCGCATCAAACAGTAACATTGACATCTAATTGCTTTTTTATAACCTCTCGCTTAAAATATAAGATTTTTATTTTCAAATACAACAGCATGGACGTATTAACACATCATTTGCGTTGGATTCTGTACCAACTGTAGCTCTTGTTGACCTGTATATGGCCAGTCTGAATCTGAATTCTGAGTATATGGTAAGTGACTGCAGATAATTGAATTAGGCTGCTTGCTTAACACGCCCATACAGCCCTTCAGAAAGAAAAGCACTGTATTTTTATTAGAATAAAATGGGGTTTTCATATATGTACATATTTTTAGTTCATGGTTTAAAAAATTGATTTCCCTCAAAAAAAACTATTTTTTGTATAGTAAATACACATCTAAGCTAATTTCCAATTCATAATAGTTGCAAAATGCAAAGCTGTCAACTCACCGGGAGGAGATTTTGGGGAAGTGCCAAAATTTGTGGGCATGGCCAAATGTGGGGACTAGTAAGCGACAACCTATTGAGCATAAGGCGCATGTTTTTTATAAATGGGGATTGCCGCAGGTACACAGGAGGCCAGGGGAAAAGTCTCTGAATTGGGTAACTCTTGGGAAGACCAGTAGAGTTGACAACTATGCAAATGTTTAACTGCTGTTTATTGGAAAGTTTCTTAGAATCCCATGTTCTTTCATTAGGTGAAGGAAGAAGGAAACCTAAAAAAGTGTAAATAACTGCAAAACTATCAAGAGCCATAACTGAAATGATAAATGTTAAGGTTTAGTACCTTGAATTCATAGGACTCCTCAATAATGATCTCAAGCCTTGTATGTTCTCCTAGCACAGGCCTTCCCATTTCAGCGATGCGACGCTCTTCTTCTTCTTTGCTTGTTAAGGGTTGTTTTTCTTCATTCTCCTCTGCAAACATACAAAGTCCAGGTTGTTCTCATTTGTTTAGTCAGTAAATATTATTTTGCACACTTACAAATATTCATTATGCTAAAAAGATGACTGCTTCAGTACACAAACCACTTACTGCCAATTGATGTTCAGTCACTGATGCCCTGACTAGTGCCACCCTAGGCAACCCAGCCAACTACGTGGCCCCCTCCTATGCGCGCATGTACGAATGCGCTGAAGATGCGCTGCAGGTGGGGGGATATAAGGGTCCAAACTAGGGGAGGTTGCAGAAGCGGTATGTGCCTGGCACCCCTTTACCTTTGTGCCATAAGCATGTGCCTCTTCTGCCTACCCCTAGTTCCGGCCCTGCACAGTAACTGACCCAGTGACGCTTACAATATAAGGTTCCTATCACATTCACATGCTAAGGGCAATTTAATCAGGAGCCAATTAACCTGTCTGTATGTTTTTGTGGGACAGTGAGAGGAAACCACACAGACAAGGGAAGAACATACAAATTCCTTGCAGGCAGTGCCCAAGCACTTATTGTGTTAATTAACAGAAATGAGCAGTGCTGCTGGCGAGAAGTGAGCAGGTACCAGGCATAGCAGACAATGGGGCAGATTCACAGAGTGGCCCCATCCGCAAGGACATCGCCAATTTACGAACAGGTGTAGAGGACAATTTGCTATCGAACTAGACCGCCAATAGCATACGTTCACACCCTATCGCCAGGCGACTTTTCACTCTGTTGAACTAACGACAGTTTGACAAAGATTTTTTAAATAACGTCACCTCTTTCACCAAAGTTTACTTCGCCACCTCAGACCTAGCGAACTGATGAAACAAAGCTACATCTTCCTCAATCTTATGTCAGTGACATTGTATGCTGGAAATGTATTAAATTTGTAAAAGATGCTGGCGACTTTTACTTTTTTAAAGCAGGATTGCCTTAACATTTTTCCAGACATTTGAGGGGCATGCCACATTTGGTTTAGGATGGGCTCATGTCTTGGGCATTAGAGGTTCTCTTCTGTATTTATTATGGTTCCTTGGACATTTGTAAATAATAATAAAAAGTGGTCACAACATTTCCACGAACATGACTAATAAAGACGTCCATGTGACTTTTATGTACCCGCCCTATTCAAATTGACCTAATCGTAAGAGTACTAACGGCCAAAATGATACTAGCAAACTTTTTCGCCCTTTAGTGAATTTGCCCCAATGATTTTGGGCGAGGGTACTTTTTGTCACTGTACAAAAATGTTCCTGGGTCCCACTTGGCTTCCTACACTCATTTTCAGAACCAGGGGTAAAAATGATTGGGTTGCATTGCCCTCTTGGTACTCAAGGATGCTAGACTAATGTAAGTGCCATGGTGCCACCAGTGCATACAAGCCTTGATGATCTGTAAATTTTAATATTGCAGCAAATTTAACTCTTGAATTTCTTTGATTTCTTCAGATGGATTCTGCCCGAAAGCATGGGTCCTAAATTTATTTTGTTGTGTGCAAATGCACCTCTACACTTCTAATAATCCAAACAATATGTGAGCCCAAGAATTGTGTTTGGCTTGTAGTCATTAGCCTCATTATATTTGTAGTTATTGCATGCAGTTGTTCCATTAAAAAACCTCGAAACACTTGATTAATTAGCTTATTTACTTAATGAAGACAGAAACTGTATCATAAACACAAGCAACTTGCCAATGTTGGAAACCAATGCAGCAATCAGCTCCTAGCAATAATCCAATATTATCTGTTCAATAATTGAAGTGGAATGATTTCCAGACAATCGTTTTTCCTTCCATTTCATAGAAGCCAAGAGCTTAATTTGCTTTAAGGATACTTTCTAAGCTAAGCAATCAGTCACCGACTGATTTCGTCTCAGTAATGTTTTAATTATTCGCCCTTTTTAATTACAGACTAAATAGAAAGATTGCAGTTCCTCTTCAATTTGGAAAGACCTCGTCTTCCCTGGCTCCTAGAGTCTTATACCCCCACCAGAGATCTCATGAAATGCTGCTCACGCCCACCGATTTGTAAATGTATATTTATAGATTGTTTCAGGATTAAGATAACCAATGTGCGTACTGTAGAATAAATACAATAAAGGCAGCTAAGAGCCCATTATAGAAAAAAGAAAATGAAGCAGAAAGCTGAGCACATAATTGTAAAGACCATGTAACAAGAAAAAATACCTTTCCCTGCTTTTACCTTATCTGAAAAATGACCTGAAAACATTATGGGCCATTAAACATTCATTATATCTCTATGTATAGGCAATGGTTCACCCTATGTTTGTATGATTGTAACAATTTAAAAGGGGCATTTCATCTTTAAGTTTTAGTATGCTATCCTTCAGTTGGTCTTCATTTAGTACAGTTTTTTAAATATTTGTCATCATCTTGTACTTCTTTCCAGATGTCAGGTGAGGGTCTCTGACCCCAGCAGCCAGAAAAGTATCTTTTTATTAATCCCCTTTACTATTCATTTTCTACCACTGCCTGGTTGTTAGTGTATACTGGACCCTAGCAACCAGTTGTCTGAACTACACTTGAGAGAATCATCAGGCAGAAACAGAATTCTCAACTGTCAGAAAAAATACAGGAAATACTGTATTGGTCTATAGGTGCACAGGTATTTTCATACAAATTTGTTTTCCTATGATATTTGATGCATGTATGGCAGGAGATGAGTCAACCAATATAAGCAGAAGCCTTGGATATCAGTCGGCTCCATGATAGGCCCAGGTGGAAAATTTTAAAGGCGTCGCCCACTGTTAGTGCTGAATCGTCAGATGCTGAAAGAATTCTGTTGTTTCTACCTCTATATCTGACAATTCAGCTCTACACTTGTTTATTGAAACAAACAATCTTTCTTGGAAAGGTCTTTTCCAAGAAAGATCATAATTGTTACGTCGATATGGCCACCTTATGTGACTGATACAGTTAAAAAAGAGCAGTTACTTTATTCCTATTATGGGCAGAGCGTAAACTTTTTTCTAATAAAATCTAATAAACTTAAAGGGCTGCCATAAATCATTCTGGCTGGAAATTGTTATGGGAAACTCAAGGAGCAAAAATAAATCAATGTGGAAACTAATATAACTGACTTATTAAAAATGTATTAACAAAAAAAAAAAATCAGCTTTTAACATACATTTATAAGGCCGTGGTACATTTGCAACCCTGCAACCTCATATATGCAGAAAAATATCACAGTGTTTCATTCTCTGATTATCTTGGCAGTGAAATGAGGTTTAGGGACAGATTTTTCGAATTGGTATTTGGTGTTAATCCCCCAATTCGAATGTAAATTAGAATGTGAGATTTATCGCCCTGGAAACAGTTTCAATTCGAATATTCGCCACCTAAAACCTGCCGAGTTCATTTACAAGTCAATGGCAGAGGTCTGTTGAACCATTGGAATATGTTAATTGCCTTCCTGATATTCAAGTTTTTTCGGAGGCAATTGGATTCAAATTTTCTGGTGCAAACTATTCAATCGAATATTAGATGTTCTAATTTTTTTCTTAAATAACCTCCCATTCGATTTGTGAGTATGAGCCAAATGTTAGGCACCCCCAAGTGTATGTATTTACTTACCTGAAACTCCGGGCCGGTGCTCCTATCAGCAGAAAACTGCACGTGCCTGGGGTTATTCCAGCGAGCACCACGGAACGATCCACGGTTTCTTATTTCTTTAAATTTCCCGGGGCAGACGCATGCGCATTGTGGAAAGCCGAACTTTAACTAAAAAGTCTGCTATTTCACTCTACTGCACATGTGTCTGCCCCGGAAATTTAAAGAAAGAAGAAGCCGGAAGAGGAACGCTCCGTGGTGCTCACCGGAATAACCCCGGCCTGGTGCAGTTTTCTGCTGATAGGAGCACCGGCCCAGGGTTTCAGCTAAGTAAATACATTCACTTGGGTGTGCCTAACATTTGGCACTCCCAAGTGTGAAACGACTTTCCTTCTATAAGTGTATGTTTACTGATTTCTGTATTAAACCCCTTCAAAAAAGCTAACATTTGCTCCAGGATATGAAATGGAGATTTTTACACACCAATAATGTACAGTAAAACATGTGACGTATACATGTCAAATATTGCTCCTTTGGGAAACCGATATGTCAAAAAAATCAGATATGGAAAAAAAAGGAAAAGGTATGACAGGTATTGCTGTATATGTACTGTATATCACATGTATACTCATTAAACTCTCATTGGCGATATACCCAAGGTGGCTCAATGAACCAATGAATTAGTACTGAGCTAAATGAGGAATCATAATTGGGGAGGCTGAGTTACATGGAACAGCCTGGACATAATAGGTTCATGCCCTTTCAATAGGGAAAAGCTACCATGGGAAACAAACACTGGGTATTGACCGGCTAGATTTAAAAGCTCTGGGGAAAATCTCAAAGGTTTTCCAGGATGACTAACAGATGTTTCTAAAAATTCAATGCAAAGTCACTTGTCACATTTATACGTATCTATCAAGATGATAATAGAAAAAGACCAAACGCATCAATACAGCCACACTCGATTGGACAGATGGATCAATACTTATAGGGTTACAAAACAATTTCCTTTTTCTTTTCGCTCAAAAAAGATTCTTCAACAGCTTTTGCTATGCAGGCTACTAATCACGATGCTAAGCAAACTTCTCCTATTATAAATATATGTGTGGGACTTGTTATCCAGAATACTCGGGACCTGGGGTTTTCCGGATAAGGGGTCTTTTATGGGTTACCATACCATAAGCCTATAAAAAAATGTAAACATGAATTTTGATATTTTGTTTCAAAAAGGATTAATTATATCTAAGTTGGGATCAAGTACAAGTTACTGAGAAAAAGGAAATCATTTAAAAAAAATTAGAATGATTTGTTTATAATGGAGTCTATGGGAATGGCCTTAGCCTTTGAGCTTTCCTGTGTAGGGTGTAAACTTTACATGCATTGCCACAATTAGTGATTCCAAGAGCTTTTTTCTTTTTTTCCCTTAATCCACAAGAACAAAATCCACATTGGCGCCTATATTGTGATCAAACTATTTCATAAGATGATGACAGAGTCAACTACATGAGATTCCAACAAATATCATCGCATCTAACAAAACAAGACTTTGAGGAAAACTCACTAAAGGGCGTATTTTCACCTGCAAAGGCTTCACATTGCGTCTCTGTAGCCGAATGCTGGTGAAGTTTCACTAGCGTTAATTCGTTAGCGCGAGCATTTCATTGCGAAATTTTGTTAGAGGCAACTTCGGAAAGCAAATCGATCCGAGTGCCATCCCGCTGGCGATTCACATTCTAGCCGTCGAGAAAGCATTTCAGAGAGATTAGTCGCCCGAAGATTTGTTATTATTACAAATGTCCAAGGAAGCAAAATAAAGACCAACGAGATCTTTAAATGCCCTAGACATGAGCCCACCCTAAAACAAATGTGGCATGCCCCTCAAATGGTAAAAAAAAAAGTTAAAATAAACATTTTTAATAGTTACAACTTTCAAGACAATCTGCTTTAAAATATGAAATAAACGCCATAGTTTTAACTTTTTTATGACTTTTGGCATACAGGATATGATGTCACTGACATAAGATTGAGGAGGGTGTAGCTTCATTTTATCAGTTCACCAGGTCTAAGCTGGATAAGGAAACGCTGGCGGAAGAGGTAACGTTCTGTAAGATTCGCACTTAAAGTAAATAAAAATAGTTATAACGTGGATCCTTTCCAATAAAATACATTTATATGTATTTTGGGCAATTCAGATATTGTTTATGCTCCTTTTCTACATAATCCCAACTGAATTAGCTCAAGTCAGAAAGTGAAGTATATTTCCCTTTAATTTGTCTTCTGTTTTTTAAAGGACCAGTAATGTCAAGTAGTAAAAATGTATATTGTATATATATTTTGTATGTATACAGTATGTTTTGTATCTGTTTATACAAACAGATGAAACTAAAACTATTTCTTGGCAGCAAATCTATTTTATACAAGACTGTCCTGTAGAGAGTGATGGCATCAGACCCCTGTTTATCTTCCTGTGTAAGAACTGAAACCATTATATTGTACACAGCTTATCTATTAGTTGAATGTATATAAATTTGACATTTTGCCCTATTCAGCTTGAATGGTTGCCCCCATGAATACAGACCATCTATTTATTACTTATTTCGACAGATATACCATGACCTGGATGAAAGAGAATATTTTTTACTTCCTTGTTTTGTGATATAAAGTCCTTCGATTTCCCTCCCGCCCCTAATTTGCATATGCAAATT
This sequence comes from Xenopus petersii, assembly GCA_038501925.1. Classification (NCBI taxonomy): domain Eukaryota; kingdom Metazoa; phylum Chordata; class Amphibia; order Anura; family Pipidae; genus Xenopus; species Xenopus petersii. Next base: position 112,655,134 of record CM076681.1, read on the forward strand.
AGGATTTGGTTCAGCTGGGCAGAAGGATTCGGCTGAATCCTGGATTCGGTGCATCCCTATTCTTTATACTATTACTTGTTCTTTTAGTTTCACGCCTTGCAGTTTCTACCTTTATTCCCTAGTTTTTATCATTCTATTTAAAGAGTTCCAAACACTGAAATATGTTTTGTTATTTAAAATGTACAGTATCTTTATAGCCCTCCTCTGAATAGTTAGATTTTATTTATGTCTTTCACCAAGGCCTCACACTCTTTCTGTCTGGCAATGGCCAAGGCTCATTCATTTAACCCTGTAAATGATGGAATACCTTTTCAACATAGGTTTCAGTGTTATCTAGTATTATAGAATTTGCACAATGATACTTCTGTTTCAGTGTTGTAGATTCTACAATTTGTGGCACTTGAAGGGATAAACCATCACCGTTACCGATATTCCATATGTACAATACAGGCAGTCCCCGGGTTACATACGAGATAGAGTCTGTAGGTTTGTTCTTTTGTTCAATTTGTATGTAGGGGAAAGATAATACTTGATCATGAGCTATGTTCATGTTTTGTAGCTGTCACCAGCTGAATTGTATCCCCCCTGTGTGCCTTTAGCACGAGTGATACCACAAACATAATCTATTGTTAAAATCACTTGCTAAAAATCTGAAAAAATATATATTTATTTACTGATGAAATAATACAAATGTATCTATATATATGAACAATAAACTCTCTTTCTAAATATTGTATGAAAGTAATTTATCAACACTATGGGCAATAACCCATGGAAACCAATCAGATTGTTGCATTCATTGTTCTACTTGCAGCTGGCTTTAAAACGCTAATCACTGATTCGTTGCTTTGGGTAACTGCCTAGTGGCAAATTCGCCCAGTGTTGATAAATGAGCCCCAGTGAGTGCTAAATATAAAATACAGGTATGGGATCCATTAACCAGGAAGCTCCAAATTACCGAAAGGCTGTCTCACATAGACTTTTTTTCCCCAAATAATTCTGTAATAATAAAATAGTATCTTGCACTTGATGCAAACTAAGATATAATTAATCCTTATTGGAAGCAAATCCAGTCTATTGGGTTTATTTAATGTTTACATGATTTTGTAGTAGACTTAAGGTATGAAGATCCAAATTACAGAAAGATCCATCATCTGTAAAACCCCAGGTCCCGAGCATTCCGGAAAACAAGTCCCATACCTGTACTAAATATAAAATAAACACAAGCAGTTATTATTCACATACTGCTCTAAACAACACACTACAATAGCCGTTCCATACGGGTGCACCACTGCATTTGGCATTAGCCGTCGGTGATATGGAAAGAGTCATCTTTAACCAGTTCTTACTAGTCTTTTATCATTTTACATGCAACCATAGAAAGACAAAATTCCAACTATTATTTATTACCCCTATAATCTGGGGGGGGGGGAGTCTTGGAGTTAATTGGTACTTTGTAACTATTTTCTTTGGATTTGATCACAGCTGCACTATTGCTAGGCTACTGCCTTGGTTTTGCATTTACCATTCCCTCCATCATTTTATGCATGCTACAGAACAAAGAATAGCCACTAGAGTGCAGACATGAAGCAAGCCTGCTGGTAGATACTATGCTCCCAATGTGGACATTGTTGATTTACTAAAGCCTTTAACTGCTCTATAATCTGAATACAATTCCCTAGCAGCTTTCAGCTTGGGCTCCAGGTCCCAAATGGCATGGCATTTATTGATTTCTTCCATTTGATTAAATTAAAATGTTCAGTGCTAAAAGCACACTTTTTAATGTCTTGTCGTTTTACCATCTGTGGTCATAGCGCTGCTGAGGGAAATAATGGCTGTCGGACGTTTTATAACACAGTAAACATCATCTACAAAGGACCTGGAATGATTTATACAGTAGCTGGGCTACTGCTGATGTGAAGATCTCTCAATGAACTGGGAACCTCTGTGTTCAGCTGTTTTCTATGGGGGTTATTTATCAAAATCCGAATTTCTCTCATTATTTTCTGAAATATACTCTGACCAAATCCGCACCGGCTATTTCCCCTTATTTATCAATACATTTTCACAAAAAATTCCAGTGGGGAAAAAAAATCATGAAAATCGTACGAAAATTCAAATGATACCTGTTTTTCGGATTCTTGCCCAAAAACCACTAAATCTTCGGATCTATGCACGAAACCCTGCGGAACTTCTCCCATTGACTTACTGTATATACAACCTCGGCAGGTCTGAGATGCCGGGTTTTTGGATTCTGACTTTTTCCATCCACAGGGTATAATAAATCAAGGAAAATTCAAGTTTTTTGTTTTTTACGTTTTTGGCATTCGGACTTTAATAAGTAACCCCTACGTGTGCAATATCATAGCCTAGTGACTGCTGCTCCCTACGCTGGGAAACCATATAGAAAGGAACACAGCAGAAAATAAATATAGTCATTATTGTATTTATGCCACATGTGAGATCCTCTGTTGTATCTGTCCTGTTAAAGAGACTCCAGAGAAAAATTAGAAATACTGCAGGGATCAGGCCAACACAAGGACCAAAGGATCTATCTATAGGCTATTACTCACATATTAATCAGCCCTTTTTTAGGAACTTTAAAATGCTACTACAGGTATGGGATTGATTATCCGGAAACACGTTATCCAGAATTACAAAAAGGCCATCTCCCATTGATTCCATTTCAAACAAATAATTACATTTTTTTACAAATGATTTCAGTTTTTCTCTGTAATAATAAAAAGTACCTTGTACTTTGATTCTGTTTTGGACCTACAATACACAGAAAGTATAGTCCAGAGCCTCTTTAAAGGCCATTATATGTTTAATTCTCTTGCTGAAATGTGTTAAGTGAAAGTACATATGCTAGGATAATTTTACGCCATTTATTTTGCCATTCACGAAGTAAACTCAGGCTGCGGTCCCTGCAGCAGATATGATTGTATAATTACATTTTTAAATGTTTACGACTGGTCACACACCCAGATGTGAAGTCTTTGCGCTGTTCATTAATACTGACAAACCATATGTTCCTGCCTATAACTGCTGATAGCAGTTGGCTCTCTGTAGTGCTGGATATTAGCTGAAGTGCAGAACCTCTTGTTAAAAAAACTTCTTTAATAATCTCTTAATATTGTTTAACCCTTCATTTGGATTTGGGATTTACTGTCATTTGTATGGTGGCAATAAATGATGCAAGAATAAATTGGCCTGATATTAGCCTAACAAATGGATTCATCAAGGACCATAATGTTGGCTAAATCATGTTCATTTATTTAAGACTGTTTAAGTCCATCCTACATTATAATACAGATATGGGACCTGTTATCCAGAATGCTCAGGACCTGCGCCTATCTAGAAAATGGATTTTTCTGTAATTTGAATCTTCATACCTCATTACCCAATAGGCTGGCTTTGCTTCCAATAAGGATTCATTATATCTTAGTTTGGATCATGTACATGCTACTGTTTTATTATTATAGAGAAAAAGGAAATCATTTTTAACATTTTGGATCATTTTAAAAAAAATGGAGTCTATGGGAGAAGGCCTTTCTATAATTCTTAGCTTTCCAGATAATGGGTTTCTGGATAATGGATTCCATGCATGTACTAACATTTCTATCTGTATCCAATATCCAGGGTTGGACTGGCAACGAAGTGACAAATTCCATAAGGGCTGCTGTAAGATGCCATAGACACTAAGGGGTCCATTTACTTAGCTCGAGTGAAGGAATAGAATAAAAAAAAAATTTCGAATTTCGAATGATTTTTTTGGCTACTTCGACCATTGAATTGGCTACTTCGACCTTCGACTACTACTTCGAATCGAACGATTCAAACTAAAAATCGTTCGACCATTCAATAGTCGAAGTACTGTCTCTTTAAAATAAACTTTGACCCCCCTACTTCGCCACCTAAAACCTACCAAAGTGAAATGTTAGCCTATGGGGAAGGTCCCCATAGGCTTTCTAATGTTTTTTAGATCAAAGAAAAATCGTTCGATCGATGGATTAAAATCCTTCGAATCGAACGATTCGAAGGATTTCATCGTTCGATCAAACGATTTTTCGGTCGATCGTTCGATCAAACTATTTGCGGTAAATCCTTCGACTTCGAAGTCGAAGGATTTACATTCGGCAGTCGAATATTGAGGGTGAATTAACCCTCGATATTCGACCCTATGTAAATCTGCCCCTAACTAGTTATTGGGGCTATTTGGGCCTTTGTGTATCTGAAATTACAGGGTCTATTTTGACTCCCAGTTCAGACCTGCCAATAGCTCTCATCTTTCTATAAAACTACATAATGTCCCACAGCTTGGATGTTTGGAGGGGTATGGGGATTACAGGGCAGAGAAGCATGAACATCATATAGGGAGGCAGATTTATCAAAATTTAAATTTGAAAACTGTCAAACCATGAATGTGCATGTAAAAAAACCTTCAAATGAATGCAGTGATATCACATTCTGCCATCATTTTCAACAAGTCTAGCAAATTTCAGATTCTTTGGGAAAGCTTGGAAAAATAACTTGACATTAAATACAACTCCTACTGACTTCTATATGAACTTGCCACCATTATTGCTTTATTTGCGTTTTTTCTGCACTTTATACATTTTCTGAAACTCAAATTCTCGATTTTCGCTGTAGATAAAACCTGAACTCAAATACTTATATTATTTATATTTGTACTGTGAATATCTTTCTTCAGTAATTTCTATATCCCGTATACATGTATGTACAGTATATCTAGTATGTAAAACAAGCATGTATGTATACTATCAGTGACTCCTGCAACACTTGCTGACAATTTACCGGACCCCCGAGGACTTAGAAAGTCCTTCTCCCATTCTGGAGTGCAATTCAGTATAATGAGTAGTACTTATGAGTGATCCCATTGAAAAAAAAAAAAAAGATAATGACAACACAGTTGCTATAGAAGCACAGGTGCTAATTAATCATATTACCATAATAGGGTGGGGGAATAATAAAGGAAATGAATACCTGCAATGGTGATTACAGTAGATTGTATAGGATGATCTCTAAATTGAACCTTCCTCAAGACAGGTTTCCCTAGCAAATCAACCAAGGAAAGTTAAAAAAGCAATTCGACTGGGTAGAGACAATGAAGGGACTGACACAAGTGCTGTTAGTGTGTAAAATTTTCTCACAGTCATGCACACACTTGATTTCTGAGCAGTGGAGTAACCTGGGGAACCACAGGTTTTGGGGCTAAACCTGCACCCCCAGTCTGGCAGACCCCAGCAAGATATGCTCCAGGTTAATAATCTTACCTTCAGGCCTCCTATAGTAAACTGTAGTAACTTTGGCAGGTCCTACTGGGGTGAGGAGCGGGAGAGAGAGACAGTTGCACCACCTGCTCCCCCCGTAGTTATGCTACTGTTTCCGAGAGGACTAGTTAGTCAGAGGACTAACTAGAAAATGATGGGCTTAGGTGTAAATTTGAGTTATGCTCTCTTCTCAGAAAAATAATAAATAAGAACAAAAACCAGAACCCTACGAAAACATGTAAAAGTCAAACTATCATTAATGGCAATTCCCGGCACAAAACAAAGTATCTGGAAACCCCAGGACACTAAATGCCCCCCATGTCAGTGTCCAGTCTAAACATTTCCCTAGAGAAAACACAGCGACCTTTAAGTATCTGTAGACATTGGGGTATATTTAAGTATCCGTAGACATAGGGGTATATTTATCAAAGAGTGAAGTTAGAGATCACCACAGTCCTCTAAAGTGAAATTCTGCTACTCTCCATTCATTTCTATGGGATTTTGAAAGTGTATTTTTTCGAATTCGCTTGATTTCTTCTGGCTTTTCCCCCGAAAAGCTCAATTTTTTTTTTGATTTTTGCCCGAAAAGGTTGGATTTTTGGGCTAATTCCAGAGCAGACCACAGAAACTTCAAAATAGGATAGGAATCTCTGCCGCTGACTTATACACAACCTCGGCAGATGGCGGATTTTCGAATTCGGGCTTTTTGCTGCACCGCCTTTTAAAGGGGTTGTTCACCTTTGAGTTACCTATTAGTATGACATAGAGACTGATATTCTGAGACAATTTGCAATTGGTTTTCATTTTTTATTATGTGTGGTTTTTGAGTTACTTAGATTTTATTCAGTGGCTCTGCAGTTTGCAATTTCAGCAATATGGTTGCTAGGGTCCAAAACCTAGCAAACATGCATTGATTTGAATAAGAGACTGGAATATGAACAGGAGAGGCCTGATTAGAAAGCTGAGTAAATAAATAAAGTATCAATATCACTACATTTGTTGCCTTACTGAGCATTTGTTTTTAGATGGTGACCCCCATTTGAAAGCTGGAAAGGGTCAGAAGAAAAATGCAAATAATTCAAAAACTATAAAAAAAGAAATAATGAAGGCCAGTTGAAAAAATTGCTTAGAAATAGCCATTCTATAACATAAGAAAAGTTAACTTAAAGGTGAACCGCCCCTTTAATAAACCTTGAAAAAATCGAGTATAAAAAAAATTAGAGTTTTGCCCCAAAAAGCCCAACCGGAGTTTAGTAAATAACCCCCACAGAGTGTGCACGTATTAAGCAGCATTTAGCAGCTCTGTTGTTTCTGCATGACTCTGTTCCTGTAGTTAGTTGTGAGTATTGACTATGGCCACTTGGACACTGCATTTACTATAACATACTTGTAAAGGTATGGGACCTGTTATCCAGAATGCTCGGGACCTGGGGTTTTCCAGATAAGTTATCTTTCTGTAATTTGGATCCCCATGGTAAAATATTATATAAACCTTCAATAAACCCAACAGGATTGTTCTGCCTCCAATAAGGATTAGTTGTATCTTACTTGGAATCAAGTACAAGGTACTGTTTTATTATTAAAGAGAAAAGGAAATCATTTTGTGAATTGTTTGTTTAAAATGGAGTCTATGGGAGATCTGCTTTCCGCAATTCTGGATAACGGGTTTCTGGATAATGGATCCCATACCTGTACCCACATTTCAGAAATAGAGAGAGCTTCTCACAGCTTTCATATCCTACAGTCAATGAAATGGTGACCGCTCAAGACTCACCCCACCGCATCAATCTCTCCAATTAGCTCTATGAGCTCCATGGGTTCAGCCACCAGCGTTCCAACTCTCATAGATCCAAAGAAGTAGTTCAGGCGGCACTCCGGATAAATATAAAGAGGTTTATTGTATCATAAAGAGGTTTATATACAATCAATATATATGTATATATATTTATCCGGAGTGCCACCTGAACTACTTCTTTGGTTTCATATCCTACAAACTATTTCAACTTGGAATTAACCTCTCCAACGGGATCAATAGAATGGTTTCAGTTTCTGTGTTTGCTTCATACTTGTCTATTTTCCATATGAAGTACTAATAGCAAAGATGATTTGGGGGATTAGCCTTCTTTCTAAAGACCCTTTCATGTTGAGTTAATGGAGAACTCATTACTCTGCGTCACCCTTTAGGTTATATTTATAAATTTTAAAGGGATACTGTCATGGGAAAAACATTTTTTTTCAAAATGAATCAGTTAATAGTGGTGCTTCAGCAGAATTCTGCACTGAAATCCATTTCTCGAAAGAGCAAACTGATTTTTTTATATTCAATTTTGAAATCTGACATGTGGCTAGACATATTGTCAATTTCCCAGCTGCCCCAAGTCATGTGACTTGTGCTCTGATAAACTTCAATTACTCTTTACTGCTGTACTGCAAGTTGGAGTGATATCACCCCCCTCCCTTTTCCCCCCAGCAGCCAAACAAAAGAACAATGGGAAGGTAACCAGATAACAGCTCCCTAACACAAGATAACAGCTGCCTGGTAGATCTAAGAACAACACTCAATAGTAAAAACCCATGTCCCACTGAGACTCCTTCAGTTACATTGAGAAGGAAAAGCAGCAGCCTGCCAGAAAGCATTTCTCTCCTAAAGTGCAGGCACAAGTCACATGACTGGGGGCAGCTGGGAAATTGACAAAATGTCTAGCCCCATGTCAGATTTCAAAATTGAATATAAAAAAATCTGTTTGCTCTTTTGAGAAATGGATTTCAGTGCAGAATTCTGCTAGAGTAGCACTATTAACTGATTCATTTTGAAAAAAAATTTTTTTCCCATGACAGTATCCCTTTAAGCAATAAAAACCTGTTCATTAAAATCACATTTTCCATCCTACTGAATGTAATAACATATATTGCTTTGCTTTATCTGTTTGAAACAGTATATTTCTCCATATTATACATACCTGCTATTAAGCAAGTATCTAGCACATACTGTATACTAAGAACTAATCCAGCACATATAATAAATCAGTGACCTCCTATAGTACATTTATCAGAAGAAGTCAAGGAATCTATGATTGATCAAGAGATAATTATTTAAATATATAATGGTTCTCTACCGTGTCCCTTTAAAGGAACAGTATAGAGAAAATAGACAGGCAAACAAAATGTTTCTAATATAGTTAGTTAGCCAATAATGTAATGTATAAAAGCTGGAGTGACTGGATGTTTAACAGAACAGAACACTACATCATGCTTTTCAGCTCTCTATGGACTGGACTCCACTAGCGTTTTTTGTCGGATCGGTGCCCAGCGACAAAACACAGATGACAAGTCGGAAGGAGTTAAAGGTGACAAGATATAATTGGACTGAACGAAAATCACAGGTAAAAACTACACTGTCAGACTGACGGATGAAGATGCTGCTTTCTACATTCCGACAGTTGCTTCGGATGTAATGTAGTTTTTACCTGTGACTTTTCTTTCAGTCCAATTACTGTATATCTTGACGCCTGCGATTCTGTCCAACTTGTCATCGGAATTTTGTCGCCGGGCACCGATCCAACGAAAAACGCACGTGGAGTCTAGCCCTAACTCAGCGACTTTAAGTGGGGCCACGTGCGACATAATTGTTCAGTGAGTTTGCAATTGATTCTCAGCATTCAGCTCAGATTCAAAAGCAAACACCAAGTTTCTGATTGGTTACTGCCTGGTAACCAATCAGTGGAAACCAAGAGAGCTGAAAAGTAGTGTTCTGGTTCTCTATGTTAGACATCTAGTCCTTCCAGCCTTTATACATTACATTTTTGGCTAACTAACTATATTAGAAACATTTTTTATTTTGCACAGCCTATCTAGTTTTTATTTTTACACTTAACAATTCCTTTAATATCAGATTTAACATTGCTAAGCCATTCTGTCCTTACTTGGAGAGACACTTTGATTAAGCTTGCATGCTATATAAGAGGGATGGAGCTATGATGTGGTCAGTGGTGCTACTGTAGGGAAAGCACTAACTACATTACTTTCCAAATCGTCTCACTAAATTATCTGCACAATTCCAAGGGACAAAGCCAAGAGCAGCATTATCCCTAATGAAAGTTCCCATGAGCCTACAGATAGCCCTTGTATTGGATGTGCAACACATTCAGCAACATTCCCATTCCAAAAATATTATGAGGTAGATACAGGGATTGCAAGAAGTCACCCCTTCTCTGAGTTATGAGATCTCTTCGGTTAACTGTTCATCTTATGTTAAGAGTTTAGTCATTCACAATACGTCCGTCAGTAAAATCCAGCTTGACAGTGGGGAATCATAGGTAACACCATGCGGGAGACTACACTTCCCAATCACAAATACCCCCCCTTCTTTGGCAGAATTAAGCACAAGTGACATTAACACTGCACAGCAACACCAGTGAGTGCTCAAGGGCACTGTGTTAGATACAAACCTGTATTTTTCTGGATTACGCTCTTACCATATAATATTTTTCCTTTATCGAGAAAAAAATAAGATCCACAGAAAAATTTAATTTATTAAACAGACTCATTTTAGATGTAAAACAATAAAGCTAAATCAGGACATACCTGTGATAGTGAAGTCTCCTACAATGTTCAGAAAAAGAAAAAAAAGGACATAATTAGTAGCTGCTTGATTGGAAATAAGCTTCAGTCACCCTAAAAGTATTCCTCAGTGTAGAAACAGAACAATGGCTTCAGCTAGAAACAATAAACACTATTTTCTCGAGACAAGGAAATTCATATTATTTCCCTGCAAGGCTCCAGTTATACAGATATCCCTAGACTATACCTAAAGCTCTTTTCACACCAGCATCTCTTATGTTTGTACTATACACAAATATATCAGAGAGTTTTCCATTTTTTGTAACCCGAGGTCTTACAAACATGGGCCCTGTCCACCCAAATTGCCAAACGGCAGGACTTTGAGATGCCCAGAAGTCTATAACAGTTTATTCACATCACATTATGGTCCAGGTTTAATTCAGTGAGAAAAAGTTATCTCATGGTTTATCATGTGAAAACTCTAGCATGGGATTCAATTTGAGGAGAAAAACTTTTCTCCAAATTTAGTTCCAATGACTTCAATAGAGTTTTCAGAAGATATGTTTTTCTAAATTGAATTGCATCTAAAATTGAATCTCGTCCATGAGTTTTCATATGAAAAACCCTTTTCTCACTGAATTGAATCTGGCCCTACAAGAGAAAAGAGTTGGTGGAATAAATACAGTGGAACTCCCCTTTTTATGTTTTCTAGGAGAATGCTTAAAGCAAATGTACATTTGAACAAATAGCTCAGGGTTTCTGCATATTGGTTGTGGAACAGGAAAATCTGAAAAAGGACTAGGAAAAGCTATGAAGTACAGGTGGGATTTACTGATTTGGGTTGGAAGATATACCCTAGCATTGAAATAGCCAAGAGCTGTTGGGTATGAACTAATGAAACAACCAAACTAATTCATTACATTACAGGTTCAAAATCAACATGTCTGCTTTGGTGCTGGGGGAAGCAGAGTAAACAAAAATATAAACTGGGCACCTGTAGTGCTTTATTATAGGTGATTTCAATTAAACTGCACTTACTCTCTTTGCCCAAATTGCACTTGGTTGCATGTCTTGAAGTCTGTTCACAAAAGGCTCCACCAAGATATACAGATTTTCTTCCAATAGACAGCACTCCAATTTCAATAAAACCATATTTAATGTTTACAGGACAGCAACATAATGCAACGTTTCAAATGGCAACTTGACAAAGAGTGAAGTTCCACTTAAAACGTTGCATCATGATGCTGTCCTGTAAACATTACAGACGGTTTTATTGAAATTGGAGTGCTGTCTATTGGAAGAAAATTTGTAGTGCTTTATTATGGGTACAGTGCAAATGCTAGAACATTAAGGGGCAAAAAATTAAGTCTTTAGAGCCCCATACACTAGGCACTTGCTCCATACTCAAAGCCAGTGGAAGATGTACTCCTGGACATGGAGCCCTTGCATTTCCTTGAACTCCTTATTTTTCACTGATTACTAGACAGTAGGTGCATTATGGGCAAAATTATGGCCTGTATCCTCTGTTTCACATATACACACATACAATATACATATAAGAGCACTACTGTGCTCTTCCTCAGGAGCCAGGGCACTAGTGATGTGCGTGTCGGGCGGGTTCGACCTCGCACTGCTCTTTGCGGGTGGGTGTGGGTTGAGCTCTTCTCCTGCTCTCCCCGCCGGCCACTTTCAAATGCCGGCTTCCGGCTTTATAGCCGCGCTCCTGCAAAACCCGACCCGCCCATCACTACAGGGCACATAAGTGCTTGAAACATTGGAATTTTTTTTCCAAAAAATCACTTATTTACATTAGTTCCAGAAGGAGCGTGGTATATTTTTGGTTTTTATTTAAATTTTACCAGCACCTGGGACAGCTGACCTATACAGCAAAGGGTAGTGCTCCTCTCTGTCCCTATATACTGTGTAGATAGATAGATAGATAGATAGATAGATAGATAGATAGATAGATAGATAGATAGATAGATAGATAGATAGATAGATGATAGATAGATAGATAGATAGATAGATAGATAGATAGATAGATAGATAGATAGATAGATAGAATCTCTTAAAATGCATATAAACATCCAGCACCGTTGTTTTGCAATCATTATAGATTTATGCTGGGTTAGGTTCAACCAGTTACATTGCATTTATTTTCATAACACAAAGGAAAAGTGAATCAGCAGGACTAAATGAGAGATTTAGCAGGGCCGGTAGTGTTTGCAGAAATTGTACCAACACTATTTATATGATGAATTCTTCTAAAACGCAAAAATTATGTATTTAAAAAAAAAATTATGTAGATAATTATGAAGAGGACCAGCACTCAGTTTCCAAAACTCAATAATTTATTGTAGTGTCACAGTGTCTCCAACGTTTCGGCCCACTTATCCTTGATAAAGGCCCCAAAGTGGGCCGAAACGTTGGAGACACTGTGACACTACAATAAATTATTGAGTTTTGGAAATAGAGTGCTGGTCCTCTTCATAATTATCTACATATTATCTACATAATTTTTTTTAAATACATAATTTTTGCCCTTTAGAAGAATTCATCATATAAATAGTGTTGGTACATTTTCTGCAAACACTACCGGCCCTGCTAAATCTCTCATTTAGTCCTGCTGATTCACTTTTCCTTTGTGTTATGAAAATAAATGCAATGTAACTGGTTGAACCTAACCCAGCATAAATCTATAATGATTGTAAAACAACGGTGCTGGATGTTTATATGGATTTTAGGAGATTTTATGCTTGGTACTCTACATTACAGAACAATCCCAGGTCCACCAGGTGTCTCGGATAGTATATTACATAACTTCACATTTTTTCAGGCAACAAATATTTAAGATATAAACAAAAATGTAAGGCAATTGCTTTCAGGAAGGCAGGGATACAGAAGGCAGAAAATAAAGCGAAAAAATGAAATGCTTACCAAGTTCATTTAACAACAAGGCTGTGAAGAAAGCACATAACAGACAGACAAAGGATAAGAGACACAAATGAAAAGTGAAAATGAAGTCCACAGAAAGTAGCTCAGTTGAAGAGGTAGATGCCAATTTAATAATTCTAGATATGCAGCATCACTAATAGAATGTTATTTTTTATTTATAATTAATTAGCTGTTAAACTAGGAATGGGTCAACTTACGTTGCTTCAGTGTACCATGACCTACAATTAACAAAATGGCTCCCCAGTCACAAGAAGTACATTTTCCCTAACTCGAATGGTTAAAATCAAATTGTGCATTTTGGCTTATATTTCCTTTTCAACAAGCATCAGGGCATTTTATTATTTTATGTAGAGTGACACTCTATATCTAGGGTTGCCACCTGCCTGGTATTTTACGGGCCTTGCTGCTAAAAATGAAGCTAGTGCCCAATGTTATTTATAGGGAAAATGCATTAAAATATAGGAAGGCCGGTATTTTTTCCAAGAAAAGGTGGCAACCCTATCTATATCATATATGTTTGTTTGCGAACCCAAACCTCTGTAATAGAAATAATTATGAAAGTAATTACTAAATACACTAACCTCACTTAAGCTTAATTTATAATTAAAAAACAGATCACAAAAAGCCAAATCGTAGCTCAGGGCCATCTGGCAGTCATGAATTGGACAGACATTATCTACTGGGTAATGTCAGCCTCATTAAATTGTGTTATGGTTCTAAAGCAAATAAGCAACCTGTCGTTTTTTAACAGGCAGCCAAATATCTATTGGCACTGTATTAACATAGTCATGATTGTTGTGTATTTCATAGCAACGATTGCTTGTATTGTATCCAGGGATTTACAAGATTATATTAGCTAACATGATAGTATATTGATAGTATATTGCCTGAATTATTTTATTTTGGGGCTAAACTGAAAGTAAAGTGCCTTAATAATTATATTTGACATGTGTATCAGGCTTAATTATCCAAAATGATTGTTTGGCTAGGTGAAGCTAATGCCACTGGATAAAACAAAGGGAAAACTAGTCCTTGTAACTTCCTATAAAGACATGTAGCATAATGACAGCTAAGGTTAGATTCATTGTTTATACTGAGCCGTGGTTTGGCTTACCATAGCTTACCGAATTAATAAAACCCACCCAGTGGAACAATCTTCTAAGCCCAATTGCAGGCTGAAATTGTTGACATGTGGCTTATACAGTTGTTTTACATGTACCTTTTAATTGACTGGCCATATTAAATTATCTTTGCGACATGCAACTCAGATATATATTATAATTACATGCATATTAGAATTTTGTTTGAAAAAAAAAAGACTTTTCTTTTTTTTAATGGAATAAAGTTGCTTGTGGATTTTAATGGTTTATTATACCAGGCTCATGCATGTTAGTTAATTTTTGTTTATGGTTTTCTGATTTTAATATTAATATTCTAATTTAGTAGTTAAACGAATAAACAGTCATTTGTATCTGATGGAATCCCTGCTCCAATATAACTGGCTCTTACTCATATACAAGAGACTTAAAATTTAAATCCTTTCATTCTATTCTCTATGCTGTGTTGTTCTATCTTTGCAACACAGTAGTAACTGGTTTGAGCTTAAAAACGGAGTTTTAGGAACAGATTTATCAAAGGTTGAATTTTCTGAGGTTATTTTTAAATATATATATCCGATCGAATACGAACAACCCGAAAATTCAATTTGAAACAAGTTTTCCTCCGAAAAAAAACTTGAATGTCAGGAAGACAATTGATATCTTCAAATGGTTCAACTGACCTTTGCCATTGACTTCTACATAAACTCAGCAGGTTTTAGATGGTGAATATTCAGATTAGAACTTTTTCCAGGGTCGAGGTGTGATAAATCTCACATTCGGATTTAAATTTGAGTTGATGATTTAAAATTTGAATTTGTGAGTTTCAACCAAAAAAAAAAATCTAAATTAACCATTCCAACCTTAATAAATCTGCCCCTTACTATCATATTATATTTCTATATATAAATGTGCACACTAAAGACAAAAGCACATTAACTAAGGGAATTGTAACCAGACAATATTTTGTAACTTGAGTCCTTTTGGCTGAGATAATGATCCAGCCATAATCCTAATATTCTGGTCAGTATGCTGCTTAAAGCCTTAAATAGTAATATTTTGCAAATTATTAAGGAAAATCTTATTTTTCCAACCATTTGAGGTGTTGCAAAAGTATTGTTTTAAAGATTAACCCAATAACAGTGCCACCAAGGGTACGTTTAGTTTTCTATCCATTGGTGGGGCCAAGGAGAAGCAAATATGGTAAACTTGAAATACATTATCAGATGGCTACAGCATTGTCTGCAAAACTCTAGGCTTGTTTGTGAGTGACTTTCATACTTTAATGGATGGGACTGGATTTATGGAAATTCCCTGTAGTTAATTCTGATATATATTTGAGAGAGACTGCATGGAACTTGGCTAACCAAAATTAGTAAAGGTGTTATTAAAATGAAGCCTGATGGTGCAGATATGTTTAGTAAATAAATTACTTGAATTTATATATATTATATTATATTATATTATATATATATATATATATACTGTATGTATATATATATATATATATAGATATATATATATATATATATATATATGAAATCAAGACTTGCTGAGCTCTAGATGAGAGGATAAACAAAGAGCTGGCTAAACTTAGAAAGCTAGGCTTTGAAGAAATTGCAAAGAGTTCAGAGGCTAAGCGAGAGGATAGAGCAAGTGTGAGAGTAGAGATTTACAAACAGAACAGGAGATTTTCTCGTTGGTTTGTTTTATTATACTCTCACACCTTTCATTCCTCTTCGTATCCAGATTGGTTCTTGAATCACAAGGAAGAAATTGGACTCTTTGTCATACTCCTCTCTGTCAAGAATTTTAAGGGTAATGCACTTCCTGTGGGGACACAAGACAAAGGGAAATGGATGGATGGAGTCACACACACACATACACATGCTTTAATATCAACCTAGTAAAATGGTTGTTATGAAGTTAAGAGCAGAAAATATGCACACATCAACTTGAGTATGTCAAAAGGTACTTGTATATCTGTACACTCTATAAGAAGACTAAATAATTTAGAACATATAGTGAGTTATATTCCGTTATTGCGAGGGGAAGATTTATCATTCTAAATCTATTTCCCTTTTCCATACAAAAGACAGATGTGTGCACTTGATTCAATGGTTTGAGTAAGCCATTCAATTGTGACATGTCAAGACGTGATAGGGATTAGGGCTGAGCCTTGGATCAGATCCCCCACCTTTCTTCTCACTCATCTCCAACAGACAGGGTTCCCCAATCTCAAGGAAGAAGGTCTTGTTTTTCTCATATTCCTCATCATCAATTATTTTCACTGATATGGTTTTGCTGCAAGAAGAGAAGGACAGATTGAAGAAAGGAAGCACAGGAGAAAGGAGAAGGGAAACAGCAAAATAAAGTTGGCAGTTTGAGAATGCAAGGAAAAAGTGTTTAGCAAAAGCCAGAGACAAGACAGAAAATAAAAGGGGAAATGTAATAAGTAGCCTTACTGGGAAAAAATGGCACAATGCAAAGAAAAATTGCAGGAAAATGTTTGCCAAAAAAAATGGTGCATATTTTGCATCTAATTTTTAATGTGATATGGTAACAAACAGGTATGGGACCTGTTATCCAGGATGGTCGTGACCTGGGTTTTTTTTGGATAAATCATGGATACTAGAAAATCATGTAAACATTAAATAAACCCAACATGATTGTTTTAGCTCCAACGAGGATTAATTATATCTTAGTTTGGATCAAGTACAAGGTACTGATTTATTATTACTGAGAAAAAGTAAATTATTTTTAAAAATGTAGATTATTTGATTATAATAGAGTCTATGGGAGACGGCCTTTCTGTAATTAGGAGCTTTCTGGATAACAGATCCTATACCTGCTCAAAGATATTTGCAAACCTTTGCACTTTTCCCGTCAGCAATGACTATTTTTTCCAAATAATGCTGTTAACATTTCCCCTTTATTGCTTGGTTGTAAAATACCAGTGAAAATATTTGGGGGGGGGATTACATTTTTAGAGATAAATTCATTTTGTGTTTTTGTCACAATGAATCCTCAGCCTAGTAAACGCTGAACTATACATTTTACAGCGAATCATATAAAAACAAAACAGATCAATATTTTCCACTTGGCATTCATACAGAAAATCTTTCAGCACATTATTCTATTTCACCAATTTACATACAAAACTAGTGAAAACTTGCAGTACTTTTGTGATTTCCCTTTTGGAGAAGGATCCAAAAATGTTCCTGTGTTTCAAAATGACATAAAAGTATAACATGGCAATACATACATTTTTAAATACATACAGTTTTAAAAGCTTGATATTATGTATAATATTGTAAATATTGTAAGGAAAGGCAACTCTCTCAGGCATGAACCAAATGATAATTTTAGAATTCAAATCAACAAATACTTCAGTAAATGTTTGGCCTCCAAAAGAAATGTAAAACTTGACAATTCTCCTCAAAAAATGGCTCATGTTGCTCTATATTCTATTGGTAATTTGGCAAGTCCCCCCACCTAACCAAGGATACATGGGAACATTTCTGAGTAGGCGTTCAACTCATTGCCATACAGCAGTTTCCCACATTACAAACTCAGTTAACATTTACGCAGGTAAAATATGACTATGTTTTCTTAACACAAATGTCACCAGTAAAAAGAAGAATTGCAATTAATACAGGTTGATAATAGTTATCCCATGGGATAAAGGGAAGTGCTGAAATAGTAAAAAATCCAATAGATCATTACCTACAATTGGGTAATTTAGTCTTTAGTCTCTTTTCATTTATCTACTGCCATTTCATTCTTGGCAGCAGCTAATGAACCACAGTACAGCTGGTAAACTGGGGGAAGAAATAAATGGAGCTGGCAGCATTCCTACAGATAACACAGAAAACCTGGTAATTTAGAGCATTGCAAAAAGGCTAATTATTTTGTTATTGCTTATTATGCATCAGACGTCTTTTACGTCAAACACCCAATCTCTTCCTTACTGCAAAGCTGGCTAATAATATTAAATGACAACAACAACATATTGTCTGGTGCAGCTGAAAGCCTGGGGAGGGCAATGAACTTCTGATCTGCTTATCCTAAACTAAATGTTCACTGCCATCAAATAGCAAATGACTCCATGATTAGCAAAACATTTCCCAATAACTTTCTGTATCTGAATGTGCGATCACTCGATTGCTCTGCTTACAGATGGACGGCGCAGCAATTGCCATTATCACTCTCCAATCAAAAGATGCTTGCCGAGTTCTAACATAAGCACCCCACTTCAGGAAATTACATCTGCAGGTTGTTTTCAAACACCAGTGAAGTCTTCAGAAAGCCTGTGATCTATTTCATCTTGCCCATGGTGAATCAAAGCTCAATTAGGTCTGTAGTCCAACATAATTCAGAATCCCTGCAGCAGGTCGAACATTGCCTTTTTAGTCCTTGGGGAGCTTTAAAAGGACCAGCTAGCAAAACAGGATTTTAACTGAAATGTTATCTCAGTTAGTGTAGTGAAACCAGTTGCACTTTTCACTCTATTGACGCCCAGCTAAGCCCGATGGGGAGGCATTGGGCATCAGACCCAAAAACACTAAAATCAAGACAAAATTGTCTTCCATTGCACACGCTGCTGCACAATTAGGAAAGACAGGAAGTGAAAACAATGGAAGTGATGCAAACATGGCAGCCCTCTACCCTGCTCTGTAGCTCTGTCTTGAGGTCTGGAACAGGGGTGCTGGGTAGGGATGAGCAGTACAAATAGGTGGATAGAGGAAGGGCCACCTCCGAAGGAGCCGAGTATCGCGTTGGTACTTGACGTCATTACAGCACGCGCTGGTCATGACTCCATGGGAGCAATGGGAGATTATATTCCTGGATTATCAGCGGGTTCCACTGGCAGTGCCTGTGCAGTCTACAGAGAGGGAGCCGGCGCATTGCGTAAGGTTGGCACATCACACCACACACCGTGCTCGATTGTTCCTGCAAATACCTCCGGATTTGCAGTGCTACCTGACCGCACCGCACTGATTCTGTCGCACACAGTGAGTGACAGGCATCTGCAGCTGTTCCACTTCCGCACACTTTCACCCCAGGCCCCAGCCAGCTGAGCCAGGCACCCTTATGCACACTTTCTCTAACCTCCTCCTGGTCTGTCTATCATCTTTCTCTCTGTCTCTGCCTATCGATCTTTACTTACCTTTCTCTCTCTCTCTTTCTATCCCTCTGCCTTAGTATGAATGCAAGGCCTCCTGTAAAAAATGCTGGTTTCTAAAGCTGACTGGCACCTTTTACAGTACCCATTCATTTTGGGACCCACTGTCAGTTACTGCAGAAATATTAAAAAAAAACCCTGTGGTCCCTCTGGCTTGGCCCATTGTCACTACCAGTCACCTTAAATTCTTGGGATATTTATACATGAAGTAATCTCCGTGCCATCCTGCTATGCCTTCTTTGGGTATTTATATATGAAATAATTTCTGTGCCATCCTGCTATGCCTTCTGGGGGTATTTATAAATGAAATGATATCTGTTTAATACTACATGTATTAGGGATGGACCGAATCCACTATTTTGGATTCGGCCGAATCCCCGAATCCTTCTCTAAAGATTCGGCCGAATACCAAATCTAATCCTAATTTGCATATGTAAATTAGGGGTGAGAAAGGGAAAACATTTTTTACTTGCTTATTTTGTGACAAAAAGTCATGCGATTTCCCTCCCCATCCCTAATGCATATGTAAATTGGGATTCGGTTCGGCCGGGCAGAAGGATTCGGCCGAATCCTGGATTCAGTGCATCCCTAACATGTATGGGACATGTTATCCAGAATGTTCCGGACCTGGGGGACTTTGGAATGGGATCTTGCGCAATTTGGATCTTCATACTGTATAGTATAGGTATTCAATGGAACAGGTTGATCTATCATTTTTCACCCTAGGCTTATACTCGAGTCAATACGTTTTCCCAGTTTTAGTAGGTAAAATTAGGTACCTCGGCTTATACTCGGGTCGGCTTATACTCAAGTATATACGGTAATTGAAATAGAAGTGAATCGTTTAGCTCTCCTTGGGGTATTGTAACCACCATTATGCTCAGAGTGAAAATTACTGCCTATGGCTAGTGATGACCGAATCTGTCCTGTTTTGCCGAAAAATATGTGAAACTGCAGAAAAATTGTATATCAGTGGTCCTGTGTTTTTGACCACCATTGTGCTCAGAGTAAAAACTACAATATATGCCTATCCCACTTCCCATGCTGAAAAGCACCAAATCAGGTGTCTCAATGCGGTGGTCCTCCTTCACGCTCTTTCTTCCTAAAGCAACGTAGCTAAAGTGCAAAAACTCACACCTACAATTTCCTTTCAGGGTTTTATTGTAGATAGAGGAATAAGCACAAGTACAAGTTACTTTCCTGTTCTGCTAAGTTGGCATTTTTTCACTGGAACTTAAAAATATATGTTATTGCAAATGTTTTTGAACAGGTTGGAAAAAGCAATCTCGCTCACTTCTGGGTTTGCAAGAATTTATGGAGCAGAGAAACAACAAGACTTGAGGAGTAATAAGGAAAATTGCTTACCGCATGAAAATAATGAAATTCAATATCTGCAGAGCAGTATTCAACTGTTTTGTGCCTAATTCATTAAACCTATGTTTTAGTGCAATATCAGTCGCCCCTCAATTGACAAAATTCCAGTCTAGGTATTCATTTTTATCTGTCTCCAATATGTGTAAAAAAGAGTGATTACTGAACAACCCCTGACCTTGCTAAGCTTTAAGCTACAAATCAGTTCAGGGTATTGTTCTATTGAACTCATAACAGACTAAAGCTAGAGAACAGATATTTTTTAATTTCTCACTATGTTCAGCATTCACTGTCTGCCATAATTTGTCCTTCAGGCTTCAAATGAACTCATTTATATTCTGGACAGCCTTCAAGGCAGTGCACCTAAAGCCCAGCGAATAAGGAAATAGGCACCTTTATGCATTTGCAATTTGCAAGTTCATGAATATAAATGACTGACTACAGGTGAGCAGCATACAACATACTATAAGAGGCCACTTACATGACTCAGAATGATTGTATATGACATTAAAGAAGCAGATAAAAGAGCAGTCTCTGGTTAAGGATATCAATATATCACTAGAAAACCATTAGTAACAAGATCAATGACGTCTCTGGCAATGTGCACTACATTGTTTACCAATTCCATCGTGTTGCCACGAAAAGCTATTCTTAGACAAGGTAATTAGTCAAAATATCTCTATCAATCCCAAACAACAGCAGCAGGCAGTCCGTCATGCACTACATGACAAACAAAATTATGATAAACAGATTTATATTTTCAGACAACTGTATAATAGATGAATCACTTTTGTGCTGGGCATGTTCATAAAACTCAAGATGATCACTATGGGGGTTATTTATCAAGGTCTGAATATCCAAAGCTCGAATAATATGTCGTTTTCGGAGCAAAGAACAAAGAATTTTTTGTGATTTAGTCCGAGGGTCTAAAAACTCTAGATCCAAAACCCCTGCATCTAAAAGCTCTCGAGGTCCTGTATAAGTCAATGGGGAAGGTCCCATTCTCTGCGCTGATGTCTGTACCGATGATTTTGGGGTTTCTGCGCAAACAACTCAGAAAAAATCATAGTTTTTGCAGAAAACTCAGAGTTTTCAGGGAAAGCTCCGAAGTTTGCCTGACCCTATTTTTCCGGGCTTTTTTCTTCATAAATAAGGTCAATTCAGGAATTCGGAGTTGGGTCTGAATTTTCATAGTCATTCTGTACCTACATAAAGTCATTCGCAACAGAATGTAACAAGAAATGAATCCTACAAAAAAAAGATGTTGAGGAGAAGACATCCTGAGGATAGTGTATAAATGCACATTTCTACATACTTTCATAAAACATAGAGGATATTGCCTGAACAGGTATGGGACCTGTTATCCAGAATGCTTGGAACCTGTTGTTTTCTGGGCAACTTTCAGTAATTTGGATTTTCAAGTACTACTATATCATTTAAACATTAAATAAACTCAATAGGCTGGTTTTATTATTACAAAGAAAAATGAAATCATTTTTAAAAATTTAGATTATTTAGATAAAATGGCGTCTATAGGAGATGGCCTTCCCATAATTTGGAGCTTTCTGGATAACAAGTTCCCATACATGTACAGTACTTTTATATCAACAGAACTGCAACATAGTTGGTCTATGGTTCTAGGCTGAAGGGTGGCTAATAAGACACTGTGGTTGTCTGTGTACTTTTGTTTCTTAAAGGTCCTTCTTTAACTCCTAGACACACTTATGGCACATTTATGAAAGGTCGAATTTCGAATTCATGTGAGTTTTTTAGAACTCTATTAAATTTGAATATACTCGAAATTCGACTGGGAGGTTATTTATAAAAGAAAAAATCAAATACTGGACGAATCTTACCATCTTGAAAACTCAAATTGAATTCAAATGGAAGTGCGACTCAACTTAATTCGAGTTTTTTCTCCGAAAAAAACATGAATGTCAGGAAGGCTACTTATGTCCAAATTGGTCCCTGGATGTCTCCCATTGACTTATACATGAACTTGGCATGTTTTAGGTGGCGAATAGTTGAATTTGAGTTCTTAAAGGGCCAGAGTATGATAAATCTCGAAATTCTAAGTAATAATGGATAATTCACAAATCGAATTAGAGAGTTTTGACCAGTTTTGACCATAAAAAACTTTCAATTCGACAACTAATAAATTTGCCCCTTATAGTGTGTTCTCTGAAAATCTACAATACAGAGGTGGATCAGAATATCCTTTCGATGTAAATAGGTCCTACTAAAAGGTCCAGAGTACAGGCTCGAAACCCAGCACACTAAGGAATCTAAATTTAATTTTAAGGTATATTTACCCTATGGCACTTTGCGTTTAATAAATGATATATGTCATTTATACAAGGAAAGCCTTGCCTCTGGAAAATATGACATTTATATAAGGAAAGCCTCTAGTCTACATGATGACATTTATACGAAGAACGCCTCTAGTCTTATCTGCAAGGCTGACATAAATTATGCAGCAACCCCATTTGTCAGAAAGGAACCTGTGTTTGTTACATAATTACCTATGACAAACAAAAAGGGCAGAAAGTACAATGTGAATATAAATCACTATGAACAGAAAACAAAACAGATTAAAGGTATGTAATACCCAAATATGTCTGTGATGAATAAAAGCCACATGATCTTCCAATAAAAAACCCAGTTACGCCACTATTTTTGTTAAAACTTAGAGACTTTTTAAAAGGTCGGATTTTAGTGGTTTTAAAGGAGAATGAAATATTAAAACTAAGTAAGCCTTATCAGAAAGGTGCCCCTAAATACACCAGTAAAACCTCAATGTAATGCTGCTCTGAGTCCTCTGTCAAAAGAAACACAGCATTTCTTTCCTTCTATTGTGTACACATGGACTTCTGTATCAGACTTCCTGCCTTCAGCTTAAACCTCCTTTCCCCCGGGCATGAGCATGCTCAGTTTGCACCTCTCCCCCTCCCCTCCCTTCTCTGCTGTAATCTGAGCCCAGAGTTATAAGTGAGCAGGGAGAGACTCAGAATAAATATAGCATTCTAGCTTGCACTATTGCAGCTAATCTATTGGTAACAAAATGCCTCTGTAGCTTTCCTTTTCCTTTAAGAAATATAGGAAATCCCCAAATTTTTCAAGATTCATGGAAAAAATAGAAATCATATAGTACAACAGGGATGTCAGGCAGTATTATATTGATTAGGCTACAAGTCTTGCATGCTGAGCCCATCACTGATGATATCCATGTTGGACTAGGAATACAAATGTGCAGTTCTCCATTTGTTTCTTCCGCATCCTCCACACATACAGTATCACCCCTATAATCAATATAATCTCCTTTGCAGTTTCTACCAATAGTATATGGACAGCATCATCTGTAGACATACTGGTTTGGCATACTGATCAACTTCAGCACATTGTCACATTATATAATCCTACTCCATCAGTCAAGCCAGAGACATTGCATTGGAGCAGAAGAATAAGGGAACTTAATATATTCATTTACCACAAGTACATGAACATATAAGGATTGAGACACACAGGCAGATTCGGGGAGATTTAGTCGCCTGGCGAATAATCGCCTCTTCGTCTGGGCAACAATCTCCCCGAACTGCCTTCATGTGTCTTTCCATCCGCTATAAAATAAGGCGCGCGTGCAACTTTGGCGACTTCAGAAAATGAAGTGCCGCGTGTGCTTTTGCGCAGGCGACTTTTCATTATAGCGGATGGGAAGACATGCAAAGGCAGTTCAGGGAGATTGTCACCTAGACGAAGAGGCGATTAGTCGCCAGACGACTGAATCTCCCCGAATCTGCCCGTGTGTCTCAACCCTTGGAATCAAACCAAGAAAAAACACGTCCCCCCCCCAGGCAAAATGAAATCACACATATTGTTCTTAAAGAAGCTCACGTTACGCATGCACCATCAGTTCTTAAAAGAACATAAAATGTTTATTTAAGGTCAATAAAACCTCAGCATTCACGTCTTTGAGCACTTTAATACCCGTTTGCGGCCTCCCTGTGGTGCACAGAACAAATACAATTAAGCATGAATTGTTTGCCTACGCTGATAAGCAGAAGTAAGCAATCAAAAAAAAAACAGAATGGACTGGCAACCACGCAATAGAATCAAAACGCTTTTCAATTGTTTCTTCTGTAAATCATTACACGTTTTTAGCTCTGTATATATCTATGCTCGCATAGGCTCTTCACGCTACGCTGACATTTCCAGATGCAAGGGAATAGACAGTTTTCATTAATAAACTTGCCCTGAGGTGCAGAGCGGCATCATGATGTACTGCGTGCTGTGCATTAGGCATTTTACTCATGCATTAAAGCTGAACGCAAACATCCGACTAATAACTGTATGCAATCTGGAACCAAAAAAAAAATAGCAACTGAGCAGATTTACTCCTCTTCCTCATGCACCAGGCCTTTTTAAACACTCATCAATAGTGCAAATTGGATATTTCACTTCTGTTTATAATTTATTAACCTACTATTTAATAACCTTGTTCCCAGCACCAGCTGCGGCCAAATGGCTTGAACACTGAATCAATGACTTCAGGGGGTTATGAAATTTTCAAACAAAGACCTGGGAATGCTGTTATCTTTCTGTATTAAAAATATGGGTCTTTTTTAGACTGTAATCTCCACTGAGCAGGACCCTATTCATGAGCAGTAAAATCTGGTAAAGCAAGGCTGAAGGTCCTTCTGAGGTTTGTTTGTCCCTCAAACACTTCTGTCCAACTGATCTTTGGCCAAAAATGATGTCAGATCAGCCTCATATCATCCACCTCAAATTGAGTTTATGGGAAAAATATGCTCATTTGGCAACCTTGGATCTATAAATGTATAGGCAGCTTAAAAGAGCATGTGTAAGCTAAGGCATACATGGGCTAACTGGTGTCCTCTACCTGTGGACCAGTGTCCCGTTTGGTACCCCAAGTAGGTATTGTAGAAGAAACTTTAAATGACGGAGTATTCAAGGACACAGGAACCTATTCAACAGGTCTATTGACCCATGTCCAGACAAAAGCTACACAATAAGGGTTTTAGTACCACAAGTCAGTATAAGTAGTGGACCCTACTGAATTGTAGAAGTGACCACCTTTTATTGGCCAAATAAAATATCTATCCAGAAACATATTAAAGTCCAAATGTGAAAAAAGTTGAGTTTTCTTTTGCTATAAAATCCGAATTTTTTGTGGAAAAAGATGAATTTTTAAAGATTTATTATACCCCGAGGATGAAAAAAGTCAGAATCCGAAGATCCGGCATCTCAGACCTGCTGAGGTTGTATATAAGTCAATGGGAGAGGTCCCTTATCCTATTTGGAAGTTTCTGTTGTCTATGCTGGAATTAAACCCGAAAATTTGACTTTTTCTGGAAAAATCCAGAAACAATCAAGTCAAAATCCAAAGAAATCATAAGATTCGGATTTTCGCATAATTTTATAGAGTTTTTCCCTGATCCAATTACATCATACTTTTTTAATAAATACGGTCAAAGTGTGGATTCTAGTTTTTTTAATAAAAAAATTTGGATTTTGATAAATAAGACACAATGTTATATATCTACAGGTGAAACAAAGAGCTCTAAAAACCTTGTGCATTTCTCAGAATGAAATAAATATTTGGCTGATCCATTTAAAAGTATAATAAGCTTTGTTCAACTTGATAATCAGCACTTTCCACTTCTTTGAGCTAATTTCACACAAGAACATGTTACAGAAACCATTTAGCAGGCAAAGGAAAGTCTTCCATATGCAACCACCCTAGATAACATTCATGCATTCCCCTTAGGAATAGGCTGCTATTTAGATTTCTAATAAAAGAACAGTGATTGGATGCCATAAATGCAATTGCCTATGTATGTGTGCAAGGTAAAAACGTCCTTCCAGCTTTCCATCTTTTCTCCCTGCCCTTCAGATATTCAGTGCAAACTTTTTTCAAATCAAAATATATGCTGTTTGCGAGGGGACTCAGGAGGCAACATAATGGCCAATAACATATATAAAGGGTTTCCTTAACGGGCCAGTAATACCAAACCTGAACATCATTTAACCAGACTAGCTATTTCAATTCTGTCTATGTGAAAACCTTTTCTGATGCAGAATCCTGTTTTCTATTGCAGTTATTTTTATCAATTCTGCTGCATTTGGTCATATTTTATCTGTTGCCTACACAAAGCACCACCCAGCTTGCTGCATTGGAAGTGGAAGGTTAGATTATACATATTCATAAACTCTCCCTAAGGTCTACCAAAAAAAGACAAGTATTTTCAAAAAATATCTGCAGAGTAAGTAAACAATATATAAATGCTTGTAGAGCAATTCCCTTTATTGGTGCTGCTAAGCCTTTGGGTGGAAAAGTGGCCTCTAGTGTAAAATTGTGACTTAGAAGCAGATAGGTACAATCTGTCAGAGCTTTGATTAGGCAATGTAGTGGGGGGCATATAAGGGCCCTCGCTACATTTATTGATTTACTGAAATCAGAGATCCTACCATCCGTACAGGCAGAAAATGTCTCCATTGGGATTCTTAGGGAAAAGTCTGATGGCGTGGAAAAAAATAAGCTATGATATTGACGCATGAAAAATTAACATGGAGGTCTTAGAATTAATTTTACTGAAAGAACAGCAATTTCCGCGAAATATATATTTTTTTCACACGTCTTCAATAGGATTTTACACTTATTAAATATTTATTAAGTGGAGCCTGGGATGATGGATCCCTATAGGAATTCTGATGATAGATTCTAAAACTGCAGCTAGAAAAGGTCATTTTAGTCAATTTCCTTTATTGGTGCTGCTACGCTTTTGGGGGTGGAATAGTGACTTTTGGTGTAAAATTGTGACTTATGGTAAAACTTCTACAATGTCGAGCTACAAAGGCTGCACTTATTTAAATACAATGAGTTTGCAAATATTTGTGGAAATGGTACCATGCACACAAAGCAATAAGTTCTACATTAAACCTGGGCCCTTGTTTCAATTAGCAAGAAAAAAAATCTTTTGTTGTACGTTTTGACATGCAATATACTAATTAGAATTTTGGGTTGAAATGTTCATTTTTAAGATGCAACCTCAGCTTATCCTTAAGGCCTCCATACATGGGCCGATTTACTAAAGGACGAAGTGACTAATGTTAGCGAAAATTCACCAGCGTGACGTAATTTCATTACTTTTCCGGGCGCAGGCATAACTTCGCTAGCGAAGGAGATAGATTCTAGCAGTAATTCGCTCTGGCGAAGGGACGTAACTATGCAAATTCACTAAGATGCAGATTTTACTGAAGGTTACGTCTTGCGCCAGACTTGCCTTCGCCACCTCAGACCAGGTGAAGTGCAATAGAGTAGATAGGAGTTCCTCAAAAAATAGTTGAAAATTTTTAGAAGTCCCAAAAAACACTAGCGACTCTTCATTTTTCAGGGTGATAGGCTGCAAAAGATCGTAAATTTTTTCTGGGGTACCCGGCTTCCCCCCTACATTTCGTAACATATGGCATATAAACTATACACTGGGCTCATGTGTAGGGCAATATAACAACTCTATTTTATTTTATTAAGGTTTCCCGGACTTGTGTGATGTAAAGTATTGGCTGCAACATATACGTCCATTGAACTGTAACTTCCCGCCGTATGCAAATTAGGTAACGCTAGTTTCGCTTGCCACAGTAATGCTAGCGCAACTTAATTAGCTTTGTCCTGGCGAATCTACGCCTGGAGAAGTGTTGCAATGTGAGCGAAGCGGACACTAGCGCAAATTCGTCGCTTAGTGAATCTGTCCCTAAATCGGCAGTTTATCGGCCCGTGTGTAGAGCCCCCTGACGGGCTTTCCTGATTGATATCTGGCCAAAAGTCAGGCAGATGCCGATCGGGCAGGTTAGAAAATCCCGTTGGATCGTGGCCAAATCTTTTTGTGGATGCGTTCCTGCGAGCTGACCGCCCATTTGGCCTCCATTCTGATCCGATCGTTGGGCCCTAAGGCCCATGATTGGATTAGCCCGATATTGACCACTTTAATCTGGGCATATAGAGGAGAGATCCGCTCGTTTGGCCACGAGCGTCTATGGCCACCTCTAGGCACATAGTTGCCACGGTCCTCAAGTTTATTCTGGTAAAAGGTAAACCAGGATGTTTCCTGGGAAGATGGTAAAAATACTGGTTCTTCTGCTCTACTATATTTATTTTCACACATTCCGCCAACCCTGTCATTCTTACCTCCTGGAAAAATATTCTTTTAAAGGTCCCAAAAATGAAAGCACATGTCCATTTGAAACTGCAACTGGTCAGTGCTTTCTGTTTTGAAGAGTTTCATTATGATATGGCGCAGGAAGCCTGACTCATTTCATCATAACTATGAAACCACAAGCAAATGTAATGTGTTTATATCTCCCAAGTGGTGGTGTTATGCCAAAGGTTCTTTGCAGCTGCACAAAGGTTATTTGCAGCTCCACAATGTTCATTTTGACTCCATACGAATAATGGGATGTAAATGCCATCAGGCTGCCCTGGTTGCTATTAGCCGCCCAGACAAAGACATACACATCTGCAGCTGTCGGACATGATGCTTGTCAATTCCATCTGGCCAGCCAACTCTTCCTGTAACTGGGCTACACTCTGCCAGTCAGCATCATTTCTCCACTAAGTTTAACCTATTAGTTTATTGATTTGGCAGCAGGTGCCAGACTGGTCTCTCCAGGTGCATATGAGACTTCTGGACTGGAAATGCAAACCATGAGCAACGTTGTCTGTGAAAGTGCCAGGAAATTTTGATGCAGAATCCCAGACATACAATGTAAGAAAACACATAAGCAAACAGCAGATACCCTAATGAGCACTTCTGCATCCATTATGATTAAAAAAAAACATGTTCCCCATATGAAGATGCCTCTAAGAATGCCAATCCCAGGCAAAAAATGAGACACTGGATTCCCATTTGAAAACAATGAAAACAAACTTGAGTTCCTTGTTGGAAGACCATCAACATACTTGATGGTCTTCTTCAGGAGCAGATAGGTACAATATATAAGATCTTTGATTATGCCATGTAGTGAGGGCATATAAGGGCCCTCACTACATTTACTGATTAACTGAAATGAGTAAGCGATCCAACAATCCTTACAAGCTTTCTCCATGGGGATTATTAGGGAAAAATCTGATATCATGGAAAAGAATAAGCTATGATATTGACTCATGAAACATTAACAAGAAGATGTTAGAATTAATTTTACTGAAAGACCAGCAATTTCCGTGGAATATATATTTTTTTCACACTTGCCTTCAATAGGATATTACTCTTATTAAATATTTATTAGGTGGAGGTGGAGATGATGGATTCCTATAGGAATTCTGATGATAGCTTACAAAATCGCAGCTAAGAAAGGTCATTTTGGTTTAAGGACAAGGTAATCCAATTGTTTGTCTAAACAAGGCAACCTTTCCAGGAAATAATAGCAGAAACAGCTTAGTAACTTGTTTTTCAGAGGACAGGTTAAAGAAGGGAATTTATTCAGCAGCAAGACTGCATTTATATATTTCATTTTCATTTCAGGTCACTATTACTGATTTAAAATGTTAATACTTATATACACTACTGGCAACCGAGTGTATTCAACTAAAAGGGTGTTATGGCAGTAATATTTCTTACTCCAACCTGCTATGGCACAAATATATATATTTAGATTGATAGATATCGAATCGATAATATAATATGTCATTGTATTAATCATCTTATTCTGCATACTATTTGTTATCATATTGATTTTTATGGTTTATTGTGAAAACCAAATAAAATATTTCAAACCTAGACTGGTTCTTGAGGATGTGTCTCTCAATAGACTCCTTATAATGAGAATAAAAACAGCTTATGAATAAATTCAACATGGTCTGCAGTAAAAGGAATGGAAATTGAAAACAGCCTTTTTGTTTATGTTTTTTCTTCTTTCATAGTTTGTTGTTTTTTTGCCATTTAGTTAGTGAGTTCTTCTTCACCCCATTAACAAGTCTCACTCTGTCTTGCCTCCATATCCTTCGTCAGTTTTAATGGGTTTTAAAGCACGAGCGCCCACTAATGTTCATGTGTTTATGGGTTCTGATAATATGACACAGAACTGTGGTATTCTTTCCCAGGCTTTGTCAGACATTAGCTCATGAATATGTTGAAAAGAGATCAGTACAATGAAACATATCCGCAAACATAAACCCGTCGTCAGAAAGCAACATGAGATTTTCCCACACATGTAGTTTACATTTAATAGAGCCAGGCTACTATTTTTACGATGGTTTTTATATATATATATATATATATATATATATATATATATATATATATATATATATATATATAAAAATTCTTGCCGTCACTGCACTCACCACTCATTAGCATCGAGGCTGGGTGCTAACCAGAAAATTATAAAGTCCAGCAAATGAAAGCACTCACAGCTCCTGATGACGGCCCTGTTGGGGTTGAAACGCGTTGATCTGATGTGGGTTTAATAAAGAAACCTTTTAAATTCCAAATCGATGATGGAGCTGTGAGTGCTTTCATTTGCTGGACTATATATATATATATATATATATATATATATATAAAAGTATGTCAAGCTAAAACGGTTCCATATGTAGCCTTCATTTTGTCAGGATCAGAAAAACTTGTTAAAGCCCTATGGTTTTCTATGAACTCTGTTAATAATAATAGGGAAATGTCATCAACATAACTCTACATAGATTTGTATTTCTTGGAATATGTATGTATGAAGTAGGGATGCACCGAATCCAGTATTCCGTTCAGGATTCGGGCCAGGATTCTGCCTTTTTCAGCAGGATTCAAATCCGGCCGAATCCTTGTGCCTGGCTGAACTTAATCCTAATTTGCATATGTAAATTAGGGATGGGAGATCACAAAACAAGTAAGTAAAAAAAAATGTTCCTGCTTTTTCCTTTCCCAGCTCTAATTTGTGTATGCAAATTAGCTTTTGGATTCCTATTTGGAGTACTATTTTGGTATCTCTTGGCAAGAAGTACTAATGCTGATATCTATTCCTCCTGTTTTAAAAAATTGCCATAAATGATTGTCAAGTAGTGTCCCAACAAGTTTACATATTTAAAAGTTTTACTTTAGGGAATTTCTACTTTATATCTAAAGATTATGAATGCTAATCAACCTTTTTGTGGCTATTTCTGCATTTTCATAATTTTTTAGGTTTCCTGGCTTCATTACATTTCAGTGTACGTTGTGTCCTGTCAGAGAATACACATCTCATTACACAGGACTCATTAGCGATACATTTAGAAAGACTATGGGGCAAATTCACTAAGATCCGAAGTGGCACCAGCGACAGCTTTGCCGCACTTCGTCAGGCGTAGTTTCGCCAGAATTTGTGCTAGCGTTAGCCGCGTCGCTTTAGTGAATTTGCCCCAAAAGCTATTTCCATCTGGCACAAACAAACAAACTGCAACAATGAAAGAGTACTTTTTTTGGAAACAACTGGCCGATTTTAAGTTTCCTCACTTAGGCGACTGGGAGCCTCAGTCGGTTTAAACGCTGCTCACTGCTACAGATTGAACTAGTTTTATTCCCATGCCAGCTCTGTTACCTGTGCCAAATAAATCCCCGTTCCTGTGCATCAGGCCCCTAAAATGCTGTATTTGCTCAGAAGGGACATACTGATCTCTGTAAATACTCCAGCAGTGATATATACATATGTAATAGTGTCAAGATCTAGCAGAATCCCATACTAAATCTGGATTCAGTGTATCCATACATTAAAAAAAGTCACAGTTAGGGGCAGATTTATCAAGGGTCGAATTGAAAATTAAACATTTTTTATGGTCATTTTTTAATTGATTTTCAAGATCATACTCTGGCCGTTTAAGAACTCGAATTTGACTAGTCAACTCGAATCAAGTTTTTAAAATTCGAATCAAATTGTTTCGCATTCTATTTAAGTTTTCGGGTCGATTCCATTCATCCGAGTTTAAAATTTTTTTTTTTTTTTTCAAATAAATTTCAATTGGTTGAATTTCGAATTTATGGGAGTTTAGGGATGTTTTTAAAAAATCACATGAATTATGCTATTCTTTTAATGCAGCAAGATACTGTAGAGCATAATTAAACCTGCTCCCTGTTGCTTTGGCCTCTATGATGGTGGCCCTTAAGTTATGCACAAGCATCAAATGGAAAAGTTTGAGCAATCACAGAAGCAAGGGGTGAGTTGGCAAAACTGTGCAGGTATAGGATACATTATCTGGAAACTTATTATTCAGAAGGCTCTGAATTACTGAAAGGCCATCTTTTATAGACTCCATTGTAATAAAATAATTCAATTTTTGAATTTTTAGCAGATTTTCGAGGGAATGTAAAAAAAGTCTGTAACAAAAAACTATTCACAATGCAAAAAGTTATGCCTTTGCATGACAAATTTTACTTTGCACGAATTTGAAATAGCTTTTGCGAACCCGGAAACTGTTTAGCGACCACTTCCGACAGTGGAAGACCGTTTGCGAATTTTATAGTTTGTCAATGTAATACATTTAACTTCTTACTGAAAAAGTCGTTATGTTTGCTTCAAAAGATTACGACACGTTCAAGCACTTCTTAAGAGTGCGCAATTAAAATTCGCAATGCAATAACAGTTTAAGGAACAATATTGCATTGCGAAAAGTGGATTTTTAGTCTTATTGTTTTGTTCTTTGCGACTTTAATTACATTCCTCCGTTAAGGTATAGGGATCCAAATTACAAAAAGATCTCTCATCCGAAAACCCCATGTCCCAAGCATGCTGGAGAACATGCCCCATACCTGTACATATTTTTGGCTGTGCCCTTTGAACAAAAAGCAGAGTGCAGACACTTTATATATATATATATATATATATATATATATATATATATATATACTGTATATATATATATTTACTGTATATAAAAGACAAAAAGAAAGGAAACAATTGGTGGTAACGTCCCAGATAACTACAGGCAGTAATACGTTGAAAAGCTTCAGGATCAGTTCCTTACAGAGTTGGCAGCTGAAAGTGGTGTTAGTTGCACATGTGTATACACTAACCAGATATTGACACGGAAAAACCTTACTAGCAAGGCAATCAGGAAGAAGGATTAGGGCATTATTGGCTCTACAGCAAGGATTGTCAATCTGTCACAGAGAATGGAATGACTTCCAAGAACTAAGCTTTATGGGAGATTAATCTGGAACCCAGGCTAAGACTTTTACAGAATGGAATTTTGGACAGATTACAGCAGAGTAAGATATAAATTGGGGTAACCAGTAGTGATGTGCAAGTCGAGAAAAACTCGACCTGCGCTCGGCCAGGATCTGTGCCCGCCCGCACCCAAAGTCCGGCCTCCTTTTATAGACCAGTGCCGACCTGCTCAGTCCATGACATCACAAAAGTGGCAGGGCGGACAGGTGCACGCCTGTTAAAGGGGAATTATCCTGAAAATTTTAATTTAATATAAACTTCATCATACTGAAATAAGAAACTTTCTAAATACAATCATTTAAATATTCTGCATTGTTTCTGAAATAATTAAGTTTATGTTCACTATCCTTCGCTTCCTTTCCTAGCAGATGAATTAGAGCTCACTCAAATAACTAATTCCAATACAAACAAAATGTAACAAAATAACTGCCTTTTACATAAATCCTGCATGTAGAGAGACATGGTCTCTGGTGATTTTAATAGAGTGAGCTCTAATACATCTTCTAGGCAAGGGAACCCCCCTATAATATATATTGGATCTAACTGTCCATGAATATCTGATACCCAACTGCTGAATGAAGACAGAATGAAGAGAAACAGATGCTGAGAGAGGAGAAATTCTTATTTCAGTATGCTGAAGCTTATATTCGATTTTCACGATAATTTCCCTTTAAACTAGAAGTCGGAAGATGGCAGTGTGAGGTCGAGAGAGAGCAGGCAGAAGAGCTCAAACTGAACTTGCTGGACCCACGGATATCGGGCCGGCATGCACATCACTAGTAACCACTAAGAAAATCGCCCGCGGGATGGCACTCGGATCGCTTTGTTCTCCGAAGTTGCCCAGAGTTTCCTTGTGAGGCAACTTCGAGCTACCGAGTGCAATCCCGCCAGTGATTTTCATTCTAGCCGGCGAGAAGGCAGTTCGGGGAGAATAGTCCACACAAAGAAGAGTGGATTTGTCGACGGGCGACTAATCTCCCAGAATCTGACCATGTGTCTCTGGCTCTGCCCTAAAGGAGAAAAAAAGAGCAATAGCAAATTGCCTGAGAATAGAACTGCACCATGCTTACCTTATTTAAAGTCAACTGCTTCTTTAAATATGTCTACTAACGTAACTAAAGCTGGTTTTAAATGGTTAAGATACTGAATTTTTACACATGGATTAAATGCAACATGCTTTTCGTTTCACT
This sequence comes from Xenopus petersii, assembly GCA_038501925.1. Taxonomy (NCBI): domain Eukaryota; kingdom Metazoa; phylum Chordata; class Amphibia; order Anura; family Pipidae; genus Xenopus; species Xenopus petersii. The sequence continues at coordinate 112,689,989 of CM076681.1, forward strand.
TATGGACTATATCCCAATTACAGAATCCAATGCTGTATTCTTTGTTCCCCTTACTGTAAAAGAATGGTAACTGTGGCACCGCCATTGCTTTTGTAATCAACAAAATGAATAAATACGTGCTGATCATTTTCCCTGTGGATCAGAGCAGTGTTATTAACAAATGGAGCCTACAGGGGGAGTAGCAGCACCAGGATTTAATTGTAGATGTGTTCGATGCGTCAGTATTCCATGGAAATCAGTGCAAGCTAAGTGCAAATAAACTAGGTTACTAAAGCAGCATTCACAGTAATATAATCTGTTTGAAGGGCCAACATATTCTCTGCTAAACATGCATCCATTTAATGGAGAGCTGTCTGTATTTATAATTAAAGAAATCATGGAGTGGGAGCAGTGTAGCACTTACCCAGGGTGTCACAGTGCCTGCTGGAAAGTGGTGTAGGGGCTATGATATATGTTGCAGCTTTGCAAATTAAATATGATAAGAAGAATAATTTATGACAGTTTTCAATAAAGCCAGTGTATAATCCATTAGTTAATCCAATGCAACTAGATCTCGGTAGGCATTTACAGAGGTTACAAAATACTCAACCTTTCAAGGTGGCAAATCCTTATTTTTACCAATATAACCAACAGGAACAGCAAAGATTATTCCTTGCTCTAATCCCTATAGATTTCTGCATCACATCAGGTGCGATAAAGCCAAGGGAATGTACAGCCCTTCCATGAGATGCATGACTCTTGTACATGCCACTACAGCTCATACATATTAACAGGTTTTTTATATATATATATATATATAAATCTGTGGGTTCCTGGCAAACTGGGTCAGAACTGCAGGATGCTGCATATGTCAAGGGTACTTACAATAATGCATTGATATATGGGCCATCACATGGGAAGATTGGTATGGAATAAAGCAAGTACTTAGTGTAGTAATTGTGGTGCATTTATTAGATTATGGCAGTGGTTTTGCTCACTCCAAAGTCAGAAAAGGTTAAAGGAAAACTATACCCCCCTACAATGTAGGTCTCTATAAAAATAAAGATAATATATAATAAATAAAGCAGCTCATATGTAAAATCCTGCTTTATGTAAATAAACCATTTTCATAATAATATTCTTTTTTACTAGTATGTGCCATTGGGTAATCCTAGATAGAAAATTGCCATTTTAAAAAATAAGGGCCGTCCCCTGGGATTGTAGGATTCACAGTGCACACAAACATACCAAACACGTTAGGTTACATGAGCCAATTAACAGACAGAGTTGTCTTTTGCTTCCACACTTCTTCCTGTTACAGTTAGAGTTGAAGTATTTCTGGTCAGGTGATCTCTGAGGCAGCAAGTTGAAGTATTTCTGGTCAGGTGATCTCTGAGGCAGCACACAGACCATCACGAAATGGTGGTTCAAGGCAAGAGATGTAAAAGGACAATATTTACTTAAATATATATTCCAGTTTGGTAAGATTCTTTAATATGCCACTTAATATGATATAAACTATCTGTTGCTTAAGTAAAAAATCTTGAAATTCGAACGTTTTCACGAAAAAATCGTGCAATTCGTACGTTTTCACAAAAAAACGAGCAATTCGAACGTTTTCACTAAAATCAAGCAATTCGAGCGTTTTCACTAAAATCAAGCAATTCAAACGTTTTCACAAAAAATCTAGCAATTCAAAAGTTTTCGTGAAAAAATCAAGCAAGTCGAACGTTTTCACAGAAAAATTGTGAAAATCAGAAACTGATGCCGGTGAATTTTCACAGCGCATTTTCATGGGAGATTTGCGAATTTATTTGCCGGTTGCGAAATGCAGAAATTTGCAGCAAATTCGTGCCCATCACTAGTAAAGAGTTCAGTAAATAAATTAAAATGCCTTATTTTCTGTACCCTTTCCTTGAATATTTGCAGCTCCACATGAGTGGGAGTAACCATATAGCCCATTTCAGCTGAGCCATTCACCAATGATAACATAAGTCTTTTGCCATTTCTATTTTTTGTGCCCATCTGCCACCTTTTACTTATAAAAAGATGCCTCTTTTCTTTAGATGTCTCCCAAAAATAAAACAGAGAATAGACTGGTGCAGGAGGAACTATAGTCTGAAGAAGCCCAAGTCAATAAGGAATGAAATGGGAATTAATAGCCGTGGTCGGGGACATACACAGGTCAAATAAGAATAGCAGGCCTCATACAGCACTCTTGGGATTTCCAACAAAAGAGACCGCTAATTTGGAACATCAAGAAGGGGCTATTAAAATAAAATATAGCAGCAAGACCTTCAATATGATCATCATTGCTGCTGCCGGATACACCAGCAACCAATGGCAAACCATTTACATTTGAATATGCACCAAACAGAATGCAGCTATAAAGGCACATGGTCGTTTCCACTCAGTTAGGCAAATGCTGAGGCCTTTGGCCCTTGTATCTGCCATTAGTGCTATTCATGGTACAGTCTAGGATTAAGTGCCTACATACACGAAACGTGTAAGGCTATGTATTAATCTACTTTGCGGCCTAAATAAAGTTCTCAGTTCTTTTACAAGCCCTTATGTGGGATCTATGAGTGCCTGCCATTTTCTGCTTTGGTTGGATACCTCCATCTTGAGCTGCTGGACTGGGGCATGAGCACCAAGACTCCACATATCACCCGAGAGATAATAAGCTTTTTGGGTTTTACACTGGGACTTTTTCCTTGAAATGCATTAGTGCTATTCACACCTATTCTAATTTTAACCACAACAAGAGGGAAGAAGTGCTGCAGCTTCTAACATACTGAATCATATTTCTATACTAGGGATGCACCGAATCCACTATTTGGGATTGGGCCAAATCCTTGATGAAAGATTCGACTGAATACTGAACCAAATCCGAATGGGAAGGGAAGGAAAAAGTGGGGGAAAAAATCTTCTTTTGTGATGAAAAGTCATGTGATTTCCCTACCGCCCCTAATTTACATATGCAAATTAGGATCCGGTTCTGCCAGGCACAAGGATTCGGCCAAATCTGAATCCTACTGAAAAAGGCTGAATTCCGAACCGAATGCTGGATTCGGTGCATCTCTACTCTATACTGCCTCTATGTAACATAGGATTCAAGGACATACAGTGTAGGAACAAGGTAGAGAGGCCAGTCTGGGACTTACTGAAAACATTAAATATGCAGACTGGTATTAGCAAAAATGGGTCAATAAGATTACTAAATATTGTCTCAAGTGAAATGTCAGGCTAAGCAGCGAGGGCTTAGCACTCAATCAGGGGCAGCGATTAGGCTCTAATACATAGTCGTGCCAACAAAACATCATCATTATCATTTCTTTAATCCACAATGCCCTTGATGGCTGACATTCGGTTTGTGGAAAGAATCCCATGATTTATGAGAAAACATATGCTGTTTGTAATAATGAAAAGAAGCAGCCTTCATGCGTAGTAAGGGACAAAAATAACATTTCCCTGGAAATGTGAATAATACCGGAGCCCTTCCCGTGCACAGTTATTGGTATTTATTCTTCATTTATCTAGCGCTGACAGATGCTGCAGCACTTTACACTGATCTTACATCACTCGCTGCCCTGGTAAAGCTTGCAATCTAATTCTCCTACCTGCATAAAATAAATTCTCTCTTTGTCGGTGGGCGAAAACATTTCAATATCACAGCTCCAGCCATCAAAGAGTTAAATGATGCCTTATTAAATGCTTAGTAAGGGAGGGGGTTGCTATGAGACTTACAATGCCCATTTTACCATCAGTCCAGTACATAACAATGCAAAAATCACAAGGCTCTGACACACTGGGTCATTTGACCTGTAATAGTATATGAGCAATGCATACAGAAACAGGCAGCTTTAGTTCATTGCTTCTACAACTCCAGCACAATTATTCATCTCCCACTGGACTTTTTAATCTTGCTTTATTGGTTTGCCTGTGGATTTTGTCTCTAAGCGTGGGGTCTCCAAGCAGATGCTTGAGTTACAAGCTTTTCTTTAAAGGGGAACTATCGCGAAAATGAAAATTTAATATAAGCTTCATCATACTGAAATAAGAAACTTTCTAAATACAATCCATTAAATATTCTGCATTGTTTCTGAAAAAAAAAGTTTATAATCACTATCCCTCTCTCAGTATCTGTTTATCTTCATTTTGTTTTCATGCGGCAGTTATGTGTGTCAGATATTTGACAGTTAGATCCAATATATCATATAGGGGGACTTCTTTTCCTAGCAAATAAATTAGAGCTCACTCAAATAACTGATTCCAGTACATTCTGCATGTAGAGAGACATGGGGCAAATTTACTAAGATTCGTAGTTGCGCCAGCGTCCACTTTGCCGCACTTCGGCAGGCGTATTTTCGCCATCCCTATGCAAATTCACTAGAATCAAAAAGTTGCGCTCAGGGGAAGCATAAGGTTGCGAAGTTGCGCTAGCGTTAATTCGCCAAGCAAAGCGAAGTTACGATAGCCATGCTTAATTTGCATACGGCACCAAATTAAAGTTACAATGGAGGTATATGTAGCATCACTACACAAGCCTGGGAAACCTTCAAAACAGCAAATTAAATTTTTATTTTGCCCTACACATGTGCCCACTGTATAGTTAAGGTGCCATGAGTTAGGAAAATGTAGGGGGGGGAAGGAGGGTAGCCCCAAAAAATGTTTCGATCTTTTTCAGCCTATCACCCATAAAAGAAGAAAAAATGTTTTTTGGGACTTAGAAAAATTTTTAACTTTTTTTGAAGCAATCCCTATCTACTCTATTGCACTTTGCCTGGTCTGAGGTGGCGAAGGAAGTCTGGCATAAAAGGTAGCGTTCAGAAAAATTTGCGCGTCAGTGAATTTGCGTAGTTATTTCCATTGCGCAAGTTCGCCAGGCGTAAGGGTGCGAAGTAACACTAGCGAATTTACGCCAGCGTCCATTAGTGAATCTGCAAATTAACGAAAATGCGCTACGCTAGCGAATTAACGCTAACGTTAGGCACTTTGTCCTTTAGTGAATTTGCCCCATGATGTCTGGTGATTTTAATAGAGTGAGTTCTAATACATCTTCTAGGCAAAAGAAGCCCCCCTATAAGATATATTGGATCTAACTGTCAATGAATATCTGACACCCAACTCCTGCATGAAGACAGAATGAATAGAAACAGATGCTGAGAGCGGTATAGTGAAGATAAACTTGATCATTTCAGAAACAGTACAGAATTTGTAATTGATTGTATTTAGAAAGTTTCTTATTTCAGTAGGATGAAGTTTATATTAAATTTTCATTTTCGCAACAGTTCCCCTTTAAAATTCTGCTGCCCTTCCTCACTTGCAAAGAGTATCAAGTCAGCCACTGTATAGCAGCCAATCAGATCCCCTCTTTCATTATTCTAACTGCACTAGGGCAGTAGATGCTTCCTGTTCACTGGCTGATATCAGCTAATGCTTATTAAATGCCCACCTTACTCATTTAAGAATGTATTCCCAGATACCATTTGCTCCCTGACCTGTTTTTTGATGGTTCTGCTCAATAGAATACAGTGGCAGATATACGTAAGGTCTAAACTGGCACAAAAGGGGGGCTCAGTGTCAGAAGAAAGAAAGAGGCGAGATTTGGGTGGGTGGGGATGAGTCTGGCTGGTTGGCTGCTGTGCTGAGGTGGAGTAGTGCTGGGCCCTACCATCTGTTAATCTGATAGAATATAGAAAAGAATAAAGTAAAGCTCCTGTGGTTAATTGCACTTCATAAGTGAACCTCAATAAATACACCCTAATAATATTAATATTGAAAAAGATATAAAACTGCAAAACTGTAAATGCTCTTCACCCAGCGCTTTGGAAGAACTGGAGAATCACTACAGAGATCAAGCTAAAGAAATTAGTGCATGTGTCATGTTACTAGCAATGCATTATTCTCTAATGAGGAGCTTTTATATCTTTTAACCTGATAATTAATGTCTGCTTATATATCGGTATTAGGGTGGTGATCCATGGCGCTCAGTGCTACGGATCAGTGCCATGATCTTCCTTAGTGCCAGGCCAATAAATAACCCTACTGTTTATATATTTATAGGGAAATGGACTACAGCATATTATGGCCATGCAATTTCACAGGCACAAGGTCTGTGAGATTTATTGTTACTTGTAGGATTGTAATAGTTTTGTTGAACTTAGTTATTCACATTGCAGGTTATAACAGGAAACAAGAAGTAATTGCTCCCAGTCTTTTCTGCACCACTGTGTAAATACCATGTAGTTATAGCGTCTAGGAGTCAGGAAAGCATATAACTGTCTGTGCCTATTCCCTTTAGTACAAAAAGCTGCCATTTAAAGGTCCACTCAACAGTTAAAAGGTGTATAACTAATACCTTATGGTGAGATAAATGGCAGTGTAAATCCCATTATAACGTTCACTGGTTTTACAATCTGCTCCAGAAATGTACGTTTTAGCCACATACTGTAACTATATAAGGGAATATTAGAGCCTAAACCTGATGTAAAGCAGCTGATCACATTTCACTAGGTGGACATACGGCATAGGGACAAATTCATTAACCTCGCCTTCGCCAACGACGGCTTCGCTCACAGTGCAACACTTCGCCAGGTGTAGATCCGCTAGCGTTACTGCGCCAATCGAAGTTGCGCTAGCGTTGGCTAATTTGCATACGGCAGGAAGTTAAATTTCAATGGACGTATATGTTGCAGCAAATACATTACACTACACAAGCCCAGGGAACCTTAATAGAATAAAATAGAGTTGTTATATTGCCCTACACATGAGCCCAGTGTATAGTTAATGTAGGGGGGAAGCTGATTACCCCCCAAAAAAAATTACGCTCTTTTTCAGCCTATCACCCTGAAAAAAGGAAAAGATGCTAGCATTTTTTGGGACTTTTCAACTATTTTTTTAGGAACTCCTATCTACCTGGTCTGAGGTGGAGAAGGCAAGTCTGGCGCAAGAGGTAACGTTCAGTAAAATCCACCTCTTAGTGAATTTGCGTAGTTACGTCCATTCACCAGAGTGCAAATTCGCCAGGCGTAAGGGAGCGTACTGCTAGAGACTATCTCCTTCGATAGCGAAGTAACGCCAGTGGCCGTTAGTAAATCGGCAAAGTACCAAAATAACGCCACGCTGGTGAATTTTGCCCGCGTTAGTCACTTTGCCCTTAAGTAAATTTGCCCCCATAGTCTCTTACTGGAAGACTGCTACAGTAGCTGCACAGTAGCCCGTGTGATTGTGTATTCTGTATTCCCTTTCAGCAGATAACACTGCCTGGTGTCCTGCCTTTGCCTAGCTCCATTAATAAAAGGGAAACACTGTACTGATGACTAAATCCTAACTCACTATACAAACTTGGATTGGAGATATTGCGTATGTGTATAGGTAAGGCTTACACAGTATTCATATACTTTCTGGATAACATAGAGAGACAGCTCTTGTTGCATTAGGCTTCCAATGATAGTATGATTGTGTCCAGGCTGATTTTTCAACTATAGTTGTTCTGGTGACACTGTCCTACAAATTCGTTGGTATAGTTTTACCTGGTGTAAAATATTGGGTATTGGAAAATATCTTATACTCCAGTATTTGTAAATTATTTAAAGAGACTGAATTTTCTACATCAATGCAACCTATATGTGTGATTTCTGAGCACTAACTTTGTAGCGACAAATTAGCTAAAATAACAGAAATGAATGAGCAAAGATAATTGGCAATATTAGAGGGTGTCACTACTTAAATTACAATAATGTAAAACAAAAAACACAATAGGACTTCATCCCTCAAAAGCCAGATAATTAGATACTAGATTGGTAATACAGGTATGGGATCCCTTATCCAGAAACCCATTATCCAGAAAGCTCCGAACTACAGAAAAGTCATCTGCCATAGACTCCATTATAATCAAATAATCCAGATTTTTAAAATTGATTTCCTTGTTCACTGTAATAATAAAACAGTAGCTTGTACTTGATCCCAACTAAGATATAATTAATCCTTATTGGAGGCAAAACCAGCCTATTTGGTTGATTTAATGTTTACATGATTTACTAGTAGGGTATGAAGATCCAAATTACAGAAAGATCCGTTATCTGGAAAAACCCCAGGTTCCAAAACCTGGATAACAGGACCCAAGACCAGGATAACAGGTCCAATACCAGTAATGTATATAATAATAACTTCCATTTTAATTATATTCAATATTATCAATCTAGTATCTTATTATCTGGCTTTTGAAGGATGAAGTCCTATTGTGTTTTTTGTTTTATATTGTAGTGACAAATTAGTCACATCCAAAAGCAACCAATACCCATTGCATTTGTTTCTTCTGTCCAGAGTACCAGAGATCACTTCAATAAAAAAAATTATATATACTGTATTTTCTCTATAACTCTAAATTAACCAGACACTCTCACCCCTGAATTTCTGCATGGAATTTTCTCATGTGTCTTAGGTTTACAGATAAAGAGAGGTCCATTACATAGGGGATATAACTGGGAAGAGTAATCTGAAACAAAACCAGTTCCACTAGGCAAGGGATTGATATGAATGATGTATTGTCTCTGTAACAAGCTACATAAATGTATCAAAGCTACATGAATTACAACTAATAGATAAATACCCTTTCACCCTCCAAAACCTGTTCTGAAGAACCATGAAGGTGGGATCAATGGTAAAATGGCACTGATTTTAATGTCATGGTTCTGCGTTGTTTGCAGGAAGTTAATTGGTTCCTTACAAAATGATAATAGAGATGTTAGTAGCAAATTCATACAGTGATCCCAACCCAACCTATTTAGCTGGTTAATCCCTAATAGAGATGTTAGTAGCAAATTCACAAGGTGATCCCAACCTACTGAGCCGGTTAGTCCCTAATAGCAATGTTAGTAGTAAATTCACAAAGTGATCCCAACCTTCTGAGCTGATTAGTCCCTAATAGAGATATTATAAGCAAATTCACAAGGTGATCCCAACCGACTGAGCTGGCTAGTCCCTAATAGAGATGTTAGGTAGCAAATTCACAAAGGTGATCCCAACTTTCTGAGCTCGTTAACTCCTAATAGAGATGTTAGGCAGCAAAGCAACAAGGTGATCCCAACCTTCTGAGCTAGTTAGTAACGACTGGCACCAACTCGGGAAGACAAGAAATATAGGTCACACTTTAGTTCAAGCAATAACTGTGACTTTCAATCAAGGTCTTTTTGTTTCATTTCATTAAAGAAAGTGAAAGGCCCCAGTAGAACAAGAAATTCATTTTTTCTTCATCCCATTCTTCTGGTTCAAAAGAAACAACAATGCAATCACAGCTTAATGACCTTCTGTATTCATTAAACAAATATGCAAAGTCACTTTAGACCATGAAAATAATTACGGCTTTGATTGTACTAGGAATCCCTTTCTTGGGCCAAAAGATGTTTTTTTTATTAATTCTTTTATTGCTGGAGGGACCTGCACAGAGCTTATTACATTGATTACCATCTTCTCTGCACTGCCCTTGCTGAAAAAGTAGCCAAAAAATAATAACTTCTTAGCTGGGAAGTATAATCACCTTGCACCCCACTGGCAATACATAGAAAAGATAATGCAACACCATGCAGAGAAATTTCTAATAACCAGTTCATGACATATCAATGGCAAGTCTGAAGCACTGCAGTCATCTTGAAAATGTTTTACTCGTTAAACAAGCATCTTCTGAGGCTTCAGAGGAAAGGCACTCTGAGGTTGCGGTGCTTTGGAGCTTAGGATCTTTATTAGCTCAGTTGGGTGGTGCTCAGGAGCATGGCACTCATGCAATGAGGTAGGTTAAAACTACTTCAAACCCAAAGACTGCCATGTTTCCAAGTGACATTGTGGGCAATGGAGGGAGAAGTGGTTTGGTAATGTCAAAGGCAGCCTAAAATCCCTACATATGCACTGTTAGAGCACTTTACAAATGTTTTACCTAAAGTTTATGCAGGCTTTTTCACACTAGGATGGAGGGAGACATAATGGGGGTTGTTTACTAAAATCGGAAAATTTCTGATTATTATTATTTTCTTAAAAACACTTCGATCAAAAGCCCATCCATATTTTTACCATATTTATCAATAAATGAACTCCAAAAAAATATGAAATCGTGAAAAATATGAATCGTACGTTTTTTTTCCTGATTTGGCTGCCGAAAACTCTGATTGTTTTTGGATTATCGGCCGAAAACTACAAATTAATCGGGTTATTGTACGAAACCCAGTGCAGATCATGATACAGTATCTTCCAATTGTAAATGGGACGTCTGCCATTGACTTCTACATTTTGAAATGGAGTGCTTTGATATTCTGACTTTTAGCAGCCTCTGTGTTTAATAAGTCACGAAAAATTAAAGTTTGTTTTTCCTCAGAAAAATTGTGTTTTCCCCTTTAAAACTCAGACTAGAAAAAAATTGGATTTTATAAATAACCCCCATGTGTCATTTACATCCTTCCTCCAAGGCTTTGTGCAAAATGTAAAAAACAGCTGCAATCTGCCATTCTTCTGTGTCCTATTGTGCTTCTGAATGTGATAGCAGACACTGAGAACTGTTTCTGATAAGGTTGTCAATGAACTGGAAAAGGCTCTTGTTATATCCAATTATGTCCTTCATCCAACCCAGCTGCCATGTCACAACTCAACCTGCACTAAAGCTCCCCCCCATGTCACAACTCAATCTGCACTAAAGCTCCCCATTGTTACTTCATCACCCTAGCCTGCTTGCAGTGCCATTAGCAACAGTAAGAAATTAATACTACCACTAAAGATACCATCTCACTTTACAGTACCCACTATACCCAGTCTCTTCACAGAAACTATTATCCACACTGCTACTATAGGCACTATATCACCTTACTTTACCTGCTATGACACAGTCCCTTCCCAGAGACTATTATCCCACTGCTACTATAAGCACCATCCCTCTCTACTATACCTGCTATCCCACAGTCACACTCCCTTCCCAGAGAATATTATCCCCCTGCTACTATAGGCACCATCTCTCCCTACTATACCTGCTATCCCTCAACCATAGTCCCTTCCTAGAGACTATTATCCCCACTGCTACAATAGGAACCATCTCTCCCTACTTTATCTGCAATTCCACAGCCACAGTCCCTTAATATCCCACTGCTACTATATCACACGGTATATAAAAAAAATACTGACCTTCCTATATATTTATCTTTTTTCCCTATTAAAAAGATCGGGATCATCCATCATTAAAAATACCGGCCAGATGGCAACCCTACTTCCCTGAGACTCTTATCCCACTGCTACTATATCCCACAGTCCCTCCCCCAAGACTGTTATCCCACTGTTACTAAAGGCACCATCTCTCCCTACTATACCTTCTATCCCACAGTCACAGTCCCTTCCCAGAGACTATTATCCCAATGCTACTATAGGCACAATTTCTTCCTACTATATCTGCTATCCCACAGCCATAGTCCTTTCCCAGAGACTACTATCCCACTTCTACTATATCCCACATTCCCTCCCCCCGAGACTATTATCCCACTGCTACTATAGGCACAATCTCTCCCTGTTATCCAGAATGCTCGGGACATGGGGTCTTGGATAATGGATCTTTCCGTAATTTGGATCTTCATACCTTAAGTCTACTAGAAAATCATGTAAACATTAAATAAACCCAATAAGCTGGTTTTGCTTCCAACAAGGATTAATTATATCTTAGTTTGGATCAAGTACAAGGTACTCTTGTATTATTACAGAGAAAATGGAAATCATTTTTAAAAATCTGAATTATTTGGATAAAACTGAGTCTATGGGAGACTGCCTTTCTGGATAACAGGTTTCCAGATAATGGATCCCCTACCTGTACTAACTAGGCATGATAGCTATATGTCTGCTGTACAGTAGGTAAACATGAATAAATGATGGATGCATAAAAAATCCCTGGACTCTGTATAAGACTGGTGTTGCAACTATATCTCCTCTGAATTCTTAATCATTTTCTAGAGAAGATAATGAAACATTTCATTACTGTTATTAATGAAATAAAATATCTTGTTTCCTTCTAAATACTGTTAAAGCTTGCACACTGCGTTCTGCAATGTAAATGACCCCTACTTAGAAAGTGCTGTCAGTTATATATTCATATTTTCATAAGTATTTGATAAGTACTGAAGCAATAGCAAAAGGTTTCTGTTTTGCACTGGAAGCCTGAACCAATAGATAATGCACTTCTTTTGTTGTCTGGGGTTGGCCAAGAGACAATAACTTGAAAAGAAAATATTCAGCTTGTGAAATACACCTGGTTGTTTGTATCATCTAGCAAGGTGATTGGTTGCCTTTTGGTAGCCTTACATCTCCAATGAAATCTGTCTTATGGCTTTGTCTCAACTCATTAAACCACCTTCAGGAAACATCACCTGCTAACTGTTTCCATAGGCAGAAGTAGCAAGTGTCTTGCTGTGCATTTAAGCTTTAAGCTATGTAAGTAACATTCCCACATAAGTGCATCATCAGTATTGCCTTTTTATTGCAAACTCATTCCAAGCATTGTTTTAACCAGCGAGCTGTAGAGAAGTCTAACCTTCACACTTTCCAAATCCAAGGCAACTAGAAAAGCAAGATTCCAGTTTCCATTTAAATCCAGCTAACATGTAAGGCTCATATACTGATATTAGGTTCTTTATCAGGAAACCTGTTAACTAGAAAGCTCCTTCTTAACCAAATAATTAAAATGTTTGCAAATGATTTCTTTTTTCTCTCTCTGTAATAAAAAAACTATAAAAAATCCAGGTATGTAAAATCAGGGTTCCACTGTATAATGATTCCTTCCTTATTAGATGCAAAACAGTCCTATTAGTTTCAGTTAATGTTTAAACGATTCATATTATAAAAAGGCTCCTTATCCAGAAACCCCAAGGTCCCGAGCCTTATTGATAACAGGTTCTATAGCTGTACTGGTTAATTCATAATTTCTGTTTGAGCAGGAATAGACACCCCAGGCCCCACATAGCAGCAAATCGAGTAGTAAAGAAATTCTATTGTGGACACTGACCTATTTAATTTATAGGAGAGGGCAACAACTTTGGGAATAGTAAATCATGATTGGAAGTGGTTAACTCCCAGTACCCCCAAATCTGAAGTCCTTCTTACCCAAAACGGTAGTGTCCTCAGCATCCAGAGAAGTACTTCTTGAGCTTATCAGTAGTCTATCTCCATAGTAACACAGTTCCATCTCCAGTAATGAATAATGTACGTTAGAGCTGGGATAACAAACATTCAGCTTTTCAGATGCAAAACTACATCTCCCAGCAGCATACTATAAACTGGCAGCATCCAACGACTGCCTACCCATGGTTCCATGCATTGTGTTACCCTAATTTGGAAATTCACAGACATTCATAGCAAATATATCCACTCTGCTCGTGCATTCGTAGAATTCTAATACCTGCCCCTTTTAATTGCATATTCACAGAACACTTTTCCCTCTAATAGAGTATTCAGAGAATGCTAATACTTCCCCCCAGCCTATTTGGAAAATGTGGATATTTTATTTAAGCAGGTTTAAAACAGTGGGTGGGATTAAGAAAGTGATGTTGATTGTGGTGTGCCATGGCCCACAAATTTCCACTAACAACAATGTGTACATGAGACACTATAGATAAATGTTATATATACCCTAGCTCTGTAGTGGCCAAAATGAAAAGGTAAGCATATGTGATACAAATCTTATCTTATGGTGTCCATAATTTATACATCACTGCAACATATATGATTAGTGCATGGTTGGTGTAAGAGATTGGCAATAGTCCATAACTCGATCATACATACAGCTGCATATCACATAAATAAAGTTCTGAAATTCTCCGGCAGGGAAAAAGACCCACAAGTAATTAAAGATTCTTGCTGTCAATGCAAAAAAATGCATAACCGGAAGCTATATGCTCTGATGCCTAATGGACCAATAACATGAAGGGAATTATATTTAGGAGTCTGGATGGTGACCTTGGAGGGGGAAATCTGTGCAGGGGTCTTATGCTTTAGAATTTACTTGAACATTTTAAATAGCTTTTCCATCATCATTTCTAAATTATACTGGTTAAATTACAAAAAATGTGAACAGTAAAAATTCTATTCCTGAAGCAACAAGTTGTTTTTTTTTTTTTAACTTTAATAGTGGTGTGTTGGCAGCCATCTCATGTCATTGTGCCTGATCCTGTGCTTTCAGGACTTCACAATGGGATTTCTTTCAGATATACTACTGTTTCACCTAATCAAGGTAAAGTCACAGTGGGACTTGGATTTTTACTATTGATCGCTATTCTAATATTAAAGGGGAAGCTGTTATCTTGTGACAGTGAGTTGTTATCTTGTTATATTACCATTGTTCTGTTGGTAGGTTGCGGGGGGGGAGTAATATCAGTCTAACTCGTGCTATAGAGTGACTGACGTTTATCATACCACAAGTCACATGACTGAGGGCACCAGGGAAACTAACAGCATGTTAAAAAGTAAATGAAAAAAATCTGTTCTTTTGAAAAACAGATTTTAGTGCAGAATTCTGCTGCTGCAGCTGCTATATTTTGGAAGGAAAATGTGTTTTCCTGTGATAGATTACCTTTAAGCTGGCCAATTCTCATCCTTCTGTTTAAACATTTGGACATCTATGGCAGATCCTACCAGATCACAGCTGGTCTGTCCTAACTGAACATGTTATCCGCTCCTGTTTTTTTGTAGTGGACAGCTTTGGCACCTTTTGTTATAGAGAACACCAAAAATGATATCACCACCTGTCTATATGAAGAATAGAGTGCATCTTGTATGTACAATTTTTGCATAACATGACAAAGCTTGATAAATGACGGAGAAATCAGGAAGGAGGGTATATATTTTTCCCTAAATTCTGTCTTTAAAGCAAGTTATTTGAACCCTAAGCTAACCATTAATTCTAGGTGTCAGGTATCCACATTACACTTTATCTCAGATGTGGGTTTAAAGGAAATGGCAAGAGGAAAATGGCACAGAGGCAGTGCACTCTTAAATTGCTTCAATAAAGGTAATGGGCACTATCCCAAAGAAAAAAAACAGGAGAAGAACGCAAAGTGCTGCTTGCGAGCATGTCATCTGCAGGAAAGAGGAATAGAGAATGGGAGGCCCTGTGAGAAGCAACACACTAGACAAATCATACAGAAGGCACAATATGACATTTTTGTAAGCATTCAGTTGCTATGGCAACTATACAAACACTCCCACACAAAGAGTCACAGGCTGGCTGGCAATAATGTTAATATGGAAAAGCACTTGAATGCTTTGTAGCGTGTTTCTCCTCAGCAGATGAACAGCTTTAGTATAAGCGAGGGGGAGAGAAAAATGAAAAACAAAATAATCCGATAAAACCCCCAGCAGCAGCAGCCAAAAGCAGAAGACAAAACCGTGTACAGATCCCATCTGCTACGTCACCTATACGAGGAAAGGTGCAAGGCATAATAACTGCTGATGGAATAAACTGTGCCATAAATAACCTCAATCCAGTCATTGAAAACAAAGGCTGCCATATGTGACGGGTTGTTCTGAGACATGAACTTCAAACTACAACCAAGTTAACCAGGCCTGTGTAACCCTGCATGCTGAATATATTACAAATATGGCATACGTTATCTCTTAACCCATTATCCAGAAAGCCCCCACAGACAACATTTTAATCAAATGATTAAAATTTTTAAAAAATATTTCCTTTTTCTCTGTAACAATAAAACAGTACATTGCACTTGATCCCAGTGTAAGTATGGAAGCAACGAATGCACTATTTTGGATTTGGCCAAACCCCGAATCCTTGGAAGATTTGGCCAAATACCGAACCGAATCCTAATTTGCATATGCAAATTAGGGATAGGAAGGGGAAAACATTTTTACTTCCTTGTTCTGTGCCAAAAAGTCACACGATCTCCCTCCTCACCCCTAATTTGCATATGCAAATTCGGATTCGGTTGGCCGGGCAGAAGGATTTGGCCGCATCCTGATGAAAAAGACCAAATCCCGAACTGAATCCTGGATTCGGTGCATCCCTTAAGATTTAATTTATCCTTATTGGAAGCAAAACCAGTCTATTGAGTTAATTTAATGTTTATATTATCTTTTAATACACTTAGGGATATGAACAGTCTGGATAACAGGTCCCAAAAACTGCAGCTGGTGAAGGGAACTATAACATCACCCACCCACTACTGTCAGTGCCACAGAGCTGACACTTGCAACTGAGCTGTCAGCGAAATAAAGAGTAATCAGCCACCAACAAAGATCCACCAAATATACTTTTTTCACTTATTTCCAGATTTTAACAAACTTACAACTTCCAGGGAACTGGAATACCGGAATAAGTTATGCCTATAATAACTAAAGCCTGTATTAAATAACTGTACTTGCTGCTGGGTTCCAAGGAGCTTCCCAACCGATTGAATCTGAAAAAAATGGAATTGTAACTGGTGTGCAATGGGTTAAAGCTCACATCAGACGTATGCTTTAATGAACAGAATGGTTGTCTTATCGACTTGGAATCATATCCGCAATACTATTAATATTTATTCAGACACAGTGTCATGTTTTTCCGAATGTCACATCAATAGAAATGGTTATGCTCTATTATGTAGAGGAAAAAAAGTGTTCTTTAGACAAGGAGACCCAAAACAAACATTGATTTGGACCGGCTGCTCGTTTTTTTCCCCATACGTTTAGAGAATTATTGTGTATTTTATTGCTTCTTTAGAAAGGGAACGTCACAGGGAGGGCTGACACGCTGCAAGAACCACGCTGGGAATGGTGCTCTTTAAATTTTAATAAGGAAAAAGAACATATATAATTCATTCGGTCATTTCATCTCGCACGACTATAGCCAAGCTCTCTACATTCATTATAATAATTAGGTAGGAGATTTGTTATTGCTAATTATAGGGACCTGATGTTGCCAAAACCTGAGGTTTTACAAGAACAATGGTACTGTGTGGTTTATAAGTGCTGGCACTGCTCTCTTTACCTTTCCATGGAAAGCAGAACACCTGGCCATATGTCCGCCTTGTTTATTTTAAGCTATTGCTGCCTGGCTTTTCCCATAGGGAAGGAAGTATATATGTCAGAGTTTCCCTTTGGAAGAGAGGGCAAAGCCGTATATCAGCTACTCCTACAGATGGCAGAGGGAGAAAATATGCCCTAAATAAAGCTGGCTTCCTTGTGGCATGGGAAAGGTTAAATTGTCAGTAAAACATGCACCAGAACTACTTGCATACTTATAAACACCATGGCTTAGGAGGAGTTAAAGTGGACCTGTCATCCAGACATAAAAAACTGTATAACAAAAGTCATTTTCAAATTAAACATGAAGTCCAAATTCTTTTTTTTATTAATTCATTCATAGCTGTTTTTAAAGGCATTTAAAAAATCTCAGCTGTCAATCAAATATTGTCTGCCCCTGCTCTATGCCTTAGGCATAGAGGCAGGGCAGACAATTACTTTCACTTTCCCTTCAGCACCTCCTCTATGTCACTGCTCTCCCCACATTCCCCCTCTCACTTAATTGCGTAACCAGTGCATGGGCATGGATATCAGGTCCCCCATTCTGATGCACAAACAATACAGTATTTTGAGATGATACAAGGCTTGCCTTAATAAAAGGGTCCACAAAATGGCTCCTGCCTGCTTGCTATAATTATGAATTCCCCGATGGATGGAAACAAGATAATTTATATAGTGTAATTAAAGATTTTTTTGCATGACCAACATGATAAAATAGGATTTGACATTAGTTATTAGGGTGACAGGTCCCCTTTAAAGGAGAAGGAAAGGCTTGGTGCACTTTCGGTGCCAAATGTTAGGCACCCCCAAGTGATTGTATTGACTTACCTGGAACCCTGGGCCAGTGCTCCTATCAGCAGAAAACTGCCCCAGCCCGGGGTTATACCAGTGAGCACCACAGAGCGATCTTCATCCCTCTTCCTCCTTCTTCGTTCAGTAGAACGAAAAGCCAATGTCTAAAGAAAAAGTCGCAATTTCACTACACTGTGCATGCGTTTGCCCCGGGGAATTTGAAGAAAGACGAAGACGGAAGTGGATTGCTCCACGGTGCTCGCTGGTATAACCTCGGGCCGGTGCTTTTCTGCTGATAGGAGCATGGCCCGGGGTTACAGGTAAGTCAATACAGTCACTTGGGGGTGCTTAACATTTGGCACCCCCAAGTGCACCAAGCCATTCCTTCTCCTTTAAGAAAGCCAAATTATATATGATAATATAATGATAATACTTCCAAGGCTATTATAAAGCCTCAAGAAGCCAAGGCTTGGGCAACTCAAGGCAACAATATTTAAGGTGATACAATATTTTGGGGGATTTGCTCAGATATGAATATGCCCATTTAAACTTTTGGTTTTTGGTTGAATCCAAAAAAAATGTTGGACTTCTCTACCCAGATTCCTCATGGGACTATCGAGAGGATTTTGCTCCCTAAGGCGACATGAGACCTGCAGTGCCTACATGTGTTGTAACAAATGTTTCATCTTATATTGTGTTCTGTAAAATCTGTCTTTCTTGGCTGTGCAATTCCACTTTCCAAAATGAAACAAATAATGATAGGTAGGAAAGTATGAGAATTTAGAAAAGGTTAAGAGGTGATCTGCCTGTGTCCCTGCTGCTAGAGAAAGCTTACTAGGCCAGCACTGCTTCAGATCCTGAAATATATAGGGAAAAACACAGCTGCCAATTGTATTTGCAGCGAACAAAGAATGCAGTAAATATAATAAGCAAAAGAAATAAGGTTAAAGGGGAAATGATTCCTCCTTCTCTTTGTGGTAAATGCCATGTTATTTTTACTTTAATCGGGGAGCTGTGTCTGTATAGTTTAGTCTGATGAGAAAGGGCTCAGAAGGGAAACTATGATGCACAGTTTTATAAAGAAAATATTAAGTCTTGAAAAATGTTGAAGAATAATTTCATATTAATTTTTTTTAAAAAAAAGGCTCAAATAAATTAAAGTAGAATTACAAAATATTCTAAATGTCTTACTGCTGTACATGATAAAGCATTGCCCCATACTCAGCAGCATTTGACAGAAGAGGACAGGCTAGAGATTAGTGATGAGCAGGTTGAAAAAAAGAGAACCTAAACCCACCTATAACCTGCACATGTATTGTCTGAACTCAGAAACTCAGAACCTAGCTATAGTCAGGTGATCTAAACTGTGGGAACTGTTATCCAGAATGGGCTTGGGGCTTTCTGGATAATAGATCTTTCCGTATTTTGGATCTTCATACCTTCATAAGTCTACTAGAAAATCATATAAACATTAAATAAACACAACAGGCTGGTTTTACTTCCAATAAGGATTAATTATATCTTAGTATGGATCATGTAAACGGTACTGTTTCATTATTACAGAGAAAATCGAAATAATTTTTAAAAATATGTATAAAATGAAGTCTATGGTAGATGGCCTTTCCATAATTCAGAGCTTTCTACCTAAGATAACACATCCCATACCTGTAATAGCAACATCATTACACATGCAGATTGTTTTCTTACAGTCATATCTGTGGGGGAAGAAAGGAACAGTTGTTTTCCAGCATTAATCCAATAGGTTTCCTGAGGAATTTCCACCTCACAGAGCAATAAAGTAGAAGAAGCAATTCAAGGTTTATTTATGGTCCCGGATATTAGGGCCAGAATCAAATGATGAATAAATGAGATACAACAGAAGTTGTGCTTTTGCTGTTCCAAGGGATTTCTATTTTTTTTTTTTTCGGTGACAAAGAATAACATCTGCAAGCTGGCGTTAAACAGACGCCAAAAGGCACATCGGAGGCTGGAGATGCTGAGCTCCACTACTTGCAAGTCCCAAGGGAAATGCTGCAGTAAAGGATTTGTATCTCCTAGAACGGGGAAACCCTGTCTATCAGTGTGCAAGGATCAGCTTCAGACTTGAATATTGCCTTGATTTATTTTTCTGCCCAGTCTGCTCCTGATAAGCTAGAGGAGAGAAAAACCCCTGCAGGGAAGTGCATTACTATGCAATAACCCTCTGACCTCTAAACGCCTGATGGAAGGCTGTATCTTTACCTACCAGATAATGTAAAGGCATCAAACATATGTGCTTAGCGCATTCATCTGTACCCCGAGGCATCAGAACAACAGGGAAGCTTAAAGGGAATACACTGTTTTATAACAATGTACATCTCCCCTTTAGTGGGGGTATCATGGTCTATGCCATGATGTTATGGTGTTTAAATGGCATCATCTAATTTTAGCAAACAAGAAATATACAATTATGGGTAGGACTACACGGACATTTTCGGCGACAAAACGCCAGCGTCAAATCGCATGCGACGGAAATAAGGTAAGAGGAGCAGCATCTGCATCCGACAGTCGCATCGGATCAACGATGCAACGTCCTCCACAATGCATTCATTTACCAATTTGACGCTGGCGTTTTGTTGCAGCGCATCGGATTGCGCCGAAAACTTTTGTGTAGTCCTACCCTATTTCATAAAAAGTATGTTGCTTTGATTACCTTCTTGCCTGCTCTGATGATCAGTCAGTTGCCAAGAGACTGACAAGGTGCCGGTCATGATGTAGCCTATAAGTAATTGCCGTTAGGCACGAAATGCATCAGGCTGTTTATGTCCTAATATAATTCTTAAATTACTTCTACTACTGTCTCTATTTTATACAGCTCTCCCAACTGCAAACAGCTGCAAATGTTGTCATTACAGTAACCCATAGATTGGGGTTCATGTAGTGAGGCTATCTGTTATTTAGCTATCAAGACTTTATTCACTCTACATAATTTATTTAATTTTTCCACATTTGTAAGCTTATAAACAATGTTTCTAGTTATTGCCAGTCATGATGTGCCATGGATGTTCATTTACCAGCCACAAGACACACATCCCCCTGCTCTTCAGAACACAATGGGGCAGATTAATCAAGTCTCATTTTAGTGGTTTTAGATGTTTTTAGATGTTTTTGAAACAACTTTCTCTAAATCTACAATTCTGAAAAAGAAAAAAAAAACATAAAACCTCTAAAAGTTCCAATAGGATCAGCTCATTGACCTCTATAGAACATGGACAATATTCGTGGTTTTTACACTTGAATTTTTAGAGTTTTAGAAAATGAAAACACAAATGTTAGTAAATATGCCCTTATGACTAATAATACTATAACTCAACCTAATCACTGTTCAGACCTTTTTCTTTTCTTTTTTTGCATGTGGAGAGCCCTATATATCACAATTTCTAGCTAGCCACATACTGTATTAGCTAAGCAATTGCTCACTGGGGACTAAGCAACTGCAGACAGCAGTTTATGTGAACAACGACTGGTCATATGTGCATCTATTCAATCCAAAAAGGATGGGCAGTCTGGTGCACCCACATGACTTGAAGTTCGGTTTCAAAACAAATATTTTACAACATTTTACATTCTACAGGAATATTGGCCTATATAAGTGCAGCTGCAGATCTAGCTTATAATAAACCCTGGGAAATATCATTTATAGCTGTTTTCATGTTTCACAGATTTAGACATAATGAGGCTATTACATTAAATCATATACAATATCCATGGGATCTCACAACCCCCCCCCCATAAAATGCTATGCATTTTGGGACTGCAGAGGTTGTGTCACCATTAGGCCAAAGTCATGTGATTCATTCAAGTTGGGGAATATGATTCTGTATTGAAGGCGGAATAACCTAAAGACATTATGTAAATTTCTGCTGTACAAGGCATGACATATTGTGCTATCTGACACCAAAATGCACAAGGAGATATTTTATGCATGTGACTCAGCCTGCGGCAGGGCCGGGCCAAGGTATTTTGGCACCCTAGGCAAAGGCTTCAATCAGTGCCCCCCACCCGGTACTACATTACCATTTCCCACCTTACAATTCATATTGCCCCATGTACCTGTGCTATCAGCCATCATATTACCCCCATTTGTACATGTGCAGTCATAGCTGTTTTAAGCTCATTTAAAAATCTCAGCTGTCAATCAAATATTGTCTGCCACTCCTCTATGCCTTAGGCATAGAGGCGGGCAGACAATTACTTTCACATTCAGCACTTCCTAGATGTTACTGTCTCCCCACATTCCCCAATTCTCTCCACCATTTAATTGTGTAGTCAGTGCATGGGGATGAACATCAGGTCCCCCATGCTGGTGCACAAACAAGATTCTGAGTTGATTCAAGGCTTGCCTTAATAACAGTGTCCACAAAATGGCTGCTGCCTGCTTGCTATAGTTATGAATTCCCAGACTGCTCAACTAATTTGATAAAATGGTATTTTGAATCATTTTTTTGGGTGACGGGTCCCCTTTAACGTTATTTTCATAGCTTGGTTACACTTGGTATACTTGACATAACATGGTTAAAGTTTGCTAATAATATAAAGATCCAGTCATTTTAAGGGATTGTTTTTGCAATTTGCAACTGTTTTATTTTTATTTGTGGTTTTTGAGTAATTTCGCTTTTTATTCATCAGCTCTACAGTTTGTGCTTGCAGCAATCTGGTTGGTAGGGTCCAAATTACCTAAGCAACCATGCATTGCTTTGACTAGGAGACAGGAATATGATTAGGAGAGGGTCTGAATAGAACGATGAGTAATAAAAAGCAGCAATAACAATACCTTTGTAGTATTACAGAGCATTTGTTTTTTAGACAGGGCCAGTGACCCCCATTTTAAAGCTGGAAAGAGTCAAAGGAAAAAGGCAAATAATTAAAAAATTATAAAAAAATAAAATAATGTATACTAATTGAATTGTCCATTCTATAACCACCCCTTTAATCTCATCACCACACACCCAGACTTGTTTTCCAATTAGATGGATGCACACAACTAAATCAATAGCTCTGGCTGTTCAGTTACTAGCCAAACAAACATTGTCTTCTCCAGATTGACTAGTTGGGCCATTACTATACCAATGAATATTTTTTAAAATATCCATTTATATTGTTCCATCCATACTTTTTTACATTGCATCAATTAATGGTTCAATGCAGTCCTCAATAAGGTCCTCCTACACTAATGACCGTTAAGGCACTGCCTCTAAACATTTGATTAGTAACAAGTCTCAAGTCTCATGTGAGATTCATTAGCAGTTGTAAATTAAGAAAAATATAGAAGTACTTCATGACCTTAAAATTTTGACCAATAACCTCAAAACTGGTAAAAAAAAATTACTTTGACTCAATCCTAAAGATTGTCCAAGTTTAACGAGACCAGGAGGAACAGCCACAAGAGAAGTTAAATGAGCTAATGTGATTGGTTAAAAACCTCAGCATCACATTCCCCATCTAACATGGGTCTGAGTTCCTTATAAAAACTAACCTGAAGCAATTCCATTGGCTCTTAACTGGACTTTATTCATCAACTTCAACAATTTAGCACCTGCTCTTTGGGTACCTTCATAAATGCTGAATTCAGCACCACTTTCCTCATAGACACAGGCCATTTATTTACAAACAACATTGACAATAGAAAAAAAAATCTTGAAAAGAGTAATGAAAAAACCCAACACTTATTTTCTCTAAAAAGAAAACTGCAGATAATTACTGTATACAAATATGGGCACTTAATTACTGTGTTATTTCAGTTTCCTTTACATGACAATAGGGAGTTTAGAAAAAAAACCACAAGGCACTCAAATGCCTTTACTGTAGTGTGTGGCTTACAGTGAGAAGCTTCAACCGCATTTGTCCCATTCCAAGACATTTTTTCTGTAACTTGGATTTCTATACCTTAAGTCTACTAAAAGAAATAATTTAAACATTAAATAACCCCAATAGGATTGGTTTTCTTCCAATAAAGATGAATTATATCTTACTTAGGATCAAGTACAAGGTACTGTTTTATTATTACAGAGAAAAAGAAATCATTATTAAAAATGTGATATATTTGATTAAGATAGAGTCTATGGGGCAGATTTACTAAAGTGCGAAGTGGCTAACGCTAGGGAATTTTCCCTTACTAAAGAGCGAAGTGGCCACTACACTATTTAGTAAATCTGCCCCATAGACTCTATCTTACTCAAATCCATTTTTAGTAATGATTTCCTTTTCCTCTTGACACCACCAATTCACTAATAGGCGCACGGAACAGTCACTATCGGTCATTCGTTCTGGTGAACGGACGTTACTCACATTAGCTCTTTCACCAGAGTTGCCTTCTCCACCTCAGACCAGGTGAAGTGTTATAAAGCAGCTAGATCTTCCTCAATCTTTTGTCACTTACATAATATCCTGTGCCCTGAAAATGCATTAAAGTTCAAAAAAACGCTGGCGACTTTTACTTTTTTTAAGCGGGATTGGCTTCAAAAGTCCTAAATTACTCTTTTGGGTAAGCAGGTTTTCTCCGCACATTTCATAACATATGGAGCATTCATTTTACAGTGGGCTCATGTGTAGGGCATTGTATTAACTCTCTTGTCTTTATGAAGGTTCCCTGGACATGTGTAATATAAACCAGTAACTTATACCATTTGCAGCAACATTTATGATAAAGACGTCCATACAACTTGAAATTTCACACCCTGTGCAAATTGAGCTAAGCGCAAGATCACTAGCGAAGTTTCACTAGGCACAAATGAATGCTAGCACATCTTCGCTATGAAATGCTCGCACAGCTAGTAACACTAGCGAAAAGTCGCCGGCGTTCGACGACAGGGACGAAACTTCGCATTTGTGTGAATTAGCGTATTCGTAGAGTATTTGCGCCTGGCGAAGTGGTGCAAAGTGTGTGTGACGTCCGTTCACCAGAGCGAATGACCAATAGTGACGGTTCCGTTCACTAGCGAAATGGCGCCTGCGCCTGTTAGTGAATTGGCGGTGTCAAGAGGAAAAGGAAAACATTATTAAAAAGGGGATTTATTTGATTTAGAGTCTATGGGGCAGATTTACTAAAGAGCGTAGTGGCTAACGCTAGCCACTTCGGTCTTTAGTAAGCGAAAATTCGCTAGCTGTCGCTGGCGACAATTCGCCCTTTAGTAAATCTGCCCCTATGGGAGATGACTTTTGGATCCCATGCCTGTATAGTATAATATATCACAGTATCATTTTAGCTTAGGCAAAAGTCTTCAGACTCAAGTCATGTTTCTCGTTCATGGTGTTTGAGGTCCTTGAGTTAAAGGGAGCTGGGAACTCTCCATAGTTATACAAACATATACCACAAATCTATACCAGCCTAAGTACTTCCAAGTAAGACATATACATATAATATGAAATGGTTTTTGTACTGTAACTTTCTAAGTTCTGGCAGGACAACTGCTCTATATGATTCATTCGCTATAAGGCTGTATTTTTGCTGGTACCTTGAGCAAAGGAATGCCCATATCTCTATTGAGTCCTTAGCTACCCCCACACATCAATGGGTGACAGACACACACACACAACACTATAGAGGGTTCAGTACTTCTAGCACACTTATTGCACTAATAAACACTACTTTGCTTGGTCATCAATCCATCAGTGATCTTTTTCAACCACGGCAAGGGCCCCAGAGACTTACTGAAGGCTGTACACTGAAAACTTCCATTTCATTTTATGCTTCATGAAATCCATTCCAGGTTGGAAAACAAATTGGAAAAAATCCTTTTTCTGTCGTAAAGGTATAAAGACACCGTTTTTCTACCTTTCCAGTTCGAGCATAGCTGCTGCCATAGCAACCACATTAGTCAGCTAACAAAAATGATATTATTTTTCCAACCTGAAATCAAACTTGATGTTTCAATTCTTATAATCAAGGCTGATACTGTATCTCTGCCTTGTTAGTGTAACACGATGCAGCGCTTACTCTTGGGTGGTACAATTACTCAGACATCCATTACATGGGCACAACAGCAACTCAATACAGGTATGGGACCTGTTATACAAAATGCTCAGGACCTGGGGTTTTTCACATAATGGATTTTTTTATAATTTGGATCTTCATAGCTTAAGGGCAGAGACACTCGCTTAGTTTTGGGGAGATTTGTTGCTGGACAACGAATCTTTTTTTCGGAGCGACTAATTTCCCCGAACTGCCTCCTGCCGGCTAGAATGTACATGGCAATCAGTGCGCTTTATTTTCTGATGTCACCTGAAATTGCCTCACGAGGAAACTTCAGGCGACTTTGGAAAACGTAGCACTCCCAGTGCCATCCTGCTGGCGATTTAGATTCTAGCCGACGGGGGGCAGTTTGAGGAGATTAGTCACCCCGAAGAAGAGTTGATTTATCGCCAGGCAACGAAATCTGAGCGCGTGTAACATTAAATAAACCCAATAGACTGGTTTTGCTTTCAATAAGGATTAATTCTGTAGTGGTTCGAATCAAGTCAAGGCATTGTTTTATTATTACAAAGAAAGCAAATACTTAAAGATTTTGATTATTTTATTATAATTGAGTCAATGGGAGACGGGCTTTCCGTAATTAGGAACTTTCTAAATAACAGGTTTCCGGAAAACGGATCCTTTACCTGTACCAAACAGGATTTATAGTTAAGAAACGTGCAGTACACTACAGTTGTTGTTCCCCCTACTACTTTTTTATTTGAATAAATATTTATATTAAGAATGGCATATAATGTGAACAATTCATATAATGGACCAACAGTGAGTATTTAAAGGGAAAGTCTACTCCAAAATGAAAAAAAATGCCTAATAAAAGAAAACCTAATTCTATGCAGCTTTCCAATATACATTCATTAAAACTTTTCGGTGCTTCTAAAGTTAATTGTAAAAACAACTGTTATTGAAAGCAGCATTTGCTTAACTCCTGGTTGTTACTTTTAAACGATGTTGAGGTTATTTTGCTCACCAACCCCTTGGATGTTGCTTCCGGTGGCCTAAACTAGGATCTTATTCTTGAATTCCTGGTTTGGAGACAAGTTTTGTTTGTATAAAAAACGGGTGTACTGTGAAACAGAGTCTCCTGTAGGCTGACAGTCCATAGAGGGGCTACCAAACAGCCAATCACAGACCTTATTTGGCACCCCTCTGGACTTTCTTCTTGCAACTTTTTTTACATTTGAATGTAAGGTTGGGGACCCCCGCTTTAGTGATTAAAAAACATATAATGATGAGCCAGATTCAATTCAATGAGAAAAAGTTTTCACGTGATAAACCCTTTTCTCGCTGAATTGAATTGGGCCCGGAATTTGTAATCAAAGCTCATTAACTTAATTTACTGCAAGCAAAATTACTGGGAAGAGCTACAAACACTGCTAAATGTGCTTGTTCTACAGCTACCATGCCTTCAATTACGCAGTAATTATAATACACAATAGGATAAACAGTTTGTTAGTTATAAGAAAATAGTTGCTATTTTCGCTTCTAGTCTGTTACATACACACAAGCATGCACAGACACACATGTAATTATAACCACACAGACACAAAACACACAAGAATGTACACAAAGACATATGAGCATACACAAATAACATACGAAGGCATCCACAGGCTCATGAACAAGTATGTATATTCATACATATACACAGCACACACAGACAACCTATTCATTAGGCACCCTAATTCCCTATGGATTCCAGTGCCTGTTAAAACAAGATGTTGTATGCAGCTTCTCTGGTATTCACAAATTACAAATAAGCTTATATTAATAAACTATACAAAAAGTAGGCACCCTTTATAGTTCCCAATATATGACTGGTGTCTACCTGTATTAGCTTACATGGATAGGTCCCTTTATCAAAATCTGAATTTGTCTCATTATTTTCTGAAAACAAATCCGCATGGGTTTTTTCTCATTTATCAATATCGTGAAAAAAAACTAATCGTATGAATTTTTTGGATTTTTCAGGCCAAAACAAAAAATTTTTAGGATTTTTCCCGAAAACCAGGAAATCTTTGCGAAACCCAGATCAAGATATCTTTGGGACTTCTCCCATTGACCTTGGCAGGTATGAGATGGCTTTTCGGATCCTGATTTTTTCCATACTAAATCCCTAAAAATTCTTGGGTTTTTTGCCACTAAAAATTCGGATTTCATGGTAAAAAAAACACAAGTTTTTAGAGTTTTTGGAATTCAGGCTTTAATAAATAACCCCCATAAGGTGTATATTTCTAGGTGCACATCAAATTCTCCCTGATCTTGCTAAGTAAACAATTTTGTCACTAATGGGGACAATTCGAGCAAGCGAAAAAGTGAAATCACAGCATTAAGGGCAGATTTATTAAGGGTTGAATTGAAAATTAAATTTTTTCATATTTTTGGCATTTGGAGTTTAATAAATAACCCCCATAGTCTTAAAGACCAGCGACGGAACAAATTTATCAACTGGGCAAGACATAAAAGGCTTTGGATATCATGTGAGTGCAACATCAATAAACATGGCCGGACAGGATAGCAATAGAATGTGAGCCAACAGTTGCAAGCTAAAAGGAAGCAGAACTCAAATCGATTAAATATGGAGTATAATTGGATTGTGATGCTACTTTTTTGCAGCATTCCCAGAAATAGCTGCACTCTATTTTTACCGGGGCCATGGAAGACACGTTGTTTTTTCTAACGGCACCTGCAGTCTCTACTCCCAGGGACAAGAGGTAAACAGAGATGCCCTAGGGACATGTTGCCTGAGGAATGAAGAAGGTGGAGGGTGATCTCAATTAACCTGCCTGCGCTACGGAGACATTTACATTTCAGACTTACACTTGGATAGAGAGATGTGGAATAAACAGTGCAGTCAGCCTTTATAAAGTAATACTGTACAGAGATTCTGGCAGTGAAAGGGGGGATTAACGGCATTTAAGGTTAATTTTGAAGACATGCCCAGAACTGCTGTGGTTTTCTTTCCATGTAACCCTTGTCACGGGAATTTTGTGGGAGAATAATACCAATGACTATTGCCTGGATAAAAGGGATAGGGATATGTTGTCATATCTACATTCAAGGCATATCCCCTATACAATTACAGCATATTAATTCCTGCCTGATCAATATTTGTAACCAGGTATGAAAATGCAGTCTCATTGCTTAGATCCAATCCCTAATCTACATCTCCAGGGCATATATTTATACTACACAAACACCATAACCGGTAATGTATGTACTTAGCTTAGTGATGTCATTAGTCAAACTCAGCAGTGTCATTTGTGTCACATGACTGACTAGAATTGGTGTAGTGTATACACAAACGATATACCCGAGAACAGGGATCCCCCGACCTTTTTAACCCGTGAGCCACATTGAAATGTAAAAAAAGGAGAGTAACACAAGCATGGGGTGCCAATTATGGGGTGTGAATTAGTAGCCCTTATGTGGCCTGGCAGCCTACAGGAGCTTCTGATTGGCAGTCACCTGGAGGCACATTTATCAAAGGTTGAATTTCGAATTCATGTGAGGTTTTTTCCGAAAAAAACCTTGAATGTCAGGAAGGCTGCAAAAAACTCCAAATTGATCCCTGGACCGCTCTCATTGAGGTTTAGGTGGTGAATAGTCAGATTTGAGTTCTTCAAGGGTCACAGTATGATAAATCCCGAAAATCGAATTCATATTTTTTTAAAAAACTTGAATCAAATTTGAATAACTCCCTAGACCAATTATAATTTTCCATGGTGAAACTCTGAAAAAATTCGCTCATCCCTACTGGGGACTGTCAAAATCTCCCACCCAGTCCCCATATTGTGATACTAAACTCTATAGTTAGTATAGATATGGGTATATAGAATTTAATTAAAAGTAGGGACGGGAGGGGTATGTGTATGGATGCTGGGTTTTCATTTGGAGGGGTTGAACTTGATGGACTTTGTCTTTTTTCAACCCGATTTAACTATGTAACTATATTAGATGCAGCCAGCAGGCGGCATCCCGCTCCCCCAAATTTGCCACCTTATACCTTTGTGGCCTGCCCACAAATTTGTACCTGGGAGTGGTTATGGGGTGGACACTTGCACCCATTAGTGCTCAAGCACTTGTGCACAGTAAATTACTCCTATTGTTCACTTTTTAAATCTATATTTTTCACATTCTTCATCAAGAATATATATTTTTTAGGGATGCACAGAATCCAGGATTTGGTTCGGGATTCGGCCTTTTTCAGCAGGATTCGGGCGAATCCTTCAGCCTGGCCGAACTGAATCCTAATTTGCATATGCAAATTAGGGACAGGGAGGAAAATTGCATAACTTTTTGTCACAAAACAAGGAAGTAAAAAATGTTTTCCCCTTCCCACCCCTAATTTGCATATGCAAATTAGGTTTCGAATTCGGTTCAGTATTCGGCTGAATCTTCAAGAAGGATTCGGGGGTTCGGCTGAATCCAAAAAAGTGGATTCGGTGCATCCCTAATATTTTTGTAACTTTTTTATCTTTTATTTGAAAATGATTTATGCATGTTTTGCCAGAAAGCAAAGTTTATTAAGAAGCATATAAAAATGCTTTATACATATACTATGAGTTTTATTGTGTTTTTTTATATGATTATTATGTGTCTCCATAGAAATCTATGAATAAAAAACAGTGGTCATCTGAAGATATAAACAGGCTAGATACATTCCAAAACTGCCTGAAAAAGAAAAAATGCAGTAAAGACGTCTGTATTAGTGATGTGCGGGCAGACCTCGCACGCTCTTTTTCTGGGTCCATTTCTCTTACACTGATACAGTATTTTAAGTAGCAGACTGGAAAGAGACAGACTAGGATTGGCCTATATTTCAACCATACAAATTACAGTATATCATGCAGGCCAATTGCAAAGCTGTTGTGAGTGTATCCATCTATAACATACTAAAACTTAATGAAAAGGAGCAATTTGCCCTATAAGAAGATAGCAAAGATTAAGTGTACTTATTTATTTCTATGGCAGGTTTGCAGAGTAGAATAAATTAGGGGTAATTAATTAAAGCCCCGTGTAACCACCTACTGCCCTTCCATATATATTCAGCTCATCAGCTGCATGTAATGCAGTTATTTGTTCTTACTTACTGGTGAATGATAAATGAGGTCCATAAACAATATCATTGTTATCATAACAAGACAGTAAACAGACAACTCTCCAGAGAACTGCCTCTTAAAAGACTACAATCATCCCTCCAGCACTACAAATGACTGCACTTCAATTCTGATTGTCCCGGTGCTAGTGTATATCAGGTAATGCTGCTTGTTAAAATGCCCACTGCTGCTTGCCATTATGCCACACATTAACTTTACTACTATCATTAGCCTGCTATCCTGTATGGGACCTGTTATTCAGAATGCTCTGTTCCCTGGGGTTTTCCAGATAAGGGATCTTCCATTACGTAGTTCTGTCTACTAGAAAATCATTTAAAGAGATACTGTCATAGGAAAACATGTTTTTTTTCAAAATGCATCAGTCATTAGTGCTGCTTCATCAGAATTCTGCACTGAAATCTGTTTCTCAAAAGAGAAAAAAGATTTTTTTATATTCAATTTTGAAATCTGACATGGGGCTAGACATATTGTCAGTTTCCCAGCTGCCCCCAGTCATGTAAATCGTGCTCTGATAAACTTTTCTGCTGTACTGCAAGTTGGAGTGATATCGACCTCTCCCTCCTCCCCCTCCAGGAGCCTAACAACAGAACAATGGGAACGTAACCAGATAACAGCTCCCTAACACAAGATAACAGTTCCCTGGCAGATACAAGAACAGCACTCAATAGAAAAATCCAGCACCCTTTCTGCTCTGTTTGTTCAGCTCCTGCAGGGTGTCTCCTATATGAAAGGCCTAATCCAGCCCATGTAATGTACCTTCAATTAGAATACTAGCCTGAACCACCAACAGAATATTTATATAATTCCTTCAATCAAATAATTAAATGAACTATTAAAGGGGAACTATCGCAAAAATTAAAATTTAATATAAGCTTCGGCATACTGAAATAAGAAGTTTTGTAAACATAATAATTTAAAAATTCTGTACCATTTCTAAAATAATCAAGTTTATCTTAAAAATAACTATCCCTCTCTCAGAATCTGTTTCTCTTCATTCTGTCTTCATGCAGCAGTTGGGTGTCAAATATGCATTAACAGTTAGATCCAGTATATCTTATAGGGGAGCTCCTTTTGCCTAGAAGATGTATTAGAGCTCACTCTATTAAAATCACCAGAAATCCTGTCTCTCTAAATGCAGGATTGGGGCAAAAGGCCGTTATTTTGTTTGTACTGGAATCAGTTATTTGAGTGAGCTCTATTATGTCTGCAAGGAAGCCCTCCCCATATAATATATAGTGGATCCATACCTCCCAACATTTTGGAAGTAAAAAGAGGGACAAAAAATATTTTCAAACGTAGAACAGCGAATTTGTTTGACCATGCCCCTTTATGTGGCCACACCCCCTAATTACCATATTAATTTTACAAAATTTGGCAGGTTATGAAAGTTTGAAAATATTTCTCCTTATCTAAACTGTTTTTTGTGTCTCAGAATTGTTACAAAAGTATCTTATTTGCACCTGTTAGCTGTTCTGGGTTCTCTGCTAAAAGCCAATTAAGTGAGAAACTTTGTTTCTTTTTCTGGCTGTTCAGTGCAGAGAAAATAGGGACATTCCAGTACAAATGAGGGACAGCAGGTTGAGCTGTCAAAAGAGGGACTGTCCCTCCGAAAAAGGGACAGTTGGGAGGTATGTGGGTCTCACTGTCAATAAATGTATGACACCCAACTCCTGAATGAAGACAGAATGCAGAGAAATAAATTCTAAGAAAGGTATAGTGAAAACGTGATTATTTCAGAAACCATGCAGAATATTTAATTGGTTGTATTGAGAAAGTTTCTCATTTCATCATGATAAAGCGTATATTAAATTTTAAATGTCATAGTTTAATTTTCATAGTTCCCCTTTAAACTCTGGACCTGTACGGTATTGAGGTGTGGTATTATGTGTAATTGTGCCCTGTATCTACAGGGAGGA
This sequence comes from Xenopus petersii, assembly GCA_038501925.1. Classification (NCBI taxonomy): domain Eukaryota; kingdom Metazoa; phylum Chordata; class Amphibia; order Anura; family Pipidae; genus Xenopus; species Xenopus petersii. Next base: position 112,722,841 of record CM076681.1, read on the forward strand.
TGACCACCACTGAACACAAAAAAATATGTTTTGAACTTGGGATCCATTATTCGGAAACCATGTTATTCAGAACACTCCAAATTATGGGAAGTCCGTTTCCCATTGACTCCATTTTTTCCAAATAATCCAAAATTTTAAAAATGGTTTGCTTTTACGCTGTAATAGTAAAAAAAGTTGCTTGTACTTGATACAAACTAAAATATAATTAATCCTTATTGGAAGCTGAACCAGACTATTGGGTTTATTTAATGCTTGCATGATTTTCTAGTAGACCTAATAATACAAATTATGGAAAGATCCATTATCCAGAAAGTGACAGGACCCGAGCATTCTGGGTAAAATGTCCCATATTTAGTACTCTAAGATGAATAGTGGTAAAATCATGTGAGTTTGGGATGAAGGCCAGGCAACTTTCCTACATCCTCAATGTTTACTTGTAACCCAGCAACAGTATAAAAAGAAAATATAACTGTTAAACTATAGAAGGGATAAAGCACCGTAATCATCTCATAAAGGGTAAATGTTTAATCTAGTAAATGTGCCGTTATTGTGAGAGAGGACAGCTGCTTTAAACACTGCAGCAGAAAGACAATGATACTGAAAGTGTAATGTCTGTATGTGTGGGGCCTCATATGTTTCTAATCTACAAAACAGCTTTTATAAATAAATTCTCTATTGTGAACACCGTGCATGTGTATAGATTGAGACAAAAGAATAAACCAGCGTCCATAACTAATGTAAATACATTGATATTCTGCAGGCACCTTCCACTTTAGCTAAGTTAAATGTTTCCATTAGCCAAATTCATTGGCTGAAAGAAGATGGCAGATAAACACAATAATGGTAACATATCTCAATTATCGGTGGGAATTGTGCAGAGGAGCTTTTTGAAACTGAACGGAAGAGTCAATAGGATATAGGTGGACAGATAATAGCAGGCACAAACATTGCTCCAGAGTTTGCTTTCCTACAGTTGACTAGTAAATGCTGCCTGTAACTGCTATGGGTTACTAAACAGTAGCAAAATTCAAATATACTCACAATTCGACTGGGAGGTTATTTAAGAAAAATTTTTAATGGCTAATATTCGATCTAATGTGTCTGACCCGTAAATTTGAATAGTTTTCTATTCATATTCGATTCGTATGAATCAAATTTTTTCCTCCCCAAAAAAACCTCAAATGTCCAGAAGGCTATTAACATCACCAAATGGCTCAACGGCCCTCTGCCATTGACTTGTGCATGAACTCGGCAGGTTTTAGGTGGCAAATATTGCAATTGGGACTGTTAAATCTCACTTTGAATTTACATTCAAATAGGGGGATTAAAATTCAAATGTGTGAATTTTTAAACACGAAAATTCAAATTGACTATTTGATCCTTGATAAATCTGCCCCTTAAAGAAAGTACTTCCCTGGCACAAACTGATTCCTGTACAACCATTTTTCCACAGCTGTTGACCAGATAATATTTCACATTTTCTAAAGTTCCAGTTGATACCAACTCTTTGCTGCGAAAATACCCTCTGATTTCAGCATCCCTGTAATAACTTAATATAATGTACTGTAGATGCACCGATTCCAATTTCCAATAACTTGAAACTGGCAGTTTATGTAAACATAGTTACATAGTTACATAGTTACATAGTTAAATTGGGTTGAAAAAAGACAAAGTCCATCAAGTTCAACCCCTCCAAATGAAAACCCATCATCCATACACACACCCCTCCCTACTTTTAATTAAAATTCTTTATACCCATACCTATACTAACTATAGAGCTTAGTATCACAATAGCCTTTGATATTATGTCTGTCCAAAAAATCATCCAAGCCATTCTTAAAGGCATTAACTGAATCAGCCATCACAACATCACCCGGCAGTGCATTCCACAACCTCACTGTCCTGACTGTGAAGAACCCTCTACGTTGCTTCAAATGAAAGTTCTTTTCTTCTAGTCTAAAGGGGTGGCCTCTGGTACGGTGATCCACTTTATGGGTAAAAAGGTCCCCTGCCATTTGTCTATAATGTCCTCTAATGTACTTGTAAAGTGTAATCATGTCCCCTCGCAAGCGCCTTTTTTCCAGAGAAAACAACCCCAACCTTGACAGTCTACCCTCATAATTTAAGTCTTCCGTCCCTCTAACCAATTTAGTTGCACGTCTCTGCACTCTCTCCAGCTCATTTATATCCCTCTTAAGGACTGGAGTCCAAAACTGAACTGCATACTCCAGATGAGGCCTCACCAAGGACCTATAAAGAGGCATAATTATGTTTTCATCCCTTGAGTTAATGCCCTTTTTTATGCAAGGCAGAACTTTATTTGCTTTAGTAGCCACAGAATGACACTGCCCAGAATTAGACAACGTGTTATCTACAAAGACCCCTAGATCCTTTTCATTTAAGGAAACTCCCAACACACTGCCATTTAGTGTATAACTTGCATTTATATTATTTTTGCCAAAGTGCATAACCTTGCATTTATCAACGTTGAACCTCATTTTCCAGTTTGCTGCCCAGTTTTCCAGTTTAGACAGATCACTTTGCAAAGTGGCAGCATCCTGCATGGAACCTATAGTTCTGCACAATTTAGTATCATCTGCAAAAATAGAAACAGTACTTTCAATGCCCACCTCCAGGTCATTAATAAACAAGTTGAAAAGCAAGGGACCTAGTACAGAGCCCTGCGGTACTCCACTAACAACACTGGTCCAATTAGAAAATGTTCCATTTACCACCACTCTTTGTAGTCTATCTTTTAGCCAGTTCTCTATCCAGGTACAAATACTATGTTCCAGGCCAACATTCCTTAATTTAACCAGTAACCTTTTGTGTGGCACTGTATCAAATGCTTTAGCAAAGTCTAAGTAAATCACATCCACTGCCATCCCAGAATCGAGGTCTCTACTTACATTCTCGTAAAAAGAAATTAAGTTAGTCTGGCAAGATCTGTTACGCATAAAACCATGCTGGCACAAACTCATAGTATTATGATTTGCTATGAAGTCCAGTATTTTATCCTTTATTAACCCTTCGAAAAGCTTTCCTAATACTGACGTCAGACTAACTGGCCTATAGTTTTGAGGCTGAGAACGGGATCCTTTTTTGAATAGAGGCACCACATTAGCAATTCGCCAGTCTCTCGGCACAATGCCAGATCTCAATGAATCCTGAAAAATTAAGTAAAGAGGTTTGGCAATCACAGAGCTAAGCTCGCTAATTACCCTGGGATGAATACCATCTGGCCCTGGACCTTTGTTAATCTTAACATGTTCAAGTCTCTTTTGAATTTCTTCATGTGTGAACCATGCATCATTAGTTGTATTACTAGAATTGGGAGTGTTAAGAAGGAAACCTTCACTTACTGGTTCTTCATTTGTGTACACAGATGAAAAATACGAGTTCAGAATCTGCGCTTTTATTTTGTTTTCATCAACCAGCTGACCCCCCTCTGATAGTAAGGGTCCCACCCCTTCCTGCTTCATTTTTTTACTATTGACATATTTAAAAAATAATTTTGGATTTTTTTTACTGCTTGCTGCAATATCCTTTTCTATAGCAATTTTAGCTTGCCTTATAGCTTCTTTGCATGATTTATTGGCCTCCTTGTACCTTATAAATGTTTCGGCTGTACCAGCTAACTTGAAAGCCTTAAAAGCACGTCTTTTCTTACCCACCTCAACACCAACGCTTCTATTGAACCAAAAAGGTTTTGCTTTGCAACGACGTTCCTTGCTTACAAGTGGAATATACTGACAAGTATATTTATTAAGCAGCATTTTAAAGACTTCCCATTTTTGTTCTGTGTTTAACCCTGTGAAAAGCATTTCCCACTTCATATGTTGCAGAGATGCCCTTATACTGTCAAAGTTTGAAAACCATTGTATGGTTGGTAGGGAAGTAGGTAGTAGGGAGTCCTCCATCTGATCTGGTACTCGCAGGAACAGGTATGGGACCTGTTATCCAGATAATGGATCTTTTCCGTTATTTGGATCTCCATACCTAAATTCTACTAGAAAATCATGTAAACATTAAATAAACCCAATAGGTTTTGCTTCCAATAAGGATTACTTAGATCTTAATTTGAAGCAAGTACAAGGTACTGTTTTATTATTACAGGGGGAGTCTATGGGAGACATCCATTCCATAATTTGGAGCTTTCTGGGTAACAGATCCCATACCAGGTACTGGTGGAATACGGCAAAGTGATTGGGTTTCGAGCAGAAAGACCCTGCCTTTAAAGTTTAAGGTTCAGATAGTGCATGTAGGGGCAGGGAGCTTGATAGCAGGTCAGTTGGTCCGATTTGGGCATGGGTTTGCCCAACTGGCACCATACTGGACTCTACAGTAGGTTCCTGAAATTGGCAAGCAAAGGGTTTAGACAAAAAGCCGTTGTATCTTTAATCCAGAATTAAGTAGGGTCGGCACTTGCCCCTTAAACAACAAAATCCCAGATCTTTGTTTTTTCACGGAGAGAAAGTTTCCAACCTTGTACACCCAGCGGAACATTTAAGTAAAAAAAGAGAAAAACACAAGTTTCTGGCTTCCAGTCTGAAAATAGACAAATCTCTCAAAATGGTTCATGTGAGTTCCTTGTCCTATGGCCCCTTGAGCTCTGGGAACAGCCAACAGTGATTCTAAAGGAGTCGCATGGAGAATTATTTTTACCTCCATGAAAATGAGTATAGTCACTGTAAGTTTTTCCATTTACTCGGCTTTAACCCCTTTGCTTCTGTCACGATCAGCATTTCTCTGCAGTGAAATGTCTCAACCACCATTAATCCTTTCTATCATACACATATGATTGATCCTTTAATTGAAAACCTCATATACAAATAAGTTGCCTGCTTTGGGCTTGTCAAGCTGTTAATGAAACTGTCAGCATAGCTGCAGTCTCTAATAGACCAATGATTGATAACTGATGCTGGGAGCTACTGGGCAACAGTAGATATCCCTGCTTTGGATGCTGGGAATGTTAACCCAGCATCTAACATTGATCCTGGATTTAACTGCTTGTTTTTTTTTTTTTTTTACATTCACATATGAATTTGCAAAATGTTTCTTATTAAAGGAAAAGGCATCATTATGTTGGATCTTTCCAAATGGCACTGAATACAATTGCCGTAACAAGAGGATATATTTTAAAGGCTAATACACCTTCACAATTTTATGCACAATTGTTCTAAGCTCTATCAGAAAGGTCTATCTATATATATAGACCATTATATTTTAGCCTATGATTAAGCCTATGATTAAGTGTTTGTAACACGAAACGCGTAAGGCAGAGGACACAATAAATCTTTTCTACTTGATTTCAACTGTTTGATGGAAGATTGCCTGCTCCAGATTCTTTTACGGTTGTCCGCTCTCCATGCTGAGGGCTCAGGGCGGTGCACTCTACCTTATGGAGACCCCCTCCTTCATCTAATCATAATATACACCAATAAACCCTCAAAGTAATGCTGCTCTGAGTCCTCTATCAAAAGAAACACAGCATTTATTCCTTCTACTGTGTACACATGGGCTTCTGTATCAGACTTCCTGTTTTCAGCATTAACCTCCAGAGCTAGGGCTTGAGCATGCTCAGTTTGCTCCTCTCTCCCTTCCCCCCCTCCATGTTGTAATCTGAGCCCAGAGTTATGAGTAATCAGGGAGTGACTCAGGCAGGAAGTGATGTCACAACAAGCTACTATGGCAGCTGCTACCCTAAACAAACAGAGAGAGCTTCTAGAGCTGTTTACTCAGGTATGGTACAGCATTCTACAGAATAAATATAGTGTTATAGCTTGGACTATTGTGGCTAATCTATTGGCCATAAAGTGCTTTGGTATTTTTTCTTTAATACAGAAGATTACTTATGCTGACATTAAATTATAGGGTTTCTCTATACAGACTACTAGAATGGAAAGGGGATTTTTTTCAGTTACAGTCCATAGCTGGTTTTTAGCACATACCTTACTGTAGCAGAAGGGGAAATAGTATTGAGGGTGGTGGGAAGTCAAGGGGGGGGTATATTACTAAAAAGAGAAAATGACAATAAACAGTGGTATTAGTGGTGCAAGCAGTGGTGGTGTCAGTGGCATAACTAGAGAGTGACGGACCCCTCTGCAAAAAAATCTTCAGAAGGGCCCGGCGCACTCCACTCCCCATCCTCCCATCCACTTCCTGTTTCTCCTCTGCCCCACCCATGCCCTGCCTCCATCCCACCCACTCCCCACCCCAACTCTGCCCACTTGACTGGACCAGCAACACAAAAAGTTTTCCAGGAGATGAGAATTTAAAGGGGAAGGAAAGATCAAATCTATGGGATTACAAGACAAGGATTGTAATTATTTACCTGGTACCTGGGGCCAATGCTCCTATTAGCAGAAAACTGCACCAGCCCAGGGTACTTACAAGTAAATGATCCTTTACTTCCATTCTTCTTTTTTTTCAAAATGCAGAGTAGAGTGTAGAAGGCAGTTGGTTTTTTTATGTAAAATACCGGCTTTTGACTCTACTGCACATGAGTGTCCACGCAAAGAAAAAAGAACGGAAGAGAATTGTTTGCTCAAAAGTACAAAGGTCAAATACGGTTTTCTGCTAACAGGAGCACCGGCCCAGGATATCAAGTGAGTCATTACAATCCTTTAGTGGTAGCCTTACATTTGCCCCATCCCACCCCCGCTATAGATTGGTCAAGAGTTATAAGTAGCGTGGAAAGAAAAACAACATACTGGTACAAGATGGTGTGAGATGTGGTATAATGGCAATTGCATTTTCAAGTCATAGGGTGGCTACCTAATATTGGTTGCAGGGTTTATAACAGGCCTAATCACCTAGAGCAACCAATCAACAGGTAGCATTTACTTGTCACCTGTTATTGGTTTTTATTAAATATTGCACTTTGCACTGTAGGATGCCAGTTAGTCCCCAAATGGTGGATGGGCAGCAGGCAGCTAGGTGGACCTCACAATGTACTAACGTTCTTCTTTCTCTGTGTTAAGGGAGAACTGTGATTGGAAACATTTACTATTTACATTGTTTCTTGGGAAGGCCCCTTAGGCGTGTCTGTCATACTGATGCATCAACACACGAGTGACTTTCATGTACTTGTGTCAGGAGATGTGGTGTTGCCACCTGTCTGGTTTTCAGGCCATTGTTTAGTAGCAGATGATCATAAAACAGATACATTTTGGTACATTTTCCCCAGAACATGACAACAGCTCTTCCCTTGTGATTCTTTATAAACACAGAAGTGTAGTAGACACAACATTTGGGGGCTTTGATGGCAAGTGAACTCCAAATACAAGTATCTTACATAATATTTATTCCAATATAAAACCAAAAAAATACGTTTTTGATAAGCCCTCAGGAACAATTTTACTTTACAGGGAATCAGCTTAGGGGTCACACTTTCATTAGTTTCTTGTCTGTAAATAAATCTTAGTACACATACAGTAATTTATTTTATAAACTACAGAATCTTTATCTGCAAACATTGCAATGACAAGAAAAAATGTGCTGAAACGGTGTTAAACAGCATAGTTCAGTTTGACAAATATGTGTATCTAAACTGGATTACCATAAAAATTCCATCAGATCCTTTATATGTCTGACCTGTGGCCTTACATCTTTCCTATCAGCAATATCATTGCCTTTTCTCCGCAAGAATAATTGTCTTTGCGCCATTTTTCTTGCAAGAAAACGGAATTGTTTTATCAAGATGGTAAATCGGCAGTACATGGTGATACATCTTGTCCTAGTTCAGTTGAACTGGGGCAGTTTGAAGGTTTCATTGAAGAAACCAGCAAAAGCTTTGTTTGAAATTCAGCATGTTTTTTTGTTTTTTTTATAGTTAAGCATGACTTCTATTGCATCCAAATGTTCATACTTCCTGATGTGAAATGTCATTCAGTAAATACCCTTAGGGAAAAAAGTGACACAACACTGAAAAAGTGCAAATTATAATATCTATGGAAACTTTGATATTTTCTATCATTCACTGTCTTGTATTCTGGATATTACTGGGCGCCACCATCCCCATATATATCATATATCAGTCATCTCTCTTCTTACTCCCCCTTTCTGCCAAGTTTGCCATAGCCTTACTGCAAGAACATTAGGGGGCACAGAATTGCACCCTTAGGGACCTTTGTGCCTTTGTGCATCCGGTGCATGGGATCCCAGAACTTAAAGGGCAAGTCAACCCTAAATAAAAATCTGCCTAATACAGTGATCACACACCAGGTTTGCAAGACACTGCTACAATAAAATGAGCTACAGTATTTGCTCAGAGGCTAGATACATGTGTGTGGTGAGGATGGGGGTGGTTAGTGGAGAAAAACAAGGATGGAAAAATACACTTATTTGCAAGGATGCGTGATGACAAACGAGGTCATAATGGGAAATGAGATGAGAAAGCCACAGAGAAGTGACAGCCTGAGGAAAGCATGCTGTGTACAATATTGTATCTTCTACACCACAAAGCAAGGTGCTAATGTCTGATTACAAGGCAAAGTGAATAAGCTACGCAGTACAGTTGTGATTCTGCAAATCAGATAAGGCGATTGGTTTTGGGAAGAAAAGCATAACAAATGTTAGACTGCGCTACAACAAAATATGCAGCTTTGTCCCACATTTGAAATTCATCGGTACCGATATGCTTTTGGATGCAATAGTCTATCCTCTATACAAGTATGGGACCTGTTATCCACAATGCTCATGCTCTTTCCCATGCTTTGCTGTAACCTGTGATGACAAATGTATGTAGAGAATACTGATTGGCTACTGATTAGGGATGTACCAAATCCAGGATTCAGTTCAGTTCAGCCGAATCCTGCTGAAAAAGGCCAAATCCTGGACGTTAAGGGAAATTGTTTGACTTTGTGTCACAAAACATTTGGTTCGGTATTTGTCCAAATCTTTTGTGAAGGATTCAGGGGTTCGGCCGAATCCAAAGTAGTGTATTCGGTGCATCCCTACTACTGATATCATTCGCAGAGCTGCCAATGCCTAATAAATTATAACTGCTGACCACTTTGGAAAAATTTTCTTTTAAACATTATTCTAAATAGAGAAAAATATAAAGTCCGCAACTTAAGCAGATTTTGTTTTTCAGCATTTTTGCTCAATTTCTCAATGACATAATTTGTATTCGGTACAGTAAATATCATCATGTCCTTACCCTGCCAGCTCCCCTGTTGCTGTTTTTTTTTTTTTTTTTTTTTTTTTTAGCATTGATCTGTTTAGGCTATCTTAGGCAAATTGTTAGACTGCTGAGATCCATCAATGAAGTCATTCAAATGAAAAGGAAGATCCATTTCTGAAGGTTTATTTCTGTTTCAATGATCAAATCTGCCCTCAGGTTCACTGTAAGCAAAGAAGGGTAAATATTGGCGAACAATGAATGTTTTAAAGAAGGGGGAAAAAGTATATTTTTTTGCTACTTCTTAGAAGTATAGATATGTTTTATGTCACATAAGTTTATCAGATTTTAGCTTCTTAAATGATTTGTGATAGTAAAAAATAATGTTAGTGATAAATTATAGCACTAAGCTTTCCAGCAACAACTCCTTTATGTTGGCTTTCTACTTAAATGATTCTACTAGAGACAGCATTTTGAGGAACATCCGGCCTACATTCGGACCCACAGAGCTGACACAAGAGTTCATTCTTCCATGCCAACATCTCAGGCCACTCATTCTAATGTTTGTGTAACTGAACAAGCTTCAACATTTAAAAATTAAAGTCACAGAGAATGTATGTAATGGAGAAAATTACATAACAATGCTAAATACAGTATATGCTTCATTTTTGGAAAAGTCCATTCCATAATAACATGTTTATGCTTTCTGCAGCTCCCATCCTCATTAAAGGCAAACAGGTTCCCGTTGTTTTAACCTTGTGATAAACAATGTGATTATGAACACAAAATGTTTACTATCATGTCCCAGCATAACAGTTATTATTTGGAAATACCTGACAGCATCCACTGTGATTATCCAGTGCAGTATGCCATGATGCCCCATTTGTTCATATGATTAAATGGTGGCTAATGTATTATAGTACAGCATGTAGAGAAACACAGCTAATAAATAACTGCACAATTCACAGACTATAATGTTATTGACTTGGGGTTGCAGTTTAATCATAATAATCAAAATCCAATCACTAGGGATGCACCGAATCCAGGATTCGGTCTTTTTCAGTAGCCGAATCCTTCTGCCTGCCGAATCTGAATCCTAATTTGCATATGCAAATTAGGGGCAGGGAGGGACACAAAACAAGGAAGTAAGAAAATTTCCTCTTCCCACCCCTAATTTGCTTATGCAAATTCGGATTCGGTTTGGTATTTGGCCGAATCTTTCGCAAAGGATTCGGGGGTTCGGCCGAATCCAACATAGTGGATTCGGTGCTTCCTACCAAACACTGATAAAACTTAAAGGCGTGATTCACCTTTAAGCTAACTTTTAGTATGTTATAGAATGGGTTATCCTAAGCAACTTCAATTGGATTATTTTTTATATATATTTTTTTAATTATTTGTCTTTTTCATCTCGCTCTTTCCAGCTTTCAAATGTGGGTCACTGACTCCATCAAATGCTCTGTAAAGCTACAAATTTATCGTTCCTGCTACTTATTGATTACTCATCTTTCTAATCTCGCCCCGTCCTATTCACATCCCAGTCTCTTATTCAAATCAATGCATGCTTGCTAGGGTAATTCGCACCCTAGCAATCAGGTTTTTGAAATTGCAAACGGAATAAAAAGCGAAATAACCGTAAATAATGAAAAAATAAAACCAATTTCAAATGGTCTCAGAATATCACTCTCGACATCGTACAAAAAGAGACAGCCCCTCTAAATTTCACAAGTGAACCCTGAAAAATGTGCATGATAAGCAAGAACGTTAACTACAGTGAAGTTAGTGATTTAAAGGGGAATTCAACCTGTTCTGAAAAAAACCCGTACCTCCCACCCCAGGTAGACCCCCCTCCCCCCAGGCTAACTAATCCCCCGTGGGAGATGCCCCATACTCCATACTTACCCCTTTCCGCAGATTCTTCCAGCAAAGTTCCACGCGTCCATCTTCTGCGTCCTCAGTAAGCTGACTGCGAGATCGGCAATTTCCGTGTAATTCCGCGCACATGCAGTTGCGCAAACCATCAAACAGCACATGCGCAGAAATACCGATCTCGCTGTCAGCTTACAGAGGAAGCAGAAGATGGATGCGTGAAACTTCGCTGGAAGAATCTGTGGCGAGGGGTAAGTATGGAGTATGGGTCAACTCCCCGGGGGGTAGTTAGCCAGGAGGGAGGGGGGTCTACTGGGGTGGGGGGTACGGGTTTTTTTCAGAACAGGTTGATTTCTCCTTTAAAGCTGCCGCTGTGGACAGTAAATAGCCCCAATGATCAGGAAATGAATGAATGCTAGAGATAAAATGACTACCTGTAGTGTGCTTTCAAGCTCAGTCTGCCATTGCTGATTGCTAGAGCGAGCACTAAGACTTACAATTATTACTTGGCGAAGCTCCCGGAATGGAAAAAAAAACAAAGGTTGCGCCTTTAGTCCCCTGATTATGCGGCAAATCCAATTAACAATGCATTGCAGTTACCCTACATTCGGGAGGCAACAATGTACAAAAGGGAAAGGGATACTGCCGGCTCGGTCTTTAGTGTGAGACCCTATTACATTTTAATACTAATGTTTTTGTTTTGCTTGTTTTCCAATAGATTTTGATCAAGAAACAAATAAAAGTTGATCTGCCAATGGACAAAGAAGAGAGGGGAATAGTAGACAGAAAACACTTTGCAATTACTTTTACAAATAACTATAAATTAATTTTTACATAAAAAATATGTAAAACATGTATTAAAGGACATCTAAACAACAAAAACTCATAAAGCTACAAATGCCATATTTTATATACTGAGCTTCATGCACTTGTCTAAAGGTTCAGCAGCTCTACAACAGTAATGAGGACTTTAACGTTGTGCAATGGAGTTCACCATCTTGGATTCGGAGTGTCAGTAACACGCACATGCTCAGTGGGCTCTGGGCAGCTGTTGATACGGTAAGCTTATAGGTCGTCATAAATTACAAAATGAGGGTTGCCTGACATAGAAACTGATGCTACAAGGCTGATTATTACATTTTGATGTTAATTACACTGGTTTCTGAGCTGTCGTGATGTGAAACTGAAATAATTGTAATCAGTCTTATATTGTGACATTTACATTCTATGGGGCAGATTTATTAAGGGCTGAAGTGAAAAACTCTCAAATTCTAATTGTGAATTATCCAAATTCGATTTGAGTTTTAATTCGAATTGAAATTTCGAGATTTATCATACTCTGGTCCTTTAAGAAATCTAATTTGACTATTCGCCACCTAAAACCTGCTGTCTATAAAATTACTGTATACGTCAATGGGAGAGGTCCAGGGATCAATTGGTGATGTTTGCAGCCTTCCTGACATTTGCGTTTTTTTTTATTCTATTCGAGTTTTATATACTTTGAATCAAATTGGATTCGAGTTTTTAGGTCAATTACATTTGTCAGAGTTTAAAAATTTTGATTTTAATAATGTTTCGATTGGTCGAATTTCTAATGCATGGGAGTTAATGGTAGTTAACCATTGGTGTACTGTAAATTGTGAGTGGGTCCCTAAGCTCAGTAAGTGACAGCAGCACAGAGCATGTGCAGTGAATTAGCAGAAAAGAAGATGGGGAGCTACTGGGGCATCATTGGAGACACAGATCTTTAGGGCTGTGGTTGCCTTGGGCTAGTACAGAAGCCCTAAACATAATGTACAACATTTCTTTTTTTTTAAGCTTTAGTTCTCTTTTAATTAATGCATATTGGAAAATTGCTTTAAATTGCGTTTTCTTCATAATGTCAAACTAGTTTTGGGTGGAGACCCCCATTCATTTAATAACAAGTGGTGTTCTTCGGTGTCCCTTCAGTCCTAAGGGGGCATAAAACAGCCCACACTGTGCAAAATAATGAAACTAAAGGGGAGGAATAGGATTCAAGCAATGTGTTTTATTCTAACCTTTAGTTCTTAATCACAGTCTCTCGTGCTACGGCAGCAGGCACTCATGGATCCCCTCGGGCAGGTCCGGACTGAGAATTAAAATATGCCCTGACATTTCAGGTACACAGAGGCCCACTCAGCCCACACCGAGGCCCAAACAGCCCCCACCAGCCCACTAGATACTGACTTTCTATGGCACATTATAGCAGCCCCTCTGGCATTTGCCAGAACCCACATATTGCTAGTCCGGGCCTGCCCTCAGGTCCAGTCAACAAGCAGATTACTGTAGATCACTGTAGATCTACAAAATACACCCTGTCACTGTACCAGGAGCAGTACCTTATGGAGCTGAGAAACACTGCATTCTAGAGAAAATAAAATTCAAGTATTATACCTTGTATTTATTCTCTGTGATTGCATTTTCTATGTAATAATTAATATTATTAAAGGGTTATTACTATTCTCTCTTTTGAGACTGCAGTACAAGACAAACAAGGTGTGACTGGTCTGGAAATATAAGGAATTATGCCCATGAGGAAACATACAGTCATTTAATTTTTGTGACATTCTCTAGTAATACAGTGCATTTCACTTCACCTCACTGTGCCTCAGGGCATGTCAAATTAGACTGGAAGTTCTAAAGGGTGGAATATGTTGCAGCAGAATAAACCTATTAGTATTGTTGAAGTATGTGAGGATAAAAGAGGAGGGGTCAGTGTTACTGTATGGTTTGCGAAGATCTGCTTGCACAAAACAGCTCCAAATCCTGGTGAGTGGCTCCACACAATAGTCCAAATGGAATATTATATATAACTACCCTGTTACGCAGCAAATATACACAACAAAAACAAATCTATGCCCCCTCTGCAGTAACAGAGATTTCTCTTCAAAGTGGGGAATGTATAGTGCAAAGTAGATTAAAAACTAGGAATGCACTAAATACTCACTTTTTCGGATTTGGAATTCTATACCAAATCCAAACCCTAACTTGCATAGTAAAATGTAAAAATTGTGTCTGTGGTCCTACACTGTTTCATTTATTTGTTAAAAGTTTGGCTTTGTTTCCGATGAATACTTAGGATTTTTATGAATCTGAGCTTTCACTGGGTTGGCCAATGATGTATCTGGTGACGTATCAGGGCGGGCCAGTGACGTCAGGGGCAGAGTTATAATGGGGTGATTGGCGGATTGCCACGTCAATCTCTGGGAATCCTGTCCAGTTTTCCAAATTAGGACAGCCCTTCCAAAAACCAAGCTGTCTGGGTCAAAACCAGACAGATGGCAACTCTGGTTTGGCAAGACAAAGCTTTCTAAAAAGTGAATTATATACATTTGTTTGAAACCTACGAGCAGGTTCAACCTGCTGTATATGTATTTTACATTTTACTATAGCTGGCTTAAATGGATGGGAAATTTTTTTTTTCTTCAAAATTAATCAGTTAATAGTGCTGCTCCAGCAGAATTCTGCACTGAAATCCATTTCTCAAAAGAGCAAACATTTTTTCAATTTCCCAGCTGCCCCAAGTCATGTGACTTGTGCTCTGATAAACTTCAATCACTCTTTACTGCTGTACTGCAAGTTGGAGTGATATCACCCCCTCCCTCCCCCCCCCAGTAGCCAAACAAAAGAACAATGGGAAGGTAACCAGATAGCAGCTCCCTAACACAAGATAACAGCTGCCTGGTAGATCTAAGAACAACACTCAATAGTAAAAACCCATGTCTCACTGAGTCACATTCAGTTACATTGAGAAGGAAAAACAGCAGCCTGCCAGAAAGCATTTCTCTCCTAAAGTGCAGGCACAAGTCACATGACCAGGGGCAGCTGGGAAATTGAAAAAATGTCTAGCCCCACGTCAGATTTCAAAATTGAATATAAAAGAATCTATTTGCTCTTTTGAGAAATGGATTTCAGTGAAGAATTCTGCTGGAGCAGCACTATTAACTGATTCATTTTGAAAAAAAAAATTTCCCATGACAGTATCCCTTTAACATTAAGCCACATTGTGCCCATTTAAAATGGCCACTTTACTGAAAAAAGGGTATTTGCCTCAGACCTTGCTCCATGGCCAGTATACATAATAATTGCCGAATAAGCACTCCTAGAAAACATTGAGTTTTCAATTAGTATAAACTGTATATATTTCTGTTAGGGGAAAAGTGCAGGTTTATAGTATCTGACTTTGTTGCATAAAAACATATGGGGCAGATTCACTAACCGGCGAAAATTCGACATCGACGGCTTTGCAGCGATCGCAACACTCCGCCAGGCGTAAATTCGCTAGGACAATGCTAATTCACTAAAATGCAACGTTGCTTCCAGGACGCCGAATGCTGCTGAATTTTCGCTAGCATTACTTCGGCAATCAAAGTGAAGATACGCTAGCGTTGCCTAATTTGCATACGACGGGAAATGATAAAAGTTGAATGGACGTATATGTTGCAGCAAATACATTACATTACACAAGTCCATGGAACCTTAATAAACAAAATAGAGTTGTTATAATGCCCTACACATGAGCCCACTGTATAGTTTATGTTCGGTGTGTTAGAAAATGTAGGGGGGAACCCGAGTACCTAGAAATATTTTTACGGACCTTTGCAGGCATCACTCTGAAAAAAGGAAAAGACGCCAGCGTTTTTTGGACTTACAAAATTTTCCCACTAAAAATTGAGGAAGTCCTATGCACTCTATTGCACTACGCCAGGTCTGAGGTGGCTAAGGCAAGTCTGGCAAAAGAGGTAACGTTCAGTATAATCCGCATCTTAGTGAATTTGCAGAGTTACGTCCATTCATCAGAGCGATAGAGTGCGAATGATCGCTAGCGTCTGTCTCTTCCGCTAGCGAAGTTACACCAGCACCCGTTAGTAAATCGGTGAAGTGCCTGAATGACTTCACGCTGGCGAATTTGTCACTTCGCCCTTTAGCAAATCTGCCCCATAGACTAAAACTGATGTGTAGAATCCCAGATTTTTCCATGTGGATATCTTTTACAGTCTTACAACAACAAAAAAAAATACGCCATCAATTGTACATCATTTAATACCATTTACCTTAAATATAAACCCAGAGAGTAATGCAATTTCCCATATCTTTTCTGGTAAATATAGCATTGTATTACATGATTTGATTTTCACATTCCCAGGCTTTATCTCTTTGCACGAATAGAAATAAGCAACTATGGATTTGTAGAGCAGATTCTAGTTTCCCCAGTTCGGAACAGTTATATAAATGCAGTGGATTATGTAAGTTGTTTGTTTTGTTGTTTTGTTAAAGCCTGCGCCTCGGACCTCTGTCCTAAGGTGGTGCTATGCTTCTAATTCTAATTCAACACTGCATTAAATCTACTAAAATATAACTAAAATATTAAATACACCCAATAGGATTTGTTTGCCACAGTTAAGGATTAGTTATATCGTTTATATATATTGGATCTAACTGAACATCTGACACCCAACTGCTGCATGAAGACAGAATAAAGAAAAACAGATGCTGAGAGAGGGATCGTGAAGAGAAACTTGATTATTTCAGAAACGATGCAGAATATTTAATTTAGGGATGTACCAAATCCACTATTTTGTATTCGGCCGAACCCCCGAATCCTTTGTGAAAGATTCGGCCGAATACCAAACCAAATCCAACCCCTAATTTGCATATGCAAATTAGGAGTGGGAAGCGGAAAATTATTTTATTTCCTTGCTTTGTGACAAAAAGTCCCGCAATTTCCCTCCCCACCCCTAATTTGCATATGCAAATAAGGATTCGGTTCGGCCGGGCAGAAGGATTCGGCCGAATCCGAACCCTGCTGAAAAAGGCCGAATCCCGAACCGAATCCTGGATTCGGTGCATCCCTAATTTAATTGTTTGTTTTACAAAGTTTCTTATTTCAGTATGATGAAGCTTATATTAAATTTGAATTTTCCCGATAGATCCCCCTTAAAGATCTAAGATTCACAATGCAATAAAAGCTTACCTAATAAAGAATATTACACTGCATAATGCAAATTTGTTTTCTTATTTTTGTGCAAATGTGTTCCTTTGCAAATGTTATTACATTTACCCCTTAAGGTATAGAGATCCAAATTACAGAAAGATCCCCTATCTGGAAAACCCTAGGTCCCAAGCATTCTGGATAACAGATCCCATACCTGTACACCTAAAAAACACCTTTGCTTAAAGAGCACAATAAACATGCTGAAAATGCATTCTGCTTATTATTTTAATAAAACAAATCCACATTTTCCTAAGGTTTGCCATTATAGAAATTGTTGTTTTTTTTCTAATTCGCCGAAACTCTGCCCCCTTTCCCATAATAAACAAGGTAATTGGTTCTCAGCTCCTGGTCTACCTTGGAGAAAACTCCTCCCTTCCCTAAACTACAACCTTTGAGTAGTTAATTATCAGAGGGTTTATCAGCTACTCCTCTGTGCCTCAGAACCAGGAAGTGTCAGTAACTGCTAAAGTGAAACTGGTTTCAGTTACAACTTTGGTGCTGGAAAGAACAAAAAACAAAAGGGTTTTAGTTTAGCAAGGGAACACTGTGAAAACCCTAAATTATCATAAAATGTAGCCGGTTGTCTGATAACAGAGCACATCAATATGTCAGGTAGCTATGTAGGAGCTGGGGAAATTCCTGGCACTGATCCTGCATGAGAATATGCTCTTGTTTATTCTATGCTAATCAAGCTATCAATCAGAGTGATAGGCAGGGGGAGGATCCAGCTACATTATTCATGTGCACAGGTGATGGATGGGTTTTTAGTGCTGCTGCAACCACAATCATTTTCAGAAGCTGATATTTAAAACCTGCTCAAGAACAGATTTATACAACATTGGGGAAAATGCCTTATTTGAATACTGTAGCAAGGTGGCGTTCCCTTTAGCATCTAAATCAGCTCAAAATAATGTGATTTTATTGTGGTCCTCTTCTGCTTAATAGATGATGCATATTGATCTTTGTAAATAAATATATAATTAATCAAGCCATTTATATACCCTTAGTCTAGTTAATTTTGTCTCTTATTACATTATATATATATATTATCTCAGCTCTGTTTCCGTGACAGTATTTTACATTAATATAGTCCCCAAACCATATGCCAAAAGCTCAGTGTTGGACGATATGTCTACAGCAATAAAGTGTAATTACTAAGTACATAAGACCTGATATATAGATTACAGGTGGATATGCTCTATATTTCTTTTTATAGTTATAAGCCTAAACTGTCATATTTAGATGGTTTCCCCAAGGGACAAGGCTTACAGGAAAATTTTTGGTGTAAGAGGGAGCAGATTGGACAAATTGTGGAAATGGCCTGATATAATTACATTACATTCCAACAAACTAACGAACCTGGTGTAAAGGTGGCCATACACGGGCAGATAAAGCTGCTATCGGACCTTTAGACCAATTCGGCAATTTATCTGCCTTTGAATGGGGGCTTCCGACAGGTTTTCCCATTCGATATCTGGCCACGATATAAATTCGGAAGGTTTCATTTTTCCGCTAACTGACCCGTCAGAGCCCATTGCTCTTTGTTGTAATCAGATCGTTCGGCCCTAGGGCCAAATGTTCGGACTACCCCGATATAGCCCTGCCGTTGGTGGGCATATCGGGGAAAGATCCGCTCATTTGGCGATGTTGCCCGACGAGCGGATCTCTTCATGTATGGCCAGCGTTACACTCACAGAGACTTGTGCTCAATAATCAAGCTTAATGGTAAACAAATTGCTAATGGTAAACAAATTGATAAAATTGCAATCTATAAATATCTAAAATTATAGGTGGACTCCTTATAGGATTTAATTGCATTTTAGAGCAAAAGGATAAAATGTTTCTGATAATAATAGTCGGTCGAGTAAAAAGCAACAATATAAATTTGATGAATTATCCAGCAGAAAGGAGAAATCTTAGTACTAGAACTAGTAAATCCAAAGTGAAATTTCTAGATTGATATTGAGGGGCCTAATTATGAAGCCTCAATTTTTTCTGGTCAAGTTTTTTTTGGGGGGGGACCTCGACTTATTCCAGCTCTATATTGCTCCAAAGCTACAAAAAAATCTGAAAATACTCCAGCTAAAACACGTCAAATCATGTAAAAGTTAATGGCAGATGTCCCTTTCACAATCTGAAGATGTTTCTTGCCTTCATGATCTTCGAGGGTTTCAGGTTGGTTTTCGTTCGATAATCTGATAACGTCGCGTTTTTCTGGAGTCACTTCGGGAAAATCTTATTTGACGCACAATTTTGTTGCGACTTATTCCTGCACGTGCTTTCTCTTCGGATTGATTGGTAAATTAAGGGGATTTGGGTTTGGGAATATAGTGAGAAAAAGTTGAGTTTTAGTATCTTAAAGATATAGCCTAGTTTATATGAGAAAGGTTTTTATCTTATATTTCATCAGAAAACCATAAATGACATTGGTTTATATCCTTGTGTGAGAACTAACAACCTTATATTTTACAGAGTTTATTTAATATGTAAATATGTTCCCTGTAGCTCATTTTAACTTACATGGCTGCCTCGGGGCTGCACAGTAGCTCATTTATATACACTTTATCCAAGTCTTTCAAGCAAACACGTAGTTTGAACCACCGAAGGATAGCATCATATTTTAAGGCTTTCACTTTTTTGGTGATACTGATCCTTTAAAGTGAAATAATACTCCGAAGAGTATTAGTTCTGCAGAAATCAACCACCTCACAGTGTGTTTTTGTGTTTCTCCTTTAAGAAAGAGATGACAGGGAACCGAAATCTGGAAAGAAATGAAAGCAGCTGAGATTGCATGGTTCCTTGTGAGAACATTGCTTTTTATTTGCTTGTTATTGCCACGCTCCTGTCACTAGTTCTATAGCTCTAATGCTATATCTTTCTCATCGTTCCTAGCCCAACAGAATGAAATTGGCTCCCGCCGCCTGCCTAGCCATCTGTGCTATTAAATGAAACGACAGAGAATTTTAAACTCGCCAAAAAAAGAGGCTCATTTTATTAGCAGTAAAGCAGTCCTGGTGTTGGAGAAGGGCACCATAAAGCACAGGCTCCCTGATTAACAGATTCTCCAATAAATTGCCCTTTCCCCATCACCAGAAAAACACACAGGGAGAAAATGATGAGTTTTAGGGTCAGAGTGGCATTTAAAGGGAGATTATGTCAAATGAAATTCTTTAAAGGGGACCGGTCACATAAGAAATAATTCCAAATCCTATTTTATGATTTTAGTCAAGCAAAATAAACTTTACTTACACTATATACATTATTTAAATTTTTTAGTCCTGGAATTCAAAATCACATCTTGCAGGCAGGCACCATTTTGAGGACATTGTTATTAAGGAAAGATATCAGGCCAAAATTATGTTTATGTGCTAGAATCTGGGACCTGATACTTATGCCCATGCACTGGTTTCAATTCGATGGTGAGGAGGGAGGGGAATGTGAGAAGTGCAGAATGGAAAGTGAAAGTAATTAAAGAGGAGGGGCAGGCAATATATAACTGACAGCTGAGGTTATTGAAATTACTGAAATTATTTTTATAACTGTATGAATGTTTTAATAAAAATAATTTTGGGCTTCAGTTTAAATTTGAAAGGGATTTTTAATATACAGCTTTTATGTTCTTTGTGGGGTATACTGTCGCAGGAAACCAAGTTTTTTTCAAAATTCACAATAGGGGAAAAGAGATTTTTTTAATAGTTCATTTTCAATGAACTGGGGCTAGACATATTGTCAATTTCCCAAGTGTCCCCAATCATGTGTGTTCACTGCTACACTGCAAGTTGGAGTGATATCGCCACTTTAGGGCTTTAGCACACAGCAGATTCGGGGAGATTTAGTCGCCTTGCCACTCACTTCGGAAATCTAAGCGCCACGAGTGCATTGCCACAGGCGATTTTTCATTTTACCAGGCGGAAGGCAGTTCAGGGAGATTGACGCCCCGAAGAAGAGGCGATTAGTCGTCAGGCGACTAAATCTGCCCGTGTGCTAAAGCCCTTAATCCAAATGGGAAGGCAACAAGTTAACACCTCCCTGATACAAGATAGCAGCTCCCTGCAGATTTGAGAAAAGCACTCAATAGTAAAGTCCTACAGTGACTTCTCCAGTTACATTGAGTAGGAGAAACAATGCGCTGTCTGAAAGCAATTCCATCACAAAGTACTGGATCTTTCAGAAAGCACATGGCCATCAAAATAACCTGAGATGGCTGCCTAAACACCAATATTAAAACTAAAAAAATACACTTGTTGGTACAGGAATAAAATTGTATTTGGTGGAGTGAATTATTTTCAGTTTAAACAGTGTAATTTAATGATAAAACCATAAAAATCATGATAGAATCCCTTTAAGTTTATTTGAAGTGCAAAAAATATTCAACACGAGAGGGCCTTTAACTAATATATGGTGCGATACTGCAGTTGGAGCTGTAATATGCACCTCTTGTGCTTACTATTCCTTTAAGGGGCCAAGTTAACACCTGCCCTGAACTAGCTAATCAGTTTGAAGCTACAGCTGTTTGAAGGTTGAAGTTGTTCAGGGGTCAAGTTTATCAAGGAACCCAGGGATATCAGGGATATAAAACAGTTCACATGTAAAACCCTGTTTCATGTAATTAAATATAATATACTTTTTTAGTTGTATGTGCCATTGGCTAATCCTAAATAGAAAATTGGCGTTTTAAAAATTAAGGGCTGCCCTGTGGGATCCTACTACTCATGGTGCACACAAACGAACCATACATGTTAGGTCACATGAAACTAGGGATGCACCGAATCCAGGATTCGGTTCGGGATTCGGCCAGGATTCGGCCTTTTTCAGCAGGATTCGGATTCGGCCGAATCCTTCTGCCCGGCCGAACCGAATCCGAATCCTAATTTGCATATGCAAATTAGGGGCAGGGAGGGAAATTGCGTGACTTTTTGTCAGAAAACAAGGAAGTAAAAAATGTTTTCCCCTTCCCACCCCTAATTTGCATATACAAATTAGGGTTCGGATTCGGTTCGGTATTCGGCCGAATCCTTCGTGAAGGATTCGGGGGTTCGGCCGAATCCAAAAAAGTGGATTCGGTGCATCCCTACATGAAACAAATAACGGACTAACCCCCATATGTAATAAAAGGCACTATGTTTGCCAAGAGCAGTAACACATAGCAACCAATAATATGTTTGCTTTTAAACAGGTGACCAGTAAATTCTACCTGCTGATTGGTTGCTATGAGTTACTGCTCCTGGGCAAACTGAGTGCCTTTTATTACATAACCTCAAAAGTCTTTTGCTTCCTGTAGTATTTCTGGTTAGGCAGCACAGAGACCATCACAAAATGGTGGCTGAAGGGAAAAATGTACAAGGGCAATATATACTTAAATATATATTCCAGTTTGGCAAGATTCATTAATATGCCTTTTAAATAATATAAACTGTCTGTTGCTTAAGCATTCATTCTGGGGGGTATAGTATTCCTTTAACCTTTTAGAAAAGGGGAGAGCTGGTGGAATACTTCTGGGTTAATGTGATAATATTTGTCTGAGTCTATTGACCCTAGCAACCGATGGGCAGGTAGAATTAACTGACAGCCTGAAAGCCAACAGTCGATTGGTTGCAATTGACAAGCAAATCTTTTTTTACAATGTTCCAATTATTAATTAATGCGATTTCCTAATAAAGTCTGATCATGCAATCAGGTTCTACAGGTGACGAAGGCGCAGTTGCAGAAAAAAAAAACATGACAGTTACTGCTCTGGCAGTTAAGTCCCAAAATAACATATCTATGGGTCTGTGTCAAAATCAATTCTATTTAACATCAGCAAAGTGGGGAGCCATATAAAAATATGTTCTGATGTATTAAGAAAGAAAGGAAGTGATTTCTCCCCTGGTGGTTTGACTGCTTTCGAAGAAAAGAATAAAAACTAATCAAAAGCATTGTGTGCTACAAATGAGTATTATAATGATCCTCAGCTTTCCATTTCCCAGCCATAATAGATAAGAACAGTCAAACTCTCCTGCTTGTACCAGGGGGATTTCTTTAGTTAACATTCCATCAGAACTACCCTGGGGAGAACGTAAATGAAATATGACATAGGTGAGGACCTTGGTAGGAAAGGACAGATAACTACCACTACCCGCGATTTGGTCTCAGCGCCAGATAATCCGATGCATATGAATCCTGTCATTCCCTTTATTACCCAAAGGCAATAGTGTGTATTAAAAAAACAAGCAGAGGCTCTGTTCTACAATACTGTACCCTGGAATATTGGTGTCAATCAATATTTTAAAAATGATATTCAACTGGCATTTGATAGCTCAGCTAAGTTACACTAGGGTTGCCACCTGTATGGATTTCACTAGGACAGCATGGATTTTGGAAGGGCTGCCCAGGGAAAAAGTTCCTTTCCGGATTTCCAGATTAGGAGTGAATGTGAATGACACAGGCGAAAATTCGCCACGACAACGCTAATTCACTAAAATGCAAAGTTGAGTCCAGGGCGCCGAACGATGGTGAAGTTTAGCTAGCGTTAATTTGGCAGGCAAAGTGAAGTTACGCTAGCGTTGGCTAATTTGCATACGCCGGGAAGTTAAATTTCAATGGACGTATATGTTGCAGCAAATACATTACACTACACAAGCCCAGGGAACCTTAATAAAATAAAATAAAGTTGTTATAATGCCCTACACATGAGCCCAGTGTATAGTATATGTGCCATATGTAAGAAAATGTAGGTGGAAACCCGGGTACCCTAAAAAAAATTATGATCAGCCTATCGCCCTGAAAAACTGAAAAGTCGCCAGCGTTTTTTGGGACTTAGAAAAATGTCAAAAAAAAAATTTTCAAAGAAGTCCTATCTACTCTATTGCACTTTGCCTGGTCTGAGGTGGTGAAGACAAGTCTTCCGCAAGAGGTAACGTTCAGTAAAATCCACATCTTAGTGAATTTGCGTAGTTACGTCCATTTGCCAGAGCGAAAATTCGCCTGTCGTTAGGGACCGAAGTACCGCTAGAGTCTATCTCCTTCAGTAGCAAATTTTCGCCCGTTAGTAAATCCGCGAAGTCCCGGAATGACGTCACGCTGGCGAATTTTTGCCCAGCATTAGTCACTTCACACTTTAGTAAATTTGCCCCTATGGGAGATGTCCCATACCTGTACACTTTACTGTATAAAAACATTGATATGTTTTAATCAGGATGTTAAGTTATGAACCAAAATTCACTTTCACTATGCTGCAGCTATTTGGAATCTAACTAGCCACACAATTAGTCTTTATTTTTGAATTTTCCATATAATTATTGGCACTTTCTCACATGGAAATTCTAAAAACCAGCTTTTTGCATAATAAAATTAGTATTATTCCATAAAACTGCATATACAGAGCAGAATTTTATCTAATTTGTAAATGTAATTGCCTTTAAAAGTAAATTCTGTTTATATTCTCTGCACATAGTGGGTTATTCACTCGTTTTTTCTCATATTTTACCAGAAACAACCTCAACCTAACTCCCATCCACAAATTTGGCTTATTTACTAATTTTTAAGTTTCAGTTTTCGAGTTTCAATTTAAATGGTACAACTTTATCGAATTGCAACTCATAAAAAAATCAAATTTATTGAGTTTTTGAGCAAAAACCAGCATCAAGAATTTGTGAAGGTTAAAACATCTTCAAATAGTTAAAGGGACAGCTGATATTGACTTTTACATGAATTTGACAGGTTTTAGATGGAGTATTTTTAGATTCAGACTTTTAGCAGCTTCAAGACATAATAAATCTCAAAAAATTGAGTTTAATAAATAACCTCCATAATGTTTTTACTGTTAAAAAGTTATGTCAGTAATGCCATATTGCCAGTTTTACAGAATTTGACTATGCCAGCAATAACCATTTCATCAACAATTTTTTTTTTTGACTTTGCTCTACTCCAAAATATTAAAATATCAAAAAGTTGTATTTAAGTTATTTCACCAGTTTAACTGGTGAAGATCTTTTCCATCTTTCTGAATTAACATTAATAATTCAAAAAACATTGAAGGTCACTACAGCTAAAACATAAATTGAATCCTTGTAGCATTTGATAGCACAAAGATGTGCAAACATCTGCGATATATTACTATCAGTTGTAAACTACTTTCCCGAGCATTCTCAGCAAGCCATCAGTACATAAAGGAGCTGGGAGACAGAACCACACAAGAACTGAACTCTATAAGATTGATTGAGATGGTATCAGTAGGTCATTTATAAGCAAGTCCTGTCTTCAAGAGATATGTATAACCTTACCATGCCTTTAAATTTGCCACATGTTTTACGCAAACAGGCGTGAGCAAGGGAGCGTGTCAATCTCATCCTATTTTTACAGAATAAATAACTAAATAAGATAGCAGGATGATGGATTGGGGCACTTGAGAGAAACATGATTGCACTGAATAAGTGATCCTTGCCTACAAATTGTTGAGAGCGTAACTGCTAGTGTCTTCAAAGAGAAATAAATACCGTTTTGAGCTTCAAATGCAATGATAGTGGAAGAACCTTGTATTTTAACTCTACCTGTACTTGTGAGGGGTATTGCAGGAATGTATTGACCTCTGGTGTTTTCGGCCAGCGCTTGAATGATTTTCCAGGATTTGGATGAAACACATTTAAAAGTATTACATAGGCTTACATATGATTTTCTGTTTTGTTTTTTTTTTGCTTTAACAGAGGCTTGAAATTCACAATCTGATTACTAGATCTTAGCGGAAATGGTTTGAAAGTAATTTGCATTCTGAACTTATGCTTCTTGGGTGTTTTGACCTCTGCTGCCCTCTAGATTGCCACCTTTTTTGGAAAATATACCAAACTGCCTATACTTTTATCTTTCTGCTCTACTGATAAAATCTAAGTCAAAACCCCCATATGCCTGTCACCAAACCAGCATATCTTTGCCCAATATGGTCATCTATGTGCTGAGCCATATTGGGCCATCTGAACTTTTGGCCCTTCGGCCAACGATCGGTTCATAATGGAGGCCATCAGTTGAGGACTGCATCATAAAGCTGATTCTCACCTCAACAGGACATTTAGGGGGGTATTTACTAAAGTCTGAAATTTTATTATTCCCGAGGCTGCTAAAAGTCTGAATCAAAAAAAATACTCCATCTCAAACCTGCCGAGGTCATGTAGAAGTCAACGGCAGATGTCCCTTTTACAAATGGACAATATCATGATCTGCGATTGGTTTCATACGATAATCTGCGTTTTCGAGCATAAAATCCGAAAAAAATGTTCACAATTTTATTGAGATTTTATAGCCTTTCCCACAACAAAGTTTTCAAATTATTTTTTTAATAAAGAAGGTGAAATTGCGGATTGGAGTTTGGTCGAAGCTGTTTTAAAATAAAATAATAAGAAAAATTAGGATTTTAGTAAATAACCCCCTTAAAGTGTTAGGATGGGTTTTTCAGAAAGGAATAACAAAGGAACGGTATGGATGAGAAATGTTAAATTTGAGTTCATCTGAGGCACTGGCTAACTTGTCTGGAAAAGAAAATCTGACTTTCCTGTCTCTGTAATTGTGCTTCCTTATAAATAGCATTGTCAAGTGTCAAACAGCTATTGGCTGGCCAGGCTGGTACAGTACTCACCAGGTGTCAACCATACGATAAAAGCACCATTTCAACTACATTTATTTCATATGCCAGTATCCTTATACTAGCATATGAAATAAAGTCGAAATGGTGCTTTTATCATATCACAAAAGACACAAAAATAATAAATATAAGTCAAATATTTTACTTACATGTTATAGAAAAATACAGAGCCACATTCTTTCTCTCCTACTCCAACAGCAAACCTATGTCACGTAGTTGAAAACGGCTTATGGAGAAGCCTGACACATTGCTTGGGCCACTACCCTATTTTTTAACATAAACAAATCAATGGACACATTTTCTAAACATTCAAGATACCCTGGGACTTGAAGTTCTGCCTGAGATCTCCCTACTTTGCTTGTATGGCATCACCATTTCCACAGTTTCTCACTGCAGCAAATATGCACATATAAAAAATAGTTGGCCCACCAGATGGAACACCTGACCAGCAGTTTTGTATAGATGTGCCTTTGTAAAGATATAGGTAAAGAACTTGTGCCTTTATGTGGTAGTGCATGCTTATTTGAAGTTTTGCATGCCTGGGTACAAATCCTCACTTATTACGTGCCTATCCTCCAATAAATGATAGAACCCTGTAGATTTCCAAATTAGAAAGTATGACAAGACCCTTACCTGACACGCTCCCCTCTTTATATACCAGCCCACCCTGCTGTTGCGTGACAAAAGGAGCGGGGCCTGTGCGAGTATATAAAAAGGCTCTGGCAGTGGTGGAAGTGGGGCAGAAGAAGGTTGCGGGCAGGGAGAATGGAGGAACGGAGGCCGTTCAGACAAAATCGGCCGTACTGCAGAAGTCGTATCGAAGCCTGTGGGATCTGCGGGTTTACCCATACATCACTAGACAAAAGCCCTGCTCATTAGAGTTTAAGTCATATAGTACTGTATATGTGCATTGTCTGTACAAATATGCACACAGCTTTGGCTGTCAGGGGTTGCCGGGAAGTTGCAGCTTTAAGGAAAACTATACCCCCAAAATGAATACGTAAGCAACAGATAGTTTATATCAAATTAAGTGACATATTAAAGAATCTTACCAAACTAGTATATATATATTTAAGTAAATATTGCCCTTTTACATCTCTTGCCTTGAACCACCATTCATCATTATTATTATTATTATTATTATTAACATGTATTTATATAGCGCCAACATATTGCGTAGCACTGTAAAGTAAATGTGATTATACAACTACATCACACGAATTACATATATAGAATATATGGAGTAACAAACATCACAATCAATACAGGTACAAAAAGGTGAGGAAGGCCCTATGCATAGGCATACAGTCTAAAGGGAAGGGAGTAATACACAAGGTGTGGGAGTGGGCAAGATTGAAGTAAGTGGGTGAGAAATGTGGTACTGTATGTGGTGTTGCATTTGGTAGTTAAGCAGAGTGAGGGTAGGCTTCTCGAAAGAAGTGCGTTATCAGAGATTTTTTGAAAGCAGAAAGGTTGGGAGAAAGTCGGACAGACCGGGGTAGAGAGTTCCAGAGGAGGGGTGCAGCCCTTGCAAAGTCTTGAATGCGAGCATGTGAGGAGGTAATGAGAGAAGAGTTGAGTAGCAGGTCAGTAGAGGAACGTAGTAAGCGAGTGGGTGAGTATATAGAGATGAGTTCAGAGATGTAGGGTGGAGCAGAGTTGTGAAGTGCTTTGAAAGTCAGTGTCATTAATTTGAATTTGATTCTGAAAGGTAACAGAAGCCAGTGCAGGGATTGACAGAATGGCGAGGCAGAGGAGGAGCGGTTGCTGAGGTGTATGAGCCTCGCAGCAGTGTTCATTATGGACTGGAGAGGTGACAGTCTCTGGAGGGGGAGGCCAATTAAAAGAGAGTTACAGTAGTCTAGACACGATATGATGAGGGAGTGAATAAGAATTTTGGCAGCGTCTTGGTGATAAATGATCGTATTTTGGATATGTTCCTTAGGTGGAAGTGACATGATTTAATAAGTGACTGGATATGAGGAGTGAATGACAGGGCAGAATCTAGGATAACCCCAAGGCACCGGGCCTGGGGAGAGGGGGTGATAGTGGAATTGTTAACTATGATGGATACTTCGGGGATGCTAGTGGTGTTAGTTGGAGGAAAGAGAACCATTTCAGTTTTAGAGAGTTTTAATTTAAGGTAGCGTTGCGACATCCAGGTAGAGATAGCGGACAGGCAGGAGGAGACGCGAGTTAGGAGTTCTGGGTTGAGCTCAGTAGATGAGAGATAGATCTGAGTATCGTCAGCATAGAGGTGGTAGGTGGTATTCATGATGGTCTGTGTGCTGTCTCAGAGATCACCTGACCAGAAATACTGCAGCTCTAACTGTAACAGGAAGAAGTGTTGAAGCAAAAGACGGAACTCTGTTAATTGGCTCATGTGACCTAACATATGGTTTGTTTGTGTGCACCCTGAATTCTACGATCCCAGGGGGCGGCCCTTATATTTTGAAATGGCAATTTTCTATTTATGATTACCCAATGCCACATACTACTAAAAAAGTATATTATTATGAAAATGGTTTATTTACATGAAGCAGGGTTTTACACATGAGCTGTTTTAATCAATATCTTTTTATAGAGACCTACATTGTTCAGGGGGGGGTAAAGTTTTCCTTTAATAAAAGAAAGCAGGCTACATCCCGGATGTAAAGCAATGACTACTGATAGGGTTAAGCCGAGGCACATATTTGCATGTCTGGGATCAAACGCAGTTCACATTTTTTTCCCGAGACAATCAGATTTCTTCCAGATGAAGTCAACATTTCCAAACCCTCTTGGTCATCTGTGAAAGTGAAAGCTCTTTTACATGAAACACTTCCTTACTGGGTGCTGAGCACAGATTTGCGATATGTTTCTGTTTGTGAATGAAAGAAAGGCACAGATTGCAGGGTTCTCAAGCTGGCACTTTGTTGTGCTCTGCCAGGCAATTAGTCTCAAACATCTAACGCTAGGGGGCAGATTCACTAAGGGTCGAATTTCGAAGTTAAAAATACTTCGAAATTCGACCCTCGAATTGAAATCCTTCGACTTCGAATATCGAAGTCGAAGGATTTAGCGCTAAACGTTCGATCGAACGATCAAAGGATTTTTCGTTCGATCGAATGATTAAATCCTTCGAATCGAACGATTCGAAGGATTTTAATCAAACGATCGAATGAATATCCTTCGATCAAAAAAAGCTTAGCAAGCCTATTGGGACCTTCCCCATAGGCTAACATTGACTTCGGTAGGTTTTATCTGCCGAAGTAGGGGGTCGAAGTTTTTTTTAAAGGGAAAGTACTTCGACTATAGAATGGTCGAATAGTCGAACGATTTTTACTTCTCATCGTTCGATTTCATTCGATTTCGATCGAATTCGAATGAATTTAACCAATTCGGTGGTCGAAGTACCCAAAAAAAAATTCAAAATTCGAAGTTTTTTTCATTCGAATCCTTCACTCGAAGTTAAAGAATCTGCCCCTATATGTGTGTTAGGGTTTACAGTAAAGTCAGTTAGGAATGTCCTATAAACCATTAGCCCTACATTGTATCAGTGAATTCTTTTTCCTGCTATGGAATAGTTGAGAGTTGGAGGGCAGTTAATATTGTACTCCGGTAGGAATCATACCAGAACTCCACATTATTAAATATTATATAATCCCACTGCTATACACTTATTTGTTATGATGATCAGTCTTTCTTCCTCTTTGCTCTTCTTTTCTCTGAGCACAGGCATGAACACTAAAGTGAAAATGTCACCTTTTCCTTTCAGAGTTTGAATTTCATTCTACTTCGCATGTGCCTGTCTGAACCAGAAAAGAATGCAGAAGAGTCCGAAAGATAATGGCAACAAGTACCTTCTGCAGTAATATACTGAGCCAGTGCAATTTTTTTGTCTAACATTTTGGCACCC
The DNA here is from genome assembly GCA_038501925.1 of Xenopus petersii. Taxonomy (NCBI): domain Eukaryota; kingdom Metazoa; phylum Chordata; class Amphibia; order Anura; family Pipidae; genus Xenopus; species Xenopus petersii. Next base: position 112,753,358 of record CM076681.1, read on the forward strand.
CCCCCCCCCAGTGATTTCATCTTTAGTTCTCCTTTAACATATAGTATTTCAGTCCTGAATTCAAGGTGTATTGTTGACATTTTAGGGATAATTTATAAAACAGCGGTGCAGGGTGCAAACTACAAAACAAAAGGCAGAAGCTGCAGTTCTTCTGCTTTGCACCCACTCCCTCCATTAGTACCCAAAGATTTGTGCAAGATCCACAAAGGCGCAGACTGAGGGTGGAAGGATTTTAAGGGGGCACACTTGCCCTTAGGCTAAGAGCTGTTTGAATGTCGCTCCTACCCAGTCCCCAGGCGCATCATTCATATCCACAAGTTAGGCTGCAGGGCACAAAGCAATTTTTTGCAGAGCAACATCCTAGATGTAAGGGATTACTGAATAAGCTCTAAGGGATGCAGTGCTGTGGCCCTAGCAATTGTGTCTGGAGTCTTTTACTTCTCTGCCTTTATGCTACTCAATATTCTGCACACACATTCTGGACAGGGTCCACTTTTTATCTCTTCTGCACTCTCGCCATTTATTCTGAATTATTAAACTCTGCCTCTCTCTCTCTACTACATTCTTATTCCAATTAATTTTGTATTTGCCCTCTACTACATTCATACTCAGTTCTCCTCCTTCTCTCTGCTGGATTCAAACTGGCATGAACTGCATAATATTTCCTCCTAATCTCTCTGCTGCCTCCTCAGTGGCCCCAGTCTGGGTCATTAGACCCACTTCATTCTTTCTCTACTATATTCTCATTCCTTTATATTCAGCACCCTATTCATCTTTATATAGTATGTTCCTTATGAAAATAATATAAATATGAAGCTTTTATAGTCATTTCAGCAAAACTAGAGCTGGTTTGTACAAGTATTATTATTTTTTTTTTTAAATCTATAGTCTATTCTTGATTATTTTTTCCTTGTTCACATTAGCTTTTCACTTGCAAGTGTCAGAGACTAAGACATATCGATACCTTCATTTGCATTACCCAAAATGTGTCTGAAATAACAAATGCCTTATTCCTGAGTCAACCGAGGTCTATGTTTCTGACAAAACTCTGTAAAGAAACAGAATGAAGGCCATGAAGTGCTAGCCTTTCATTCTTATTGTTCTGTGGGAATTGATCCACAAACTGGTCAATAAAGCATCAAAGGTGACAGTTCAGAGAGGAGTTTTATACGTGAATTTTTATAGCAGAGAACAATATATTTCAGGCCTATAAACTATAATGGAGTAATGGCATGGAGTTACTACTATTCCAGTATTAGGTTAAGAAAAGCAGCATTTTGCATATGGTATCTCAGGCTCTGCTGGGATTCAAACCTGGGACCTTTGGGTTTCTGGTTTGATGTCTTAACCACTGACCAGATGAGCAGCCTACAGGGTTGCTCACTATATATTACCTGGCCTTTGCAGCCCCAGCCCAGCAGAGGGCTGACTCTGCCCTAATTAAGGTCAGCCCTCAAAACACTCCTTGCCTGAGCATTGGCTTCCCAAACTAGCAGTGTGGCATTGCCCCTAGCTAAGGGTTCCTGCTCTAGCCTCATTTCCTTTCCTTGCCTTGTCTGAACTCTTCCCTGTCTTGTCCTGTCTGGCTCTGAACCTTGTCTTGTCTTGATCTGCCTTACCTTCCCCTTCCAGTTCTGCTCCTGTCCTGCTTTAAACCTTGATCTTTCCTTGCTTTAACCTTGCCCTGCCCGATTTTCCTTGCTATTCTGAATCTTGCTCAGCTCCTCCCGCCAAACCTGACCTTGCCTTAACCTTATTCTGCCTTGACCTGACCTTGCCTTTCTGGTTCCTGCTTTCTGTTCTGCCATGTACCTAACTCTGCACTCTATCCCCAGTTTGATCCGATCTACGCATGCACTGTCATGTCCCATCCAGTCTGTTTCTGTCCTTACCTTTGCCCTTTTCATCCTGTCTAGTCCAGTCCTGATCTTCACCCTCTCTGTCCTGTTCCGCTCTGCACCTGTTCCAGTCTGACTCTTTGCCCTTGTCACCCTGTTCCTGCCCTTTTCGTGTCTGTGGCTCGTGAGTTCAGCCAGCTCTTGCCTAAAAGACTCGCTTTCCTCCAGCTGCCTCCACAGCGCCACTGTGATTTACCAGGTAATACAATTTAGAGCTATAGTATGAGGTCATGAGGCAAAGCTACACAGTATTTATACTCCTTTTTACATTTGCTGTACACATGGGGGCCTTAGACAAGAAATCCATATAGTACATACAGTACCAAACTGGGCTGGGATTCAGCTTTATGCCTATTATGATCTAAAGGCACTAATCAGTAAGAGGCGAGTGACTGAAGTAATTATTATTGTCTTTGTTTTCTCTGGCCTTAAAGACTGGAAAATCATTACTTTTCTCTATAAATAATGAAGACTGCAAGCATGTTCCCAGATGCACTGTAACTGATCCAGAGAAACTCCATTATCTTGTATTGTTCAGTGTTCCTTTATAAAGAACAACATCTCTCCATCTATCACTGCTAGTTTTCCTACCTTAATACAATGAAAGCCTTGCACCAAACTGATTTTTATTGTTATGACACAGTGCTCATGTCTTTCTCGTGTTTTGCATAAAAAAAATTGACTGCTTTACTGTAGTTAGCAAAGCCTGCTATAGGAAGCCACTAACCTGACGCATTTCAGCCCAATGACATAAAGGGCCTTTTGATGGCTGTTGTGGCGAACAGCTGTAGTTAACCACCTATCACAAGAAACCACAGGGTTTCCATTCAATGTATTTTTTAAATAAGCGAAAGGCAAACTTATTAGAATTGTTTTCTATGAGATGGCAATAATGTTTGCTGATGAGCATAGCTCCAATTAATAGTATCTTGCTAACTAAGCTGCAACTTTTAAACAGGCATTTCTTAGAAGGAATGCAAGCCAGGCTCACTTCTGCCAGTGCTTCATACACATGCTAGGAACAGATAATAGCAAATCGGAATATGCAATTTCAACCTAATGGGATAGCAGGAAAGTGTGCTCCATATCAGTGACTACATAGCGAGCTGAAGTGTTGACCATCAGGATCTTGTCCTTCAAAACTCTTCGCTAAAATTGTCAGACACATTATCCATTTAAATTATTTAATTAATTTAATTAATTATTTAATTTAATAAATTTAATATACAGTTTCAAGGGAAACATGTTAATGGTAGTTCAATTATTTATTTTTTAATGTTACTAGAGAAGATGAATGTATTCATCAAGCATTTACTCCAGGGAATCTCTATAAAAACTATCTTTGTGACCTGTTATTACCAAAAAGACCAGAGTAGTGAAAAGTATTGGCTTTTAACTGAGCTGTATTGTTCTTCCCAAGCTGTTGTCTGCAGTGTTGTAGTTGTAACGCTGCCCATGTTAAGCCAAAGAATCTGTGTTTCCGCCAGGAGGCTTCATGCACATTGTCCAAGAACTGTCCTTCTGGAAGGAATGCCACATGCCAGCTCTGATGAATACCAGCATACAACAGCGCTACAAACAACAAATCCTTCCTTTCAATACAGTCTTGATTTCTCTTACTATCCAGACTAGGGGAGTCCTAGTCAAATATTTATATAAAAAGCTCACCTATGATGCTTGCTGACATGAAATTGACAATGGTTTATATGTGGGAGAGTCTCTTGCCCTTCCAAAAAGATGTGTTATACCACACATTTAGCACAATTCTGCCTTCTTTCAATAAGCATCATCTTTAAAAAATTCTACTTCACGTTAAAGCATCAAAAGGTATAATAATACACAGGGGAAATTCCCCACATTTATCGAGTGACTGGAAAAGTGTATAGGTCTAAAGTATCACTAGCTTTCTGGCTTATTGATCAAGCTAACAAGAAGGCCCGCGTGATATTTCAAATCCTCCCTGAAGGAGATGATCAGGACTGGCTGAAATTCTGATTGGTTGTTATGATGCATTGGGGCAAAAATATTCAGTTAGTGATGTCCTCTTCAGTATGACTTGTTGGCTTTAGGACAAAGTAAGTATAAATAATCTGCCTTAGTTTTATATGGTCAGGAACCTAGGAACTGTCCTCCAACAACTACTATAGAGGGAGATTTTCTGGAATTCTCCGGAATTTAAGTGAGGGATAAGAAGTCTTGTTAAAGTCTCTCAGAGCCAGAACTCCATCACTCCCCCCTACCTCCCCTCCCTGCCCTTCCCCTTTGTTACTCTCCCCTCCCATCTCTTCTTACGGCACATGACCGCACATGCGAGCATGCACACGGGGGGCGGGAGTAACCAACTTGGGTGCCTACGGCGCCCTGACGGCTTGGGTCGGCTCTGAAGCTTCTGGTTGCTATTCAACTGCTACTTACAGCATCCGTGATTTAGGTGGCTGATAGAGAACAACAGCTTGCCAATCAGCTGGAGTGATGAAGATTGCTTAGCCCTGAGCTACAGCTTCCTCAACGCTATATGAAAACTACAGACCCATATATACATATGAAAGCACATTAGCATTTGAAACTTCAGTTGCCTTGCGGGCCACAAAATCCTGTTGGATGACATGACATATAATTTGGAGTTGCATAAATGCCTATGCCTAGCACATTTCAGATGGACATAAATCACTTTCTGCTCTGTTCTCATGTGCGGCTTGTGTCTCAGCATTTATAAAAGCTCTCAGACAATTTTTTCCACAATGCTTCAAATTGCTGTTTTGCTTTTGAGTACGTATTTCTATTTCCAAGGTGCACTTCTGCAAGCTATTATTTAGAGCTGTTTTATTTAAGCTCAACCAAATAGATAAAAATCTTTCAAAATGACCACTTAAAGGAAACAACAGCAAAAATAACAAATAAACATATGAGCAGAGAGATCTAGCAGATATATTTTTATTCAGCAGCTCTCCAGTTTTCCATTTCAGCAATCTGGTTGGTAGGGTCCAATTTACCCTAGCAACCATGCATTGATTTGAATAGGAGGCTGGAATACAGCGAGGAGAGGGTCTAAATAGAAAGACAAGCAATTTACAGAGCATTTGTTTTTAAGATGCGGTCAGTGACCCCCATATGAAAGCTGGAAAGAGTCAGATGAAAAAGGCAAATAATTAAAAAAAATAATGAAGACAAATTAAAAATTTACTGAGAATTGCCCATCTTGCCTGTACAACATTCTAATGTGCCTGTGAGCAGCAAATTGCAAAAAAAAAACTATGGGGGATGTCAATGATGAATTCCAAATCGAAAACTCAAATCGAATTCGAACCGAATTCAACTAAACTCAAAATTCGAATTTAAAATCTTCATATCTTACGTCTACTAGAGAATCATGTACACTTTTAATAAACCCAATAGCTTGGTTTTGCTTCAAATAAGGATTAATTATATCTTAGTTTGGATCAACTACAAGATGCTGTTCTGTTATGGAGAAAAAGGAAATCTTTTTCCGTTTTTAAAAATTTGGAGTAATTGGATAAAATAGAGTCTATAGGAGATGGCCATTCCATAATTTGGAGCTTTCTGGGTTTCCAGATAACGAATCCCATACCTGTACTATAACTCGCAAACTTAATATATTTCATCTCAAAAGGAAATCTTAGATGAGCATTAGTCTAGTACTTTTCTTGAATGATTGCTGGATTAGGTTGGACACCCCTTTCTGAGAAAAGCCCTTTTTGAGCCAATTTCTTCAAACACCAACACAAGCACCAACTGGGTTTGAAATATAATCTCTCCTTGCATTTATCACTTCCTAATTAAGATAGCAAGTGTAAAATTAAATGATGGGGCTGTGATCATTGAATAGAATAACAAATGCAATTGCATTCGATCGATAAAGAATTAATCGTTCTGAATTGATCTAATGCGTATTAGTATGCAAGGAAAGTATTTATTCAATAAAATATCAATATTTATTAAATTAACAGGGATAATAACATTGCAGAAGAGTAGTTATTTTGAATGGTCTTTGAAAATGAATGCTGAAGGCTTGGGCAATGACAAATATCCATAGATATTTATGTTATTCTAGTAGCTTGAACTGGTCTATCACAGCATATACAAAATGTGGGGCACTGGATAGTTCCTTAGTATACAATTACATTGCGATTACATTACCCAAGACCCCTGCAGCCTCTTTTATATAAAATAAAATCAATGCCTCTAAGTTAACAGTAAAATAATAATCCAGTCCTGTTGGTATAATCCTGTTTTAGCTTCTGTGCACTTTTAGATGGTCGTTACAATCTTATGCCTAGAGGATTATATTATTTGTGAAGAGAAAATAAACTCATACTTCAGCCTATTGCCCTTTGGCTTCAGCATCTATGTAGTTTTTAGAAGATAATAGCCTTTAACTTTCTTTCAATCTCCTTAAAAGCGAAATAAAACTTAAATAAAGAATTAGGCTAGAAATGTTGTACATTATGTTTTGTGCTTCTGTACCAGTCAAAGGCAACCACAGCCCTTTAGCAGTAAAGATCTGTGTCTCCAAAGATGCCCCAGTAGCTCCCCATCTTCTTTTCTGCTGATTCACTGCACATGCTCTGTGCTGCTGTCACTTACTGAGCTTAGGGACCCACTCACAATATACAGTACACATAGAATAGAAATGTCAGAATAGGCTGATTAGTAATTAATACATATAATAACTACATGGCAGCACAGAAACCAATGCAACTAGCATCAGAATTTAATAATCAACCTTGTAGCATCATCTTATATTACAGACCAACCTCATTTTCTGCTTCATAATTTGTAACAACCCCTAAACTCCTCAACAGCTGCTCAGAGCCCACTGTTCCAAGATGATGACCCCCTGTGATAAGTTTGAAGTCCTGGATCATTGCTGCTATTGACAAGCTGAAACTTTAGGCTGGTGCAATAAGCTGAGTGTATAAAATATGGCATTTTTAGCCATATTCATTTTTAGGGCTTAGTTCTCCTTTAAAATATATGATTCTATGGAAATCATATAAAAGCAGGACAGATTAAGGACAGATTATTTCAAGGTTGTTGTTGTTCAAATATGACACCCAAAAACCCTCAAAAGTCATAGACTGCTAATGAATGCTTATTAGTGTTATGATTCTTTAAAATCGTTTACATTTGGGTGCTGTATTTCACAAGGGCAAGGCTTAGATTCTACTCAAGCAGCTGTGCCGTCAAATTGCAGGACACCACCAAATGCTTATTTGCAATTCTTTTTCTAAATTCAGCACAATAAATCAAAATAATCTAGTAATGCTCTGCTTCATCTTGCCTCAGCTTCAGTAAGGAGCATCTCCGGAAAAAAACCAGAGCATGTGGCACAAAACCCCCAGCTGATCTGACAGCCACATGTTCTGGCTGCCGGCCAGTTTACAGAACCCTGAGATCATCAGCGAGTCCTGCAGCACCGAGGAGAACTCAACAATGTGCTGCAACACCTACAGGAAGCACCTGCGGACTTCAAATAAGCACTCCGCTAATTAGTTGCTTTTATTATGAAGGCTTAATGTGAAGGTCAACTATAAAGATAATAATAAGGGATACTTGCTGATGTTTAGTTTCCTACATTTTAGTCATCAATATGCTGGTTCTTTATCTTTTGGTATTTCATGCTGCTGTCTGGGGGATTTTAAGGATATATTAGCAACCTGAGAGAAGAAGCCCTTTTCTTCCAGCCTCCTTACTTGCACCAGGGGCTCTATACTATTTAAGATACAGAACACAGTCATAGATCCCATAAAGAGGCATAGTAAAATAACTGCCAACTTAATTTAAAAAATTAGCCATTCTAAGGAGCCATTTTTAAGTTTTCTGCTTGGCCAAGGCAACTGGGTTAAAATCCCCTGCCAACTTTGTAGATGGAAATGTGTTTTAAAAAAAATAAGTCACATCTGGCAATGCACCCTATTAGCCATGGCTTAACTCATATCTGCCCAAAAATGGCTCTGACCTGCCCAAACACTGCACATTCCAGACTAAATTCCTACATACCACCCACCTTCTTCCTCCCATTCTGGCTCTGGATATCTCACTCCAAACCTAAACAGTGTTCCTATACATTTCTGCCCTCCTTGACTAAAGCATTAAATCCCAGGTTTTATGTGGCTGTGCATATGTACAATGAGCTTTTTCAGTATTGAAAACAGAAGACACAATATACAAAGCATATCTCACTGGAGGCATCGTCTTCATATTAAACCTTGGGCTGCTGGCACAGAAAGCTACTGTGCCAAAGAGTGCCGCAAGCAGCAAAACAATAAAAAAGTGCTCAGTAAGTTTACTTTGTTTAACTTTTTAGTTTACATCTCTTTTATTTTCACTACATTATTTACAGAAATCTTTATAGATTCCATCGATCACATTTCTGTGCTACGTTCAAGGATGTTATTGGACACAGAAATTTTAATATTCCTTCAGATTTCAGGATAACGTATTCCTCAGGAGATAGCAGGCTTATATGAAAGTGTTTGGTGAGTGGAAACAGGTCTCTATAAAACAGCTGCTGGGTGAGCTATAAGAATATTTACCTTTATCCCCCCCCCCCTTCAGTCATTCAAATATTTGCTTTTATACTCTCTTGGCTGATGTAAATCATACTATATTTTTCGACGGGGCTCAGCATCTGTTTTTCGGAATAAAAATATTTTCAAGGTACTGTAAGAAGAGTTCTGTCTTTTAATGTATTTGATGTAGAATTAAAATATAAAAATAATTCCATTGCAGTGTCTTTTGCTACTACAAACATTGTTAATGACTCATTTTGTGGTTTTACTTTTGTCTTAGTTGCCACTCACTAGGGTTGACTGTTACCCAAAGCAATTTAATGCCATATCAAACCATATGGCCTGGATAGAGCGATACCAAGCATAATTTAGCATAAATACACAGGGCAGAACAGCATATGCCCTACCAGTGCTTTGCTTTTATTTATTTTATGCTCAATATTCATGGGATCCCTTATCCAAAAACCCCATTATCCTGAAAGTTTGAAATTAAAGAAAAGCCATGACCCACAGACTTAATTTTATAATACAGGTATGGGATCCGTTATCCAGGAACCCATTATCCAGAATTATGGAAAGGCCGTCTCTCATAGACTCCATTTTATTCACATAATCTAAATTTTTAAAATGATTTCCTTTTACTCTGTAATAATAAAACAGTTCCTTGTACTTGATCCAAACTAAGATTTAATTCATCCTTATTGGACTCCAAACCAGCCTGTTGGGTTTATTTAATGTTTACATGATTTTCTAGTAGACTTAAGGTATGAAGATCCAAATTACGGAAAGATCTGTTATTCAGAAAGCCCCAGGTCCTGAGCATTCTGAATAACAGATCCCATACCTGTAATAAAACAGCAAGTAAAATACCTAAAATAGCACATATTTTTGTCCGGCATCTGCACCCCCACTGCTTGATGTTACCATGGCATGTTGGAAAAAGAAAAATGTGTTTTCTGGCATAGAATTTGTCATATTTTCAAAATTATTTCTTAAGAAAATTGGATCAGAATGCTATAATTTTTTAATGTGGAAAGGCTTTTAAACAGTGGCCCTAACAAATTGAACCAATTATATTCATAGAAAATAATGCTCCAGCACATAAAAGCTTTGCAGTGCCAGTCAATCAAGCTTACAACTGACTGCTGATTATAAGACAGGTGTGCAGTAAGGCTGAAATTTGAAGGTTTTCCAAGGAAAAAGAAGGCTGTGGATTAACTAATGTCATGATCAAATTTTCGCAGCCAGCTTGATATATGACTTAATATAACAGCATGCAGTGAGCATCATTTTTGAGTTTGCATTGGAGTTCAATATCAGTTTCTTAGAAGGTTATCAGTCACCTATCACTTAGTTTAATCAAGAAGAGGAAAAGCAGGAGATATCTTGAGTATGCACCTTGCACATCAATCTCAATTCTCAACCTCAATGATTCATGTTCTGTCAGTCCCCTCGAAAGAGAACCTTGCTTACTGTAATTTATCCATTTATCCAAAACGAGCCTTGGGGACTAAACACTGCATATTTTATCACTGGCCTTATGAAAATAAATAGACAAAATGGGCAAATAAACTATTTAGAAATTGTTTAGAAATCCCATTAAATCAGTTCAGAATTTCAAAATGAGATCTGAACTATTAATAGCGGATTCAGTTTGTTGGAAAAGAACAAGCTTTTTGAAGATACCAAAACATTCAAACTCAAATTTTTCTCACTTTCTTATAAAAAAAAACAAACAAACCCCCTTTATTTATCAATAATTTCTCTTCAAAAAATTGGTGTGAAAAAACTTTGCGACAAAATCGAGAGTCAAATCAAAACTCTTTAAAACTCGACTAAAAAAAAGGAGTTTTAGTAAATATCACAAGGCAGAGTTGGTATGTGAAGGGTTTCCCTTATCCATCTAGAGCCCCACTTCCCAATAACGGTTTCACAATGTCAATATTTTGCTAATATGGTAGAAAATATTAACTGGAACCTTCAGAGATGCCACTATAAATCACTGTCAATAGGAAAAATAGGCTGGTAGATTTCCAAAGGTCACAGAGTTCCCTATGAGAATTGTGATTTCTGTGTAATTTTGGCTTCACATTATCCCTGAAAATTTTGGTAAAGCTTGCCGTTCCTCTAATGCTAAATATATTGTTCAAAACCAAAGTCACAGAAACTGGACTCTTCCAAATCTGAATTAGTTAAAGGAAGCACCATACTGTTTTTAAATAAAATACTGAGTTCACATTGCCCAGTATCATAAGATGTATACCCTGAAAAAGGGAGTATAAGTTTTCTTCTATATAAAATATTTGACTTATATTCCCATGAACATATAGTTGTAAAGCTAGATCTCATGGCCACCCCAAACAGAACACAGAAAAGCAACAGCTTATAGCAAAATCCCTACAGAACACTTCCCATTGCTTATTTAATCACTGAGACTAAACTGGATACCATAGTTACCATATCTGTGTGGAGCTTAATGATCTATAATTCACTGCATGAATATACTGTAAGCCTGATGGTCACTAGATTTTTTTTGGAAATTAAAAACTAATTGTAAAAACAATATGATGGTATCTATGAACATTATTAACCTTCGACAAAGACCACAAGACTTTTTTGCAGAACAATAATATGGGCATTTGTCATATCCTATCATATTTCCTCAACTGCTATTTATCTTTGGAACAGAAAATCTGGATTACAAAAACTGCCAAATCCAAGACTTGTGAAGCCAATCTTTAAATCTAATGAGAACGTACTAACAGATGGACACTAAATATCTTGCCCACAATCCCTTCCAAGTCATTTTGTGAGTATACAATACTGCTAGAACAGTATTAGAAATCAATAATGTTTAACTAGGTTTAACCTACGGGTTGTGCTCTGCATCATTATTTAGGAAAGGATATTTTATTGTTGTGAAAAATGGAAAAAAATGGTTAAATGTCACACTGAAACTAATCATAAAACATAAATAAGACTGATCAAGCTAAGGTAATCTAGGTAAACTCTGTTTTATTTAATTCTATTATATGTCATTGTAGGTAAACAAATAGTTCAGTCTATGACAAATAAAACTGAATTTTTATAATCCATTATCTATATTTTCTTGTAAGGGAAAGTTAAATTTCAAGACAAATCCCAGCAGATGCCCAATCTAGTGACTTTTAACTTTTTTTTTTTACTCCTATATATTGGGAATAATATACACCCAAAGTAAAGTATAAGGATATTGGTCAACAAGGAATTAGATGAAGTCAACAAGGAGTCAAGTGACTATATTAAAGCGCATTATTTCTACATGACTCAATATGGCATGTGACACAATAACATCATTAAGTGCCATTTAGAAGTGAAGTGATCACAAAGCACCACGTAAAAGAATAGATTTTACTGTAGCTTCAGATTTCCTGTATATTATTTATACATTTTATAGAAGCTCTACCACTTTATTTTGATTCCAAGACAATAAGGGGCCGGCTTACTAAAATATGGATTACTATTTTTTTCATGAATTGTGGGGAAAACACATTTTTTTCATAGGGAAAAAAAACTCGAATTTTTCATGATTTATTAAAGCTAGATGGTGGTAAAAGTTCAAATAAAAAGTACTCCATCTCAAACCCGCCAAGGTAATGTAGAAGTAAATGGCAGATGTCCCGTTTACAATTGGAAGATATCCTGATCTGTGCTGGGTTTTGTTCAATAATCTGAAGAATTTGTGGTTTTCAGGCAATAATCGCAAAAAATCTATGTTTTCGGGCGTCAAATCTGATTTGGATTTTCAAGTTTTTTCCCACACCAGATTTTTTTTTCATGAAGATGTAATACGGTAAAAAAGTGCATGGGAGTTTGGTCGGAGTGGTTTTCAGAAAATAGTGAGAAATCTTTGGATTTTAGTAAATAACCCCCTAAATATTCTTAAAGAGGTTATTCAGCTTCCGGTTCAGTTGCTTTCCGATTGTTCACCAGATTTTTTGAATCTTTTAAATGGCATGCCAGTATGAGGCGAAATTCAGAAAACAAGAAAGCTGCACCAGATTATAATGGACATAGACTGGGAATGCTTTCAGATGGAGCTAGTTTTTATATAAGAGCTATAAACATATAAAAAATATATTTGTATTATTTGTATTATTAGTATACTAGTAGCCAATACAACACATTATGGATAACTTACTAACATTTACTGGTTATATGGAAATAACAGAAGTCAATCATGATGGATGCAAAACAGGCCCCTTAGCAGTGAGCATTGGGGTCTCTGCCTTGGGAAGAGCCGACTCCTCTATGTCAGGAATAATCTTCTGCTGCAACTCCACATTGGACATCAGTTGTAATGATGATTGTATTGCACTCTTCAAATGTATTTTCATAGTGACTCATTATATCATTGAAAGTGCTGTTAATGGTTTCTGACTCTTCATTCATAAAAGCTAGAAACTCTAAAAGAACCTGGTAAATTAGCTCAGTCTGTTTGCTAATTAATACACATACATCTGAATAATTTTTTTTTTTATTTATGTATACGGTGGTCTTGCTATTATTCCTTTAAATGACCACATTTCTTTATCACATTTTATTTAGTATTTCAGGGAAAACATTAGAATTATTTGCTTAAAATGGACCATATGGGAGATGGCCTTCCTATAATTCAAAGCTTTCTGGATAAGAGATTCTATACCTGTATTTTTTATATGTAAAAAATAAGGGCACAAAATTTGCAGAGTTATAAATAAACACGTGCAATAGCATTTGTTTTGTTGTATCAAGCACAATCAAGCAGACGCTCCACTCAGCCACAATGAAGCTACATTTTGAGTAAAAAAACATGGTAAATTGTGCTTGCATATGTAAATAACTCTTTGGGGCCCATTTTCTCTAAAAAAAAATCTTCTTTTTTTTTTTTTTGCTATATTTCTTAAAAGCTCTAAAAATTTGAGATATATTAATTGTAAAAACCAAAAAACCTTTAATGCCAAACTTCACAAGTTGTTGAGGGGCAACAGAAGTCGATGGAAGCTGCGCTGATCTTATTGGACTGTTTTTAATTAAATCAGATTTTAAGAGGTTTTTGGGTTCTTTTTCTCTAGGAATTGTCAGAAAAACTATAATTTTCATCATACTTTTTATATTCGGATCTTTTAATTAAATCAATGACATTTGTGCTTTTAGAGAATGTGAGTTTATTTGTGGTTTCTAAAGCCTCTAAATCCACAAAAATTCGACCCTATGGGGCATATTTATTAAGGTTCGAATGGTAAATTCAAATTAAAAAGTTTCAAAAACTTGCTCAGCAGGGACAAAGATAAGAAATGTATCAACTAAATGTATCAATTTAGAACAGTTTACAGGGTCGATGAACCCCCTCCCACAGCAGCTTTAGAAGGTGAAAATTTACACTTTACACTTCAATATTAGAAAAATGGTGACACGTAGAAAATAAATAGTGATCGGAAAAAGTCGTTATTTCTGGTGATCTTTCTAAAAAACAACTAGTTGTTTGAAGATGAACAACCCCTTTAAGGTTCCGTAAAGGAGAGCCCAATGTGTGATCTAGCCAATCAGTTATACAATACAAGACTGGTTCCCTGGAATCTTAATACTTTCTTTCAGCATGTTAGTATATTATCAGTCCTGTCTATGTTTAATATATTATTCATACATTCAGTAATAGCTGATGTTAGTGGCCCTTCTATTTCTAACAAGATTTAAAAAGCAATACATGTTTCAGGTTTCACGTCCCTTCCAACTCACTTGTATTTAATTTGTATGTTGCTCTTCTGCTGACACTTATAAATGCTTTAACTCTAATATGTGACCCAAAAGGGCACCTTAAATGGCTGTCTGTTGAGAATAACAGCTTGCTCTCTGTCATTTATATTTGCAACATCAATTACAATATATAGAGTTCTGTCAGGAAAATAGTGATTTTCTTTTTATATTGAATGATGTTATATTTTAGACTTGGCGACTCTCTACGGATTGCATTAGATTTGGAAGTATATAGTAGGGTCAGAAATCCTATATCAGGTGAAGACGCAGGAATGGTATGTTGCTGAATCATGCACTTTGATTTTAATCAAATGTGCTCATCCTGGCATGGCTTATCAGAAATTCCATTAGTCTCTATTGGTCCCTCTAGAGAATCACAAAAGCTTCTCAGGCACTTTGAAGCCTTTTAATTGAATAAGAAGCATCAATCACTTCTACACTGTATGCTGTTAAATTTTCCACCCTATCAAAACACAGCCGTGCCTCTGCATTGATTTTTATGAAAATGGCACCTCAGAAGTACAATTGGGTGCACTAAAAAATTGCATTATGCTTATAATGAGACCTTAGCTGGTTGTAGCCGTTGCAAAGTGCATGGCTTTCTTAAAATGTAAGGAAAACAAAAAAATACTACTAATAATAAGAGAGTGGCAGCAGATGGTGACCTGTCAAGTGGGAATCCTGATGATCTAGAAGAGGTCAAGGGGAAAAAGCCAATAGGAATGAATCCACAGCAGTTGTTCCCTACTGGTGAATCTAAAGCAGAGTCATTTAGTAAGATAACACATCTGGTATAACAGCAGCTACTATATGCTAAGAACAACTCTCTGGTAAGGTTCTGAATTGTACATTATTGCACTTAGATAATGAAGGGAATATAAACAGAATTTTTATTAATATATTAATAAAATATAATATATATTATAAAAAATAATATATGTCTCGATTAATATATTAATATATTAATATATGTCTCGATTTATATAATTATCCCAGGAGGTGACAGGTTTGGCTTGCACACATGGGAGATAGAGAATAGGCAAGAGAGAGAGAGAGAGAGAGAGAGAGAGAAGGGGACATTCAAAAGAAAATAAAAGGGTGAGAAGACATAAACCCTCCAATCAAGTTAAAGAACATAAAAACTGATATCTATGTTGATCCATATTGAAGCGTGTGTTAGCATTTAACCAACTGATATCAAGTGCTTTTTTGAGTGGTATAATAATGTATTGCTGCTTTTTACAAAATTCTGAAAAGTTTATATATAGTTTTAAATACATAAATACATTTATCGATGAACTTGGGAAGTGGAATGTCCTGGAGACCAGCAATTTTATTCTCAAATTGTATTACATTGCATTTATTCCCTATTTATCACATTAAGGCAATTTTAACATGTCACTGGCGTTAATGATTATGTGTGTTTGAGTAAAAAGCACAGTGCTTCAAATTACATAAAAATACACTTTTATAGAAAATGCCAAGTCTCAAGCATTCTTGTTAATATGGATGTACTCTAAATTGATTACAATAGAGACTCCTGTGTATGCATTGAGATTGATGCAGAATACAGTCTTACTACTGTATATATCATAAATATTGATACTCTGTGTCCTCTGTATGCTTTTATAGTGTTAATGGTGTGGAGACACTTGGGGGCAGATTCCCTAAAGGGCGAAGTGGCTAACGCTAGCGTCAAATTCGCTAACGCCCGCAAGGACTTCGCCGATTTCCGAACGGGAGCAGGTGTCACTTTGCTAGCGAAGGAGATAGACGCTAGTGTTGCTTCTCACTCTAACGCCAGGCGAATTTACGCTCTGGCGAATGGATGTAACGCTGCAAATTCAGTAGGATGCGGATTTTACTGAACGTTACCTCATTCACCAGACTTGCCTTCATCAGCTCAGATCAGGCAAAGTGCAATGGAGTGCATAGGACTTTCCCAATTTTTGGTGCAAAATCTTGCACTAAAGTCCCTAAAAACAAAAATTTGCCAACGTTCACACCCTGGACGCAACTTCACACTTTTGTAAATTAGCATTGTCCTAGCGAATTTATGCCTAAGTGTTGTGATGGCTGCAAAGTCATCGTTGGCGAATTTTCGCGGGTTAGGGAATTTGCCCCTCGGTTCATGATGTACAACTTGTCTTGTAATTCCATGGAGCACTGCCTATGCCCTCTGTAGTGATGTTCTTTTATTTATTTTGTCTGAGCCTACATTTACAAGGAGTAATTCTTTTAATTATTAGACCCAATGGTAATTTCCTATGTTAGAATGGTTTCTCCTCCTCTGTGTTCGAGGAAAAAGTGGTTTGTTATGGTTTATCACGTGAAAACTCATGGGCAAGATTCAAATCGAGAAGAAACAACCTTTCTCCAATTCCAATTTTTTCCCATAGTCTTCAATTGAGTTTCCACAAGAAAAACAAAAAACTGAGAAAAGTTTTTTTCGGAATTGAATTGGATCTCAAATTCAATTCTATGCATGATTTTTTGCGTGATAAACCTTTTTCTCACTGAATTGAATCTGGCCAAGTTTGAGATAAATTTTTATGAATTGAATTGCATCTCAAATTGAATTCTATCCATGAGTTTTCGCATGATAAACCGTTTTCGCACTGGATTGAATCTGGCCCAGTGTGAGATAAATTTTTCTGAATTGAATCGCATCTCAAATTGAATTCTATCCATGAGTTTTCGCATGATAAACATTTTTTTCACGGAATTGGCCCAAAAGCGTTTTAAACAGTGAGATACGTTTTTCTGAATTGAATTGAATGTTAAATTAAATCACATCCATGCGTTTTCAAGTGATAAACCTTTTTTAGCACTGAATTGAATCTGGCCCAATGTTTAAAAATCTTGCATGTACTTGTTAAGGCACACTATACTCCTCATGCCTCCAGTCATTTACATGAATGGAAACCACCTGTCACCACTAGTGTGGTTTCCATTCATATAAATTATGGGGTGGGGAAACATCCGTTGTTTCTCCATCAGCTAAAATACACAGGAGGAGAAAAGGTAAATGTGCAGTAAGCTACTGTAAATATAACAAAGCATTCTCCTCTTAAATGTTTCATTGAATACACAAGATATTCAGACTGTGACATAAGGTCTACAACTGTCCAGACAACAAAAATGGCCATTGTAGCAACAGAAGAGAGGCTGTGAACATTTTGGCTGCAAGCTATAATAATCTGTAAATTCTATTGTATAATATCTGTAGTGTGGAAAGTGGGGCAATGAGAGAAAATGTTTAGGCCTAGTTATCTTTAAGAAAATTGACTTACTATTTCTGATTCACTAAAAATGTACCCTATGTATTCTATTTCTATTATTTAATTAACACTCCTGCAGATAATATATTTGCCAAATATCACCATCAACTGGAATTAATGAATACCAGAAACCTAAATTACTGAAGATTTTTTTCCCATAATTATCCTCTGTCATGTGTAAAACATGCAACTGGAGGGGGCACCGGCTGGACATCCCTGAAGTAAATAATAAAATATCTAATTGCTAAACAACATATATTGTCATTTGTACTCATTTATAAATATTGCTCCTCAACTGGTATTGAGCCCAGGGCAAATATCCTTTCATCCTTACCATAAGATCCCCAACCAAGGGTTTTGAGCAACGTGTTGTTCACCAAAGCCTTTGATGTTGCACCTAATGGCTTCAAAGCATGAGCTTATTTTTGGATTTATGCCTTGGAGGCAAGAATTGGAGGCATAAAGACCATCGGTACTGCCAAACAGAACCACATGTAGTCTCCCAGTGCACATATGGGCTGCCAAATAACCAATTACAGCCCTTTTTGGCCACTCCCTAGGAACTGTTTTGTGTTTGTATTGCTCCCCAACTTTTTTTTTTCCATTTAAATGTGGCTCACGTTTATGGGTATCAGGAAGAAAAAAACTGATGATCCTTTTTTGACATTTTTATATATAGTGGGTCTTCTTCTGTTGTTCTCTGTATATACCCAGCAAACATAACCCTACATGACTAGAAAACACTTGGCACAATTGCATAGCTGGCTACCACCAGACATGCTAGCTAGACCCAGGCACGTTCCACATTTGAAAAAATAACTGGACTTTTGTCTCTTGGGAACTCTGAATAAGCCCTCATTACATGCAAGGCTAAGTTATATGCTCAGTAAGTCAACCAGCTGCTCTGGGACTGCAGCTTAGTTTTTTTTCCACAAGACCTGACAACTTGGAGCCCCAGATAACTGCCTATTATATTATGTAATCTTAGCCCCTCAAGAGGCACCCAGAGCCATTTTGTACATAAAGGCAGCAATGTGACAAAGGGTGCTGGCAAAAAAGTCCCAAAATCTGTTGTTACTTCTTTATGTCAATAATAGCATTACATATATTTTCCCTTATATGTATGCTTTCTCTATAGGTTTTATTTACGTGGGTGACTTATTGCTGAACCATCTACCACAACAAAACCTTGGTCTACTAATCTTCCAGGTGGCAGTTATTTTGGAAGGTCTGAATACTGGCAGGGCAAGCCCTTGCTATTTTTATTGTGGAGTGCAATGTTTTGGGGGAAACCCCTTTGTCAAGCAACAATCATTAGAATCCATTTGATAAACTAATTGCTGAAGTGGGACAATACAAGAATGCCAAGGGTTTCCAGAAAATCAGTAGGTTCATGAAAGTAATGCCTTGTCACTTTGTGCAAAGGTTACTATTTTTAAGTTCTCAGGATCAAAGCAGTTAATATTATCAGTACTAGTTCCTTAGAAAGAATCTATTCTTTAAAAGTGTTGCTTTTAAACTGTAGTGAATGTTTATTAATCCTGTTTCAACAATAGTTTAATCGTTTTATTCTTCTAGTTGTTAATATATTTAATGATTTCTTTTTGAGGTGCTAAACCTAACATTTCTTCACACTCATGCTGGCAGTCACTGACGGATTTTCCCTACTATGATTTGCTCTTTCTAGCATGACTCAACAGCATAGTTGAGTTGTCTGCAGGAGTAAAAAAGTTAGCTTGCAGAAGCACATCAATATAAACCATCTCTAAAAAAAAGTATAAGAAATAAAACTTATTTATGAAAACGAACTACAATGTATTAAGATTCCACTACAGTTTAGTGACTACTGTATACAGGTATAGGACCTGTTATCCACAATGCTCGGGACCTGGGGTTTTACAAATAAAGGGACTTTCGTAGGATTTACCTACTGCAAGGCTACTTGAAAATTGATTTAAATATTACTTAAACCAAATAGGATTATTTGCTTCCAGTAAGGCATACTTAAAACTTTATTGGAATCAAGTACAAAGAACTATTTTATTACTGAGAAAAAGGAAATCATTTTTAAAATGTTGAAAATGTAAAATGGAATCTATGGATGATGGCCTTTTTGTAATTCAGAACTTTCTGAATAATGTGTTAATGGGTCCTATAAAAATTTCCTCTAGACATAGCCATTTTTTGCATCACTATGAATAGATACTTTTTTTCATTGAAACAGCAGAGCATGTTCAATATGGATTGCAAAGTTGTGGTTGTGTAATCTCTCCACAGCCGTATAGCTACAGATTTGTGTGGCCTTTCCATTTGTATAATTGAAACTGGTATACACACAGCAACACTAAAATTGAATCATTTGTTAAGCCAGTCACAAAGTTTCTAAGTTGCTTTCTTGAGCTCAAGTTAATGGGTCTCCTTGTCACAACTGGATAAATGAAGTTAAAAATTGTTCTTGTGTGTAGTGATTTATATGTAGCAGTTAACCAGACATCTGATTTAAGTACTACACAGAACCCAGCAAAATGATTCCCTTCATTTTGCAATTCTTAAAAATAGCTATTGTTGATGTTACCATTCTTCAGCAGGAGTCTTTTTGGCTTCTGCTCTGCGGCCTGAATGTCTATTGTTTATGTACGGCATCCCTGGATAGTGAGAGCATTCATATTTTTCCAGCCTCAATTACATGAAATAAAGCAGATCTCTATATTTTCACTTTCCAGGTAGCAAACAAACCATTTTACCCTACATTAAATAGTAACTGACCTCTTGTTTTTTTAAAAAATAACTTTAAGATTGTAAGGATTTTGATAAAATCTGTAATCTGCTAAAAATCCAGCAGCTATACCCTGTTAAACACTGTTAGACAGTGGAACCAAAGGGTTTGTTTAGCTAGCAGCTCTCACAAGATCAAAAGTTTTGCACAAGTTTTTGGTGCAAGTTGCAAATTTACTAAAGGGCGAAGTGACTAACGCAGGTGAAAATTCGTTGGTGTAACTTCTCTAGCAAAGGAGATAGACTCTAGCGGTACTTCGCTCCCTAACACCTGGCGAATTTGCACTCTGGCGAATGGACATAACTACACAAACTCACTAAGATGCGGATTTTACTGAACGTTACTTCTTGCGCCAGACTTGTCTTCGCCACCTCAGACCAGGCGAAGTGTAGAGTAGAGTAGATAGGACTTCCTAAAAAATATTTGAACATTTTTCTGTCCCAAAAAGGCTAGTGTCTTTTCCTTTTTCAGGGTGATAGGCTGAAAAATAGCGTAATTTTTTTTAGGGTTCCCGGGTTCCCCCCTACATTTCCCAACATATGGCAAATAAACTATACACTGGGCTCATATGTAGGGCAATATGACAACTTTATTTTATTAAGGTTTCCCGGGCTTGTGTAATGTAATATATTTGCTGCAACATATACGTCCATTGAACTTTAACTTCCCGCCGTATTCAAATTAGCCAACGCTAGTGCAACTTCGCCAGCGTTCGGCACCCTGAACGCAACTTCAGATGTTAGTGAATTAGCGTTGTTCTGTCGAATCTACGCCTGGCGAAGTGTTGCGATGTGAGTGAAGCCGTCACTGGCAAATTTTCGGAGGTTAGTGAATTTGCCCCTTAGAGAGCAACATGAGTTTCTACTTATCTGCCCCTTAACTGCAAGCAATTTGTTAAGCACAAGTTGTAAGTGCAACAGGTGATGGTTATAGGGTTCTCTTGTACCTGATCAAGCTGTGCCTTGTATCTGATATGCCAGCAGAGGGACACCAGCAAAATAGCACAGCACACTACTGTGCAAGAAAAGTTAAGTGCATGACAAAACCATGGAAATGATATTGCACCCATTACTGAGCCTAGCACTTGTACCTACTATTAGTAAATCATGCCTAAAATGTATTGGGCTCTTTGTAAAAATGCCTGCATTAAATTAGCTTTAACCAATAAGATTATGTAAGGCAGGCCTGTACTCAAGTCCTTAGGTTTTATTTTACCCCAACGGAGCATATTTCAAAGATGTGATACCTTCAAAGAAGCTGTGGTGGATCAATTCAGAAATACCATCTGAACTTTCAGGATGAATCATCTTATTGATTTACTTTTGTCCCAATCAGGATTACCTTTAAAAATTGGAACTGAGGACAAGGAGTGCTTCCGTAGAGATTATTTTTCTTTTAACTGGGGATAGAAAGGGCTTACAAGATATTCTATTTAACAGCCAAATTCATCAATGGAAAAATGCGGAGGTTTAATTTACCTCTCTCAAGTGCACTATTGAAAAGATGTATGCTCAAGGATATACATTAAATTATTATTGGCTAATAGGTTTAATTCACTTATCTGAAGTTGGTGGTCCCAAGAGGACTGGCCAACATAACATTGAAGAGCACTAAAAACTAATTGTATTCTAACTAAAAAGCAAAAGGCTTTGCTTACATAATTTCCAACAGGTTACTTAATGATATTGACTATAATATTGATGTGCACTTAAAAGCCTAAGACAACTGTTTTGAAGTTATTTAAATGTAACTTCACTTTGAGGGTGTATTTGCCCTTGAGGAAGAACTTCAACTGTATAAGAAGTCTCAGAGGTTAAAACTAGTTCAGCAGATGGGAAAACAAACATTCTGATCTGCCAATAATAGCAATAGGATTATTAGATAATTACATTTGCATAGATGTACATAAAGGAATAACACTTAAGGCTGTGATTTCACTTTGAAGCTTGCTGAAACTGTCCCATTAGTGACAATCCCCAACGTTTTTGTATGTTCATTTAGCTAGATCAGGGAGAATTTGATTTCGGTACCTACAAATATAAACCTTATGGGGGTTATTTATTAAAGTCAGAATGCTGAATGAAAAAAAATACTTTACTATAAAATCTGAATTAAAATTCTGAAAAAGTCAGAATCCGAAAATCTATTATCTCAGACCTACCGAGGTTGTATATAAGTCAAGGGAAGAGGCCCCTATCCTGTTTGGAAGTTTCTGTGGTCTGCACTGGAATTAGCACGAAAATCTGACTATTTCTAACTTTTCGTGCAAAAATCAGAAAAATTTTGGCTTTTCGGGAAAAAGACTAAAAAATTGAGTGATTTGGAAAAAAATTTGTACAATTCGCATTTTCCCAAAAAATGTTTTAATAACAAATACTGTCCAATCGTCAATTCTAGTTTGGTCGGACTTCTTTTATTAAAATTCTCGGACTCTGATAAATAAGTCCCTTAATATTATCCAAGGTCATTCTCTAAATGTGAGTACCTCAGTTGCAGTATACTAGATCATATCAAACATTTATTAATAACTAACCAGGCACAAACCTATGTTTCCATGGATGATGCACCATACACTTTAAATCAAAAGTCCTTTTGTGCTGTAACAGAAGCCTACAAAGTTATTTCCAAGTGAACAGTTTAAAGTAGGGCCTTTCAGTTGGTGCACTAGGCTAAACAGAAGAGTACAGACATCAGACAGAAGCTAATGCCTTAACCATATATGGCCAAGGAGCCACTAGAGAGAAAAAGATGCAGGGCCTGTCCATTTGCTCTCAGATGCTTTACCAAAGGGAGACGTTAACCTTTGTGTAACCTCTATGTAATTCACTAGTATGTGTACAACATTAATCATCTTTAAACAAGCAGGGAAAGCTTTCCATTTTAAGTGGCACTTCTTTAACAAACATTTCAACTTCAAACAGTGGAGCCCGGGTTTCCTTGAGCAAAATCCCATGCATTTTTCAAAGTTTTAAAATCTCTGAAGGTGCACATGTGTTACAGCATCTACTCTAATAAATGATTTAGCTTGCAATACAGGTATGGTACCTGTTATCCAGAATGCTCGGGTCCTAAGGTTTTCCAGATAATGGATCTTTCCATAATTTGGCTTTTCATACCTTAAGGGCAGAGACGTATGCTCAGATTCGGGGAGATTAATCTCCCAGCGACAAATCTCCTCTTCTTCGGGGCGACTAATCTCCCCGAACTGCCTTACATTTAGAATGTAAATCACCGGCGGGATGGGATACCCGCGGGTTACCCACAAAAAAAGCGGGCATCCTGGGGAATGAGGGGAGGATTTTCAGGTGCGTGTATAGATGCGGGTCGGGGATCTAAATATCTTATCTTATGTAATATTGTCTTTTACTCCTTTTAAAGTTTTACAAGACTTGTTTCTGTCCCTGTCCACTTTTGATGATGTCACGTCTGGTTTGCAGCACCATTACTTCCTGTTTGATGGTGGTCGGCGGGTTGCGGATAAAGCAGTTGCGGGTCTGGGTTGGGTAGCGGATCAAAGTGGGTAAATATGCGGGTTGCGGTTCGGGTCTCGGCCTGCGGGGTGCGGGCATGGGTCGGGTCCATGTCTTAGAAATTGGTTTGGCGCAGGACTCTAACATGGAGCAATTCGTTTTCTGAAGTTGCCGCGCGCGAAAACTTCAAGAGACTTCAGAAAACGAAGCGATCCGAGTGCCATCCACTGGCGATTTACATTCTATCTGGCGGGAAGGCATTTTGGCGAGATTAGTCGCTCTGAAGAAGAGGAGATTTGTCGTTGGGCATCTAATCTCCCCGAATCTGAGCATGTGTCTCTGCCCTAAATCTTATGTAAACATAAAATAAACTCAATAGGCTGGTTTTGCTTCCAATAAGGATTAATTACATCTTAGTTTCGATCAAGTACAAAGTACTGTTTTATTATTACAAGGGAAATCATATTTAAAAAATTTATTTGGATAATATGGAGTCTATGGGAGCTTTCTGGATAACGGGTTTCCGGATGACGGATCCCATACCTGTATATGCAAAAATTGTCACAGTGCTTCCCTTATGTCGGTAAGCCACTTTACCACCAATACAATTCCATGTAATGCAGTAGAGTACATGAGTAAAAGCTTTTTTTGTGATACAGCACAATATTTTAAGAGAATACCCGTCTAAAATATAGGGTTATGAGAAGAGGCTCATTCATCATTGAATGTTCTAAGAAACGGTTTTTCTTCTATGCACATTGTATCCATCCTTTACCACATTATATGGTTATGAAACAGCTGTCTAAAGCTTCTCCAATATGTGTGCTCAAAAGGTACAGCAAAAAGAAATGGCAAAGTATCATTGTGGTAGAAAACAGAGCTGCAACATTTATAAAAGCAGTAATTATACTTACATTAGTCAATTTGAAGTTATAAGTGATTGTCCTATGGGAGGATTTGCTGGATATTAGTGCTACATGACCTAAATAGACCAGTCTAAAGGATCAGAACTGCAACCCCCGCCATGTCCAGATTGACCTTATTATGTGCAATGATAAACCAGTCAAAGATGGAAATGGTACGTCCAATTTTTCATTTTCCAAGGATTTTTCGGTAGGTTTTGGAGGCAGCATTTCAGACTGTTCCAAGTGCCTGACATCTTTATATCAAGGGACAGGATTTCACAGCCCTAACTCTCAAAACAGCAAAGACATTAAAGGAACAGTTCAGTGTAAAAATAAAAACTGTGTAAATAGACTGGCTGCGCAAAATAAAAAATGTTTCCAATATAGTTGTTAAGCCAAAAATGTAATGTATAAAGGCTGCAGTGACTGGATGTCTAACATAATAGCCAGAACACTACTTCCTGCTTTTCAGCTCTATAAATCTGAGTCAGTCAGCGACTTGAAGGGGGGCCACATGGTACATTTCTGTTCAGTGAGTTTGCAATTGATCGGCGCAGCATGCAGCTCAGATTCAAAAGCAACAGGTATGACCCATGTGGCCCCCCTCAAGACACTGATTGGTTACTGCCTTTTAACCAGTCAGTGTAAACCAAGAGAGCTGAAAAGCAGGAAGTAGTGTTCTGGCTATTATGTTAGACATCCAGTCACTCCAGCCTTTATACATTACATTTGTGGCTAACTAACTATATCAGAAACATTTTTTTTTGCGCAGCCTATCTATTTACCCAGTTTTTATTTTTATACTGAACAATTCCTTTAATGTATAGCTTCTGCACATACTGTACATAATGGATTGTTCCATGATACTTGTACAGAATGAAATCTGTTACAATAAACAATACACAGTTGTTATTTTTGGCACAATACCTCTGCATATTTTTCAGTTTGTCTGAAAGAATGACAGACCTGGGGGATATGCATAAAAACCACTTGCGCCATTCAAAATTGTGTCATACACCAAAAATGTGAAGCTTGTTGAAATCATTTGGTGCTCTTTTTAAAGAGCTAAACTCACTGCTGGAGCTTAGACTGATATAATAATCTACTTAGTCTAGGAAATCCTGACAGACCACAGACCAAATTACATAAACGTGAATAATTTTTGTATTTTCATGCTGTAATTTAGAAATTTGCTCTTATACTTACTTCCAAAGAAAAATTCTTATTAACCATCAACAAAATTATTTTAATAATACCCTTATCTTTAGGATTTGAGAAGTCTAATAGCATACGCTCTAACTATAATCCCACTTATACTTTTAGAAATAATGTTTGATTCCTTTTTCTTTGCACAATAAAAGGATTTCGTTTACTATGTGTTCAAGATATGAATTTTTGTCTGTTCATGCCTTGGCTAAAATATTGCATATTATTGTATATAGTATGTTATAGGATAACATTTTTAAAAATTAGCTTGCGCTTGCTTTATTGTCTAATTAGATTTCAAGTTTAAACTTTGCAAAGGCAGTGGATTAGTCGCCTGGCGACAAATCTCCTCTTCTTCGGGGCGACTAATCTCCCCGAACTGGCTCCCCTGCCTTCCCGCTGGTTAAAATGTAAATTGCTTCTGTAGGGACAATTAGGACACGCCCACCGCTCATTTGAAACAGGGACCAGTGAGCATCTATAGGGAGCTCCAATAAAGGGGCTATTTTAAAGATAATATTAATTTGTAGCATCATGTAAAAGCAACACCATATTTTACTTATAATTGCCTACAATTTTTTTTTTTTTAATCTTATATGTCTCCTTTAACAGGAAAGGATGGTGAAAGTAAGGACTGGAACAGGATGAGGGTGGTGAAGGGACAGAACAGGAGTAAAACAGGACTAGAACAGGAGTAAACAAGGGCAGGACTAATAACAGGACGGTGCTGGGAAATGGAACAGTACTACAGTAGGAACAAGAGTAGGAGTAGAAGCAAGAGCCAGGAACATAAGAGCTATGGACAAGCCTCAGTGCTCATGAATCAAGGCCAATTTTCAGGCATCAGCTGGGAGGAGGGCTGGATTTTTATAGGGCTGTCAGCACTATGAAGTTCACACTAATTATTAGAATATTGTGCCTTACTCAAGGTTAGTTTATTGATCACATTTAGAGAACTGTGCACTTCTTTGTATACACTATTTGTTTTTATAAATGTTATAATTTTAAAATATAATCCCACGCAGAAATATTCTTTCAAATGGAAACAAGGAATTTTGCCTCAACTTTCTTCCTATAAATATTTTCCCTTTTTCTGTAATGTTTAAAAAATGCCTACAAAGCCACACACATTGTCTGAAATTCCTATTGCTTAGACACCAGAAGAGCTGACACAAAAAACGAGACGTCTCTCGCAGTCTTTCACATTCTCACATTACATAAAGACAAAAAGGGAAATATCAATTTAGAAAACAAGTTCCTGAAATATATCAGCCTTCCTATGGGGAGCAACCGCATACATTTGACCTCACAGGCAGAATGATCTCATGTACTGAACAGTTGAAGAAATGGTAAGAAATTCAACAGAAATAGATCTTGACAAAACATCTGCACCGGAATATTTCCAATAAGTGTCTATTTTTTGCATACACATTTTCATTTCTCCATGGCATAAAAATAGGTGTTATGAAAAAGTATCCAGTTATCTTAGAAGAGAATCTTGTGACAGAAGTTCAACTAATGCTTCATGTGAAAACATAATCACTGATGTTAAACTGGCTCGTGTTTTATCTGACGCAACAGAACAAAACTTTTTGTCGATCTTGCCAAAATCTAAGTTGTTCATCCACATAGAATACAGACGGGGTCATCTAAAACAACTAATTGCTGCTGAATTGTGCTAAACAGATGTCTGCACACAGATAGTGCAAGATAAAAACAGCCAAGGCAAACAGTGCCTTTCTCTCATTGCCGCAAACCCAAGATTACAATCAAATAACAAAAGGAAGAAAACACAATTACAATAAAAATATATTAGTACAATACCGACAAGGGTACAGTAGGGTTGCCATATTTTTGTTAACTGAAATATCAGTATTGATACAAGTTATGTTATGGTTAGATTTTTTTGACAGCTAGTGGAGTAATACTCGATTTGGGGAAAGATTTGATACTAGCCATACCTTAAACATCCCCTTGCTTGGGCGAGTCATTAAATAAGAGTTGGTCCAAACTAAGCTTAAATGGGGTAAACGCTGGATGACAAAAGTGATCTACAGGGATTTACTATGTCCCTGGACACATGACAGCCAATGGGTAGGGGGCAGGAGAAATGTATGCCTATGTGCCTCCACCCACCCCGTATGAATACAGTACAGTGCTGTACTGTATTCAATGGATGAAGGACACATTTCAGCAATTCATTTAGATAATGTACAAAGTGCAATTAAAAAAACAGGCTTATTGGGCCCATTATTTTGCAATTTGCCTTCTTGTTAGTAAAGGAGTTGTTGAGAACAAACATCACTGTTGGCATCATTTATAGAATTTTTACTTCCTTCTGCATGTATAATATCTGAATTAACCTTAATCAGTTATTAATAGTGGAAGGCAACATTTAGGACCACACAAGGACCAATAGGCTGTTGTCCTGAGTCAAGACTGGGCACTTTAATACTAGCACTTTTCCTTAAGGGCAGAGACACACGCAAAGATTCAGGGAGATTTAGTCGCCCGGCAACAAATCACCTCTTCTTCAGGAGACTAATCTCCCTGAAAAGCCTTCCCGCCGGCTAGAATCTAAATTGCTAGTGGGAAGGCTGAAGAAGAGGCGATTTGTCGTCGGGCGAATAAATCTCCCAAATCTTCTGCCCTAAAGGGATTCTGCCACGATTTTTATGGTGTAGTTTTTATTTAGAAATTACGCTGTTTACACTGCAAATAATTCACTCTAAAATATAAAATGTAATTCCTAAACCAGCAAGTGTATTTTTAAGTTGTAATATTGGTGTGTAGGCAGCCATCTCAGGTCATTATGCCTGGTTATGTGCTTTCAGAAAGAACCAGCACTTTAGGATGGAACTGCTTTCTGGCAGGCTATTGTTTCTCCTACTCACTGTAACTGAATGTGTCGTAGTGGGACCTGGATTTTACTATTGAGTGCTGTTCTTAGATCCAGGCAGCTGTTATCTTGTGTTAGGGAGCTGCTTTCTGGTTACCTTCCCATTGTTTTGTTGTGAGGCTGCTGGAGGGGGGGAAGGCAGGTGATATCACTTGAACTTGCAGTACAGCAGTAAAGAGTGAATGGAGTACAAGTCACATGACATGACTATATGTCTAGCCCCATGTCAGATTTCAAAATTAAATATAAAAAAATCTGCTCTTTTGAGAAACGGATTTCAGTGCAGAATTCACGATTAACTGATGCATTTTTTTCCCATGACAGTATGTATCCCTTTAAGCCTTGTTGATGCATAAAGGATTTTAGCTGATATATGAATTTTCTAAATATCTGAAGGGCCATTGTTTGGATATTCCTGTCCCCATATAAAAAGGGCCATTAAAATAAGTGTCTTTCAGAGAAATGATGATGTTACAGTACTGATGAAGTTATATTTACTTTACATCTACATTTATTGTAAAAATCTAATGCAGGAATAACCTTTTATTTGAGAAGAACTGGGCCAATGAGCTTCAGCACCTAAGGCCAGGGTAAGAATATATGCACCCCATAACCCATGGTACAACCTCACTATTAACTGCAGTCTGGGAGAATTGGTAGCAGACACAGAACAAGTTATACAGGAAGGACAAAGAGTTGAAAGTTTGTTGAATATTGACAATATAACTGCAATAAACAGCAATAATAATTTTCTGCAATTGCATACCACCTACCATTTTTTTTAAATTAGCTCCACCATAAGAACATAACTCTCCTGTCTACCCCTAGTTCTATCCCTGGCTCTGAGGCAGTTTTTGATTTTGCCAATGTGAAGTTAAACAGCAGCTGTTTTCTGCATTAAATTATAATTAAATATCAGTGCTACACTCTGCATCCTGCTCAAAATAACTGTTGCTGAAAAAATATGAAAACAGTGGCGACGAAGAGACAAACAGATATTGTGCGCTTGGCTGAAGCCTTCTTAGTATCATTTTAAGCCCATAGGCAACTGACTTTAT
This sequence comes from Xenopus petersii, assembly GCA_038501925.1. NCBI lineage: Eukaryota > Metazoa > Chordata > Amphibia > Anura > Pipidae > Xenopus > Xenopus petersii. Next base: position 112,783,159 of record CM076681.1, read on the forward strand.
CATAGATGTTACAGGCTACGTGTATGTCAGATCTCTGTGCAGTTTCCATCTTTCAGTTATTCATAAGTTGATGGTAATAATTATACAACTGTGCTGTAAATGCCATGGTTTCAGCTAGCCAGCCAAAGGCGTAGCTTAATGTAGACTGTATTAGAGTCAGCTTCTATTAATGCAACTGCAGAATAACTGCACAGCTGGCTCACAAGTACAACATAGAAATATACGGAGAAGCCGGGAAGGTGTTGCACTGTGCTTGTAGGCCTCTGCACCCTCCAGTCCTTGACAATGACAAACCACTGATCTGTGGTTATGTGGCTTTGATTTAACTGCATGTTTCCAAACAGGAAGCTCTGCTGAACAAAGTGGGTGCCTAAGGGTGCCACAACCACACCACATGCTTTTGCTTTTATTGTTCAGTTTAAAAAACAATGTTTATGCACACGATTAATTATTTTAAAAAAACGATGGCATTTAACAATGTATAATAGCGAACTAGTTGGAATATGTAGCACAGAAATAAAAATGCAGGGATTTAAATAATGACAGCGTGCACTGCCATAAAACATGCTCTGCTGAGGCAATCAATACAGGAACCTGGGATTTTTTTTATATATAATAGGGGGTCTTTCTGTAATGTAAAGAACACCACCCTAAAGCAATACCAACACGTTCCTATATCCATATGTCCATATCAAGGAGGTGCTGCATGCGTATATTTTCCTCTAAAAGCCCCCCAAAGATGCCTCCAGCCCTGCAAACCTTTGTTAAAGGAGAACTAAACTCAATGAAAAAAAACCCTACCCTACATAGACCCCTCTACCTCCTCCCCCCACCCAAGCCTAGTTGCTACCCCGGTAAATACCCCTAACTCTTTACTAACCCCTCGGTGCTGATTCAGGGCATTGGAGTTCATCTTCTTCTCTTCGATAGTCTTCGGAATGAGAGCAGTGTATCGGCAAATGCACAGTTGGACTGATTCTCCGTTTTGCGACAACTGTGCATGTGCCAAAAGTCACGGAAATTGCCGAAGTGAAAGAAGAAGATACGAAGATTACTGAAATGCCGGAAGAAAGCGCCTGTGAACTCTGATGCCCTGAATCTGCACCAAGGGGTAAGTAAAGAGTTAGGGGCATTTACCAGGGGTAGCAGCTAGGCTGGGGGGGAGCAGGGAGGGGGGTCAATGTAGGGTTGAGGGGTAGGGGTTTGTTTAATTAAGGATTGAATTCTCCTTTAAGCCGACCGTCTGACACTGCTAACGGATCTTCTGTGTTGGGCTGGGGGAGGAGCGATCCTTCCATAGACTGCAATCCTGTTTTCATTTGTAATCAGCCTATGGAAGGATTGCTCCGCCCCCAGCCCAGCGTCACTAAAACAACACAGAAGATCCGTTAGCAGTGTCAGCTTAACGAAGGTTCATGGGTCTGGGCGGTTTTGGGGGGCTTTTAGAGGAAAATATTCGGCATGCAGCACCTCCTTGATATGGATCTGTTCCTATGATTTTTATAGGAACGTGTTGGTATCGCTTTAAGGCGATACCAACACGTGTAAAAAATTGGATTGTTCTGCCATCAACATGGATTTATGTTAGCTTAGTTAACAATGAGTTCAAGGTACTTTCATTAGAAAAAATCTGTAGAAAATAAAGATATGCAGCTTTTGGGTTTTCACTGTAAATAGCACTCTGCGGTAAATTAGATTAGTGTATTTCAAGTTTGCTGGAAAATGGGTTTCCATATAATAGATCCCATACCTGAATTAAAATAACAAAGGGTGCAAAATGGAAGGAACCAGATTCATGAACATTGCTATTATCTCATTCCAGATGGAACAAGCAATGTATTAAAGGCCATTTGGCTACTACAATATGAAAAAAAGAAGTAAGGCTGAAACCTATGAAATATTAGTCTGCACAGAAAAATATTAATATTAATATTACTAAAATTTAATTTTATATATCTCAGACCTGTACAAACCATCTAAAATTAGCTTTGTGTATTTTTGCCACAATCCGTTCACCTTTAAATTAACTTTGGGTATGATGTAGAGAATGATATTCTAAGACAATTTGCAATCGGTTTTCCTTTTTTATTAGTTGTGGTTTTTGAGTTATTTAGTTTTTTATTCAGCAGCTTTCAGTTTGCATTTTTAGCAATCTGGTTGCCAGGGACCAAATGACCCTAGTAACCATGTATTGATTTGAATAAGAGACTGGAATATGAATAGGAGAGGGCCTAAATACAAAGATAAGTAATAAAAAGTAGCAATAGCAATAAATGTGTAGCCTTAGAGAGCATTTGTTTTTAGATGGGTCAGTGTCCTCCTTTTGAAAGCTGGAAAGAGTCAGAAGAAAAAGGCAAATAATGTAAAAACTATAAAGAATAAACAATGAAGACCAATTGAAAATCTGCTTAGAATTAACCATTCTATAACATACTATAAGTTGTTTAAGGTAAACCACCACTTTAAAAGTTATTTCCACTATCCCAGTAAATCACAATGTATGTAATATATATATATATATATTTTGCATACATGCATTGCTCACTATACAGAAGTGTATGTACAGGTATGGGAAATGTAATCCAAAATGCTCTGGACCTGAGGTTTTCTGTATAAAGGCTATTTCCATAATTTGGATCTTCCTACCTTAAGTCTACTAGAAAATCATATAAACATTAAATAAACCCAATAGGCTGGTTTTGCCTCCATTACAGATTATTTATATCTTAGTTTAGAAGTACAAGGTACTGTTTTATCACTTTAGAGAAAAGGGGAATCATTTTTTAAAATATAGATATTATGAGCGATGGCCTTCCTGTAATTCAGAGCTCTCATCAGATCTCTCTGGATCATGGGTTTCCGGATAACGGATTAGCTTGCTATGGAAATTGCCAGCCTTACTCTCTCTCTAGATGTACTAATACTTTTCCTGAACTCTTGTGATATCTCTGCTATTAATTACAATTAGATCTTTACACTGTTTGTATTAATTGTCCACAGCCGTTAGTGCTGCTAAATGATGATACGGCACAGCAAAATATTGGATTCGGGATTAAACAAATAAATTCATAATCCAAACAGAAGGATTTCAGTTAAATTTGTTTTCTCTAAAGTAAAACCAGCTCCAGATTCTTTTTATTGGTATATTGCTTTACATGGTATGTGCTTATAACGAGTACAGAGCAAAGGAGGTTTAATAAAAGATAAAGATGGGTTTATTAATGCCGCATTAATTTCAGTTATTTCGAAATTCATTTCCTGTACAAAAGAAACACATTCTATTGACTGAGCACTGCCTATCTTTCACATACAACAGCATTATCTATGAATCAGAAAGCAATTTACAGCATAATGCATTCCCAGCCTGTCATAAAGGATATTGTGTGTATTACAAATAGTACTGTTATATATATAACAATAATCAATAGTAATAATTTATAGTGCTTTGAGGGTTCACCTAACAAGGGGAAAATAATGGACAAACACCATGTGGTTCTGAAGTAGATCTTAAAGGGGAACTATTGCAAAAATATAGATTTAATATTAGCTGCATACTGAAATAAGAAATTATGTACCATTTCTGAAATAATCAAGTTTATCTTCACAATTCCTCTATCAGTTTATGTATCTCCTCATTCTATCTTCATTCAGGAGTTGGGTGTCAGATGAATGATCCGATATATCTTATAGGGGGGCTACTATTGCCTAGCCTTAGAAGATGTATTAGAGCTCACTCTTTTAAAATCACCAGACATCATGTCTCTCTACATGCAGAATTTGTGCAAAAGGCAGTTATTTTGTTAGATTTTGTTTGTACTGGAATCAGTTACGTATTTGAGTGAGCTCTAATACATCTGCTAGGAAAGGGATAAGATATATTAGATCATTCATCTGAAACCCAACTGCTGCATGAAGACAGAATGAAGAGAAACAGATGCTGAGAGAGGAATAGTGAACATAACATTGATTATTTCAGAAATTATGCAGAATTTTTAATTGATTGTATTTAGAAAGTTTCTTACTTCAGTATGAGGAAGCTTATATTAAATTTTCATTTTCGCGATAGTTCCCCTTTAAGGACTGAGAGGGAACAGACAGGAACATCAGAGTTGATATAAAATATGGAGCAGAGGAGTGCATATATTTGAAATAGAGACTTAACCCGGGGTCAGGAGAGTCTTTGTTGGTAAAATTGGTATAAAGAGAGGGGGGATAATGGGGGCAGCAAAATGAAAGACTAATTCGACCCCTAGACAGCTGCCTTATGCGACTGCATTTACAGTAACATTGATGACAGTGATACTGAATGAAATGAGGGGGCCAGCTTTAGGAGAGAATATCAGATGTTAGGTCTCAGACGGATCTAGTTTCAGGTGGCAGGGTGCTATATAGTGGTTAGGCATTGTCTTTATTGTTTTTACTGTTTTCCCTTACATAGTGTGTATAGTTTATCCAAAAGAACAGCTAAGCTTCAACCTCAAAACATTCTCTTTTTTTATAAGGACATCTCCTAGCTGTATTCATCTGCAATCTAATATGATTATGAGCCTGTGCTGGGAATATTCTTCTGTTCTGTAAATGTATAAAACAGTGCCGAGTTTGTTTTATATTCCTCACATATATTCCCAACATCATGATTCTATAAATGAATTATGTATTACAAATATGGGCACAGAATATTTCATGTGCTGTTTATAGCAACAGGGATTTCATGGAACAAACTATCTTCCATTATGACGCGACCATTCATCTCTTATTTAATTTCACAAAAAGGTAATACAGTCATAGCTCCTCTGGGTTCGGTGGACATTTAAAGAAAGCGCATTTCGCCTTTGCTTATAATCTCTATGCACTAATGGACCTTCAGAGTATTTCAGATAAATCAAGGTATAATTCAGAACATAGTAGGGATGCACCGAATCCACTATTTTGGATTCGGCCGAATCCCCAAATCCATCTTGGAAGATTTGGCCGAATACTGAACCGAATCCTAATTTGAATATGCAAATTAGGGGTGGGAAAGGAAAAAGTGGAAAAAATTGGTTTACTTCCTTGTTTTGTAACAACAAGTAATATGAAATCCTGCCCTCCCCACAATTTACATATGCAAATTAGGATTCGGTTCGGCCAGGCACAAGGATTCTGCTGAATCCGAACCCTGCTGAAAAAGGCCGAATCTTGGCCGAATCCTAAACTGAATCCTGGATTCAGAGCATCCCTAGAACATAATATTTCATCTCCTGCATAATCTGTGAGGTATTTCTTCTATAAAAATAATGCACTGTTGGCAAATCAGATTTACGGTAAAACAGTTTAAGTGCATAAAACAGACAATTGAAAGTAAGGATCTACGTGCCCCATACCCATTCTTGTACAATAGTAGCTGGTGGGAAAGTGACTCAGAAGAGGGATTATATATGTATTATCCATCTATTAGTCTCATGTGTTACAGTCAGCTAGATGGAAATGCTGTCCCCACCTCTGAAGAAGCTGACCTCAGCGAAACGCGTCAGGTGTGACATCAATTCCGGTCTCAGCAGTGAGTGGATGCACAGGTGAAACATACGGGAGGGAGACACCGGCAGCACCCATTTCTTTGCAAAGGTTCACCTCCATGATCTACACTCTAAAGCTGCCCATAGATGTTGAGATTTTTAAAAGATCAGATCCTGATCGTGAGACCACGATCTTCTCAGAACGATCGTACGATCATACGAACTGACCATCAACTAAAAAGACCAATTTGCCAGGAAAACAAAGGGGAGCTGCCTGCTTGGCCCTGCAAACATAGATAGATTGCACTGGGGCCGACAAAGATTTTTTGACCTGGCCGATCAATTTCTAGATGTCGGACGAAAAATCGTAAAATGTACAATCATTCGAATCCCTCTAACCGCACGATAATTTCGAAGGATTGGTCAGGCTTCCCTAAAATCGGTCGTTCGGCAAGAAGAATCGTCGCGTCTATGGGGAGCTTTAGACTGGCTTAGGTGATATGTGCTCAGAAGTTTGACTTATATAAGTGCAATAAGTTTTAAAACCTTTTAAAAAAAATAAAGGCAAATTACACTATGGGCACTGTCCCTGCTTTTTAATGTCTTTACAGAAAAAGGAATACCCTCCAGTTGATATCGATATGCTGTTTTGAAATCAGGAATCTTGTAAGTTGCCAATCCAACCAGAGTGGTGATTTTTACTGATTGAAGAAAACACCATTGCACCCTATTTAATTCATTTTAACTTTTGAAGCAAGCACTAAAAGCACTTTGTTTGACCTAATTATAATTTTATTCTGGAGATAGCACCTTGTAGAAATCACTACAGCGCTTTAAAATACACACAAAAATCTGTGCATAGACTTTCTATCGTTCAAGACACACACAGATTAGTTTTGTAACACTTTGGTGATTGCACTGAATATTAAAAATATTGTACTATGTTCTATTATTTGTTTTTTTCTGTAGCCTGTGGCACTGATCTTTCATTATATCTTGATTGGATGGAAATGCTGTCCAATCTTCAGTTTTATGGCCCAAACTATGTTTTCATCACTATTGTGTTCAATGCCTATAAACAAGGGGTGAACCTGCACTGAGGTCAAGGTATAGCGCACACAAGGGGGCACATTTACTAAAGGGCAAATGCGGATGTTTACCGAACATTTGTCAAAAAGACAATTAGCCAGGACTTCGCCTATTAACGCCTGATTTAGTAGTGCAAAGTATGGCAAAGCTCATGGAATGCGCCTCATGGACACATTTATGAACGGGAGTGCAACTGAAATGCATTAAAATGGACACAAATGTCATGTCTACTAGAGGTTTTGCTATATTTGCATCAGTTTTTGGTACAGTGTACAGTGCCAGTCTTCCTGACACTGGATAATATACAAAATGATGGCAAAACAAGGTCGGGTGTGTTTTGCCCTGCATTATATTTTACAGTTTCTATCCTGAGATGTCACCAATGTGTCATATGTGTTTACAGAACTAACTAGTTATTAGGCATTTTTATTATAATACATAACCAAATTAGACATTCAGGTCACATTAAGAAATTGGGGGTTGGCAAAATTACAATATTAAGCAATATGTTTAACGTGTTCTGTGAAGGTACAGTATACAGGTATGGCATCCATAATCTGGCATTTTTTTTTATTGAGAAAGCTCTATGGAAAGGCTGTCTCCCATAGACTCCATTTTATCCAAATAATCCATATTTTTAAAAACTATTTCCTTTTTCTCTCCTTTCACCCCCCCACACTTTTCATAAAGTGCAATGGAGCATTGTACAGGTATGGGATCCTTTATCCGGAAACCGTTATCCAGAAAGCTCCAAATTATGGAAAGGCAATCTCCCATAGACTCCATTTTATCCAAATAATCCAAATTTTTAGAAATTATTTCCTTTTTCTCTTTAAAACAGTACCTTGTACATTATCAAAACTAAGATATAATTAAAGCAGAACCAGCTTATTGGGTTTATTTAATGTTTACATGATTCTCTAGTAGACTTAAGGTATGAACATCGAAATTACGGAAAGATCCGTTATCCGGAAAACCCAAGTCCCCCGAGCATTCTGGATAAAAGGTTCCATACCTATACTAACATGATAAAATTTAAAAATGTATTTAGGCTTCGAAATATAAAAAAAAAAAAAAGTTTGGATCAAATTTAGTTGCTTCAGGCCTGATACACAAATTACAGAGGCAATGGAGCTTGGTATGATCTGCATGATGGTGCTAAAGTACTTTTCTTGACTCCTCTGCATACCTCCCAACATTTTGGAAATAAAAAGAGGGACGAAAAAGTTGGCGTGCATAGCGCAGCGAAACTTGACCACGCCCATTTGTGTGGCCACCCCCCTCTAATTACCATGTTCATTTTACAAAATTTGGCAGGTTATGAAAGTTTGAACATATTTCTGTGTTTTTTTTTTCAGTTTTTACAGTTTTGCTAATAAAGGTGATTTGCCCTTTAAGCTTTGAGTCTAACTTTTGCCAAGGGACCTGTTATCTTATATTGTTACAACTTATTTGCTTATCTAGAAATTGTTATCTTCTGTTGTAGCTGTTCTGGGTTCTCTGCCAAAAGCCAATTAAGTTAGAAACTTTGTTTCTTTTTCTGGCTGTTGTAGTGCAGAGAAAAACTGGACTTTCCAGTACAAACGAGTGACTGCAGGTTGAGCTGTCAAAAGAGGGACTGTCCCTCTAAAAATGGGAAATTTGGGAGTTATGCCTCTGAGACATAGATTAACCTGTTACACATACACATATATAATATATATATGTGTGGCTGCAGAACTAAATTCTTACTGCTGCACGACATGTATGGTGCGCATATTTAGAAGTGTGACGAGAAGCAGAGCCGGCACTGCGACTGCTGCAGAACCCAGGTCTCTGCTTGCTACATTCATTCTGCAAAGCAGTACATTTTTGGGAATTGCATAACGTACAAATCACTGCTATTGAATGCAGCATTATACATCTTGGCAGTTATACTGTTTCCTGTCTGCTATGTTGTAATGTCAGAAACTAGGAATTGCTCAACACTTGACTGGAGAACATCTCTAATAATAAGAAGGCAGAACAGAGAAAGCAGAAAGGAATGTAGTATTATTTGATGACAAGGTTCATATCCTCATGCTGAACTATATCCTAGCTAGACACAGGCTGAATGATCCTAGTCAAACAGAATTACTTGTGAGCTGTCTTTTCTGCAGGCAAAAGCACAGGGACTCGTTGTATTACTACTATCCGTCTCACCAAAAGTTCCTAATTTATTCCTGGAGAAAATGTTCCTGCTTTTTGTAGCTTGAGTGGCAAAATTTGGTTAACTTTAAGCACTACACACGCAAAAAATATGTATATGGCTTCCTGTGTGAATTGTGTGGTTAGCTAGGGGACTGGAGAGTGGATAAACCAAGATAAAACAAATAGGTAGGTACTCAAGGAATCCACAATGAGGCCAATCAACTAAAAGTAAAAAAAATTATAAGATAAACAACCCTAATAGAGCCTTATGCGTTTTGTGCTGTGTGCATTGGCTGAATACAGCATCTAAGGATGTGGGTAAATAAATGAACTACAATCAATGACTAGACTGTCTCTTCTAGTTAATTAGTCCTCAAGTTTCAGTGGTTGTATTGTTTTATACACTCATATTCTTAAATACTAGATTCGGCCTATGACTAAGTGAAAAGAGCATGAAATGCATATGCAATAGGGATGTTTTTCTAATAAAAATCTTTTTACCATTATTTAATTGGCCTAAGTATGGATTCCATGAGTGTCTACCTCTTTGTAATTTTAGTTAATCATCAGCACAAGCCCCTGGCCAGTTATGGGGACGATCAGCCTAGTCTTTGAAAAACAAAATGTAAGTACTGCTTGGAAAATCTCAGTCTGCCACCCACTACCGTGAACCATGAAGTGCCAAGTGGAGATCCATCAGGATGTTCCCAAAGCCTTTCATTCTAAAGGCTAAGATCGGAAACTATTTCATGTCTAATAGCTTGTTCCTTTATGCACAAGGATGAACTATCACATACATAAGATCAAATCATGTGATACACTAGTGGGGCAACACTTCTGCAATCAAAATCACAGTCTTCAGGACATGAGGTTCTTCATTCTAAAAGGGAACTTTAAAACTAAACAGGAAATCAAGATCTATGAATTCAAATGTATGAAGTTATTTAACACATTAGGACAGGGCCTTAATTTAGGGTCCGGTTTTCATGTCCTTTTCTGACTTTTTCATTTGATTTTCACAATTTTTTGCAAATTTTCAACCGAAAACTTCGGGGTATTGCCCAAAACCCAGCACACATCAAAAAATCATTGGGACTTCTCCCATTGAGTTATATGCAACCTCGACAGGTCTAGCTTTTTATTCTGCAGCTCTTCAATTTGCATTTTAAGCAATCTGGTAACTAGGGCCCAAATTACCCTAGCAACCATGCATTGATTTGAATAAGAGACTGGAATATAAATAGGGGAGTGTCTGAGTAGAAGGATCAATATAAATAAATAACAATACATTTGTAGCCTTACAGGGCATTTGTTTTTTTAGAAGTGGACAACGACGCTAGTGATGTGCGGGTTGACCTCGCACTGCTCCTCACGGGTGGCAGCTCCTCAAATGCCAGCTTCTGAGTGCCCCGCCCCATTTGTGACATCATTGTGACGTCATCGGTGGGGTGCCGTGGGTCTATAAAAGGACCCCGGAATCGCAGTTGCGGCGGCCGCGAGCTGGAGCAAGGCAGGTTAGGGTCGGTTGTGGGTCAGGAAAACCCTAACCCGCACATCAACCAATTGAAAGTTGCTTAGAATTGGCCGGTCTATAACTTAATAAAAGTTACTTTAAAAGTGAACCACCCCTTTAAAGACACACTATGAACAATTATTAAACTCTCTGTAGAACATTGCTGTTCATATGGAAAAATAATTGCCCTTCCAGCAAATCCCTGGAAATCTGAAAAAAAACTCCAATGTTTCTTGACGCATACCAGTTGTTTAAAGCCTATTTTAAAATCCATAATTGGACATTGTTTAATTAATTTAGATGTGACTTGGTTAGATAGTATAGACATATAAGAATACAGGTTAAATTGTTTCCCCACGAATAAAAGAGCATACAGATGAATATCGAATTGATTTTTGGTTTGAACAAGGAGATATCTTAGAGCGCTGAATCAGTGCCAGCTCATTGAGCCTTAGATAAGTCACATAATCTCCAAGTCCCACTTTATTTAAGTGTGCCCAACAATAGCTGGGGGAAAGTGGTATATGCTGCATCTCATTAATTATCATTAAGAAGTGTTAGAAATACTACATCTGTAAAATATTTTTTTATTTACTTGATAAATATGCTTCTGCTGCTCTTCACGCTGGCCTCATGTATTTTCTTTCTCTTCAGAACACCTAATAGCTTATGGCATGCACCACAATTCCACCTCCTAACCCATCAGGGCTTACAGGGCTATTAATAATAACTGACATTTTTAATTATCCGTTAATTTACTGCATTTAGTTGCCAGGAAATACAAGCCCATAAATTAGAAGAAATAATGAAAACAACTTGGTAAAAGTGTGTGGTTTTTGAAGAGGTAAATCGAAAAGAATACCGAGACACTATTTTATTGAAATTTTTTGTTAAAGAACAGATAAAATGGTGGCAAAATGTAAGCACATTTGGCCCATTACTTCTGTTGACTTCAGCAATGTTCCCAATCCAACAAGACAACTAAGAGTGCTCCCTGTTACCCAACATTTAAAAAAAAGGAGCCATTCTGAGAATTGTACAAATGGCAGAAGATTGAAACCAACTCTCTTCCGCATTATAGAGGAAGAGAAAGCAGAAAAAAGGTGTAGTTTGTCATGAAAGAGAAATCAGGAGAGAAGAAAGGATATAGAAACAGGAGTGAAAGAACAAAAGACAGAAGGGGTAAGAAAAAAAGTCACAGGCCAATAAAAAATGTGAAAAGCAGGATAAATTAGAAGAATACTAGTAAAGGATGGAGAAATATATGGTAGCTTTTTTTCCAACATCTTTATTGTACCATTAAGATGTTATTCCATTCCAATTTCCCAGGGTAGACATATCCCCCATTGCTGATTTTTACAGTAAAGTCATCTGAACTTGTCCCAATTGATTAACAACCGACAGGGAGTCTTGTTGCTCCTTGACTGTCTCTAAGGAAGCTGGAAGCAACATGACTTCCTATGGAGTACTTAAAGGAGAACTAAAGCTTAACTAAAGAAGTAGCTAGAATGTTGTACATTATGTTTTAGGCTTCTGTTTTGAGCCCTTTAACATGGAAGATATGGGCCTCTGAATATGCCCAGCATCAGCCTTGTAGCATCACTTCATATTAATGGCCTTCATTTCCTGCTTAATAATTTTGAAAAACTAAGCTTAGCTTCTCAACAGCTGCTCAGAGCCCACCGAGCATGTGAGTGTCACAGACACTTTCCAAGATGGTGACCCCCTGTGACAAGTTTGAAGTCCTGGATTATTGCTGCTATTGACAAGCTGAAACTTTAGGCTGGTGCAATAAATTCAGTTTATAAAATATGACATAGGCCATCTCCCATAGACTCCATTTTATCCAAATAATCCAATTTTTAAAAAAAAATGTTTTGCTCTAATAACAAAACAGAAACCCCCAGATCCCAAGCATTCTGGATAATAGGTCCCATACCTTTAGAAATTTTCGGATTTTTTCTTCAACAGAAATTGTCCTAAAAATTAGAATTTTTAGATGTTTTCATATTTTTTATCACATTGTTCAGTGCTTTTTTCTTCACATTTTTTATAATAATAAAATAATAGTTTACGACAATTGTGGTTTTAGAGGTTGCAAGTTAAGTCGTGGTTTTAAAAACCTCTTAAAACCACTAAAATTCGACCTTCAATAAATAAGTCTCCACGTATGAAGAACAGGAACTTTTTTAGACCATGGAGTATATATTAATTTGGCTTTATTTTGAAATACAAAGCCCAGAGCAAAGTCAATAAAATACAAATTGTGAGCATTTTATCCCTTGCAACCAGTAGATCCTAGAATCAATGGTGCTAACACTCAAATAGGTATTACACTTTTTGGCTGCAGGTTATTCAAAAGGATTGTGAGATACACATTTTATATGGGGGTTCTATTTAATATATGCAACTCCCGTAATAATTATGTTTAGCATGTTTTTATTTGAGCAAATATTATTTAATTTCCTTTATTGAAATGTTGTTTTATAATTTGCAG